>CAKXYN010000216.1:0-1200000 GCA_935064755.1 Tragelaphus eurycerus | reverse complement strand
CGGGTGCCATGATCTTGGTTTTCTGAATGTTGAGCTTTAAGTCAACTTTTTCATTCTCCTTTTTTACTTTCATCAAGAAGCTCTTTAGTTCTACACTTTCTGTCACAAAGCAAAAGCGAAGTTGCTCAGTCGTGTCCAACTCTTTGCGACCCATGGACTGTAGCCTGCCAGGCTCCTCCATCCATGAGATTTTCCAGGCAAGAATACTGGAGTGGGTTGCCATTTCCTTCTCCAGGGGATCTTTCCAACCCAGGGATCAAACCTGGGTCTCCAGCATTGCAGGCAGACTCTTCATCGTCTGAGACACCAGGGAATCATATAAGAATTCTGCCATAAAGATGGTGTCATCTGCATATCTGAAGTTATTGATTTTTCTCCCAGCAATCTTGATTCCAGCTTGTGCTTCATCCAGCCCAGCATTTCACATGATGCACACTGCATATAAGTTAAATAAGCAGGGTGAAAATGTACAGCCTTGATGTACACCCTTTCCTATTTGGAACCATCTGTTGTTCCATGTCCTGTTTTAACTGTTGCTTCCTGGCCTGCTTACAGGTTTCTCAAGAGGAAGGTCAGGTGGTCTGGTACTCCCATCTCTTCAGAATTTTCCAGTTTATAGTGATCCACACAGTCAAAGGCTTTGTCATAGTCAATAAAGCAGAAATAGATGTTTTTTTGGAATTCTCCTTCTTTTTTGATGATTCAGCAGATGTTAGCAATTTGACCTCTGGTTCCTTGCCTTCTCTAAAACCAGCTTGAACATCTGGAAGTTTATGGTTCACGTATTGTTAAAGCCGGGCCTGGAGAATTTTGAACATTACCTTGCTAGTGTTTGAGATGAGTGCAATTGTGCGGTAGTTTGAACATTCTTTGGCATTGTCTTTCTTTGTGGTTGGAATGAAAACTGACTTTTCCAGTCCTGTGGCCACTGCTGAGTTTGCCAAATTTGCTGGCATATTGAGTGCAACACTTTCATAGCATCATCTTTTAGGATTTGAAATAGCTCCACTGGAATTCCGTCTCCCCCTCTAGCTTTGTTCATAGTAATGCTTCCTAAGGCCCACTTGACTTCACATTCTAGGATGTCTGGCTCTAGGTGTGTGTTCACACCATCATGATTATCTGGGTTGTGAAGATCTTTTTGTACAGTTCTTCTGTGTATTCTTGCCACCTCTTCTTAATATCTTCTGCTTCTGTTAGGTCCATACCATTTCTGTCCTTTATCGAGCCCATCTTTGCATGAAATGTTCCCTTGGTATCTCTAATTTTCTTGAGGAGATCTCTAGTCTTTCCTAGCCTATTGCTTTCCTCTATTTCTTTGCACTGGTCCCTGAGGAAACCTTTCTTATCTTTCCTTGCTATTCTTTGGAACCCTGCATTCAAATGGGTATGCCTTTCCATTTTTCCTTTGCTTTTCACTTCTCTTCACAGCTACTTGTAAGGCCTCCTCAGGCAGCCATTTTGCTTTTTTGAATCTCTTTTTCTTGGGGATGGTCTTGATCCCTGTCTCCCGGGCAATGTCATAAACCTCCATCCATAGTTCATCAGATGGACTATGTTCATCTATCTATCAGATCCAGTCCCTTAAGTCTATTTCTCACTTCCACTGTATTTGGGATTTGTATAAGGGATTTGATTTAGGTCATACCTAATTGGTATAGTGGTTTTCCCTAATTTCTTCAATGTAAGTCTGAATTTTCAAGTAAGGAGATCATGATCTGACCTACAGTCAGCTCCTGGATTTGTTTTTCCTGGCTGCATAGTGCGTCTCCACCTTTGGCTGCAAAAAATATAATCAATCTGATTTTGCTGTTGATCATTCAGTAATGTCCATGTGTAGAGTCTTCTCTTGTATTGTTGGAAGAGAGTGATTGCTATGACCAGTATGTTTTCTTGGTAAAACTCTATTAGCCTTTGCCCTGCTTCATTCTGTACTTCAAGGCCTAATTTTCCTGTTACTCTAGGTGTTTCTTGACTTTCTACTTTTGAATTCCAGTTCTCTATAATGAAAAGGACATCCTTTTCAGGTGTTAGTTCTAAAAGGTCTTGTAGGTCTTCATAGAACTATTCAACTTCAGCTTCTTCAGCATTTCTGGTTGGGACATAGACTTGGATTACCATGATACTGAATGGTTTGCTTTGGAAATGAACAGAGATCATTCTGTCATTTTTGAGATTGCATCCAAGTACTGCATTTCAGACTCTTTTGTTGACTATTATGCCTACTCTATTTCTTCTAAGGGATTCTTTCCCACAGTAGTAGATATAATAGTCATCTGAGTTAAATTCACCCATTCCAGTCCATTTTTGTTTGCTGATTCCTAAAATGTCAAAGTTCACTCTTGCATCTCCTGTTTGACCACTTCCAATTTGCCTTGATTCATGCACCTAACATTCCAGGTTCCTATGCAATATTAGTCTTTACAGCATTGGACCTTGCTTCCATCACTGGTCATATCCACAATTGTATGTGGTTTTTGCTTTGGCTCCATCCCTTAATTCTTTCTGGAGTTATTTCTCCATGATCTCCAGTAGCATTTTTGGCACCCACCAATCTGGGGAGTTAATCTTTCTGTATCCTATCTTTTGGCCTTTTCATACTGTTCATGAGGTTCTCAAGGCAAGAATACTGAAGTGGTTTGCCATTCCCTTCTCCAGTGGACCACATTTTGTCAGAACTCTCCACCATGACCCATCTGTCTTGGATGGCCCTACAAGGCATGGCTCATAGTTTCATTGAGTTAGACAAGGCTGTGGTCCATGTGATGAGATTGGTAAGTTTTCTGTGAACTTTGGGGCTATTACTAATAATTTATGATGAGTGCATATATTAAAAATGAAGAAAGATCTAAAATCATATCTAAGTTTGTACATTTTTCCCTTAAGAATTAGAGCAGAAATGAGTGAATTTGACAAGAGGAAATCAATAGAGAAAACCAGTGATGTCCAAAGATGTTTTTATAAAAAGATCAATAAAATTGATAAGATACTAGATTGGTTAACTAAGAAAAATAGAGATGACACAAATTATTAATATCAGAGATGAAAGATGAACATCACTAAAGATCCTATGGACATTAAAATGATGATAAATGAATGCTATGAATAACTTTATGCCCACAAATTTGATAACTTCGATGAAAGGACCAGTTCCCTGAAAAACACATGCTAAACTCACGCAGGAAGAAACAGGCAATCTGAATAGAATTATATCTACTAAATCAATTGAATAAGTAATTAACAACCATGTAAAATAGAAATTCTAAGGCTTAGGTGTGTTCACTGGCAAATTCCATCAGAGATTTTAAGAAATGGACAATGATACAGCCACTTTAGAATACTACATTATTCAAAGCTTATTACAAAACTAAGCTTACCTTTGTCATATGAGCCAGAAATCAAAACTCCTAGAATAAAAGAGTTTTTTTTTTTTTCCCCTTCATTCTATTACTGTGGTTAAAAAAAAAAAAAAAAAATCACTAAATGATTATTATATATGGAACCAGCTTGCATGCTAGTAATAAACCTCATTGGTCATGGTTTATAGTTGTTTTAATATGTTGCTGGTTTTGGTTTGCTAGTATTTTGTTCAGGACTTCTGCATCAATATTCATAAAAGATATTGGTCTGTAGTTTTCTTACAGTACCTTTGTCTGGCTTTAGTATCAAGATAATGGTGTCATACAATGAGTTTGAAAGTGCCTCTTCCTCTTCAATTTTTTGAAAGATTTTGAGAAAAATTGATTTTTGTTCTTCATTAAATGTTTGGTAGAATTTACCATTGAAGATATCTGGTCAAAAACTTTTCTTCATAAAGATATTTTTTTATTCTTATTCTATATCTTACTGGTTGTAGGTCTGATCAGGTTTTCTAAAATTTTATTTGTCTTCATAATTCAGATTGTGTGCCCATTTTATGTAGATTATCCATTTTTTTTGATGTACAGTTGTCCACAGTACTCTTATATGCTATTTCTATAAAATTGGTAGTAATGTTCCCACTTCATTTCTGAATGTGAATCTTTTTTTTTTTTTTGCTTAGTCCATCTAGCTAAAGTTTTATGTGTTTTTATCTTTTTGAAAAATTATCTTTTGGTTTCATTGATTTTATCTATTTTTCTTCTATTATCCCTTGTATTTTATCACCACTCTAATCTTCTCATTATTTCCTTCCTTCTCCTGGCTTTATGTTTAGTTTGCTCTACTTTTTCTAGCTCCTTAAAGTGTAAAGTCAGATTACTGATTTGTTATTTCTTCCTCTGTAATGTACAAGTTTAAGCTATACTTTCCTGTCTTAGCACTATGTTTACTGAATTTCATAAATTTTGGTAGTTTGTGCTTTTGCTTTCATTTCTCCAAGGTATTTTCTAATTTCTCTTGTGATTTCTTTCTGGTCTATTGCTTGTTTTATAGTGTGGTGTTTAATTTCCTAATATTTCTAAATTTTTCTATATTTCTTCTGTTACTGATTTCCACTGTTATCTGATAAGATCACTTTGTATGATTTAAATATTTTAATATTTTTATGGAGAAGGATTACTGTGATATTGAATGATTTGCCTTGGAAATGAACAGAGATCATTCTGTCGTTTTTGAGATTGCATCCAAGTACTGCATTTCGGACTCTTTGTTGACCATGATGGCTACTCCATTTCTTCTAAGGGATTCTTTCCCACAGTAGTAGATATAATGGTCATCTGAGTTAAATTCACCCATTCCAGTCCATTTTAGTTCCCTGATTCCTAGAATGTCAACTTTCACTCTTGCCATCTCCTGTTTGACCACTTCCAATTTGCCTTGATTCATGGACCTGACATTCCAGGTTCCTATGCAATATTGCTCTTTACAGCATCGGACCTTGCTTCTATCACCAATCACATCCACAACTGGGTATTGTTTTTGCTTTGGCTCCATCCCTTAATTCTTTCTGGAGTTATTTCTCCACTGATCTCCAGTGGCATATTGGGCACCTACCGACCTGGGGAGTTCCTCTTTCAGTATCCTATCATTTTGCCTTTTCATACTGTTCATGGGGTTCTCAAGGCAAGAATACTGAAGTGGTTTGCCATTCCCTTCTCCAGTGGGCCACATTCTGTCAGACCTCTCCACTATTATCCGCCCAGCTTGAGTGGCCCCACATGGCATGGCTTAGTTTCATTGAGTTAGACAAAGCTGTGGTCCGTGTGACTAGACTGACTAGTTTTCTGTGATTATGGTTACAGTGTGTCTGCCCTCTGATGCCCTCTCGCAACACCTACCGTCTTATTTGGATTTCTCTTACCTTAGACGTGGGGTATCTCTTCACGGCTGCTTCAGCAAAGCACAGCCACTGCTCCTTACCTTGGATGGGGGTATCTCCTCACCGCCGCCCCTCATGACCTTGAACATGGAGTAGCTCCTCTCAGCCCTCCTGTGCCCATGCAGCCACCGCTCCTTGGATGTGGGGTTGCCCCTCTCTGCCTTAGCCCCTGACATCAGACGGGGCGTAGCATCCCGGCTGCTGTCCCTGGCCTTGGGTATTGGGTAGCTCCTCCTGGCCGCCACCCTTGACCACAGATGTGGGTTGCTCCTCTCGGCCACTCCTGCGCCATCGCAGCCTGGCACTCTCGGCCACCACCCCTGACCTCAGACACGGGGTAGCTCCTCTGTGCCCCCACCCCTGACCTTGGGAGAGGGGTAGCTCCTCTTGGACATGCTTCTGCACTGTCTGTCACAGCTGGTGTGCTCAAAAAGATGTCTTTTTCATTATAAGGGACTGGAATGCAAAAGTAGGAAGTCAAGAAACACCTGGAGTAACAGGCAAATTTGGCCTTGGAATATGGAATGAAGCAGGGCAAAGGTAATAGAGTGTTGCCAAGAGAACAAACTGGTCATAGCAAACACCCACTTCTAACAACATAAGAGAAGACTCTACACATGGACATCACCAGATGGTCAACACCGAAATCAGATTGATTATATTCTTTGCAGCCAAAGATGGAGAAACTCTATACAGTGAGCAAAAACAAGACCGGGAGCTGACTGTGGGTCAGCTCATGAACTCCTTATGGCCAAATTCAGACTGAAATTGAAGAAAGTAGGGAAAACCACTAGACCATTCAGGTATGACCTAAATCAAATCCCTTATGATTGTACAGTGGAAGTGAGAATACATTTAAGGGCCTAGATCTGATAGATAGAGTGCCTGATGAACTATGGACTGAGGTTCATGACATTGTACAGGAGATGGGGATCAAGACCACCCCCATGGGAAAGAAATGCAACAAAATAAAACAAAATGGCTGTCTGGGGAGTCCTTACAAATAGCTGTAAAAAGAAGAGAAGCAAAAAGCAAAGGAGAAACAGAAAGATATAAGCATCTGAATTCAGAGTTCCAAAGAATAATAAGAAGAAATAAGAAAGCCTTCCTCAGCTATCAATGCAAAGAAATAGAGGAAAACAACAGAATGGGAAAGACTAGAGATCTCTTCAAGAAAATTAGAGATACCAAGGGAACATTTCATGCAAAGATGGGCTCGATAAAGGACAAAAATGATATGGACCTAACAGAAGCAGAAGATATTAAGAAGAGGTGGCAAGAATACACAGAAGAACTGTACAAGAAAAGATCTTCATGACCAAGATAATCACGATGGTGTGATCAGTCACCTAGAGCCAGACATCCTGGAATGTGAAGTCAAGTGGGCCTTAAAAAGCATCACTAGAAACAAAGCAAGTGGAGGTGATGGAATTCGAGTTGAGCTATTTCAAATCCTGGAAGAAGATGCTGTAAAAGTGCTGCACTCAACATGCCAGCAAATTTGGCAAACTCAGCAGTGGCCACAGGACTGGAAAAGTTCAGTTTTCATTCCAATCCCAAAGAAAGGCAATGCCAAAGAATGCTCACACCACCACACAATTGCACTCTTCTCACACTCTAGTAAAGTAATGCTCAAAATTCTCCAAGCCAGGCTTCATCAGTACATGAACTATGAACTTCCAGATATTCAAGCTGGTTTTAGAAAAGGCAAAGGAACCAGAGATCAAATTGCCAAGATCCGCTGGATCATGAAGAAAAGCCATAGAGTTCTAGAAAAACATCTAATTCTGTTTTATTGACTATGCCAAAGCCTTGACTGTGTGGATCACAATAAACTGTGGACAATTCTGAAAGAGATGGGAATACCAGACCACTTGACCTGTCTCTTGAGAAATCTATATGCAGGTCAGGAAGCAACAGTTAGAACTGGACATGGCACAACAGACTGGTTCCAAATAGGAAAAGGAGTCCATCAAGGCTGTATATTGTCACCCTTCATATTTAATTTCTATGCAGAGTACATCATGAGAAATGCTGGGCTGGAAGAAGCATAAGCTGGAATCAAGATTGCCGGGAGAAATATCAATAACCTCAGATATGCAGATGACACCACCCTTATGGCAGAAAGTGAAGAGGAACTAAAAAGCCTCTTGATCGCAGTGAAAGAGGAGAGTGAAAATGTTAGCTTAAAGCTCAACATTCAGAAAACGAAGCTCATGGCATCTGGTCCCATCACTTCATGGGAAATAGATGGGGAAACAGTGTCAGACTTCATTTTTCTGGGCTCCAAAATCACTGCAGATGGTGATTACAGCCATGAAAAAAGACGCTTACTTCTTGGAAGGAAAGTTATGACCAACCTAGATAGCATATTGAAAAGCAGAGACATTACTTTGCTGACAAAAGTCTGTCTAGTCAAGGCTATGGTTTTTCAGTAGTCATGTATGGATGTGAGTGTTGGACTGTGAAGGAAGCTGAGTGCTGAAGAATTGATGCTTTTGAACTGTGGTGTTGGAGAAGACTCTTGAGGGTCCCTTAGACTGCAGGGAGATCCAACCAGTCCATCCTAAAGGAGATCATTCCTGGGTGTTTATTGGAAGGAGTAATGCTCAGGCTGAAACCCCAATACTTTGGCCACTTCATGCGAAGAGTTGACTGGCTGGAAAAGACTTTGATGGTGGGAGGGATTGGGGGCAGGAGGAGAAGGGGATGACAGAGGATGAGATGGCTGGATGGCATCACTGACTCGATGGACGTGAGTCTGAGTGAACTCCCGGAGTTGGTGATGGACAGGGAGGCCTGGCTCTGTGATTCATGGGATGGCAAAGAGTTGGACACGACTGAGCCACTGAACTGAACTGAACTGATGGAGAAGGAAATGACAGCCCATTAAGACTTGTTTTATGTCCTAACATATGCATTTGTGAAAATGTATATTCCACTATTGTTGAGCAAAGGTTCTGTCTTTGTTGAATCCAGTTGATTAATAGTGTTATTCAACTTCTCTCTTTTCTTAAGATTGCTTGTCTGATTGTTCTACCAATTATTGTAAGTGGGATATTAAAGTCTCAAATTAGTATTATAAAGCTGTTTATTTCTCATCAATTATGTCCATACCTACTTCATAATTTTCGGGCTCTGATGTTTCTTGTATGTATGAACACACATACATGCACGTAATTGATGTGTCCTCTTTGTAATTGACCCCTTGTATCAGTACATAATGTTCTCTTTGTCTCTTGTAACAGTTTTTTACTTAAGTTTATTTTGTCTGATTCTATATATACCAGAATATAGCCATCCTGGTGACTTTTGGAGATATATATATATATATATATGAATTTCCTTATATACTTCAATTCCTCTCCTTCCTTTTTTTTTTTTTTTTTTGACATCACAAATAACCTTTATAAATTGTGTGCCATAATGTATAGATTATACAGGTCACTAGATCCACAATTATTTTTATGTTCACATCTTCTAAATTTTGTACACAGTGAAAAGCAGAGTTACAAACCAAAATTACAATATTATCTACTTTTATTTTGTTTATGTATTTACCTTTACTGAAGATATTTATATTTCATACCCTTTCAAGCTACTATCCAGCCTTTTCTCCTTTCAACCTGAATTACCCCTTATTAATTCATATATAGGGAGTTTAGTGGTAATAAACTTGCTCAACTTTTGTTTATCTGAGAAAGTCTTAATTTCTCCATCAATTTTTGATGGGCAAATTTGTCAGATTTGCCTCTTGGATTACATTTCCCCCCTTTACTTTACATATACTATCTCCCTGCTTTTGACCTTCAATATTTCTGATGAGAAATTATCAGGTCATTTTATTGCAGAATTCCTGTACATTACAAGCGACTTCTTTCTTGCTGTTTTTAGAATTCTCTTTGTCTTATGAAATGTGATTATATTGTTTCTTTTCTTAGTGTGAGTCTCTTTAGGTTCCTCTACTTAGAGTTCATTGAGTTTCCTAGATTTGAAGATACATATTTTTGATAAAATTTGGGAAGTTTTTCATGTTTCTTTAAATAATATTTCTGGTCCTTTCTCTTTGTCTTCTTCTGGAACTACCATAAGTACATATATATGCACTTTTGGTATATAAGTGTGGGACTTACAGTATCCAACAAGTCTATTTCTCTCTGTTCATTTTTCTTTAGTCTGTGTTTTTTTTTTTTTTTTTTTTCTGCTTCTCAGACTTAATAATTTCAGTTATCCTATCTTCAAGTAAGCTTTTTTCTTCTACATTCTCAAATCTGCTGTTGAACCCTTATAGTAAATTTTTAACTTTAGTTGTTATACTTTTAAGCTCCATAATTTCTCTTTGGTTTATTTTCATATAATTTGTATCTCTTTATTTATATTCTCAATTTTTTCATATATTATTTTTCTGGTTTATTCTATTTCTCCATCCTCATTTTATCTTAGCTCTTTGAGGATATTTAAGATAGTTGCCTTAAAGTCTTTTTCTAGTGTATATGACACCTAGTCTTCCTCAGACATGGTTCTTTAAATCTATTTTCAATTTATTTTGAAATTTTTAATAATTAATATTTTCCTTTTTCAATATATGTCATGATTATTTAGTTAAAAATTGGATACTTGACTATTGTCGGTGAAAAATTAATCAGTTTATCTAAGAAATGAAAACTTTTATTTGAGTCAAATTAAAGATTATAATCCAGGAACAGCCTCTCCAAAAGCTCTGATAACTCTTCTCATTAGAAGTCAAAGCACATTTATATAAGTTTTTGAGACAGAAGGTTATACATTAAATGATGTATAACAGTCAATAAAATATAGAGAATAGTGGGGCATGGGTCATCATGACTCCTTTATCAGATTAAGAAGGAATGTTGTCTTTCAAAGAATCGTCTTGGTGTTAGGGGAATGTTCCTCTTTATTGTTGAGTAGGTATTTCCACCAATGGGGAAGGTTTGTTCGATGCATAATGTAGATACCTAGTGCATAGTAGAGAGGAGAGAGGAGGCCAAAGGGCTGAGAGTTTTTCCAATGTTTAAAATCTTTTATCTTGCCATAAAATATGATTATATATATTATAATCACATGATTATAATATGATAACTCTGGAAATTAGATTCCCCCCATCCCCCAGGATTTGCTTTTATGATTGCTTTTGTTTTTGATTGTTAAAGGAACTACTAGTCCATTTGAGACTTAACCAAGCTATTTTTACAAAGACTATGTTCTGTCATGAGTGATCGTTGAGGTCTTTATTCCTTTAGCTCATATTCATCCTTGACAGATTTTCTTGAATTCTAGGTGCTAAAACAAGCAAAAAAAAATAAAAAAGCTACAACAGAAAAACAAACACCAAACAAACAAACAAAAACAATTCTAAAAAAGAGAGAATGGTCATCTCTCCAGTTTTTAGAGTTTGACTCCATGCTAGAAAACTTTTTAATCACTCAGGTAAGCTTTCTCTGGGCTTAGACCTCATCCTAAGATGAAAACTTAAGGTCTTATCTGGACTTCTCTGAGCATGTGATTTTTAAAATTCCTCTGTCTGAATGCTGCTGTTGAGTGTCTAAAATTTCCCAAACCATCTTGCCTCAGCTTCTTTTCTGGGTCTCTGATGGCCTACTGTGTGTGTCACCCACTATTACTTGCCCAGATGCTTGTGAGGTTGTGGTGACTACCTTGTAACTTTTACAGACAGTGGTCTTCACTTTTCTTGCTTACAGTTCAAGTCATGCAAAGCAGAAATGGGTATTTTATGTCATTCTTTCAGATAATCTTCAGAAAAGTTAGAATAGGTCTACACAATAATTTGCAAGTAAAGTCTGTTCTGCTGCCCTTGGTTCAATGGTGTGGATTTGGGCACCGGGCTTCCATCTGATCAAGATGAAGATCACCACTGTACTGGGAAGGGAGTGCAAAGGTGAGTAAAAATGCCACAAAAGTTTCCTACCATTTTAAAAATGGCCTTTTCTTGAATGGATATTTGCGTGATGGATAGGAACCACTGTTCTCTAAAGCTTCAACAAAATTTCTTCTGACAACTGTTGGTTGTTTTTTTGATGTCTCTGTCAGGAAGCAAGAGCTTGCAGTGTCCCAGTCCACCATATTTTTGCTCTGAATATTTTTTTTAATAAATGTTTATGCATATACTGTAACATATATTGGGCTTCCCACATGGCTCAGTGGGTAAAGAGCCTGCCTGCAATGCAGGAGATGCTGTAGATGTGGGTTCAATTCCTGGGTCAGGAAGATCCCCTGGAGGAAGGCATGGCAACCCACTCCACTATTCTTGCCTGGAGAATCCCATGGACAGAGGAGCCTGGCAGGCTTTCCCATAGTTCACAAAGAGTTGGATACAACTGAAGTGACTGAGCACCTGACATATATCAAATAATCTTTCTTATGTATATAAATTATGCATGTACATAAATAAAATAAAAAAAAACAGGCCTCTTTTTTTATGCTGTCTCCTTTTTCAAGTGCTAAAAATGGGGGGAAAATGACAACTCTTTTAACAATGCATTAAAATGAGTTATTAGAAAAATTGAATTTAAAACAATACAAAATGTAAACCCTGTTTTTAAAGTATTAGACTCAATAGACATAAAACACTCTGTCATCTTTCTATAGAAGTTTCTAAATGGTTTTCAGTTTCTATTGCATGCTTGGGTGCTGAGTTGCTTTAGTCCTGTCTGACTCTTTGTCACCCTATGGACTGTAGACCACCTGGTTCCTCTGTCCATGGGATTCTCCAGGCAGGAATACTGGAGTGGGTTGTCATGACTTCCTCTAGGGGAATCTTCCTGACCCAGGGATGGAACCTGCTTCTCTTATGTTTCCTGCACTGGCAGCAGAGTTCTTTACCACTAGCGCCACCTGGGAAGCCCCTCTCAATTTCTGTTACTGACTACTGACAGGTAGTAACCATATCTTAGACTGATATTGGTCAGCAGACCACACTATGAGTACTGTGGGTTAATATTAATGATTATCTATTTTTCCTCTGATTTACAAAGACTTATAAGAGCAAATGAAGAATTACTAAGGAAAATATTATTTTGGCTAAATAAAATATAAAAATTGTTTACGTAATCATCCAAACATTGAAAGTAGAGAATCATTTGGAAAAATATTTGCCTCCAAATTGTGAAAAGTTAAAAACTATATAACAATTTGTAAAGTGTTCATGCAAAAAGGAAAGGTAAAGAAACATCCTAGCAATTGACACATGATACACAAATAAAAAATTGAAATCTGTAATGAAAGTAGAGAACATGTCATTTCCCTAGAAGAGAAGAAACTATCAATCTGAGATACAATTTTTTGCTGTAAATTAAAAAATAAATTGCCTTAATAATTTAGAGATTAGGTCAACCTGTGAAAGATATTTATTGAAACTTGGTGCAAAAGAAATTGTGGTTTCAGATCATGAATTTAAATTGTTATAACTAGGCTCAAACATATCTTTACAATTAAAAACAGTAACCATTACAATCAACACATTTTTTGCTAATGAGAAATGTTTGTTTATTCCTGTAGCATAAAAACCTGTGTTTCAGGATTCTACAAACTCCTGGAAAGCATTTTCTGCCTTCTGCTGGTTGTGAAAGTATTTTTCCCAGTAAAAAAAGTTGTCTAGATGAAGATGCAATAGTTGGTTGGAGAGAGGTCAGATGAATATGGCAGATGAGGCAAAACTTTGCAGCCCAATTTGTTCAATTTTTGAAGCATTGATTATGCAACGTGCAGTTGGGCATTGTTATGGAGAAGAATTGGGCCCTTTCTGTTGACCAATGGCGGCTTCAGGCATTGCAATTTTCAGTGCATCTTATTGATTTGCTGAGCATACTTCTCAGATGTTGTAGTGGATCAGACAGGCAGCAGACCTCCAAACAGTGACCATGGACTTTTTTTGTTTTATTTTGGTGCAAGCTTGGCTTTAGAAAGTGCTTTGTAGCTTCTTCTTTGTCCAGCTGGTCATCACAGGTTGTCGTGTACAATCCACTTTTCATCACACATCACAATCCTATCGAGAAATTATTGACTGTTGTGTAGAATAAGAGATGACCCTTCAGAATGATGACTTTTTTGATTTGTGGTCAGCAGGTGAGGCACCCACTTACTGAGCTTTTTTCACCTTTCCAATTTGCTTCAAATGCCCAACGACTGTAGAATGGTGGACATTGGATTCTTCATGCAGTTTTAAGAGGATCCGCTTCAATGATTGCTGTTAATTGGTTGCTGTCAACTTCTTATGGCTGGCCACTGCACTCCTTATCCTCAGAGGTCTTGTATCCTTTGCAAAACATTGAACCATCACTTCACTGTACAATGCAGTTGCTGAGCCAAATGCATTGCTAATGTTGCAAGTTGTCTCCGCTATTTTATGACCCATTTTGAACTCAAATAAGAAAATCACTCAAATTTTCTTTTTGTTTAACATCATTTCCCTAGTCTAAAATAAACATGAGATAATCAGCAAGTAGTAAGTCATTAGCAAAAAAACATAAAGTCAGAAATGTGTATTAAATTGATACATACCATTTAAAAATGTATTCCAATATCAAATAGCAAATTTCAACAATTCAAACCATAATTATGTTTTCACCAACCTCAGTATCTTGTTGCTAATCATAGGAGCAAAACAACACATATAAATGGGACTTTAAATTTCTAATATATGAGGATACAAAGAATATATTGGCTGAAATTGGGGTACATAACTTAATGGTTATGAACTTGAGCTCTGAAGTAGAATTGTCAGGAACTGAGTGCCTCCTTTATCACATACTATCTGTGTGACCTTGAGTGAGTTAGTCTTCTCTCTCCATCTGTAGAACAGTGTTAATGATAACTCCTACTTCATGGAGCTGTTATGAAGATTAAGGAGTGAAAGGATGTAAAGCTGTGCTGCCTCACATAAGACACTTAATACATAGTAACTATGGTTAAAAGAAAACCTCTCCACTTACAGGTATGACAAGCATGCAGGGTTTACCAAAGTGAACAACCCGTGGTTTAGAATTGTTCTTTACTTCTTTTAACATGTGTGTAAAAGTCTCATCTGGACCAGAGACAGGTAGACAGGATCAGTTAGAAAAAGTTGTCTTGGTCATGTTTCTCCATCCATGTCCTTCATCCCTCAGCTCTGGGCTTCCCATAACCATGATTTCTCCAAAGATCACTCCTCTAAAAATGCAATTTTTAATAAATTATATTCCAAAGAGGATCACAACTCTTACCCTTTACAAAGTAGAAATGTTAGACCTAGAAATGGTACATTCTAGCAAGGTCTTGCGACTCCAGGTGGGAGTACCTGTATTGGGGGAGTTGTAGATTCTTTCCAGGGTTTCCCAATAGTGCTAGTGGTAAAGAATCCCTCTGCCAATGCAGGAAACTTAAATTATGTACCTGGGTTTCATCCCTGGGTCAGGAAGATCCCCTGGCAAAAGGCGCAGCAACCCAGTCCAGTATTTTTGCCTGGAGAATCCCTTGGACAGAGGAGCCTGGTGGGCTACAGCATATAGGGCCGCAAAGAGTTGGACACGATTGAAGTAAACTAGCAGCATTCAGACTCTTGCCAAGCTGAGTGTCAGACCTGGGTCACTAAATCTTTTCTTTCTCAGGAACAGGGATGTCAATGAAGAGATTGCATCCATACTGGGTATTTATTAAGGGCAATTACAGTCTTTCTAATACTTTTAAAATATATTTACATTTTGAACTGTTAACATGTTACTACTACAGGAAAATAAAGAACCAATAACAATAATAAAATTACAAACCTAGGGAAATTTCCAGGTATGACTTTCTTTGAACCAGCTGGCCTCCAAAGATAGTCAACATGTGAGGAGGACTTTCACAAATCTTTCCATCTCTCTCACATCATTGGTGCCCTCAGAATACAGGATTTTCTGGTGATATATACATCGCCTGAGCCTATTGTCTCCATGTTCTTCTCCTGGCAAGGGCCCAATTCACACTCCTCCTAGCATTCTCCCCCTTACTCAGAATTAGTGACAGCAAACTTACAGGTTTCCCACCTATTTTGCCTCCTGCCAGAACAAGTTGTTTTGAAAAAGAGAGAGGATGGGAGAAAAGACCTAAGTTTGAGGCCAACTTCTATTTTCAGTGACTACTGAGCTTTGTTAGGAGGAATAAAAAGACTTGAGCATTCAACTGGAGACCAACTATCTGGAACGAGGGCAAAGCTGAGTTTTTACCTGGATTCACTCACTTTTCTGTAGAGTCTGTGATCACATCTATGATTTCCAACTGCAGCCTGTTTTTTGACTTGGTTTCTCAATTTTGTGTCAGGCTTCTGATGCTGCCCTGAAATGGCTTTCAGCCTCCTTGTGTAAATCCTCTATCCAACCCCCACATTTCAGAACACATTCTTCAAGGGATTAGCTCACATTTGACATACAGTAGTGTTACAGCCAGGGTCATAGCTCATTTTACCCTGCCCCCTGGGTGGACCTGTTGGGTTTCGTATATAAATATTCACCATGATAGCAGAAATGTTTCCAAATATGCATAAAATATCTTGTCAAGAGACTTTGTAAAGGCATTTGTCAAGAGTATGAAAAGGAAAAGAAATTAAATTACAGAAGAATCCTCTGGTTCAAAAATTTTTCTGAAAACACATTCTTGAGTAGATTACTTGACAAACTTGACCCTCTTCTTTTCACTAGTTATCACAGACAGAAAAACAGGACTTATGGCAACAGTAACCTCTCTATAGGCATGATAAATTTATCTATGATTGGACGAACTGGGATTTCGTGGTCTGAAACATTCTGCATTTGCCAGATTTGTACAATTGTTTTCAGTAGAGTATGATATTAGTCATGTCATTCAGGGGAAAAAAGCAAACAAACTGAAATGGTCTCAAATTAACTCATGTCTTAACTGTAAACAATCAGTCTTTGTCCAGGTGCATAATCCTATCTGCTGATAGATTTCTGTTATGCAACTTTGAACCCATTTGTGACAAGTCACAGCCCATTAGCCATTGTTTCTCTGTTGCATATCTTTTTTTTCTTATAAGACTTTGATTTTTAAGACATTTACCTAAAAGCATCTTACACCCAATAAGAAATAATATCAAATACAACAAGAGTCTCATTAAAGCAATCATTTAGATGAACATATTTTAAAGAACAAAGTGATTAAAACATGGGAAGTTTTAATTTTAATTTAAAATTAACATTACCATGAAAGAGCTTCCCATATAAATAACACATTGTTGTCTTAGACAATAAATGAATAGCCAGCACAGCTTTATGGGTAGAAATATGCACATTTTGAAAGTGTGTAATGTGCAACAGTTCTCAAGAATTTTCTGCCTTTACTACCTGACTTCAGTAGTGACAACAGTTGGTAAACTCTTCCACTTACCCCTGAGTAACAAAAGACAAAGAAAAAAAGACTAAGACGAGACAGCAAATGGAATGAAAGTCCAGATAGAGGTGGCGAGCAGGTGAGTGTCCTTTCAACTGTCTGGAGACATCACCCTAGATACCATTTTTACTGGTGGTTGTCTGTCTACTATATATCCCAACATCCCTAGCATTTAATACAGTGGTGCATATATTAGGAAGATTTAATTTAAAATATCTTTTTCTAAATATAAATTTATCTTTAAGCAGTGGAGAACATTTTCAAAATATAAAAAGTACAAGATAAAATATATTTGCCAATAATCCCACTACTCTGTGATAAAACTGAGTATGTCAGCATTTATCTAATAGAATTTTTAATGCATGAGTATGTTTGTATACACATAAGTACATAATTGTGGTTACGCTCCATATGTCTTTTGAATCTTTTCATTTAATTTTTAATACTGCAATTCTTGTACATATTTTTTAAGTCAAATTGAATTGCTACACTTTTAACAATAAAAATACTCTTAACATTTCTTTCCATTCTTGATTCCTGCTCCTCAGTGACAACTGCATTTAACACATTTAGCTGTTTCCTGCAGCATTTAGCTCTTTATAGTACTCTTGCATAACTATTCACTTTACAGTTTTATCAGCTTCCTACCTGTTAGGAGAGATGATGATTTAATTTTCTTATATCCCTCACCTCCATACATACCATCTCTCCATCTTTAAGGACAATCACATATGGCTTTCATGGACACTAATATTACTATTATATTAGTTTTCTAATGTTAAAACATCTATATACTGTAGATCTCTGTCATATAACCCTTTCAATTTTGTTTAATAACTTTCATGTTTTTGCCTATATTTTTCTTCATATATTTTCTCCTACTTTCTTTGACATTGCAATTTCTAACTAGAGGACTGATTTGACAATTTGCTGTATTATTCTATTGTCTATTCATCTTGATGTATGGCAAAAGCAATACAATATTGTAAAGTTAAGCAAAATAAAATTAAATAAATAAATAGTCAATATAGTAATCTGTATTTGTGGTAACATGAAATTATATAATGGGGAAGGAAGAGCATAAATTTGACCCACTACACTGGAAATACAAGCATGTTCTTCCACTTTTTCTAAATAAAACTAGATCTAACTCAGTGCCCACACACTGATATTAATGGCAATATAAAATTACACAATTTTCAAAATCCTCTTCATATATCTAAGTGAAGACAACAACTTTTAAAACCAAGATAATAACATGATTTCATGGAAAAATATTAATTACCAAATTAGAATAAAATGTTCATGGAAGAACTTGGAAATAAATCAAAAAAGTAACAAACACACTATATTAAGTGGGCTTTAATACAGAAATAAAAGAGTAGTTAAGAATGAAAATATGTATTCAAATAATCCATTACATCAATAAATTATAGGAGAAAGAAAAAATATGATATGTATCCACTGATGCTGAAAAGGTACCTCATGAAATTTATAAGCCATTCCTTTCTTTTTTCTAAAATTAAACAATGGCCCAGGGACAGAATACATCTCTTCAAAAAACAGTTTATAAGTGAAATCCTTCTTATCACTATTCTGATTTGAAACTACAGACTATCAAAGAAAAATAAAATCTTAAAAGCAGCTGAGAAAGCAATTGAAATTATCTACAAAAGACTGGCCCACTTCCATCCAACAGCTCAAAAATAGAAATTAATAAGTAATATTTTTGTTAGGTAAAGAAAAGCAACGGTGCCGAATTTATGCACTGAATACAAATGTGTTTCAAGAACTGGGGTAACATAGACCTTTTCAGAACATAAGTTGTAGTTCACAATCAGACCACTTTGACTGTTAATTCTAGAGAATATATTTCTGAGACAAAGTCTCCTTAAAGGTCTCAGAATCAGAGCAGAATAATGAACAAAGATGTTCATAAAAACACTGATAAATTTTATTAAACAAAAATAAAATAACTACGTTAGAGAGTAGGGGAATAATGACTAGCTGATAACATAGTAGCGAAGCTGAAAGGAGGTGATTGTAGTTAAACATCTGTTATATACTTGAATTTGAAAGAGGAAGGTAAAACTATTGATTAACTTCAGGATCTTTATTCCCTGCCCTTCAGATTGAGTCTTGGAAAGAACTACAAACTTTACATTACTCTCAGATAATAAAATTCCTTTCTGTATCTTTAGTCCTAAGAACAGTTCCTTCTCAGTAATGAAAACCTGTTAATCAAAGCTACGAAGTTCCTTTCAAGTTCAGGTTTTTCCTAAACAATGTTTTTCTAACATTCTAACTCAGTGTTTCACATTCCACCAGCAACGTGGAGGAGTAGGAGGTCCACTTTCTTCTCTGCCAACTGCCCTGTGACCCTTTTCCATTGCTTGCTGATTTTGAGAGAATGGGAAGGGGGTGGAGAAGAAGAAGAGGTAGAGGAGTGGGGACAGCTTACCCACTTGCAGTGCTGTGATACAGGATGGGAAGCCAAAGCACCTTTACTAACTCATGGGAAGCTTTGAGTGGTCCTCTTTACAGAACGTCTATGGTAGCCACTCAGTTCTGCATCCAGCAATGCAAAACCTCTTTATCCTGGGTGGCTTCAACCCTGGCTAGAAGCCCTGCTGGGATGGGTCCTCTTCAAGATGAGCCCCAGGCAACCCCCTTCCTAAGGGGCAGGCTTTGCTTGATCCAGAAGAATACACAGACACTCTTGCCTTCCCCAGTACCACCCTTCATTCAATCAGTTGCAGTAAAACATTTTTCCTTAAATCTTATTAAGGATGGGTGATACCCGGTTCTTATGTTACCTTAAGCCCTAGGGCTGCTGCTGCTGCTGCTGCTAAGTCGCTTCAGTTGTGTCTGACTTTGTGCGACCCCATAGATGGCAGCCCACCAGGCTCCCCCGTCCCTGGGATTCTCCAGGCAAGAACACTGGAGTGGGTTGCCATTTCCTTCTCCAATGCATGAAAGTGAAAAGTGAAAATGAATTCGCTCAGTTGTGTCCAACTCTTAGCGACCCCATAGATTGCAGCCTACCAGGTTCCTCTGTCCATGGGATTTTCCAGCCTAGAGTACTGGAGTAGGGTGCCATTGCAGTCGTTCCCAAATTTTGTTGCACTGTGGAATCACCTGGGATTAAGAAAACAAAAACAAGAAACTGAAACAAATGAACAAAAGACCTACTGGCAAAGAGCTCCTACTTCCAGACATTCTGAGTTAATTTGTATGGAGTGCAACCTAGGCCTGGAAATTTCTAAATGCTCTCCAGTGATTCTAATATGCAGCAAGCTTATACTTGTTGCTTTCAGGAAGGAATGTTTTTAGTATGTTAGAGTGGTCATCTTTTGACTCCTTTACTGGCTCCATGTGCATGCAGGGACTCTTTCCCTGATGACTGATAACTCTCATCTTCTCTGAGTTCAGGATCTATCTCACTTGGCACTGTGAAGGTACTTGGCATCTATCATTTTGTTCTAAAATTTGGGTTCTTTCTTAAATCTGAGTCTAAAAGAACAACATTTTCATATCTAGATGTTTGGAAAACACTCTTGAAATTATGACTAAGAAGAAATATAGTCAGCTCTGTGCTTAGTTGCTCAGTCATCTCCAACTCTTTGTGACTCCATGAACTGTAGCCTGCCAGGCTCCTCTGTCCATAGGGATTCTCCAGGCAAGAATACTAGAGTTGGTTGCTATGCCCTCCTCCAGGGAAACTTCCCAACCCAGGGATTGAACCCAGGTCTCCTGCATTGTAGACAGATTCTTTACTGTCTGAGCTACCAGGGAAGCCCAATATTGTCAGTAATTAAATAGTTTTTACATATGTGTAATCCCAAGAACAAACTGTTGAAGTATATTGCTACCTGCAAAAATGATAGAATAATGTGAGTCCTGTTCTTATTAAACATCATGTTCTTTTGATGCTTATTTTATTTTATAAATTCCATCCTGAGATGTATTTGTTTTTGCCTATATTCAGATCTTGAATATTTTTGAGGAGAAATAGAGTGTGCTAATTTCTTTGGCTAGCTCATTAAAGATTCTTTAGAAATTCTGACTCAGCTACTGAGAACTGGGAGCTGAATTAGCATCCTCAGCTGGGCACTGCTCACTGAGATGACTATGCTCCTGATTGAAGCAACTGTAGTAACCAAGCAAATGTGCACAAATGAATGGCTTAAATATTGTTTGTGGTTTGTAAATTAGATCTATGCAGGCAAGAAAATGTTTCTACACTTGCCTTCTACAATTATGCTCAGTTTGTTACAATATTTCCCTTAAATAAGAGGATTGGGACTCTCAAACCTGGTTTCTGATTTTTGGCAAAATAGATTTGCAAATAACCTTGATTTGGGTGCATACAATTCCAAATCAATGCTATTTACAGTGCAATTTGGTAGACTGCAATAACAATCAAGGCTATTTAGAATTTTATCATCCCAAACTATTAAAAAAAATATTCAAAATTAGTTTTCTTTTTCTTTCTGGAGACTTTTCTTTTCATTAAAAATTCTTAATTTTTTTAAAGGAAAAAGCATAGAAAAAAAATATCATTAATAGAGGAACTGTATCAGTCAGGGTCCTGGCAAAAACAGATGGCACACTCAAATTCGGTAATCATATGTGGGTTTAATGCAGAGACTTGTGACAAACATGTGGGCAAGGTAGAGGCTTGTGCCTTTCCTTGGAGAACTGGGCCTGGTGGAACAAATGCAGGAAGGAATTAGCCAGATCTGGAGACATGGAGGGCTGTGTAGAGGGCCCTTCACCTTTGGGGAAGTCAGTCTTTGAAATCTTGAGGGGCTCGAGGAAAAGAGGGGAGTAAATGGCCGCCTCACTCTTTGCCCTCCTTTCTCCTTCCGACTTCCTGCCAATCCTTCTGTTGTCTGAACTGAGCTAAAGGTCAGAGGTCACATATTCAGCTGCAGTTGGTCAGCATCCTAGGACTCTGGCACCAAGGGGAAGGTGGACAGGAGACCTGGAGGGGCAAATGGAAGATATCCATTCAGTCTGTTCCTTTGGTCCCTTGGCCTGTGCTGCTTGTACTTCACCCAGGTGAGCAACCCATGTCCTTAACATGGGAAACAGAAAACCCTACAGATAACAGGCCATCACTGGAGATACCTGGACAGACATCCTCCTACCTGAAACCTGGACCATTAGCTCCAACTAAAGTTCTGATAATAAAAGGAATAAACAGTCAATGTGAAGACGAACTGTTACGGTGCCCAGTTATATAGCTGTCACAGGCCTACACTGGCACCACTACTGTCTTCCTTCCTAACTATTCTATATTCTCTCTACACCTGGTCCAGGTAACTTCCAGGTAGGATGACCCAGATTTTCACTTTGTTGGGCCAAAAGGTCTTAGAGGTCTTATCTTTCTTGGGTGTCCTCAGTTCTTTAATGATAAGGAGTCTCCTAGTTCTCATACAAGTCCTCCTTGCTCTCATGGTGTAGCAGCAATCCCACTAGGATGAACCACATCTGATGATGGAGTTGCCTCCTTCTGTATCTGTTGGTTTATTGATACGAGGGATCCAAAATGGTCAAGGATGAGTTTCAGCTTCCAAATCATGGAATCATGACTATGTTCCTTGGTGAAAGCACCACTCCCTCTATATCCAGATAGGCTGAGATTGTGCAGCTGAAAGGAAGAATTCATCAGCGGTTTTCTTAGTATCTAGTACCACTTCTACCTTCATGGCTTGGCTCCTGACCTGACAGTGGATAATACGGCAAAATATTAGCTATTGGTTAACGAATATACTGCATCCTTTAAGACAGTACTTGTCTAGCAGAATACTGTCTCACAATTGGTATAATGACTGAACATTCAACTTCTGCAATAAGGAGCAGAATTGCATTGCCACACATACTTCATCACAAAATCAGTTTCTTGATCAGAAGCAGTATATGCTGATTGAATGATGATGCTCTGTAAGTTTTCAAATAGTGGCATTGACAGAAGTGCAGACAAGAAAGACTAATTTCCTTTAGGTATGGTCTAAAATGAGATGGGAAGACCAGACCACCTTACATGCCTCCTGAAAAATCTGTATGCAGGTCGAGAAGCAAGAGTTAGAACCCAACATGGAACAACAGACTGGTTCCAAATTGGGAAAGGAGTATTTCAAGGCTGTATATTATCTCCCTGCTTATTTAACTCATATGCAGAGTACATCATGCAAAATGCTGGGCTCAATGAAGCACAAACTGAAATCAAGATTGCTGGGAGAAATATCAATAACTTCAGATATGTAGATACTATCCTTATGGCAGAAAGCAGAGAGGAACTAAAGAATCTATTGAGAAAAGTGAAAGATAAGAGTGAAAAAGCTGGTTTAAAACTCATCATGGCATCTGATCCCATAACTTCATGGCAAATAGATGTGAAAACAATGGAAACAGTGAGATACTTTATTTTCTTGGGCTCCAAAATCACTGCAGATGGAGACTGCAGCCATGAAATTAAAAGATGCTTTCTCCTTTGAAGAAAAGCTATGACAAACCTGGACAACATATTAAAAAGCATCAGATCAGATCAGATCAGATCAGTCGCTCAGTCGTGTCTGACTCTTTGCGACCCCATGAACTGCAGCACGCCAGGCCTCCCTGTCCATCACCAGCTCTCGGAGGTCACTCAGACTCACATTCATCGAGTCAGTGATGCCATCCAGCCATCTCATCCTTTGTCGTCCCCTTCTCCTCCTGCCCTCAATTCCTCCCAGCATCAGAGTCTTCTCCAATGAGTCAACTCTTCACATGAGCTGGCCAAAATACTGGAGTTTCAGCTTTAGCATCATTCCTTCCAAAGAAATCCCAGGGCTGATCTCCTTCACAATGGACTGGTTGGATCTCCTTGCAGTCCAAGGGACTCTCAAGAGTCTTCTCCAACACCATAGTTCAAAAGCATCAATTCTTCGGCGCTCAGCCTTCTTCACAGTCCAGCTCTCACATCCATACATGACCACAGGAAAGACCATAGCCTTGACTAGGTGAAACTTTGTTGGTAAAGTGATGTCTCTGCTTTTGAATATACTATCTAGGTTGGTCATAACTTTCCTTCCAAGGAGTAAGCATCTTTTAATTTCATGGCTGCAGTCACCATCTGCAGTGACCTTGGAGCCCAGAAAAATAAAGTATGACACTGTTTCCACTGTTTCTCCATCTATTTCCCATGTAGTGATGGGACCAGATGCCATGATCTTCGTTTTCTGAATGGTGAGCTTTAAACCAACCTTTTCACTCTCCACTTTCACTTTCATCAAGAGGCTTTTTAGTTCCTCTTCACTTTCTGCCATAAGGGTGGTGTCATCTGCATATCTGAGGTTATTGATATTTCTCCCGGCAATCTTGATTCCAGCTTTTGTTTCTTCCAGTCCAGCATTTCTCATGATGTACTCTGCATATAAGTTAAATAAACAGGGTGACAATATGCAGCCTTGACGTACTCCTTTTCCTCTTTGGAACCAGTCTGTTGTTCCATGACCAGTTCTAACTGTTGCTTCCTGACCTGCATACAGATTTCTCAAGAGGCAGATCAGGTGGTCTGGTATTCCCATCTCTCTCAGAATTTTCCACAGTTTATTGTGATCCACACAGTCAAAGGCTTTGGCATAGTCAATAAAGCAGAAATAGATGTTTTTTTGGAACTCTCTTGCTTTTTCCATGATCCAGTGGATGTTGGCAATTTGATCTCTGGTTCCTCTGCCTTTTCTAAATTCAGCTTGAACATCAGGAAGTTCACGGTTCACATATTGCTGAAGCCTGGCTTGGAGAATTTTGAGCATTACTTTACTAGCGTGTGAGATGAGTGCAATTGTGTGGTAGTTGGAGCATTCTTTGGCATTGCCTTTCTTTGGGATTGGGATGAAAACTGACCTTTTCCAATCTTGTGGGCACTGCTGATTTTTCAAAATTTGCTGGCATATTGAGTGCAACACTTTCACAGCATCATCTTTCAGGATTTGGAATAGCTCCACTGGAATTCCATCACCTCCACTAGCTTTGTTCATAGTGATGCTTTCTAAGGCCCACTTGACTTCACATTCCCGGATGTCTGGCTCTAGGTCAGTGATCACACCATCATGATTATCTGGGTTGTGAAGCTCTTTTTTGTACAGTTCTTCTGTGTATTCTTGCCACCTCTTCTTAATATCTTCTGCTTCCGTTAGGTCCATACCATTTCTGTCCTTTATCAAGCCCATTTTTGCATGAAATGTTCCTTTGGTATCTCTGATTTTCTTGAAGAGATCCCTAGTCTTTCCCATTCTGTTGTTTTCCTCTATTTCTTTGCATTGATCGCTGAAGAAGGCTTTCTTATCTCTTCTTGCTATTCTTTGGAACTCTGCATTCAGATGTTTATATCTTGCCTTTTCTCCTTTGCTTTTCGCTTCTCTTCTTTTCGCAGCTATTTGCAAGGCCTCCCCAGACAGCCATTTTGCTTTTTT
Source organism: Tragelaphus eurycerus (assembly GCA_935064755.1). Taxonomy (NCBI): domain Eukaryota; kingdom Metazoa; phylum Chordata; class Mammalia; order Artiodactyla; family Bovidae; genus Tragelaphus; species Tragelaphus eurycerus. Next base: position 1,174,839 of record CAKXYN010000216.1, on the reverse strand, counting down.
GCATTTCTTTTCCATCGGGATGGTCTTGATCCCTGTCTCCTGGACAATGTCATGAACCTCATTCCATAGTTCATCAGGCACTCTATCTATCAGATCTAGGCCCTTAAATCTATTTCTCACTTCCACTGTATAATCATAAGGGATTTGATTTAGGTCATACCTGAATGGTCTAGTGGTTTTCCCTACTTTCTTCAATTTCAGTCTGAATTTGGCAATAAGGAGTTCATGGTCCGAGCCACAGTCAGCTCCTGGTCTTGTTTTTGCTGATTGTATAGAGCTTCTCCATCTTTGGCTGCAAAGAATATAATCAATCTGATTTCGGTGTTGACCATCTGGTGATGTCCATGTATAGAGTCTTCTCTTGTGTTGTTGGAAGAGGGTATTTGCTATGACCAGTGCATTTTCTTGGCAAAACTCTGTTAGTCTTTTAAAAAGCATAGAGATTACTTTGCTGACAAAGGTCAGGTGATGTTCATGTATAGAGTCTTCTCTTGTGTTTTTGAAAGAGGGTATTTGCTATGACCAGTGCATTTTCTTGGCAAAACTCTGTTAGTCTTTTAAAAAAGCATAGAGATTACTTTGCTGACAAAGGTCAGTCTAGTCAAAGCTATGATTTTTCCAGTAGTCATGTATGAATGTGAGACTTGGACCATAAAGAAAGTTGAACGCCAAAGAATTGATGCTTTTGAAATGTGGTGTTGAAGAAGGCTCTTGAGAGTCCCCTGAACTGCAAGGAGATCAAACCAGTCCATCCCAAAGGAAATCAATCTTGAATATTCATTGGAAGGACTGATGCTGAACCTGAAGCTCCAATATTTTGGCCACCTGATGTGAAGAGCTGCCGTTTTGGAAAAGACCCTGATGCTGGGAACGATTGAAGGTAGGAGGAGAAGGGGGTGACAGAGGATGAAATAGTTGGATGGCATCACCGACTCAATGGACATGAGTTTGAGTAAACTCTGGGAATTGGTGATGGACAGCAAAGCCTGGTGATCTGCGGTCCATGGGGTCAAAAAGAGTCGGACATGACTGAGCAACTGAACTGAACTGATGGAAGACAAGTCAACTATTTCCTCCATGATGAAAGGGTTCCAAGAAGAACTGCCATCCAGTGGCACTTTGGCTGTCCTAGTGAGCAGTGTCATATTGAAGGCTCTGTGTCCATCTTTGGTGAGAGGAAGTCTATGACCCATCTTGGTTTTGTACCAAACAAATAAGTGAGGTAAACGGGGATGTCATAGATGACCTAAGCTTCTTTCAAGAGTTTGGTGAGGACATTTGTCTCTTAGATTCTCTAGAGAGGTGGTATTTTATTGTGACTGACCCTCTCAGGGAGGTTAGTGATTCAGGGCCTTCCATCTGGCCTTTTCTACTATAATAGTCTTTGCTCCATTGGTCAGGAAATAAACAAGGATATTCTCTAGGTGACTCATTGACTCTAATTTTGCTATATATGCTGGGTCTGGAGAAACATCCATAGTCTCACTAGCCCTGCTGTGGGAAGAATTCAGGTTAAGGTTTATCTTTCACTGAACCTCCACTGTACAATCTGGCTAGTGGGCCAGAGTCACTGGTCCATTGGTTATAGGTCTCCAAGAATGAGAATCAAGTAAGAAATAGTGTCTAAAAACCTTCCTTTGAATATTTTTATTCTCACTGCATAATTATACTGGTTAAAGATGATAGATTACTCTAGACAGCATGGGGAAAATTCATGATGTATTTCTGGAACCACAGGGCAGAGTCCTTTCTCAAAAATACAAGCTTCTGTTGGGAAGCCCAGTACAAAATAGCCGGTTGGAGGAAGTCCTTGGGAAAATGACGAAGGGCCAGAAATACCCCGGCTTGATACTGATAGCTGAAAAACATTTCCTGCCTTTGGCTATGCTTGGCCCTAAAATTTAGCAATTAAACATTAAAGATGTTGCTTGAGAAAATGGGTCATGGATAAACACATGGGTTGTTAAGAATGCACTGGTTCTTGAAGTATCTTTTACTGATTATATCTTAGCCTTGTACATGCTCTGATGGCCATATGTTCTAAGCTCTTTGTTCCTTGCTCCTATAAAAAGGCTTGACTGCAGAAATAAAGTTATCAGTCTTCACAAGAGACTGTCCAAGTGTCCTTCTTTCAGGTTCGTCGCTTCCAAGTCCCAGGGAGAAAAACCCTAATAGCTTCCTCCTCCAGGCCTTCATAATCCTTCAACTGGTGGCTGTGAATCTTGACTTCATATTAGAATCACCAGGGAAGATTCAGAAAACACTGATGCCTGAGTTCCACCCCCAGATATCCTGATGGACTTGATCTAGTTGTGACCTAGGCTTTTTGAAAGTTGAAAGCTACAAGTGCTTCTGACCTGACTGATGTTTAACTGCTGCTCTGCAGCAGTAGAGGGGAGTAATAGCCAAGCAGATTTTTGTACAGATTTTTGAAATTTTATTAAGTTCCCCAGGTGATTTAGATAGAATGAGAAAATCTCTGCTAGAATGATCAAGTTCCAGGCTCAACTGAGCCAACCCAGCTTATACCACCCCAGGTGCTTGAGGCAATGTGTCCAAACCAAATTCTACAGACAGGAGACATCTTATTGACTAGGGCCTGCTCAAACCTCATGCCTCATCCTTCCTGGTCTGAAGGTCACTTAAATTCTACCTTCCACTTGCTCCCAGGCTCCTGCCAGTAGAGATTTACTTAATCCTGTGGTTTTGGGGGAGTATATATCTGCTACCAGAGCAGACCTTGTACTCCTTTGTCCTGTTGATTTTGGAGTCTCTGATTTTGTTGTCTGCAGGCACCTGGCAGGTGGGCTGTGGAGAGAACTGGCATCAACTGGTGGAGCTACTGGCTGAGGTGAAGTCATTCATAAGCTTTTATATGATGGAAGATTGGCTTCCTATTGGAAAGTTAAATGGCTCTCTCTGTTGGCTAAGAATTCAGAAATAACTGAGAGTCCAATTTCCTACCATGTCTCTTTGGCACAAATATTCCTATCTCATGTCTCAGCACCTCACCTCCCCCCCCCCAACTTCCTTAGCAGGACTCTCACCTTGGTATGGATGTGATTTTGCAGAGTTGAGTACTTCTCTGCAGTCCTTATGATCAGACCTCTGACTTAGTCTTCAGACCTATCTGCCCCAAAACTCCAGGAGATGAAGATCTATTTTGACCTGTCACTGAGACTTTGTGATTTCTGCTCAAGTTCTCAATCTGATGCTCACTGCTTTCCATTCCTCCCTAGGGTAAGTTTATCAACTTTTTCACTGTTGACATTTTGAGGCAGATTAATTATTTGTTGTGGGAACTTTCCTCTGCATGGTAGGATGTTTAGCATCATTACTGGCTTCTACCCTCTAGACACCCAAGTTGTGACAGTCACTGTCTCCAGACATTGCCCAAAGGTTCCTTGGGGGACAAAATTGCCACTAATGGAGAAGCTCTGTTGTAGATCAGGGAAAAAAAAAAAAAAAAAAAAACCACCTAATGGCATAATCTTTTAACCCATGTTATCACCCTGGAGCCTGATACAGCAAACTGATGTTTAAACTACTCGCCATTCATTGCATCTACTTTAATTTGAATAATCATGATCCCCCAGATGTACTTAGTTACTCTTGCCCCTTTCCCTAATGCAAGGAGAGGAACTCAATCCTAGAATTCATGTTGAAATTCTGTTTCCTAGAGCTATTTCCAGTACCAATTTCTGTTTCTGTTAACATCCCAGGAAGAAATAGAAATGTTACACGCAATATGAGCAATTTGACAACAGTTTAATCAAGGCACTATTTACAAAGATGTGGGCAGAGTATCCCATAGTGAAACCGAAAGCAAGAATGCGGTGTTCTGAGCTCATGGTAAGTGATGGGGTTTCCGCTCCTTCCTCTAGACTTGAAGAAGCAAGGGGAGAAGGGGACAGAGAAGTTCCCAGAATCTCAGAACCACCCTGGAGATAGAGAGAGTGATTGGGCAGCCTGAGAAATTACCCTCTTCCCCCAGTCCTCTCTGCTCTTTCTTTCTTCTGCTTCTACTCCCTATCAGCAGAGCCCACCTCCAAGACAGTCAGAGAGGAAGTCACTGGATGAAGCCCCTTGATGAAGGGAATTTAGATCATACTTTGATGGATGTCTCCTTCTAGGACACATCTTAAGGTTCTCAGGTAAAAGGAATATGATGGAGAGGAGCAAAAGGAAGAGATAAAGTGTAGCAGTTGCACTTTCAGCACTAGAAAAAAAAAAGAAACATATTTTGGATAAGAAAAGTACATTTCAGACAGAACAATATTTGAAAAGATTGTCAGGAGCACTACAGAATTTAAGAAAGAAGTAGGACAACTTGGAAAATGGAAACGAAAATTCTCCAAATAAAGTGAATTGTAAAATAAAAACCACATACACATCTGTGTTTCTCTTTCCTTTCTCATATTTTCTAATCATTAGGGCAACATTCCCATTTTGCTGGACTGAAGTGAGAACTTTAGTGCTAAACAGTCACTTAGCACTGAATCTGGTCAATCAACGTCCTGTTGATTCTGCCTCTGAAGTGACCCTGGATTTATTCTGCTCACTTCTCCATGGACACTGGCTTTTTTCAACCAGCACCTTCTTTTTCCCAGATGGCTTCACAAGCCTGATACTTCCTGTTTTCATGTCTCAACTTGTCCTCTTCACTACCACCAGTTTTCATTCTAAAACAAAATTTGATGTGCAAATTAATTAATTAATTAATTTTCAATGTTATGTAGTTTATCAAGTGTTTGTTATAGAACATTTTATGAACAAAGTTTATAACACTTACCGTAGTTGAAAAAGAGCCTGCCCTAAACCTTGTGGGCCATTCTTGTCTCCTAAAATGCTATACTCCCTGGGATTGCATTAAAGAAATCAACATTTTCAGAACCTGCACATTTAACATGATTGTAATTTGTGTGCTGCTCATTCTTTCCTGGTGGGCTGCCATCTATGGGGTCACACAGAGTCAGAGATGACTGAAGTGGCTTACCAGCAGCAGCAGAATTCTTTCCTGGAATGATCCTCCTACCCTGAACTCCCCCGCTACACACCTGCTCCCCATGGGAAAATTAGTAGTTTGTTTTCAGAAGTCAGTTCAACTACCTAATTTGCTGAAAATTTCACCAAAGCATTTGGACAGATTTAGTGCTAAGAAGTAGAATGATTATGCCCACTTAAAAAGACTCAAGACTGTTAATGTTTTAAAAAATCACATTCAACCAATGTGGTGCCTTTTGCCTGTTAAGTGGTCATGGAGGATGTACTATGCTGGAGGGATACAATGTGATGACCACTCTCATAAAGCAGTAGTTAGATGATGGATCAATAAAATAAATTTTTTTATAAGGGAAAGCAAAAAACTTAACTAAACCAAGTGCTGACCCAATGTATTTGGTTTTAAGACTTTATGAGAACCAATAATAAGAAACAGGATAATTACTGCTAATAATACCATTGCTACGATTGCAGCTTCATTTTCCTTTGGCATTCAATTTTTTAATAGTACATGGTACATTTAAGAAAAAATTCTCTTCAGTTTTTAATTTCATCCATATTGTTGTGTTTAGTTATAATTCATTCCTTTTTACTACTGCTTAATATCCCATTATCAAAATACCAAGTATGAATTTGAGCAAAGTACAGGAGATAGTTAAGGATAGGGAAGACATGGTGTCCTGCAATCCATGGGGTCATAGAGTTGGACACGACTTAGCAACTGAATTATATCCTGTTATCAAAATACCGCAAAGAGTCGGACACGACTGAGCGACTGATCTGATCTGATCTGATCAAAATACCACAGTTTAACTGTTGTTCAGCTGATGAACACTGAGCTATTTTTAGTTTTCCTGCTATTGTAAAGAATGCTGCTCTGAACACTCCTGTACTTATCTCATTGTGAGAGAGTTGGGACAAAATTGTTGGGTATAGACTGAATACATGTTCAGCTCTGCTGGACTGGGCTGGGCTGATTCCACGTGGCTGTGACAATATGCTCTTTCCTCCAACAGGATTAAGGGTCAGTTCTAGTGAGGTAGGACTTCCCTAGTAACTTAGACAGTAAAGAATCTGCCTGCAGTGCATGAGACCTGGGTTCGATCCCTGAGTCAGGAGGATTCCCTGGAGAAGAGAATGGCAACCCACTTTAGTATTCTTGCCTGGAGAATTCCCATGGACAGAGGACCCTGGAGGGCTACAGTCCATGGGACCGCAAAGAGTCAGACACAAGTGAGCAACTAACACTTTATTTCAAGGAGACAAACAAACCCTAGAGTTTGTCAAGCAGCCAAATTGGAACTTTGTTTTCCCTGACACTCCAAGGACAATGTTAATGGCAGAGGCTGAGCTCTGATGAAGTAATGAAATAAGATGACCACTTTTGAGGTCAAGGAAAACTCCCCAACTGCACAGGCACAGACAGGTTCCTTGGGTTCATAATGGGTGATGTCAAACCTTTCACAGACCTTTGGGCCAGAATCCATCTTGGCAAAAAGCTGCCCACACATTTTGGGGAGAGTCCTAGGGCAGGTCAGGTTTGGACAAAGAAATGAAATAATTGGCCAAAAGTAAGAAAAACCCCAGAAGTACTGTCCTATATAAGTGATTTAAATCATCATCCTTTTCTCTTAAATAAACAAGCTTTTTCTCTGTATGCTCTCCCATATGTTATGCTGTGTCTCTGATAATAAACTTTGTACTATTTTTACAGTTTTTGCCTCCTTGAGGAATTCATTTTTCAAATGGAGCAAGAGCCAGGGTAACTTTGTCTCTAATTCCTGGTGGTCTAGCAGCTAAGATTCCTGAGTTTTTCACCCAGGCTACTCAGGCCCAATACTTGGGCAGAGAATTAAGATCCTGCTTCAAGCCACCACTCACGGCTGTCTCCCTGAGATGAATAGCATAAGTTTCAGATGGGTTCGGTACCAAGTTCCTTATGATCATATTATGCTGCTCCAGCTTCACTGCAATTCCATATGGAGTGTGTTAATATCCCCAGTAGTTAATTAACACACAGAAGTCCATGAGAGTAGTAAGTAGGGAGTGATAGCATGGCCTCTCTGACAGAAAGGTCCATGCTTACAGAAGGGACATAAAACTGCAGGAAGAGGTATGATGGTATTTGTGGTATTGCTATTTATTTTTCCAATGAATTAGAGAAACCTTCAGTTTCCATCGATAGATGCACATTTCATCAATCACACTACCACTATATTATGAAATATGTAGCCAGTAAAATAAATTTGGGGAAGATATTTTAATAACATGGGACATACACATTGCATAATCTTAAATGAAAAGATTATGTAAAATGTACATACCACATAAATCAAGTATGAAAGAAATGAATTAGTTATTCAGTTGTGTCTGACTCTTTGCAACCATAGCCTGTCAGGCTCCTCTGTCCATGGAATTCTCCAGGCAAGAATACTGGAGTGGGTTGCCATTTCCTTCTCCAGGGGATTTTCCCAACCCAGGGATTGAACCCAGTTCTCCAAGTCTCCCATATTGCAGGAGGATGATTTAGCAGCTGAGCCACTGGGGAAGCCCAAGAATACTGGAGTGGGTAGCCCATCTCTTCTCAAGCAGATCTTTCTGACCCAGGAATTGAAGTGGGGTCTCCTGCATTGCAAGTGGATTCTTTACCTTTTGAGCCACCAGGGAAACTAAATCACATATACATATATATGTTTAAGTAAAGTAAATGTGATAAATATAAATTTACTACACTTATTTTTTCTAGATTGAAAAATGGTATTTTTTTCCCTTTCTTGTTTATCCTTTTCTATATTTTCCAAGATGTCAACACAGAACATGTACTATTTTCAAAATAAAACTAAAACTAAAGATCCATATTTGGTGCCTACTGTGGAATTTTGTGGAGAAGGCAATGGCAACACATTCCAGTACTCTTGCCTGGAAAATGCCATGGATGGAGGAGCCTGGTAGGCTGCATTCCCTGGGGTCACTAAGAGTAGGATACGACTGAGAATCTTCACTTTCACTTTTCACTTTCATGCACTGGAGAGGGAAGTGGCAACCCCATGGATGGGGGAGCCTGGTGGGCTGCCGTCTATGGGGTCGCACAGAGTTGGACACGACTGAAGCAACTTAGCAGTAGCAGCAGCAGCAGCAGCAGAATTTTGGGAAACAGTTGTGGTCTGAAAGACAGATGAGTATTAGTGGATATTGAATCAGTGCTTCTCACTCTTGTGTTGCTTTAGAAACACAAAGAGGACTTGATAAAATATGGACAGCTGGACCCTGAACCCCAAAGAGTCTGATCCTGTAGGTCTGAGAATAATCCCGAGAATTTACCTTTGTGACAAGTTTTCAGGTGACCTGGTGCGCTTCTCTGAGAACCACTGACTTAGGCACAATGGTCATGAGGCCCTCTCTTGGCAGCAAAATTTACGGCCTGTCTCATGGCTGCCATCCTGGGGTCTTACTCCCCTCTTTCTCGACAAATGCCATATTTCCCATTTTGGGGGGCCTATTTTCTACTTTTCTCTAGTGAAGTATGTTCTCTAGTAACTTCCTGAGGTGTAGTGGATAGGAAGTTCTTCCTCCCCTTTCTGTTCCCTCCCGTCCTTCCTTTTCTTGTGAGATTTTTCAACTTTCAACTCATCATCACATTGTTCCCTGGCTTCTGCTGTGCTGCTGAAAAGTCAAATGCATAACTGATTGCCACTTCTTTACAAAGCAATTGAAAGATTGTTGTTGAATCACGCAAAGACCCCGGGATTCTTGGCCCCCGGAGAAGAATTCAATCCGGGGCCAGAAACGAGGCTTGATCGTTCAGAGCTTTTGTGTAATAAAGTTTTATTAAAGTATAAAGGAGATAGAGAAAGCTTCTGACATAGGCATCAGAAGGGAGCAGAAAGAGTATCCGCTTGCTAGTGTTAACAATGAAGTTATATAGCCCAAAAAATATCTGGAGGTTGTAAAGACCTCATCAGACCTACTCCCATAATTTACATTTTAAGATAACACTGTCCTCAGGCAGGATACATCCTTGTAAAGACCAGGTCTACTCCCATAATTTACATTTTAAGATAACAGAAGGTTTAATCCAAAGACTGTCCTTAGGCAGGATACATTATTGTTATATAATCCTAAGGAATGTGGAGAAAGAAAAAAAGTTTGTCCTTTTTTCCTCCTTGAGAATTCCAGACCCCTCTCTTCTTGGGGACCCCTAGACTCCTTATCAACCTGCCTAGGAAATGACTCTCTCACAACCAGTTTTCTTTCTGGGGGATTTTAAGATTTGCTCTTTATCCTTGATTTCTGAAATTCCAAAATCATGATTCTTTATGTGGATCAGTTTTCATCCACTTTCAATTTGGCCAAATTCTGTGAAAACTTAAACAGATGAATTGGGGATGCGCTGATGTCTCTACAATATTTAGTCTTTCTATCCACGAACACAGAATAGATCTGGCTACATATTAAGATCTTACTTTATGCCTTGAAATAAAATGTTTCATAATTTCTTCTTGACTATCTTTACAATTCTTTTAGATATAAAAGGTATTCAATATTCCTAGGTATTCCTTTTTTTGTATTGGAAATATACTTTGTTAAGTGTACATTTTATAACTTGTTATTGCTGAAACATACACAAACTATTGACTGTTGCATCAGTTCAGTTCAGTCACTCTGTCGTGTCTGACTCTTTTTGACCCCATGAACCACAGCATGCCAGGCCTCCCTGCCCATCACCAACTCCCCGGAGTCCACCCAAACCCATGTCCATTGATTTGGTGATGACATCCAGCCATCTCATCCTCTGTTTTTCAGCCCCTTCTCCTGCCCTCAATCTTTCCCAGCATCAGGGTCTTTTCCAATGAGTCCGCTCTTCACATCAGTTGGCCAAAGTATTGGAGTTTCAGCTTCAACATCAGTCCTTCCAGTGAACACTCAGGACTGATCTCCTTTAGGAGGGACTGGATGGATCTCCTTGCAGTCCAAGGGACTCTCAAGAGCCTTCTCCAACACCACAGTTCAAAACCATCAATTCTTCAGTGGTCAGCTTTCTTTATAGTCCAAATCTCACATCCATATATGACCACTGGAAAACCCATAGCCTTGATTAGATGGACCTTTGTTGGCAAAGTAATTTCTCTGCTTTTTAATATGCTATCTAGGTTGGTCATAACTTTCCTTCCAAGGAGTAAGCATCTTTTAATTTCATGGCTTCAATCACCATCTGCAGTGATTTTGGAGCCCAGAAAAATAAAGTCAGCCACTGTTTCCACTGTTTCCCCATCTATTTGCCATGAAGTGATGATAACATCATGTTGCATATTGATCCTTAATTTACCGAAGTTAGTGATAGCTGTTCTAATAATTTTTCTTTCAAGTATTTTTTATCTTCTTTGCAATCAATCACATTATATGTGATTATCTGCAATAGAAATTTTATTTATAATTTTAAACCTCTTATTTATTTTCAGATCTAAATTTTTATTGATGACTAAGCAATGTTAATATATGTCTTTCAATTCTTCCTGAATTTAAGGAAGAATTAAAAAAATTTTTTTTCTTAATTTTTTTTTCATTAATTTTATTTTTTAACTTTACAATATTGTATTGGTTTTGGCATAAATCAACATGAATCCATCACAGGTATACAAGTGTTCCCCATCCTGAACCCACCTCCCACCTCCCTCCCCGTAACATCCCTCTGGGTCATCCCTGTGTACCAGCCCCAAGCATCCAGTATCGTGCATCGAACCTGGACTGGCGACTCATTTCATATATGATATTATACATGTTTCAATGCCATTCTCCCAAATCATCCCACCCTCTCCCTCTCCCACAGAGTCCAAAAGACTGTTCTATACATCAGTGTCTCTTTTGCTGTCTCATATACAGGGTTGTCATTACCATCTTTCTAAATTCCATATATATGCATTAGTATACTGTATTGGTGTTTTTCTTTCTGGCTTGCTTCAGTCTGTATAATAGGCTCCGGTTTCATCCACCTCATTAGAACTGATTCAAATGTGTTATTTTTAATGGCTGAATAATACTCCATTGTGTATATGTATCACAGCTTTCTTATCCATTCATCTGCTGATGGACATCTAGGTTGCTTCCATGTCCTGGCTATTATAAACAGTGCTGTGATGAACATTGGGGTGCACGTATCTCTTTCAATTCTGGTTTCCTCAGTGTGTATGCCCAGCAGTGGGGTTGCTGGATCATATGGCAATTCTATTTCCAATGTTTTAAGGAATCTCCACACTGTTCTCCATAGTGGCTGTACTAGTTTGCATTCCCACCAATAGTGTAAGAGGGTTCCCTTTTCTCCATACCCTCTCCAGCATTTATTGCTTGTAGACTTTTGGATCACAGCCATTCTGACTGACGTGAAATAGAACCTCACAGTGGTTTTGATTTGCATTTCTCTGATAATGAGTGATGTTGAGCATCTTTTCATGTGTTGTTAGCCATCTGTATGTCTTTTTTTATTTTAATTGGAGGTTAATTACTTTACAATATTGTAGTGGTCTTGCCATACATTGACATGAATCAGCCATGGATGTACATGTGTTCCCCATCCTTAACCCCCCTCCCACCTCCTTCCCTATCCCGTCCCTCAGGGTCATCCCAGTGCACTAGCCCTGGGGACCCTGTATCATGCATTGAACCTGGACTGCTGATATATTTCACATATGATAATATACATATTTCAATGCTATTCTCTCAAATCATCCCACCCTCGTCTTCTCCCACAGAGTCCAAAAGACTGTTCTATACAACTGTGTCTCTTTTACTGTTTCGCATGTAGGGTTATCATTACCATCTTTCTCAACTGCTCTAATATTAAGTAGGCTAATTGGTGAGGATCTTAACAGATATACTATCAGATTTAAAAAATCACTTTGATTTCTAGTTTTCTACGTGCTTTCTTTCTTTTTATTATAAGTCAGTGTCATATTATCCAGTACTTTTCTAGCATTTGCTATATATGAGTATACAATTTTCCTCACAGTACCTATTAATAAGATAAAGTTAATCATTTTTATTTTTTATTGTGACTCATTACAAGATATTAAGTACTCTTGGTACTGCGGTCCCTCTGGAAGATTTAATACTGCCTGTTTATGACTTAGATCACCACCCATGTGTTCCATCTCTCCCTAATAAGACAAATTCCTGTCTCCCTTTCAGCATTCATCACCCTCAGGATTAATCCTATCCTGCCCTACATCTCTGTTTATCTCCATTACCAAAAGAAGCCCAAATCTTTTAGATCATCCTTTATCACCTGGACTCTTACCTAGGTATGGCTGTACATCTTCTACTGTGATTCAGTCATTCATCTTCCTCAACCTTACAAATTCCTCCAGGACCTAGAGTCAGCAAAATGTTCCACATTTTCAATTGTCTCTTCTAACTTCTTGAAAGTATCTACATTTGCTGTTTTTCCCCGTGAAAGTAAAAATGTTGGTTGATCAGTCGTGTCTGACTCTTTGTGATCATATGGATCTAGCCTGCCAGGCTCCTTTGTCCATGGGATTCTCCAGGCAAAAATAATGGAGTGAGTTGTCATTCTCTTCTCCAGGGGATCTTCCAGAGCTAGGGACTGAACCCAGGTCTCCTGCATTGCAGGCAGATTCCATTACCATCTGAGTCATCAGGGAAGCCCTCTTAAATTGTGGTGTTTCCTTTCCCTACTTCTTCAATGATCCTAGAGTTAGGGTGGTTGTCTGTGGCAGAATATATTTTCCAAAGATGGCCACATCATTATTATTTTTTTAATTTTATTTTATTTAACTTTACAATATTGTATTAGTTTTGCCATACATCAAAATGAATCCGCCACATGTATACACGTGTTCCCCATCCGGAACCCTCCTCCCTCCTCCCTCCCCATACCATCCCTCTGGGTCATCCCAATGCACCAGCCCCAGGCATTTGGTATCAGGCATCGAACCTGGACTGGTGACTCATTTCAAATATGATATTATACATATTTTAATGTCATTCTCCCAAATCATCCCACCCTCTCCCTCTCCCAGAGTCCAAAAGACTATTCTATACATCAGTGTCTCTTTTGCTGTCTCGTATACAGGGTTATTGTTACCCTCTTTCTAAATTCCATATATATGCATTAGTATGCTGGGAGAAATATCAATAACCTCAGATATGCAGATGACACCACTCTTATGGCAGAAAGTGAAGAGGAACTAAAAAGCCTCTTGATGAAAGTGAGAGTGGAGAGTGAAAAGGTTGGCTTAAAGCTCAACATTCAGAAAACGAAGATCATGGCATCTGGTCCCATCACTACATGGGAAATAGATGGGGAAACAGTGGAAACAGTGTCAGACTTTATTTGGGGGGGGCTCAAAATCACTGCAGATGGTGACTGCAGCCATGAAATTAAAAGACACTTACTCCTTGGAAGGAAAGTTATGACCAACCTAGATAGCATATTCAAAAACAGAGACATTACTTTGCCAACAAAGGTTCACCTTGTCAAGGCTATTGTCTTTCCTGTGGTCATGTATGGATGTGAGAGCTGGACTGTGAAGAAGGCTGAACACCAAAGAATTGATGCTTTTGAACTGTGGTGTTAGAGAAGACTCTTGAGAGTCCCTTGGACTACAAAGAGATCCAACCAGTCCATTCTGAAGGAGATCAGCCCTGGGATTTCTTTGGAAGGAATGATGCTAAAGCTGAAACTCCAGTACTTTGGCCACCTCATGCGAAGAGTTGACTCATTGGAGAAGACTCTGATGCTGGGAGGGATTGAGGGTAGGAGGAGAAGGGGACGACAGAGGATGAGATGGCTGGATGGCATCACTGACTCGATGGATGTGAGTCTGAGTGACCTCCGGGAGTTGGTGATGGACAGGGAGGCCTGGCGTGCTGTGATTCATGGGGTCGTGAAGAGTCGGACATGACTGAGTGACTGATATGATCTGATCTGATACCGTATTGGTGTTTTTCTTTCTGGCTTACTTCACTCTGTATAATAGGCTCCAGTTTCATCCACCTCATTAGAACTGATTCAAATGCATTATTTTAATGGCTGAGTAATACTCCATTGTGTATATGAATCACAGTTTTCTTATCCATTCATCTGCTGATGGACGTCTAGGTTGCTTCCATGTCCTGGCTATTATAAACAGTGCTGCGATGAACACTGGGGTACACGTGTCTCTTTCATTTCTGGTTTCCTCAGTGTGTATGCCCAGCAGTGGGATTGCTGGATCATAAGGCAGTTCTATTCCCAGTTTTTTGAGGAATCTCCATACTGTTCTCCATAGTGGCTGTACTAGTTTGCATTCCCACCAACAGTGTAAGAGGGTTCCCTTTTCTCCACACCCTCTCCAGGAGAAATATACCATGTTCATGGATTGGCAGAATCAATATAGTGAAAATGAGTATACTACCCAAAGCAATTTATAGATTCAATGCAATCCCCATCAAGCTACCAATGGTATTCTTCACAGAGGTAGAACAAATAATTTCTCAATTTGTGTGGAAATACAAAAAACCTCGAATAGCCTAAGCTATCTTGAGAAAGAAGAATGGAACTGGAGGAATCAACCTGCCTAACTTCAGGCTCTACTACATGGCCACATCATTATGAGTTATATCCACACACTGTTCATACAGCAACCATGTTGACACTGTTTCACTGGAATATGGCATTTTGTAATCTTTTCTCTTGGTTGCAGATGAACCCTTGAAATTCTCTGGGATGTGGCAGAGAAATTGTCACATGAATTCTAAGGTGGAGCTAAAAAAGGAATGCAACTGGTGCCTGGCTCTCTCCCTTCAGTCTGCTTGCCCCTGGGAACCCAGCCTCCATGCCTCGAGGACACCCAGGCCATGGAGAGAGCCAAGTGTGTGTGCTCAGCCAATGGTCCCAGCTAGCAGGGACACGAATTCTAGCCCTAGGCTTTACGCTTTCTGAATGGGGCTTCAGACCTTGCAGCATAGACACTGACTGTCTCTATGGCTTTTCTGAACTGACTTGAAGAATCTATAAAGGATAATAAATGATTGCTGTTATTTTAGCTTTTGAGTTAATTAGTTTTGCAACAACAAATAAATACTAGAAGTCCTTAATGTTTCTCATTACTGTTTCCATATCACTACCCCAGCTTCCCTCTTATAGAACCTAAAATTCTTTGAAGCTCAGGCTCTTTCAATACATCATATGCCATTTTTGTTTCTTGGTATCCTTCATCCCTGGCATATTTTAGCTGCTAATTTATCACCTCTTTTCCTAACAACTCATGAGTCATACATTTTGCTACATCAGTATTCCCACAGAAAATGTTTCCAGTACCCCCAGACCTCTTATCCTGAGATTTCTACTTCCAATACACCTATTCTCTTTTATTATCTGCCCTCTGGTTTTTACTTTCAATGTTGTCATTACTGGTAATTGCAGCCCCTTCATAACCTTAATTTTAATTTCTGACTACCACCTTAAATCATTCCAACTCACTCCCTCTGTACCCAATTTTTAACAACTCCCATCCAAATGGGCCTTACAATAAATTAACCCACATCAAACTCCACTCGTGCTTCACTTCTTTTCTTTCCTATCTTTGGATTTTTGGTCCATCACTGCAATCACTTCCATATTTTTGCCACTATTTCTTTTCATTCCTGGCAAAATTTCACACCTAATTAATTCCAGTCCTCCATGAGCACCACACCTTCAACATGAAGGGAACATAACCAGAGGAAAGTATTCAATGATACCAACTGGTCTCACATTCATCATGCCTAATACATTTTAACAGCACTTTGGGGGCTGATAAAAGCTTAAAATGCTTTGGAGGCTCCTGCTAATCACATCACATCTCCCTTAACTTTTTGATCTCTCTCACAGAAGTTTCTTTCCCTCGCTTCATGCTCATGTGATGGCTTTTTTCTTGTTTATATTGAATGAGATCACTCAGTTCCACACTGAACTACCTACATTTATATATTCATATTTTGCCTTTCCTTTTATTACATTCTATGCTCTACACTTCCCAAATCAGCTCTTCCACTTCTGTAGTTATTTCTATCTCCACTTTCCAACTCAAAGATTCACTTGAAGCATCTCTTTTTATTTTGTACCATTAGATTTCTTCACTACTGGACCATCTCCATCATCATATATGTATTCTTAAAAAATAAATAAATAAACTTACTCATCCCAGCTATGTCCTACTTTTGTGTTCATTTATTTAGAAAAAAAATGTTTGGAAAACATTTCCTGTACTACCTTTCTCCACTTCACAATATCTTATATTCTCTTGAACCCATTCCAATAAGCTTGAACTCCTACTATTCCATCAAAACCTCACCTGAGGTCATCTATGAACTCCAAGATGCTTAGTCCAATGGTAATTTCTCACTCCTTATCTTTGTACCTGGAACAACAGCAGCTAACACAACTTGCTCTTATATGCTGTTTTAAAACTTACAGACTTCCAGGTATAAATGGAACAAGTTCTGGGGATTTAATATATAACATATTGAGGTGGTACAGTAATAAAGAATCTGCCTGCCAAGAGATGTGGGTTCAATCCCTGGGTCAGGCAGATCTCCTGGAGAAGCAAACGGCAACCCACTCCAGTATTATTGCCTGGAAAATCCCACGGACAGAGAAGCTTGATGGGCTACAGTCCATGTGGTCACAAAGAGTCAGACATGACTGAGCAACTGAACAATCAGATCAGATCAGATCAGTCGCTCAGTCATGTCCGACTCTTTGCGACCCCATGAACCGCAGCACGCCAGGCCCCACTGTCCATCACCAGCTCCCGGAGGTCATCCAGACTCAAACCCATCAAGTCAGTGATGCCATCCAGCCATCTCATCCTCTGTCGTCCCCTTCTCCTCCTGCCCTCAATCCCTCCCAGCATCAGAGTCTTCTCCAATGAGTCAACTCTTCGCATGAGGTGGCCAAAATACTGGAGTTTCAGCTTTAGCATCATTCCTTCCAAAGAAATCCCAGGGCTGATCTCCTTCAGAATGGACTGGTTGGATCTCCTTGCAGTCCAAGGGACTCTCAAGAGTCTTCTCCAACACCACAGTTCAAAAGCATCAATTCTTCGGCGCTCAGCCTTCTTCACAGTCCAGCTCTCACATCCATACATGACCACAGGAAAGACCATAGCCTTGACTAGGCGAACCTTTGTTGGTAAAGTAATGTCTCTGCTTTTGAATATGCTATCTAGGTTGGTCATAACTTTCCTTCCAAGGAGTAAGCGTCTTTTAATTTCATGGCTGCAGTCACCATCTGCAGTGATTTTGGAGCCCAGAAAAATAAATTCTGACACTGTTTCCACTGTTTCTCCATCTATTTCCCATGCAGTGATGGGACCGGATGCCATGATCTTCGTTTTCTGAATGTTGAGCTTTAAGCCAACCTTTTCACTCTCCACTTTCACTTTCATCAAGAGGCTTTTTAGCCCCTCTTCACTTTCTGCCATAAGAGTGGTGTCATCTGCATATCTGAGGTTATTGATATTTCTCCCAGCAATCTTGATTCCAGCTTGTGTTTCTTCCAGTCCAGCATTTCTCATGATGTACTCTGCATATAAGTTAAATAAACATGGTGACAATATGCAGCCTTGACGTACTCCTTTTCCTCTTTGGAACCAGTCTGTTGTTTCATGACCAGTTCTAACTGTTGCTTCCTGACCTGCATACAGATTTCTGAAGAGGCAGATCAGGTGGTCTGGTATTTCCATCTCTCTCAGAATTTTCCATAGTTTATTGTGATCTACACAGTCAAAGGCTTTGGCATAGTCAATAAAGCAGAAATAGATGTTTTTTTGGAACTCTCTTGCTTTTTCCACGATCCAGCAGATGTTGGCAATTTGATCTCTGGTTCCTCTGATTCCTCTGGTTCCTCTGGTTCCTCTGATCTCTGGTTCCTCCTTTTCTAAAACCAGCTTGAACATCAGGAAGTTCACGGTTCACATATTGCTGAAGCCTGGCTTGGAGAATTTTGAGCATTACTTTACTAGCGTGTGAGATGAGTGCATTTGTTCGGTAGTTTGAGCATTCTTTGGCATTGCCTTTCTTTGGGATTAGGATGAAAACTGACCTTTTCCAATCTTGTGGCCACTGCTGAGTTTTCCAAATTTGCTGGCATATTGAGTGCAGCACTTTCACAGCATCATCTTTCAGGATTTGGAATAGCTCCACTGGAATTCCATCACCTCCATTAGCTTTGTTCGTAGTGATGTTTTCTAAGGCCCATTTGACTTCACATTCCAAGATGTCTGGCTCTAGGTCAGTCATCACATCATCATGATTATCTGGGTCTTGAAGCTTTTTTTTGTACAGTTCTTCTGTGTATTCTTGCCACCTCTTCTTAGTATCTTCTGCGTCTGTTAGGTCCATACCATTTCTGTCCTAATGATACTGTATTGTACACTTGCAAGTTTCTCAAAGAGTAGGCCATGCACACAAAAAAGGTAACTTTGTGAAGTGACATGTTAAATAACCTTATTGTGGTAATCATTTTGTAACAAATGTATACATCAAATCATCACAATATACACCTTTCACATATACAACATTATATGTCAATTATATCTCAACAAAGCTTGAGAAAAATTTTTTTTCACTTATTTTCTGGGAATTATTTAAATCCCCCATCTCAAGGTTTTTGTTTTTCTATTTTTTTTTCCCAATGTAAAATCTCTTCAAGAAAAATTCTTTAAGGCTTCCCTGGTGGCTAAGTGATAAAGAATAACCCTGCCAACCCAGGACACATGTTAAGATTGTGCACCAAAAACTGTTGAGCCTGTGCTCTAAAGCTGGGGAGACTCAACTACTGAGCCCCCCTGTTGCTATTTCTGAAACCCACATGCCTGTGCTCCACAACAAAAGAAGCCATGGCAATGAGAAGCCTGTGCACTGCAATGAGGGAAAAGCTTGTACACCAATGAAGACCCAGCACAGCCAACAATAAATCAAGAAATAAAATTATTAAAAAAAGAAAAAAAATCTTTAGAAGTCTAATACTCTAGGCAATTATTAAAGAGAGGCCATTTTTCCTAAAATAAAATTTATTTTTATTTATACAAATGGAGGAGGTGAGTAAGCATTGGCTGTTTTTCTCCATATAAAGTTTGTTTACTCCGATTTGCCTATTTATTTCAGGAAAAAGCCACTTTGTGGTCAGCAAAGTTGGCTGTTGTTTTATCAAAGCAATTTCACTCTGTTGTTTGTTTAATAAGAATTTAAATCGCACAATAGGATGCAGATGGTGGGTTTTAATTGGATTGTTTAGAAGGAGGTGTCCTTACAGTGTGAATAGCTGTATTTGGACAGAGTTCACTCCCTGATGGCAGTCATTTGGCCCTACTATTTATTTGCACACATTACATAAAAGGTTTATGGCACCTTCACAGAAAACTAAAATTGAAGTAAAAGATAAATGTTAAAAGTGGAAGTGACACAAAGAAAATAAACAAAACATGAGAACACAAAGTGGTACCAAGAATGAGGCAAAACTCAATGAATCGGGTTACCATAGGCTTTTCAACAGACAAAGAAAAAGTAAACTCAGTTAATTACATAATTCAGTTTTCTGAAAGTAAACAAAATTTCCAAAAGATATACGAGTCTTTTATGAGCATCAATGAGGACTTCCTCAGAGGGATAATCACTGCATGATGTACATAAAATTATCCTTGACAGTGTCATTTATATAAGCTCTATTAATATGTTTACAGCTTCTTTATTTTTCACACTGACACTCAGATGTTTATGCTACTGCTCTAAAGTGAACTAGAATAAGCAAGAGTTCTTGTGGCATATGTGACATCGTTCAGATATCGCCCTCCCAGAGTATCTTTGACTTAGAGATGGAGGGCAAATATCTTCAGAGGAAGATGGAAGTCCTCCCCCTGAATTGTGGATTGTCTCAACAAAGCTTCTGATACATACTGAGTAGTCACCAGCTGAAGGTTGTGTTCCCTTGACATATAGTATGGATAGATCTAATCTATGTTTCCTAGTGAGGACCAATCCTATGACATCACAGATAATGGCTTGTGGGTAGAATTGATATTCTCTTTGAAAGCTTGAGATTTACAAGGCATCTGCCTAAATAGAAATATGCTTTCCTTCATTTCACTGAAACTGTCTCTTACAGGTAAACAAAGTGGTTGGGAAACCAGAATGACACCAAAGAAGTTGGCTATTGAGTAAGAGCAGAAAATTACAGTTGTGTTAGGAAGCAGAACATCAGCCAAGGAATTTAAAAGCACCATGTGTCTGCACATGACAGTAAACCCATATATATGTTAAATATTTGCTAGGAAAGTGCAAGATTCTAGTATTGTTTTGGCTATTGAAGATGTTGTTGAGGAGTCCTAAATGACTCCAAATTAAAATTGGGTGCCTTTTCTATTCATGAATTTTAAACTGCCCCAAAGTTTCCATCACCTCAGGTTCCATTTCTGGTTTCAGATACACGTTCAAGAGTTGATATTGATGCTTATTTGTAATACTGAAGCCTTCTAGATCCTGTTCAATTAAACAAATCAGCAGTGCATGACAGCTTCCAATCACATAAAATCACTCCTGCCTTGTTAAAATCTCATTTGTTATAGGGACTCTTAAAAACATAAGGTGCCTCCAAGGAAAAATTATTACTACTCATATTGCAACAGGAAATAATACTCTGTATAAATCAATACTAGCAGGGGTGCTCTTATTAAAAAGGGATCCGCAGGTCAATTGCTAATTTCCAGTTGACAGAATAATTCAGTAGGGCACACTGTGCCCTTATGGTGGCTAGTTATCATTTTCAGAAAGAGTAGGGGTTCAGTCAGGTTCTAATAGAAGCAATTTGCAATAGAAAAAATTTAAAAAAAACACAACAGAATCAAAGTTTGGTATATCGTCTTGTTTCAGATATTTTCATTTTTAAAAATAGCTTTGTTAAGGTATAATTGATACGCAGAGAACTGCATATATTTAATGTGTACAATTTGTTTTTTTGACACTATTGACTCAATCAAGATATAGATATATCTAAGGCTTCCCATGTAGCTCAGTCAGTAAAGCATCTGCCCACAATGCAGGAGACCTGGGTTCAATTCCTGGGTTGGGAAGTTTCCCTGGAGAAGGAAATGACAACCCACTCCAATATTCTTGGCTAGAGAATCCCATGGACAGAGCTGTAGCCTGGTAGGCTACAGATGCGACTTAGTGCTATCTTGTAACACTTTCCAAAATTTTCTTTTGTCTTTTTGTGTTTTTTTATTTTGCTGTTTTGTATGTGGGAAGAGCACCTAACATGAGATCTAGCCTTTGAACAAATTTTGAAGTAAACACCACCGTGCTGTTCACTACAGCCTCTGCATTGTACAGCAAATCTCTAGAACACACCTTGTGTAATTATACCTTCATATCTTTCCCTACTCCCCAGCCTTTGGAAATCATGGTTGTATTCTCTGCTTCTATGAATTTGACCATTTTAGACTTCTCATATAATTGAAATGTTAAAATATTTATCATTCTGTGTTTGGCTTATTCCACCTAGCATAATGTCCTTCAGGTTCATCCTTGTTGCAAATGGCAGAAATTTTTTTCAATTTTAAGACTGAATAATATTTCACTGCATATGTATTACATGTGTTTATACCATCCATGGGATTTTTCAGGCAAGAGTACTGGAGTGGGTTGCCATTGCCTTCTCCAATCTGTATGTGTGTTGTGTATGTATGTATCCATTGTATATGTGTGTATATATATAATTTTCTTTATCCATTAATTCATAAGTGGGAGTGCTGAATCATGTGATAGTTTTATTTTTAATTTTTTGAGGAACCTCCATACTGTTTCTTATACCTGCTACACCATTTCACATTTCTACCAATGGTAGGCTCTAATTTTTGTATAACCTTGTCAACATATTGTTATTGTTATTATTATTTTGATAAAAGCCATCCTAAGAAATGTGAGGTGGTATCTTACTGTGGTTTTGATTTGTATTTCCTTGAGGATTAGTGACTTTGAGCATCTTTTCATGTACCTGTTGACAATTTGTATGTCTTATTTTGAGAAATTTCTATTCACATCATTTGCCCTTTTAAAATTGGGTTATTTATTTATCATTGAGGAGTTCCACCCATATTTTGGATGTTAACCCCTTGTCAGATATATAGTTTGTGAATATTTTTCCCCATTCTACAGCTTACATTTTCATTCTGTTGATTGTTTCTTTTGCTGTGCAATAGCTATTTAGTTTAATGCTTCACTTGTCTATTTTTGCTTTTGTTGCTTGTCATCTTGGTGTCATATCCAAGAAAGCATTACCAAGGCTAATGTCAAGTAGATTTTCCCCTATGCTTTTCTTTAGGAGTTTTACAGTTTCAGTTCTTATATTTAGGTCTTTAAAGTTCATTTTAAGTTGGTTTTGTGTGTGGTATAAGATCAGAGTTCAATTTGATTTTTTTTACATGCAAATATCCAGTTTTCCAACACCAGTTGTTTAAAGGACTATTTTTTTCCTTATTGTGTGTTTTTTGTGTTCTTGTAGAAAATCAGTTGACAGTGTGTGTGTGGGCTATTTCTGGACCCTCTATTCCATTGGACGACAGAAGATGAGATGGTTGGATGGCATCACCGACTCGATGGACATGAGTTTGGGTAAGCTCCAGGAGCTGGTGATGACAGAGAAGCCTGGCGTGCTACAGTCCATGGGGTGGCAAAGAGTTAGACACAACTAAGTGACTGAACTGATATGCTTATCTGGCAGATATATTCTTTAGCATTAGAATTGAAATTGAACTATAATCAGTGACAGGTGATTGTCTTAGCTAGACCAAGGGAATGTTTCACTGAAGGAAGCTAGGGCTCCTGAAGTCACAAGCCTAGAGATGATACCAGGAAATAAGAGATGCATGGGATCGAGGTCTCTGATCTTGGCATCTTCTTCTGTGCAGAGTGCTGCTGACAGACAATCAAATCCTCCAAAAATTCTTGCTAAAATTCAGATTTTGATTATGATTGGGGGCAGGATGTGGCATCTGAGTTTCTAACAAAGTCCCAGATGATGATCTGCTATCTAAGGGACACATTTTGAGTAGCTAGATTTTTCCAACTCTTAGCGACCCCATGGACTGCAGCCCACCAGGCTCCCCTGTCCATGGATTTTCTAGGCAAGAGTACTGGAGTGGGGTGCCATTGCCTTCTCCAAGCTAGACTTTTCAGTTTCATCTAAATCACTTTCTCCTATGCTCACAAGAGTTATCCTTTTATAAAGAAACACTATCAGGAAGGCATTTTGCAACCTATCTAATTGTCTGTTATTTAATTCCATAAATAAGAATAGCAGCTGGCACTTCTTAACACTTGTTGTTGTTCAGTTGCTAAGTGGTGTCTGACTCTTTGTGACTACATAGACTGCAGCACACCAGGCTCCCTGTCCCTCCACTACCTCTAGGAATTTGCTGAAGTTCATGTCCATTGATTTGGTGATGCTATCTAACCATCACATCCTCTGTCACTCTTCCCTTTTTGCCCTCAATCTTCCCTAGCATCAAGGTCTTTTAGAATGAGTCAGCTCTTTGCATCAGGTGGCCAAAGTATTGGAGCTTCAGCTTTAGCATCAGTCCTTCCAATGAATATTCAGACTTGACTTCCTTTAGGATTGACTGGTTTGATCTTGTGGTCCAAGGGAACCTCAAGAGTTTTCTCCAGCACCACAATTCAAAAACATCAAAGAAGGCACTCAGCCTTCTTTATGGTCCAACTCGCACATCCATACATGACTACAGGAAATACCATAGCTTTGACTATATGGACTTTTGTCGGAAAAGTGGTGCCTTTGCTTTTTAATACAGTGTCTAGGTTTGTCATTGCTTTTCTTCCAAGAAGCAAGCCGTCTTCTAACTTTGTGGCTGCAGTCACCATCTGCAATGAAGACTTACCACTTACTACATAACAATTGAACTTCATATTTGATTTAATCTTCGCAAAACCATGTGAGGTAGGTGCCATTCTTATTCTCACTTTTGGATGAGGAAACTGAGACACAGGAGTTAAAAAATATTACCAGACCAGACCAAGCGGTCAATGGTGGGCATTAAACTGACACCAAAGTGTGGATGCCTGAGCCTAGGCTCATAACATTTGTTCTCTGTTAAACTGCCTAAGCAATGAGTCTGAATGGGTGAGTATTAAACTAAGATTAAATAACAGACTGGTTCAAAATAGGAAAAGGAGTACGTCAAGGCTGTATATTGTCACCCTGTTTATTTAACTTATATGCAGAGTACATCATGAGAAATGCTGGACTGGAAGAAACACAAGCTGGAATCAAGATTGCTGGGAGAAATATCATTAACCTCAGATATAAAGATTACACCACCCTATGGCAGAAGTGAGGGCCGTCTCTTGGGGGGGGTTGGGGCCAACATCGCGGTCGGCTCGTCCCATCACTCGGTGTGGGGGAGTGTCAGACTTTCGGCCCTCTCGGGTGACTCCAGGACACTCTCCGAGGAGTGACAACTAGTGCACAGCAGGACTTCAGTCCCGGCGGTGTTCAGTGTCATGGGTGGGCTGGACTGTGAGAGGCGAGTGCGGCTTGCGGTGCTGGAGGACTCTGGGCCGCTGCGGGATCCAACCAGTCCATTCTGGAGATCGCCCTGGGTTTCTTGAGAATGAGCTAGCTGCTCCAGTCTGGCCACCTCATGCGAAGAGTTGACTCATTGGAGAAGACTCTGATGCTGGGAGGGATTGAGGGCAAGAGGAGAAGTGGATGACAGAGGATGAGATGGCTGGATGGCATCACTGACTTGATGGATGTGAGTCTGAGTGACCTCCGGGAGTTGGTGATGGACAGGGAGGCCTGGTGTGCTGCGATTCATGGGGTTGCAAAGAGTTGGACACGACTGAGCGACTGATCTGATCTGAATGTATGATCTTGAATAAATTTTGCATAGTTTACTTCGTTTAAGTTTTCTTGATTCCACTTGCTTGAATGCTATGAATAGTTTTACCTTTATACCCTATGTGGTTTAAAAGCATTATTTACCACAATCTTCCTGCTATTTATTTGTTTTTTGTTTTTTTTTTCTTCCTGCTATTTAAAATACATACATACACATTTATTTTAGACCATTAAAATACAACTAAAAATATAAAGAAATCCTAAATAAAAAGAATGGGATACATGTTCCCTAAGTTGAGTCAACTTGGTGACAGCTCAGCTTTGAGCCAATACACTCCTTTGACATAAATAAAATTCACTTTGATTTGGCTACAAAATTAAACAGGTGGCATATTTTATATCATATACATTCATTCTATCACTTACTTCTGTGTAGGTGTATGATAGCATTTTTTAAAGCAATTTTATGTATACATTTTAGAAGTAGCAGTTTCCTTTTTATAAATAAAGTTTACTACTTAACTATACTTCCATAAAAATAAATAAATAGAATAAATAAAAATGAAATAAAAATTATTATCAGATCAGATCAGTCGCTCAGTCGTGTCCGACTCTTTGCGACCCCATGAACTGCAGCACGCCAGGCCTCCCTATCCATCACCAGCTCTCGGAGGTCACTCAGACTCACATTCATCGAGTCAGTGATGCCATCCAGCCATCTCATCCTCTGTCGTCCCCTTCTCCTCCTGCCCTCAATCCCTCCCAGCATCAGAGTCTTCTCCAATGAGTCAACTCTTCGCATGAGGTGGCCAAAATACTGGAGTTTCAGCTTTAGCATCATTCCTTCCAAAGAAATCCCAGGGCTGATCTCCTTCACAATGGACTGGTTGGATCTCCTTGCAGTCCAAGGGACTCTCAAGAGTCTTCTCCAACACCACACTTCAAAAGCATCAATTCTTCGGCACTCAGCCTTCTTCACAGTCCAGCTCTCACATCCATACATGACCACTGGAAACACCAGAGCCTTGACTAGGCGAACCTTTGTTGGCAAAGTAATGTCTCTGCTTTTGAATATGCTATCTAGGTTGGTCATAACTTTCCTTCCAAGGAATAAGTGTCTTTTAATTTCATGGCTGCAGTCACCATCTGCAGTGATTTTGGAGCCCAGAAAAATAAAGTCTGACACTGTTTCCACTGTTTCTCCATCTATCTCCCATGTAGTGATGGGACCAGATGCCATGATCTTCATTTTCTGAATGTTGAGCTTTAAAAGTTAGCACTAGTAGACTGTGATAAGTTATGCATATATCAATAGAATAACTACTGAAAAAGCTACATGAAAGGATACACTTATTAGGGTTGACATAACATACTGTCTGTCTGTCTGTCTAGTCATGTCTAAATCTTTCTGATCCTGTGGACTATAGCCGACCTAGGCTCCTCCTCCTAGGCTTCCAAAAAGAACACTAAAGTGGCTTGCCACTTCCTCCTTCAGGGGATCTTCTCAACCTAGGAAGAACACACATCTCCTGCATCTTATACATTGGCAGATAAATTCTCTATCTTTGCTATATATAAAATAGATAAGTGATAAGGACCTATTGTATACCACAGGAAACTGTCTATACTCAAATATATACATATATATTTATATAATATTATATTTATATATAAATATATATATAATATGATTATATTTATATATTTATGTAATATATTTATATTATATATAATATATATAAATAATATATATTTATATAATAAATATATTTTATATATATATATATATATATAACTGATGCATGCTTCTGTACACCAAAAACTAACAGAAAATTGTAAATCAACTATACTCCAATGATTTTTTTTTTTAAAGAAGAAAAAATAACTTAATTGAAAGCAATTCAATAGACAAGGGATAACCTTTTTAATACATAGTGCTTCAAAGGCAGAAATACAGGTCCATGAAACAAAATAGAAAGCCCAGAGATAAATCCACACACCTATGGACACCTTAATTTTGACAAAGGAGGCAAGAATATACAATGGAGAAAAGACAATCTCTTTAACAAGTGGTGCTGGGAAAACTGGTCAACTACTTGTAAAAGAACAAAACTAGAACACTTTCTAACACCATACACAAAAATAAACTCAAAATGGATTAAAGATCTAAATGTAAGACCAAAAACTATAAAACTCCTAGAGGAAATCATAGGCAAAACACTCTCTGATATAAATCACAGCAAGATCCTCTATGACCCACCTCATAGAGTAATGGAAATAAAAGCAAAAATAAACAAATGGGACCAAATTAAACTTAAAATCTTTTGCACAATGGAGGAAACTACAAGCAAGGTGAAAAGACAGCCTTCAGAATGGGAGAAAATAATAGCAAACGAAGCAACTGACAAAGAATTAATCTCAAAAATATACAAGCAGCTCCTGCAGCTCAGTTCCAGAAAAATAAACAACCCAATATAAAAAATAGGCCAAAGAACTAAACAGACGTTTCTCCAAAGAAGACATACAGATGGCTAACAAAACATGAAAAGATGCTCAACATCACTCATTATCAGAGAAATGCAAATCAAAACCACAGTGAGACACCATCTCAAACCAGTCACAATGGCTGCTATTAAAAAGTCCACAAACAATAAATGCTGGGAAGGGTATGGAGGAAAGGGAACCCCTTACACTGTTGGTGGGAACGCAAACAAGTACAGCCACTATAGAGAACAGTGTGGAGATTCCTTAAAAAAACTGGAAATAGAACTGCCATATGACCCAGCAATCCCACTGCTGGGCATACACACCTAGGAAACCAGAATTGAAAGAGACACATGTACCCCAATGTTCATTACAGCATTGTTTACAATAGCCAGGACATGGAAGCAACCTAGATGTCCATCCACAGATGAATGGATAAAGAAAGCTCTGGTACATATATGCAACAGAATATTACTCAGCCATTAAAAAGAATGCATTTGAATCAGTTCTAATGAGGTGGATGAAACTGAAGCCTATTATACAGAGTGAAGTAAGCCAGGAAAAAAAAAAAAAAAAACACCAATACAGAATACTAATACATATATATGGAATATATATAGAAAGATGGTAATGATGACCCTATATGTGTGACAGCAAAAGAGACACAGACGGAAGGAACAGTCTTTTGGACTCTGTGGGAGAGGGCGAGGGTAGGATGATTTGAGAGAATAACATTGAAACATGTATATTATGATATGTGAAATAGATTGTCAGTCCAGGTTCGATGCATGAGACAGAGTGCTCAAGGTCAGTGCACTGGAATGATCCTGAGGGATAGTATGGGGAGGGAGGTGGGAGGGGGTTTCAGGATGGGGAGCAGCTGTACACCCATGGCTGATTCATGTTAATGTATGGCAAAACCCACTACAATACTGTAAAGTAATTAACCTACAATTAAAATAAATAAAATAATTTTTAAAATACATAGTGCTGGAGCAACTGGCTATTGTTATTCAGTTGCCCAGTCTTGTTTGACTCTTTGCGACCTCATGATTGCAGCACACCAGGCCTCCCTGTCCATCACCATCTCCCGAAGTTTGCCCAAGTTCATGTCCATTGCATCAGTGATGCCATCCAGCCATCTCAACCTCTGATGCCCTCTTTTCCTTCTGCCCTCAATCTTTCCCAGCATCAGTGACTTTTCCAACGAGTCAGCTATTAACATCAGATGACCAAAGTACTTTCAGCATCAATCCTTCCAATGAGTATTCAGGGTTGATTTCCCTTAAAATTGACTGGTTTGATCTCCTTGCTGTCCAAGGGATTCAGGAGTCTTATCCAGCACCATAATTCACAGGCATCTACTCTTTAGTGCTCTGCCTTCTTTACGGTCCAGCTCTCACAACTGTATGTGACCACTGGGAAGACCATAGCTTTGACTATATGGACCTTTGTCGGCAATGTCTCTGCTTTTCAACACACCGTGTAAGTTTGTCATAGCTTTCCTGACAAGAAGCAAATGTCTTCTGATTTCATGACTGCAGTCATTATTTGCAGTGATTTTAGAGCTCAAGAAGAGGAAGTCTGTCACTAATTCTACCTTTTCAACTTCTATTTGACATGAAGTATGGGGCTGGATGCCATGATCTTAGTTTTTTTAATATTTAGTTTTAAATGGGCTCTTTCACTTTACTCCTTCACCCTCATCAAGGTGCTTTTTAGTTCCTCTTCACTTTCTGCAATTAGAGTGGTATCATTCACATATCTGAGGTTGCTGATGTGTTTCTTCTATCTTGATTCCAGCTTGCAACTCATTCATCCTGGTGTTCCTCATGATGTGCTCATCATATAAATTAAACAAAGAGGGTGACAGTAGACGTCCTGTCATACTCCTTTCTCAATCTTGAACCAATCAGTTGTTCCATACAGGGTTCTAACTGTTGCTTCTTGACCCTCATATAGGTTTCTCAGGAGACAGGTAAGATAGTCTGGTATTCCCATCTCTTTAAGAGCTTTCCATAGTTTATTATGATCCACACAGTCAAAGGCTTTGGCATAGTCAGTGAAACAGAGATAGATTTTTTTTTGGAAATCCTTAGCTTTCTCTATGGTCCAGTGAATGTTGGCAATTTGATCTCTGATTCCTCTTCCTTGTCTAAATCCAGTTTGGGCATCTGGAAGTTCTTGGTTTGCATAATGCTGAAGCCTAGCATGCAAGATTTTAAGTATGACATTACTAACATGGGAAAAGAGTGAAACTGTCTGATGGTTAGCACATTCTTTAGTACTATGCTTCTTGGGAATTGGGATGAGGATGGAGATTTTCCAGTCCTGTGGCCACTGTTGAGTCTTCCAGATTTGCTGATATATTGAATGCAACATCATCCTTTAGGGTTTTGAATAGTTCTGAAATTTGTGAATTCCCCTTACTTTATTAATAGCAGTGCTTCCTAAGGCCCACTTGACTTAACTCTCCAGAATGTTTGGCTCTGGGTGGCTGACCACACCATCATAGTCATTTGGTTCACCTGGATCTTTTTTAAATAATTATTCCATGTATCCTTTCCATCTCTTCCTGATCTCCTCAGTGTCTGTGAGGTAGGTCTCTACCATTTATGTCCTTTATTGTGCCCATTTTTGGAAATGGCAACCCACTCCAGTACTCTTGCCTGAAAAATCCCATGGACAGAGAGGCTCATGGGCTATAGTCTATGCGGTTGCAGAGTTGGACTTTATTGAACATAAACACTGGAATAGCACTAGGGAAATAACAATGTAGCAGTTTTACAATTCAGGCCTATAAATGGAAAGTCTTCACCTGAATAGGTGGAATATGTCCTCAGATCCATGCTGGCATCTATTTTAAATTCAAAACTCCCAAGAGAGGTCCAGATACACTAAAAATTCCCTCTTACTTGCAAATGTTCTCTGCTCAGGCTCCAAATTCACAAGTTATACCCATTCTGCTGAAAAGGTAACAACTTTAGTCTTAATAGATCAATGACAGTGTAAGCCCAATATCTAAATGAGACTACTACAAAAGTCAGAGACTGTTACATTACACTCATTTTCTACAGTAAAATTAGCATGCCATGTGAAATTTATTTCCATAGTGCTTCTCAAATCTGTAAACATGTCTCCCTTATCTGAAATCCAAGACCTCTATGTCCTGGATTACTCCAGCAGCCCCCTGACTTGCCTCCTTCCACACTGCAGTCATAGTGATAGGAATCTGATGTCTCCATTCTCTGCTTTTATCTCTACTGGCTCTTCTTTTCAAATAGGAAAGGAGTTCAGTTTCCTTCCTGTGACTTTCCTCAGTGAGTGGGTACCTCTCGTTGCTCCAGTTTCTTCCCTTGGAAGACCTTATTTTGACTGTTCCCCTATGCATGGGCTTACCAGGTGGTGCTAGTGGTAAAGAACCCACCAATGCAGGAGACATAAGAGACGCAGGTTGGATCCCTGGGTTGGGAAAATCTCCTTGAGAAGGGCATGGAAACCCACTCCAGTGTTCTTGCCTGCAGAATGCCCCTGGAGAGAGGAGCTTGGTGGGCTACCACCCATTGGGTTGAAAAGAGTCGGACACGACTGAGCAACTTGACACTTGTGCAAAATTTTCCCTTGACGTTTCCAATTTTCCTGAAGAGATCTCCAGTCTTTCTCTTTCTGTTGTTTTCTTCTAGTTTTATACACTGTTCATTGAAGAAGGCCTTTTTATCTGCCCATGCTGTTTTTTGGAAATCTGTGTTTAGTTGGGTATACTTTTCCCTTTCTCCCTTGTTTTTCACTTCTCTTCTTCCCTTAGCTATTTGTAAGGCCTCTTCATATACCGACTTTGCCTTCTTGCTTTTCTTTTTCTTTGGGATGGAATGGTGCAGCTGGACATGTAAGCCGAAAAAGAAAAAAAAGTTATTAAGTTGAAAAGATGATCTATAAATGACCTTAAATCTTACAGTTCAGTGCAATGACCAATTATATTTTGGTTTATATGAGTCCAGTATGAATTATGTGTGTGTATTTGTGTATGTTGTTGCTAATGTAGCATAGTCATTATAAGTAAAGAACCTGAAACCAAGCACTTTGTTTTAGATCTTGACTGTGTGGTGTACTCTCTCTGGGACCCTGAGTAATTTACATGTTACTTAAACTCTTTGATCCTAGGATTCCTTATCCAGAAACTGGGAAAAATTGCCTACTTCATATGTTTATGAAAATGAAGTTAATATATGTAAATATCTTAGAAATGTGCCTGGCACATTGTAAATATTGATGATATTGGTTATCATCATTGCATTTTTCATAAAATTTCATGTCTTGATATTTTTTCAATAACTTTTCCATGAAACTACTGCTAAGTCGCTTCAGCCATGTCCGACTCTGTGTGATCCCCTAGATGCCAGCCTACCAGGCTCCTCCATCCCTGAGGTTCTTCAGGCAAGAACACTGGGGTGGGTTGCCATTTCCTTCTCCACAAACCCTTAAATGTTCTTTTATATATCAAAATACTAGTTTGATTATATTTCAATTCTACTAATATAAAGATTATTTTTCCCATATTTGGGTTCATTTGTTTTAGAGTAGACTGTTAGCAATGGTTACAAACAATCTGATACTTTATAACATTTATTTTTAAAATATCTGTGACATGTATCTGATTGATTTTTGTGATCAATATGAACTGTCTCTAATAAAGTCCACTGTTTGTAATTCATTTGTATCTTAATCTTTGTACATATGAGGTTTTTCACCTTTTGCAAAATGTGAATTGAGCTCTGTCAAGGCCTAGGATTTGTTCTTGGGTACTGACTTCCCTAGTGGCTCAGACAGTAAAATGTCTGCCTATAATCGAGACCTAGTTTCGATCCCTGGGTTGGGAAGATCTTCCAACTGAGATTGGTCTTAGCCCTTCTGAAATCCACCCTGGTCCTTCCCATCTCAGTTCCTGGACAGGAAATGACTTTGCATTGATGTCCAGCAATTGATCTAGTGTGATTCTGCTGGACTGAAATGGGATCATCGTCCCCTACCACCTGGATTGTTTATTGATACAGAAGAGACGGTGGCAGAGATGAAAACCCAAAGTTCCCAGACTGTAACTATTGACATTAAGGATAAAACAACCAGTAGAAAGAGCAAAATGTGTTCACCTGGGAATCAAGACAAGCAAGATTTTATGAACCAAGTCAAGTGAAGTTGCTCAGTCATGTCTGACTCTTAGCAACCCCATGGACTACAGCCCACCAGGCCTTCCGCCCATGGGATTTTCCAGGCAAGAGTGCTTCAGTGGAGTGCCATTGCCTTCTCCATCAACAGAGGCTAGGCATATTATTATGAACCAAAGGCAAGTCCAAATGAGCTCAGGATGACAGCAGCATGTGGCAGCTTGAAGTCAGATCTTAATTTCCAGCCTGGGAATTGAACCTGGGCTGTCTGGGTGAAAACCAGGAATCCTAACCATAAGACCACCAGGGACTGGTGGCTAGAAGCAGATCCCTTGCTCTAGACTTCTCTGAACCCAAAAGTTTTACAAGAAGACTGAAATAGTAAAATAGGCACAGAATTTATGAGAAGCACAGCACACATGAGAGAGCACACAGAGAAGCAGTTTATTTAAGACAGAAGACAAGCAGAACTACCCATCCAGATAAGAGTGTACATCCTCTAATGAGGAGCCCTAAAAGGGTGGTTTAAATTGCTTATTTGGGAGCATCTTCTGGGTCTTTTTTCCTTTGGCCAATCATCTTGCTTCATTTCCCATATCTTATCTGACCCAGGGCCCTTCTGATATGCATGCATATCTTTTAAAGATGGATTCCAGTGGGAAGGTCTCTAGGAGATTAATAGCACATAGTATGGGGTAGTACTCTCACCCTTTCTCACCCCTGAAAAACCTTTCTGCAAGTGTTTATTCAAGGAGGTCTCCTTGACCTCAAGAATTATAGATATGGTCATCGTGTCTTTTACTCCAGCAGGACTCAGATCCTCTCTCCTCCTGCTATTTTTCCTTGAAATATGAGAGAGAGACAAGCTCTAATTTGCTCAGCCTGAAAAATTCCAGCTGATCAGCCCAGGGACCCATCTATCTCCTATCTCACAAAGAGACAAAAGGAAGGTCAATGTTTATTAGGTTTTAGGAGGAACCTGGGGAGAGTTGCTTTGGATAAAAGTTCACTGGAGGAGAATGTGTTCAAGGTTGGGGCAGGTTCTCCTTGGCTGCAAGGGTAGCTAGTGCATTATTGTTGGGGCAGGGAGGGCCCTTCCTTCCTTTTCTTAAAAGAAGATGAAATTCCCATGTGAAAAATGTCCTCCTTGTAGCAAATCAAAAAGTAAATTCTTACCAACAGGAACAAGAACTTGAGAAAAGAATTCTGCACAAAGAATTCTACACAAACAGACTTCCTTACTGTTGTCCTTTCTGCTTGGTTATGCAGGTTGCATGGTTGTACCTGTGTGAGAGTCCTCTTTGGGGCCTCCTCAGTTCAGTTCAGTTGCCCAGTCGTGTCTGACTCTTTGGCCTCCTGACTCCATTTTAAATGAAGTTTTCTCTTATGTATTTTCACTAGGACTTCCGAACTCTCTCCATCTTGTCCTGACAGAGTCCTTTGGCTCAGGAAGCAGATTCTCTAACTACCTCACAGCATCCATCACTAAGCAGAGGACCTACCTACCACTTCTGCTCATGGCTCAGCTGTCACACCTACAAGGGAGCATGGAACATTGGGCTTGCTCTGTGAGTGTGGCGGACCTTTGAGGGCACTTCTAAATCCAGATTCGTTGATGTTTTGGTTAATGTAAAATCCTCACAATTCTGGCACTACACTAATGGCCAACCTCAGTCTTTAAAAATGGCATTTGTTTTCACCCCTCTTCACTGGCACTATTTGGGAACTTTCTGTATGCTTCCCTAGTGACTCAGGCTGTAAAGAATCTGCCTGCAGTGCAGGAGACCTGGGTTTGATCCTTGGGTCTGAAAGATTCCCCTGAAGAAGGGACTGGCTACCCAGTCCATTATTCTTGCCAGGAGATTTCCATGCAGAGAGATGCCTGGTGGGCTACAGTCCATGGGGTAGCAAAGAGTCAGACACAACTGAGCGACAAACACACAAAGATGGTGACTGCAGTATAATGTAGGCACAGCTGGTTTTCTTACTCAAAATTCTAAGGCATTGTGCCCTTAGAAAATTGTTTCTAAGAATTCTTAATTTCTTTCTTTCTCTTTTTTATTTTTTATTTTTTTTTGCAAATCTGGTTCTTCTTTCAAAATCTTAAAGGGTACTAGAAATTGGGAAACCATGAATCAGACATCAGTTTAATCCAAACCTTGATTCAGTGAATAGTGGGGACCTGTGTGATCATTTAGCTCATATTTTTGAGTCATAGTTGGAAAAAACATTAGGTCCAAAAGACTTTCACTATTTGTCATGATAACACAAGTAGTAAGAGATCAAATCTGGTATTTTAAATCCCAGTGTTCTTCAGCTGTCTTCCATGTGGAGATAATAAAAATGACACTTTTAATTTTTTATTAGCACTTCAGAAATTTCTTCACATACATTATCTTACTTTCTTCTTGCAGGCACCACATGAGATAGTCAGCACAGGACTCATAATTCTTACTGACAGATGAGGAAATTGGGGACCAGGGAGGTTAAGTGGCTCATCACAGGCATGCTACTTCTTTGGTAGAAGGCATCATTTTTGTTGAAAGGAACATGTATGAGAGAAACGACACCAGTTTAGGAAGCAAAGTGTCTTAGAGTCCTGTCTTTTCCCATCTGCACAATCTTTTCCTCATTATTTAAATTCTCTGAAGTCTGTGTCTTTCACAGAGATGCCTATTAATGAAATGAAACACACTAAGTAACAATAACACCTTACATACTAACAAGCTTAAGATAATGAATGTGATGAGCAGAAAAGGAGAAGACAAGCCAACAAAGAGGGAACAGTGACAAGATGTGGGATAAAATTGCTGAAAACAGAGTGAAAAGTTATTTTATTATGATTATTTTTATATTTACATTTACTTTGTTGGAACACTTCCCTAGGCATGTAATTCATCACAGACCTACAGCATTTTTAGCTGTGAGGAACATGCAGACTATAATCATGGATGTATAACATGTTCCCATAGCACCGATCACTTCTAGAAAAGCACAGAATGGGTAGGTGTCATTTGGAGAAAGATACTTTAGAAATAAGAGGGTAACAGGCAGGAAGGCCAGGGGTCTCCAAACGGAGAAAATACCCTGCAAGTGTCAGACATTTTTATCTCTCTTAAGTGGCAGGAGGAAACAAACTAACTGTAGTTTTTCCTTCTCTATTCAAATTTAAAAGGAGGTTTCTCTTAAAATACTGTGTTGCCATAATGACACCTGGTTTCACCTGAAATCAACTATTAACTATTCTCAAACCTTGAGTTAACCAATGCATTTTTCTTATGGAAATGTTTGTCTTAAGCTATGTTAATGTACTATGCATTTACCCCAAACTCTGTTTTCAAGTCGGTTCCGCCTAATGGCTCAGAACCTACTTGACAAACCAGTGTGTTATACTCAGATATTTTTCCCATAATCTATGTAAATGAAACTATTTGTATGGTAATCTGCCCTTCAACAAGATTCAAGTCAATCGTTTTATGGCCCGGGATGAATCATCTGGTGCCAAGATTATCCCAAAATGCATCTTATAGATGAGGGGCCTGGTACCATTCTGAATTTTAAGACATTTCTTTCTTTCATTAACAGACTGCTATTGACTATATAACATCCAGCTGAAGACTAGCAGGGGGTACTCTTTTTGCCCCCTTCTGATGCCTATGACAGAATATTTCTCTATCTCCTTTATAC
This sequence comes from Tragelaphus eurycerus, assembly GCA_935064755.1. Lineage (NCBI taxonomy): Eukaryota > Metazoa > Chordata > Mammalia > Artiodactyla > Bovidae > Tragelaphus > Tragelaphus eurycerus. The sequence goes on along the minus strand of CAKXYN010000216.1, from coordinate 1,138,614 downwards.
TTTAATAAAACTGTATTACACAAAAGATGAGTGATCAAGCCTTGTCTCTGGCCCCAGATCTAATTCTTCTCCTCTGGAGGCCAAGAATCCCAGCATCTTTTCGTTCAGCAACAACCTTTGAGAAATAGGGTGAGATCTGTACCCGTGTCCGGTGAGTGTATGCTCCTTGGTTCTTTGTCTCATCACAACAAAGATTTGGAGTGATGGACATTAAAGCTCCCTCAGCGTGTCACAGCTCTAGGGTCTTGGACAGACCGTGTTATAGCTCTCAGGTCTCGAACGGATGATTTTATAGCTCTTAGGCAAATCAGTGTTACAGCTCTATTTTATTTAGAAGATTGCAGGAGAATCCATCCATGAAGAAGAGAAGAGAGTGGAGAAGCGTGCCAGTGCGTGTCCGCACATGGGAGAGAGAGAGAGGGACAGAGAGTGCTTGGCTCCTTCTTTTCTATGTTTTCTTCCCCCTGGGCCTGCCCTATGCAAATTGGGCTCAGCCAAGAGTGCTCTTCTACCTGAAGTCCTCACTCCGGTCCTCAGACCCTTCTTTGACCTTCCTTTATTCTATTTTCACTGGCTTTCCCCTTCCTTGTCTTTTCAGTTCAGTTCAGTTCAGTTCAGTCACTCGGTCGTGTCTGACTCTTTGTGACCCCATGAATTACAACATACCAGGCCTCCCTGTCCATCACCAACTCCTGGAGTCCACCCAAACTCATGTCCATCGAGTCAGTGATGCCATCCAGCCATCTCATCCTCTGTCTTCCCCTTCTCCTCCTGCCCAAAATCCGTCTCAGCATCAGAGGCTTTTCCAATGAGTCAACTCTTTGCATGAGGTGGCCTAAGTATTGGAGTTTCAGCTTTAGCATCAGTCCTTCCAAAGAACACCCAGGACTGATCTCCTTTAGAATGGACTGGTTGGATCTCCTTGCAGTCCAAGGGACTCTCAAGAGTCTTCTCCAACACCATAGTTCAAAAGCATCAATTCTTCAGCACTCAGCTTTCTTCACAGTCCAAGTTTCACATCCATACATGACCACTGGATAAACCATAGCTTTGACTAGATGGATGTTTGTTGGCAAAGTAATGTCTCTGCTTTTGCATATGCTATCTAGGTTGTCATAACTTTCCTTCCAAGGAATAAGCGTCTTTTAATTTCATCGCTGTAATCACCATCTGTGGTGATTTTGGAGCCCAGAAAAATAAAGTCTGACACTGTTTCCACTGTTTCCCCATCTATTTCCCATGAAATGATGGGACCAGATGCCATGATCTTCGTTTTCTGAATGTTGAGCTTTAAGCCAACTTTTTTACTCTCCTCTTTCCCTTTCATCAGGAGGCTTTTGAGTTCCTCTTCACTTTCTGCCATAAGGGTGGTGTCATCTGCATATCTGAGGTTATTGATATTTCTGAGGGCAATCTTGATTCCAGCTTGTACTTCTTCCAGCCCAGCGTTTCACATGATGTATTCTTCATATAAGTTACACAAGCAGGGTGACAATATACAGCCTTGACGTACTCCTTTTCCTATTTGGAACCAGTCTGTTGTTCCATGTCCAGTTATAACTGTTGCTTCCTGACCTGGATATCGGTTTCTCAAGAGGCAGTTCAGGTGGTCTGGTATTCCCATCTCTTTCAGAATTTTCCACAGTTTATTGTGATCCACCGCCATTTTGGACTCCTTTTTCCTATTCTAACTACCTAATACATGAGACTTAAGTTATGTGTTTGTGTATTGCAGTGTATTGGGGTGTGGTGAGTACAATTTTGGCTGGACCAGAGGCTATCTGGGAAGAATCACTGTGGGGTGGGACTGATATGGTAGACTGAATCCAGGTCTTAGAGAGGTCCAACTGCTTGTTTGCCTAATTTATGCTCCACTAGCAAACAAGAGATAGCAAAAAGTTTTGAACAAATTCATTTGCACTCATTGGATGCAGTCACTGGTTTTCAACTGGTTTAACAAACTGATATTTTAAAAGCATAAAAACTTCGCTGGTTCTCCAGTGGTTAAGACTCCACGCATCCAGTGGAGGGGACCCAGGTTGGATCCCTGGTCTGAGAAGTAGAGATCGCATGCTGCAACTAAGACCAGTTACAGCCAAATAATTTAAATTAAAAATAAATAAAATGGCAAAACCAATATAATATTGTAAAGTTAAAAAATAAAATAAAATTTAAAAAATACATAAAATAAAAAATAAAGTAAAAAAATTGTGACCTTTTAACTTTCAAAAAATAAATAAAAATAAATAAAATAAAAATTATGTACAATATATTATTTGCATATGACTGAGTGCATATTCCTTCATTTATTAGATGTTTACAATAACTATGTAGATATTATAAAGATATACAGGGTAATCCCTTAAAGCAGTAGTTCATGAAGCTATTCAAATTTTATGTTCTCTTCTGTATATTGTTTTTGAGATTAAATCCAGGTACTGCATTTCAGACTCTTTTGTTGACCATGATGGCTACTCCATTTCTTCTAAGGGATTCCTGCCCACAGTAGTAGATACAATAGTCATCTGAGTTAAGTTCATCCATTCCAGTCCATTTTAGTTCGCTGATTCCTAGAATGTCAGCATTCACTCTTGCCATCTCTTGTTTGACCACTTCTAACTTGCCTTGATTCATGGACCTAACATTCCAGGTTCCTATGCAACATTTCTCTTTATAGCATCGGACCTTGCTTCTATCACCAGTCACATCCACTACTGGGTGTTGTTTTTGCTTTGGTTCCATCCCTTCATTCTTTCTGGAGTCATTTCTCCACTCATCTCCAGTAATATATTAGGCACCTATAGACCTGGGGAGTTCATCTTTCAGTGTCCTATCTTTTTGCCTTTTCATACTGTTCATGGGGTTCTCAAGGCAAGAATACTGAAGTGGTTTGCCATTCCCTTCTCCAGTGGACGACATTCTGTCAGACCTTTCCACCATTATCTGTCAATCTTGGGTGACCCACATGGTATGGGTTAGTTTCATTGATTCTACAAGCTGTGGTCCATGGGATCAGGTTGGCTAGATGTCTGATTGTGGTTTTAGTCTGTCTGCCCTCTGATGTCTTCTCTCAGTGTCTACTATCTTAGTTGGGTTTCTCTTACCTTGGATGTGGGGTGTCTGTTCACGGTTGTTCCTTAACTTGGATGTGGGGCATCTCCTCATGACTGCCGCTTCTGACCTTGGATGTGGGGTAGCTCCTCTCAGCCACCACCCGTGAACTTGGACGTGGGGCAGCTCATGTCAGCTGCCACCCCTGCCCTTGGACGTGGGAGAAACACTGGGCTGGATGAAGCACAAGCTGGAGTCAAGATTGCCGGGAGAAATATCAATAACCTCAGATATGCAGATTATACCACCCTTATGGCAGAAAGTGAAGAAGAATTAAAGAGCCTCTTAATGAAAGTGAAAGAGGACAGTGAAAAAGTTGGCTTAAAGCTCAACATTCAGAAAACTAGAATCATGGCATTCAGTCCCATCACTTCATGGCAAATAGATGGGGAAATAGTGGCTCATTTTATTTTTCTGGGCTTCAAAATCACTGCAGATGGTGATTGCAGCCATGAAATTAAAAGATGCTTACTCCTTGGAAGGAAAGTTATGACCAACCTAGACAGCATATTGAATAGTAGAGATATTTTCTTGTCAACAAAGTCCGTCTAATCAAGGCTATGGTTTTTCCAATAGTCATGTATGGATGTGAGAATTGGACTATAAAGAAAACTGAGCACTGAACAATTGATGCTTTTCAATTGTGGTATTGGAGAAGGCTCTTGAGAGTCCCTTAGACTGCAAGGAGATCCAAACCATCTGTCCTAAAGGAGACCGGTCCTGGGTGTTCACTGGAAGGACTGATGTTGAAGCTGAAACTTCAATACTTTGGCCACCTGATGTGAAGAGCTGACTCATTGGAAAAGACCCTGATGCTGAGAAAGATTAGTGGGCGGGGGAGGGGGGGGAGAAGGGGACGACAGAGGATGAGATGGCTGGATGACATCACTGACTCAATGGACACGAGTTTGCATAAACTCCGGGAGTTGGTGTTGGAAAGGGAGGCCTGGCATGCTGCAATTCATGGGGTCGCAAAGAGTTGGACATGACTGAGCGACTGAACTGAACTGAACTGAATGATGCTTGAAGTTTCTGGGCTGTCAAAAGGCTGGTGTTAAAATACTCAGAGCCTATCAAGTTTAGAGAATACATTCAGGCATTTGCATTAACGACCTCATCAATGCATCTTCATTGTTTACTTTTCCTGTCTTTCCTTTCTCTTTATTTACATGCAAACATTGCATTTTTACTCCAGGTGAGAAGAGAAGATACAGATATTAAGGATACAGAATACAACACATGGGGCTTTATGCCATATGCTATTAGTTTCTCCCTGAAGATCTGAGAGTCACATTTCAAACCTTTGCATTTGAGATGCAAGCAGGATAAAATTCTAATAGGAAAGGGATTCCTAACTGTATGCTGTGAAAATACATAAAGTCCTATTCTTTAAGGGCTCATTGCTTGTATTATAGTTTTCTTTGCTTAATTATCATCACCACAAAATTTTTGGTAGTGCAAGGTTTTAAGGTATATTTTGCATCTTCGTGTGTGAAGCTTTAATTGTTTGGCTTGATTTTTTGTTGGTGATACTAATCTCATGATTTAGTAACATTGGCATGTGATTTCAAAGACAAATAGTTGTGAAATCATTGTTACAATCCTATTACAATCTTTGACTTCAATCCAGCTGAGCCAGTCTGTAGTCAGAGTATCTTGATTTTTTTTTTTAAACACAGTAAAGTGTGTAGTCATATTTTGAAGCATCTGGGTCAACTTTTTCTTTTAAATTAATACATTGCAGTTTTTAGAAAAAAATTTAGGTTTACGGAAAATTCAGCAGATGGTACAGAGAGATAAGCTACACTTTCTTTTACTCCCACTGTTTCTCCTATTATTAACATCTTCCATTAACATGGTATATTTGTAACAATTGGCAAACTAATATCACTTACATTAGTATTAACTGATACATTAGTATTTACTGAAGTTGAAAGTTTAATAGTAGAGATCACTTTTGTATTTGACAATTAGTTGTATAGATTTTAACAAATACACTATGTCACTTAACCAGCAGTAGGGTATAATACAGAATAGCTTCACTGTACTTCCATCCCTGTACTTTCATCCATCTTATTTGCTTCTTCCCACTAAGTTCCTGGCAACCACTGATTGTTTACTGTCTTCATAGTTTTGCCTTTCTGGATGTCATATAGTTGGAAACACACAGTATGCCACAGTTTTTTCTTTCACTTAGAAATATGCATTTAAGTTTTCTCTGTATCTTTTCATGGCTTGACTACAAATTTCTTTTTGTCACTGAATTACAACTCATTCCACAAATATTGTCACAGTTCTTTAGCCATTCACTTTTCAAAGGATATCTTGGTCACTTACAGTTTTTGACAATTATAAATAAAGCTCCTGCAAACTTTTATATGTAGATTTTTTTTTAATTTTACAATATTGTATTGGTTTTGCCATATATCAAAATGAATCCACCACAGGTATACATGTGTTCCCCATCCTGAACCCTCCTCCCTCCTCCCTCCCTATACCATCCCTCTGGGTCGTCCCAGTGCACCAGCCCCAAGTATTCAGTATCGTGCATTGAACCTGGACTGGCGACTCGTTTCATATATGATATTATATATGTTTCAGTGACTCTGTGGGAGAGGGAGAGGGTGGGATGATTTGGGAGAATGGCATTGAAACATGTATAATATGTATAGGTTTTTGTCGAGGCATAAGGTTTCAACTCATCTGGGTAAATACTTAGGAGTGTAATTGCCAAATTACATGGCAAGACTATATTTAACTATGTAAGAAATTGTCACACTGTCTTCCAAAATGGCTATAACCATTTTGTATTTCCAAAAGCAATGAATGAGTTTCTGTTGCTCCACATCCTCACTAGCATTTGGTATAGTTTTAATCAATAATTTGAATATATACTTAAAATTTTGAATTTTAACTGTTCAATAGGTGTATAATGGTATCTCATTTAATTTTGAATTCCTCAATGAGTTATAATATTGAGCACATTTTCATATGCTTAGTTTCCATCAGTATATTTTTCTTCAGTAAGGTGTCTACTCAGATCTTTTGTATGTTTTTAAAATGGGTTAACTGTTTTCTTACTATTGTCTTAAGCATTTAATGTATATTCTGGACACAAGTCCTTTATCAGAAATGTGTTTTATAAATATTTTTTCCTAACCTATGGTTTATCTTTATTTTTTTTTAAATATCTTTCACAGACGTTTTTAATTTTAGTAAAATTTGACATCAATTTTCTCTCACAGAGTATGTTTTGTATTATATCTAAAAATTCTCCACCAAATCATCTAGATTTTCTATTTTTCTATGAGTTTTATAATTTTATGTTTCACAGTCAGCTCTTTCATTTGATGCACCTTGAGTTAATTTTTGTGAAAGGTGTTAAGACCAGTGACAGTATTTATTGTTCTTCAGGTGCTGTCCAGTTTCCTTTATTGAAAAGACTACACTTTCTCCATTGAACTGTCACTGCTTTGTTGTCACAGGTCATTGACTATCTTTGTGTGCATCTATGTTTAGCCCTCTGTTCTGCTCCGTTGGTTTACCTGTCTGTTCTTTCACCAGCCCCACCCTGCCTGGGCGGCGGCAGCTCTATGGTCAGTCCTGAAGCCAGGCGGCGGCGGTCCTGCTTCCTTGTTCTTCATAGCTAGATGTTGACTTGAGTCCCCCTTTTAATCATTTTTATTGCACTTCCCTAGATGTAGGTTTACCTACTTATCAGAAATAAACCTGACATTGACACAACAGAAATGGAAATCTGAACCATCTCATGATATGACTTTGTCATAAAAAATAACAATAGAAATATGAAAGATACATTTATTTTTTATCTAGCCTATGTGAAGAAAATAGGACCTGGGCAAATCACTTTTGTTGAAACTTGTGTAAAACCAGGCTAAAGAGCACTGTCTACAAACTGTTTACTGTCAGACAAGTTCCTAGTAGTTTGACAAGCAGGGTTATTTGCACACTTTGGGATCTGTCACGAGCTCAAGCTAAAAGCAGCTTTTCTGACCAAAAGTTTTCAAAGCCTATATCTTCCAGCAACAAAAATGACTATATTCAAATTAATGATGATGAGATAATTTATGTAAGAAAGAAATATTTCCACAACAAATTTAATATTTAAAGATGTTTTTAAGTCCTAAAACCTTCTGGGGAAAAAGCAGCTGACCAACCCAGAGATAAGATTTGTCCTGGCTTTGAACATTTCTCCACAATACTATATGCCAACAATCATTTGGGAACTATGTCTACAAAGTACTGAGGCAATAGAAAGAGTAAGTAATGTTTATATTCCTCCCATGTTTGCATAGCTTTATAAAAACTCTTCTCTTATAAATTCAATTTCCTCCACATCACTTGTTTATTCTTTAGAGAAAGACAAATATTGCATGACATTGCTTATCTGTGGAATCTAAAAAATGGTAAAAATAAACATATTTACAAAACAGAAATAGAGTCACAGACATATAAAACAAACTTATGGTTACCAAAGGGGAAACGGTGGGGGATAAACTGGGAATTGGGATTGACACATACACACTATTATATACAAAATAGAAAACTAATAAATATCTACTGTTAAAGCTCAGGAAACTCTACTCAATATTCTTTAGTAGCCTATATGGGAAAATAATCTAAAAAAGAGTGAATACATGTATGTGCATAACTGACTCACTTTGCTGCATAGCAGAAACTAACACAACATTGTAAATCAACTAAACTCCAATAAAATTAATTTTAAAATATTTTTTCTTAGTCCAACAGTTATTTGTATCATTAGTCAATTTTCTAACTGGGTATTCCTGCCTTTCTTCCATATATATGATCTGCATAAATATTAAGGATATAATCATCCTGTTTCTTTTTTGCCTGTTTTTCTTTCCAAATTGTTACTTTTCAAAAGTTATATTACAGAAATTTTATATTTCTATGTATTTTATCTATTGATTACTTTCCTGTATAATTGCTTGTTTCTGTTCCTTTATGCTTAACTTTTTCATCAGTTTTTTTTTCTTTCTTTTTTCCCATATGATTGTCTAATCCACAATTTAATTGTCTAATATTCACTAATTCATGGTGAACAGTGAATATGCAACCACCTTTTAATAAAATTATCATTACTGATTAAATAATTTCCCTTTCCCAGTTGCTTGTTCATATTGCCTTTATCATATATTATTTTTATACACACTTGAGTACTTTCTGGAACATTCATTATGTTCCACTTATCTTCCTGTCAATATTTGGACCCAAACCACATTATTTTAATTATCATGCTTTCATTATCTGGGAGGTTAACTCTCCATTCATTACTCTTTAAATATTTTCTTTGGCTATTTTCCCTCATTCCTTCTCCAAGATTAAGCTTAAAATAATTTTCCACTATGTTTTTCTATCTGGCATAGAGCAAAGTACATGCTGCCTAAGTATATTAACATGTATCTATTATGGTTAACCACTAGCCCTAAGCTCAGAAAGTTCAGTTGGTAGAGCATCTGATGTTTAATTTGAGGGTCCAGGGTTCATGTCTCTGTTTGGGTTCTCTGGTTTTAGGGCTTCCCTAGTGGCTCAGATGGTAAAGAATATGCCTGCAATGCAGGAGATGCAGGTTCAATTCCTGTGTCAGGAAGATCCACTGGAGAAGGGAAATGGCAACCCACTCTAGTATTCTAGCCTGAAGGACCCTTGCGGATGACAGTCCATGGGGTCACAGAGTCAGACATGACTGAGCAACTAGTCATGCCCTAGCCCTAAAATATATCAGTATACCCTCTTATGCTTTTTCAGCAGATAATTATTTACCTGCAAATTATATATAGTATTCTTTCCATTTTTTGTTCCTTATTTTTGTATCATCAAAAATTATACAAAATTAGCTATTCAAGTTCACAAATTTTTTTTAAGAATTTTGAACTTTTTCAAATATCTATCATCTGTAGAGGTGATCATTATTTTCTTAGATATACTATAATTTTATATTGCCTTATTTCATCTTATATTAACACATACTCTTGGGTTCAGTGAATGGGGCTTCCTTCCACAAACAAAGATGGTTCTGGCTGCCACTCTGCCAACAGCCCAACTTGCCTATAACAGAAACCAGTGTTGAATCCCTGACATGGCACCGTTCCCAGGAAAACCTAAACAGTAGTAGGCTGATTACATGGGATTCTTTCCATTACAGAAAGGATACCATTTATTCTGTGTAGAATATACAAGCAGTCTGTGCATGGGTTTTCTTCCTTTGGCACTATCATCCCAACACTGACTTTGATTAAGGAAATCATTCCACAGCAGAAGTGTCCCAAAGCATATACACCCATAGAATTCACCGATGTTACTACATACCTCATCACCAAGAAACAACATAAGTAGACAAAGACAGGCTCTATTGAAGACTCAGATCAGATCAGATCAGATCAGTCGCTCAGTCGTGTCCGACTCTTTGCGACCCCATGAATTGCAGCACGCCAGGCCTCCCTGTCCATCACCAACTCCCGGAGGTCACTCAGACTCACATCCATCGAGTCAGCGATGCCATCCAGATTGAAGACTCAGTTATACCCGATTTGGTATCAATGTGTGTGTGCTCAGTTGCTCAGTCATGCTGAACTCTTTGTGATCCCATGGACTGTAGTGCACAAGGCTCTTCTGTCCATGGAATTATCCAGGCAAGAATATTGGAGTGGGTTACCATTTCCTCCTCCAGGGGATCTTCCTGACCCAGGGACTGAACCCATGTCTCTTGTATCTCTTGCACTGGCAGGTGGATTGTTTATCACTGAGCCACCTGGGAAACCCAGTGGGTATCAATACCCAGAAAAAATCATCTGATATATGGTGATAATTTCCCAAAGCCAGATTATGTGGGTCCAGGAGCCAAGGCTGGAAGTGAGAGTGGCTCTTTGTACTGTTATACATAATTACCCACTGACAGAAGTTTTGCTTTCTGTCCCTTTCCATATCTGCTCATTTGGCAATTTTGGTTCTTCAGGGAAGTATGCCTCCATCAGTTGACAGACAGTGCTTTCCTTGAATTGGAGGTTGAGGTTACCAGTCACCAGTTGGAGATTTTTATGCCTCTGAACCTACTATGGATTATCATAGAAATATATGTTATAGTCTTGGGTTACTTTTAGTGTCTTACTGTTTGTTATAAGTCTTAACATTTTATTTTCTTCCAGGTTTTTTTGAATCTATCAAACTTTCTATCTGTTCTTTAAGTTATTTTTACTATATTGTTTATTATTTTTGTGTTTATCTTTTTTATTTCTTCTAATCTTTTATGGTTTATTCAAATAGTAATTTTTACCTTCTTGGGTTGAGGATATAATTTACACAATTTCTTGTTTTATAATAAAACACTTCAGAATATCCATTTTTCTCAAATTCAGATTTAAGTTTACAAAGTATTAGTCTTGTTATCATTTTCTTTTGCTTTAGTGAGATTGAGTATTTTCATGTATGTTGGCTATTTATATTTCTCTTGAAAAAGTTCAAAACAATTTTGAATTGTTTTTCCTTTGCTTACTGATTTAAGATGAAAAACATGGAAATAATATTGATTTGGGCATGTTATATAAGTTGAAGTCTTTTTTCCCTTATTTCTTCTTTTGATTTTGAATTTTGACCTACATAAATTTTGTTTTATATTGCCCTTAATTTATTATTTCCTCACTTTAATTTGCTTGAAATTTTGTCCAAAGAGTTGATCAGTTATTCTAAGATTGTTTATAAAACTTTCCCCAGTTGATTAGGAAGGTTGTTGTTATACTGTATTCATAATATATGTAAAACATGCATATATACATGTATTTTATACATATATTTTATTGTCAGGGATCTGCTGTTGGATATTTCAAGTCAAATTTTGTATGTTCTCTAAATATCTTAAAAAAAGAGAATTTTCTGGAAAAATTATTCAAAGTCAAATTTTAATTTTTTTGTTTATGGGGAACTAATTCTTCAGAACACTATAACATGGGTTGATAGAGTATTGATGGCATGTCAGAAATAGGGAAACTAAGAGCGACCTCGCCTTCCCGCAACCGGCGCGCCATTTAAGAGCGACCTCGCCTTCCCGCGACTGGCGCACAATTAAGAGCACCCCGCCGGCTGCGTCGCGCACTAAGAGCGCCCCGCCGGCGCGCCGCACTAAGAGCGCGGCCGAAAGGAGCTACCCCACGACCGAGGAAGGACAGCGGTGAGGGCCAGCGCACTAAGCAGGGCGGAGAAGAGCTACCCCACGACCGAGGTCAGGAAGGGCGGCGGTGAGGAGAGACCCCTCGTCCAAGGTAAGGTGCGATGGCTGTGCTTCGCTGGCCGGGAGCAGCCAGGAGCAGCCGGGATGAGATACCCCACACCCGAGGTAAGAGAAACCCAAGTAAGACAGTAGGTCTTGAAAGAGGGCATCAGAGGGCAAATACACTAAAACCATTCTCACAGAAAACTAGTCAATCTAATCACACAAGGACCACACCCTTGTCTAACTCAATGAAATTAAGCCATGCCCGAGGGGCAACCTGGGATGGGCGGGTCATGGTGGAGAGATATGACAGGGTGTGGTCTGCTGGAGAAGGGAATGGCAAACCACTTCAGTATTCTTGCCATGAGAACCCCATGAACAGTATGAAAAGACAAAATTATAGGATACTGAAAGAGAAACTCCCCAGGTCAGTAAGGGCCCAATATGCTACTGGAGATCAGTGGAGAAATAACTCCAGAAAGAATGAAAGGATGGAGCCAAAACAAAAAGAATACCCAGCTGTGGATGTGTCTGGTGATAGAAGCAAAGTCCGATGCTGTAAAGAGCAATATTGCATAGGAACCTGGAATGTCAGGTCCATGAATCAAGGCAAATTGGAAGTGGTCAAACAAGAGATGGCAAGAGTGAATGTTGACATTCTAGGAATTAGCGAACTAAAATGGACTGGAATGGGTGAATTTAACTCAGAGGACCATTATATCTACTACTGTGGGCAGGAATCCCTCAGAAGAAATGGAGTGGCCATCATGGTCAACAAAAGAGTCCGAAATGCAGTACTTGGATGCAATCTCAAAAATGACAGAATGATCTCTGTTCGTATCCAAGGCAAACCATTCAATGTCACAGTAATCCAAGTCGATGCCCCAACCAGTAACACTGAAGAAGCTGAAGTTGAAAGGTTCTATGAAGACCTACAAGACCTTTCAGAACTAACACCCAAAAAAGATGTCCTTTTCATTATAGGGGACTGGAATGCAAAAGTAGGAAGTCAAGAAACACCTGGAGTAACAGGCAAATTTGGCCTTGGAATACAGAATGAAGCAGGGCAAAGACTAATAGAGTTTTGCCAAGAAAATGCACTGGTCATAGCAAATACCCTCTTCCAACAACACAAGAGAAGACTCTGTACATGGACATCACCAGATGGTCAACACCGAAATCAGATCGATTATATTCTTTGCAGCCAAAGATGGAGAAGCTCTATACAATCAGCAAAAACAAGACCAGGAGCTGACTGTGGCTCGGACCATGAACTCCTTATTGCCAAATTCAGACTGAAATTGAAGAAAGTAGGGAAAACCACTAGACCATTCAGGTATGACCTAAATCAAATCCCTTATGATTATACAGTGGAAGTGAGAAATAGATTTAAGGGCCTAGATCTGATAGATAGAGTGCCTGATGAACTATGGAATGAGGTTCGTGACATTGTCCAGGAGACAGGGATCAAGACCATCCCGATGGAAAAGAAATGCAAAAAAGCAAAATGGCTGTCTGGGGAGGCCTTGCAAATAGCTGCGAAAAGAAGAGAAGCGAAAAGCAAAGGAGAAAAGGCAAGATATAAACATCTGAATGCAGAGTTCCAAAGAATAGCAAGAAGAGATAAGAAAGCCTTCTTCAGCGATCAATGCAAAGAAATAGAGGAAAACAACAGAATGGGAAAGACTAGGGATCTCTTCAAGAAAATCAGAGATACCAAAGGAATATTTCATGCCAAGATGGGCACGATAAAGGACAGAGATGGTGTGGACCTAACAGAAGCAGAAGATATTAAGAAGAGGTGGCAAGAATACACAGAAGAACTGTACAAAAAAGAGCTTCACGACCCAGATAATCATGATGATGTGATCACTGACCTAGAGCCAGACATCTTGGAATGTGAAGTCAAATGGGCTTTAGAAAGCATCACTACGAACAAAGCTAGTGGAGGTGATGGAATTCCAGTGGAGCTATTACAAGTCCTGAATGATGATGCTGTGAAAGTGCTACACTCAATATGCCAGCAAATTTGGAAAACTCAGCAGTGGCCACAGGACTGGAAAAGGTCAGTTTTCATCCCAATCCCAAAGAAAGGCAATGCCAAGGAGTGCTCAAACTACCGCACAATTGCACTCATCTCACACGCTAGTAAAGTAATGCTCAAAATTCTCCAAGCCAGGCTTCAGCAATATGTGAACCGTGAACTTCCTGATGTTCAAGCTGGTTTTCGAAAAGGCAGAGGAACCAGAGATCAAATTGCCAACATCCGCTGGATCATGGAAAAAGCAAGAGAGTTCCAGAAAAACATCTATTTCTGCTTTATTGACTATGCCAAAGCCTTTGACTGTGTGGATCACAATAAACTGTGGAAAATTCTGAAAGAGATGGGAATACCAGACCACCTGATCTGCCTCTTAAGAAATCTGTATGCAGGTCAGGAAGCAACAGTTAGAACTGGTCATGGAACAACAGACTGGTTCCAAATAGGAAAAGGAGTACGTCAAGGCTGCATATTGTCACCATGTTTATTTAACTTATATGTAGAGTACATCATGAGAAATGCTGGACTGGAAGAAACAGAAGTTGGAATCAAGATTGCCGGGAGAAATATCAATAACCTCAGATATGCAGATGACACCACTCTTATGGCAGAAAGTGAAGAGGGGCTAAAAAGCCTCTTGATGAAAGTGAAAGTGGAGAGTGAAAAGGTTGGCTTAAAGCTCAACATTCAGAAAACGAAGATCATGGCATCTGGTCCCATCACTGCATGGGAAATAGATGGGGAAACAGTGGAAACAGTGTCAGACTTTGTTTTTCTGGGCTCCAAAATCACTGCAGATGGTGAATGCAGCCATGAAATTAAAAGACGCTTACTCCTTGGAAGGAAAGTTATGACCAACCTAGATAGCATATTCAAAAGCAGAGACATTACTTTACCAACAAAGGTTCGCCTAGTCAAGGCTATGGTCTTTCCTGTGGTCATGTATGGATGTGAGAGCTGGATTGTGAGGAAAGCTGAACGCCGAAGAATTGATGCTTTTGAACTGTGGTGTTGGAGAAGACTCTTGAGAGTCCCTTGGACTGCAAGAAGATCCAACCAGTCCATTCTGAAGGAGATCAATCCTGGAATTTCTTTAGAAGGAATGATGCTAACGCTGAAACTCCAGTATTTTGGCCACCTCATGCGAAGAGTTGACTCATTGGAGAAGACTCTGATGCTGGGAGGGATTGAGGGCAGGAGGAGAAGGGGACGACAGAGAATGAGATGGCTGGATGGCATCACTGACTCGATGAATGTGAGTCTGAGTGACCTCCGGGAGCTGGTGATGGACAGGGAGGCCTGGCGTGCTGCAGTTCATGGGGTCGCAAAGAGTTGGACATGACTGAGCGACTGATCTGATCTGATCTGAAGAGTGTGACATTTTTATGTAGTTATTTGTACCTTTCAGACCTTCTTAGATAGTGTCTTACTTCTACTTGATGGAGTGTGGTACATGGACTTTATAGAAACCACTAAGTCCTGATAGACTGTTTAACTGCTTGGTGTTCCAAATTTATTTAATGTCTACTAAGGAACAATGGTTGGAGAAGGAAATGGCAACCCACTCCTGTGTTCTTGCCTGGAGAATTCCAGGCACGGCAGAGCCTGGTGGGCTGCCATCTCTGAGGTTGCACGGAGTCGGACATGACTGAAGCAACTTAGCAGCAGCAGCAAGGAACAATGGTAAATGGTTTCTTAAAAGTAGTGACTTGCTGCAGAAAGGATGGCTTTCTTACAAAATCTGATGGCATTAATAATAATTCTCCTAGAAAGATTTTTAGTAGGCCCCAAAGAGAGTCCTGAAACTAATGAGACACTTTAAACTGTGGGCCCTACAGGGCTATAACGGGCAATGGGCAAAGCTACTTCTATCATGACATGGACCAGGCAAATGGTACACTCTTCCTCTGGCTTACACTCAAATCTGGCGAGCTTTCAGGTCACTGAATAGGTTAATCAGAGCACGCCAGAGAGTAGAGTGTGTTGTTTTCAAAATCCAAACAGGCCCATGAATCATGAACTCTTTCTTAGTGTTGGGAGGGAAAAAGTGTGACAAATCTCTCCATTCTGGAGGGAATGTTCCAGTATATTTCAAACAGTGATTCAACTTTACTTATTGTTGAATTTTGCATGAACTTTCTGCTGTATGTATCCCCTTATGTCTTCAATCAATCAGGTATCAATTATGGTTTTAAGATTCACCCATAATGCTGTAAATAGCCCTGGTTGATTTATTTGTTGTCCAGTAAATCCTTTTATGGGGCTTCCCAGGTGGTGCAGTGGTAAAGAACCCACTTGCCAGTGCAGGAGACACAAGAGAGGTGGGTTCGATCCCTGGGTTGGGAAGATTCCCTGGAGTAGGAAATGGCAAACCACTCCAGTATTCTTGCCTATAAAATTCCATAGACAGAGGAACCTGGCAGGTTACAGTCAGTCCAAGGGGTCACAAAGGGTTGGACACGACTGAACACATACCCACTATATCCTTTCGTGAACATACCATTTATTTATATATTCTGTTATTAGTGGTCTGTTGTGTTATTTCCAATTGTGGATCATTAAAATGGTTCTAATAACAGTCTTGTCTGGTAGATACATATCAGCTTCCTATTTCTGACTATAAAGGGAAAATATTCAGGGTCATAACTGAGTATGATGTTTGCTACAAAGGTTTCAAAAATACTCATTCCTAGGGTAAGGAAGGGCTTTTTTATTCCTAGTGTTCTGAGAGTTTTAAATCATGAGCAGATGTTGAATTTCATCAAATGCCTTTCTTTCATCTACTGAGATAAATGCACCTTTTCTCTTTTGTTCTGTTACTGCTGCAGCAGGAGCTGCTGTGGTCCACATCAGATGAACCTCAGCACTTCAATGTATTCAAGCACATTTCTCACTGCCAGTACTTGCAGTCCTTTTCCTGAAGATTGTGACAAAAGGTGCAGAGGCTGTTCTGTTTGTGCACAAAGCAGGCTTCAAGGGCCTGGAAATGAACCCCATTACCTTCTTTTTCCACTAGAGACAGCCACACTCAACTGATTGCTGGCAGGTCTGATATTTATTCCAGCTTCTCCTTTGGATGAGGGTAAATCTGAGGTGCGTCTTATGCCACTTGCTTCCTTTCCCCATCGGATTGACTTGTGGTTCCCACAGTGGTAGCTGACTCAATGACACAGCCTGCTTTTCCTTCTTTGTCTTACCTCCTCCTCTTCTAATCATGATTCAAGAGTCCCCTAGACAAATCAATTAGACCTGAATCCTGGTCTTAGTTATGTTTCTGGGAACAGCAATCCAAGACCATTGTTGGCTTTCCAACTTTGCTTTCCTGGTATAAGCTATGTCCATTCCATTTGATGTACTATATATTGATGAATTTGTTTTTATTCTATGGATGACTTTTGAATCCACATTCATTAGAGCCTGTAATGGCCCGTTCTTTCACTGCCACTGTTGGGTTTTCTAGCAAGGTAATGCTTGTCTTATAAAATGAGTTGAGAACAAGCCATATTTTTCCATTTTACTGAAATACTTTGTGGAAGATTGAGATTATTACTTCCTTCCATGTTTAAAGGTACACTTGAAGCCATCGCTGCCCTACATAGGGTATATTATTAAGGCCTCCAGGGTGCTGTTTCTTCCTGAGCTCCAGATCTCATCAACATGCTGCCATCATAGTAGCATAGCCAACAGGAATATCTGAGGGGATGGTGAGGGGGCTAATTGAGGCCCAGACCTGGAGAATCAATGTAACTTTGAGGCAAGACCAGTAAAGGAGTATTTTCATCCCTTCCATGTTAAAAAAAAAAAAAAAATCCCTTTATTCTAATTGCAGTAAAGTAGAAAATAACTACACTTTTAACTGGTGCTCTGACAATTTGTTTTCCAGTAAATGCTCAACTTCCCTGGTGGCTCAGACGGTAAAGCGTCTGTCTACAATGCGTCTGTCTACAGTGTACAATGCTGTCTACAATCGACCTGTTTTCCAGTAAGTGCTCAACTTCCCTGGTGGCTCAGACAGTAAAGCGTCTGTCTACAATGCGTCTGTCTACAATGTACAATGCTGTCTACAATCGACCTGGGTTCGATCTCTGGATCAGGAAGATCCCCCAGAGAAGGAAATGACAATCCACTCTAGTACTATTGCCTGGAAAATCCCATGGATAGAGGAGCCTGGTAGGCTACAGTCCACAGGGTCGCAAAGAGTCGAACACGACTGAGAGACTTCACTTACTTAAGTACTCAAAAACGCTGTCCTTCTGGCTTCTTCCTGGAGATCTCACAGTCAACCAACTATTCAAATTCGGGTCAGATGATCCTCATTATCTTCCTGGAGTCACTTCTTGTTTTGGTCACCGCACATGCCTTTCCTCTAGTGGTTAAATACTACTGCTCGCATCTTGTTTTGGTCACCACATATGCCTTTCCTCTAGTGGTTAAATACTACTGTTCGCATCTCCTCCGTCATTCCGTTGATCTCTGGGGATGACTGGGAGTGGATTTCCATGTGCTAGCATGCCACTCTCCAAGGTACTTCTCAGCTTTGAAGAAGGAAACGTCTCCTGGAAGGACCACATCAGTTGTGACTAGGAGTGGGGGATATCTCAAATATAGGAAGGGGTTTCAGACGATGATAAACCAGAAAAGAAAAAGACAGGAACCTAAAACAGAACAGGAAGACCACAGACACAACAGCCTAATCACACTCCTGTCTCCAACGTGATTCATGCCACATTATTTTTCCCTCCCCCTTGGATCACCTCTAACTTCTTATTTTTTAAGAAGCATAATAAGAGTTCAGAAACTCAATTTATTGTTTCATAGTATTTACTGTCATTTAATTAGCTCATCATTTGTATCAAATTTTGGAATAAAGTACACCTGTGATACTGTTTTCTTCAAACTTTGTTTTGTAGAATCAATTTAATATTTTATGGTATGTGTTAACAAAACAGAAATAGAACAACACAGAAAATACTAGAGTGCATTTCATTGCATGCACAAAATAAGGATAAATATTGTTTTGTGAAACTTTAGTTTCATTCACATACAGTGAAATGCAATAAAATATTGAATGATTCTTTGGATTTAACACTTTCATATGGTAGATGCTTATATGGTAGACAGCTTATATTTATTTATTTTTAAATTTATATATATTTTTTGCCTACTTATTTTTAACATCATATTTGATTCCTATCTTGGTTAGAGAATTTGAGTACATATATGCTATTTTTCTTTGACCCTTGACTATTTCAGAATAATTTTATTCCTTTAACAATGAAAATAAAATTTAACTAAGTATAAAGTTATTTTGTTACAATATTTTCACCATTATACTCTTTAATCCATTGTCTTCTGAGATTTGTATTATAGAGAATTCTAAACTCCTATTTTCTAATTTTTTGATCACTCTTTTTTTGATGCACATGTAGATTTTCCACCTCCCTCTACTGTTTTAAATTACAATATTTTACCAACAAGTGCCTAGGAGTGAGTCTTGTTTCTTTCAATCTGTCTGCACTTTCAATTTATATAATCATGCTTTTAATTCAAATAACATTTGTAATTATTGCTATTATCAGTGCTACACAAAAAGCAGTTCTGATCATCTTTCAATCTTTCCATTTACTCCTCAAAATCGTCAATTTTAAATTAGCATTAAACTGTTGAGTTCAATTTTGTCGTGCTTAATATAACCCTGCAGCTTCTATACAAACGTATAACTTGAGTACTTGAAGGACTGTTTTGTTCCCAAGGAAGTCTAGTTTACAAGCTAAAATCAACCCCAAAAGAAGTGGGCTCCAGAGAGCAGAATAAAACCTCACACTGGGATTTTCTGACCTCCTGTCAGGGAATTCCCCTGACTTCCCACACTTCAGCCCTCCCTTTAGCCTGCAAGCCTGGATTCACTCACAGCAGGAGTTTTGCACAAGTAGTTCCTTCTCTCTGAAGCCTCTTCTTTCAGATCCTCTCTTGACTGGCCTCTCATCATTCAACTTTTGCACAAATGTCACCTCCTCAGAGCAATCTCCTATGACCACACCTAGTCAAACTCCTTAAGCAAAACCTATTGAGTTTTTCTTCTTAGAATTTACAAATGTCTTATATTTTCTTGTTTATGAATGTTTATTGTCTCTCTCTAGATACAGGAAAGGATCTTATCTATTTCATCCCTGAAACTCTGAGGTCTACAATGCTTCCTGTTTAATAGACTGCTTCCCTCATTAATAAGCAATTCTAAAATTAAAGTTATTTGGGTTTAATATTTGAAATTATGTATCTACATATTTTGTAGCTTCACAGCCTTAATTCCAAGATGCAGTCATCAGAGTTTGTTATCTGAGACAGATTGCATTTGCCCTTTCCAATTATTTTTTCCTCATAGAAATTACCATTAATTTAATATTTTGCCTTTTATAAAGGATCAATACCAGAATCACTTATTTGAATAGTATATTCTGTGTATATTTTGTAAAGTTATATTTTAAGGTTTTAACATTGATCCTAAAAATTCAGCAGATATCATGCCATATCTATTTGTCCATGCTGTGTATCATAAATTTAATAAAAATTTCCTGGACTTAAAAATATATGCTTTCTTTGCCAATATAGATATACTATTTCCCTTAACATGACCTGCTTCCAAGAACTTTAAGGTAAACTAGTTCAAAATTATAATAAGTAGGCCCTTTCAGGTGCTTCCCTGGTGGCTCAGCAGTAAAGAGTCTGCCTGCAATGAAGGAATCAGAGGAGACATGAGTTCGATCCTTGGTTGGGAAGATCCCCTGGAGGAGGGCATGGCACCCAACTCCAGTATTCTTACCTGGAGAATCCTATGGATAAAGGAGCCTGGCAGTCCATTGTATCACAAAGAGTCAGATACGACTGAAGTGACTTAGCACACATGCATGAAGGTCCTTTAAGGTGCTCAGAAGCATCTAACCTTACTTTTAGGTCAGCAAATCATAATCTAATCACTTTCAGAATCAATGAATGTGAAGGACAATCTCCATTAAACAAATATACATGTGGAAAAATATGCACATAATTTCAGTGGGTTCATGGACTCTGCTAATTTTATTTACTAACTTAGATTAAGAGCTCCTGCCTTAGATGATTTTTGTTTATGTTCCAGCATTTTCATTTGCATTGCCTCTTTTATAAGCAGTTTGTAAATCTTTAAGAAAGAATTCAAGAATTTGACTTAAATTCATGTAAGCAATTTGAGCTTTTTGTGACTTGTTCTTATAAAAATATTTATCATATAACCTTGGATGTCAAGGTCGAAAAAGTCAAGTAACTTATTTTTCAATCTTTATTTGCTTCTATAGTCATAGTTACATACCAAGTAATTAGTCCCAGAGGGACACAGTATATGGTAAAACTAGACATCTCTTTGTTATAGTTTTTGTTCCAATATTTAAGATTCACATTAAAATTTCCAACTTGGAGAAATAGATTGTATGCCATGTTCTTGCTCAAAGAAGTCAGTAAGTCAGACTTTTGGTAGCACACTGACAAAGAACTGTTATTTTGTACCCTCATGCAATGAGTGTAATGAGAGTTCTTTCCAACCAGCATAATGTTCTTTATTACAAGTGAGCATGGTGAACATCACTGATACAGATACATGTCCATCTTGCCTTAGAACTGATCAATCTCATGACCTGAACTTTGTGTAAAAGTAAATTACATGGTGGATTTTCCCAGTCTGACTGAATTTGAAAATGAATACTTATTTATGCTTGAATGTATACAAACTTTAGAGTCCAGATAGACTTAATAAATAATATTTATCTTGTTATTTTATGTATTTTAAGCATTAACCTTGAAAGAAAATAAATTTCTAAGTTAATAAAATAGTACAACCAAATCTTTTTATTTTTTCTCATTAGACTGAAATAATAAGCCAAGTGAACAAAAAATGTCAATAAAAGATTTAGCATGAAACATAATTTCTCAGCAGATAATGTTAAGGACATTATGAAAATACCACCTTGTTTGTAACTGAATTGAAGAAAATCAATGCATTTACCTTTGAAAAGCAGAGGTATTCATTGCTTCAGGCTCCAGTCTAGGACCTTAGGCTTGGTGCTGCTGGTCCTATAGAGATGATCTTCTGGTTTGTTATGAATGAAAATGGAAGAATCTCTCTGGAAGGAAAACTCAGGTAATTTCTATCTCAACCATATGTATTCCATAGTGTATATGGAACGCAATGCTAGTTCTGCCTATCATTCTTTGCCAGAGTAGAAAACAGGTTCCAAATAAAATAGTCATAAAGCCCAAAATAAGAATGAAATATTTAAAATTATAATTCACTTAACTAGTGAAAACTGAACACATTATCTTCTTTAGTTGGGAATTTGTAGTCATCTTTTGCATACTATATTTAGCCAACAACCAAATTTTAATTTTAATTAGCAGACATTAAAATATAATTAGCAAGTAACAGAATAACAAAGCTAGAAAAATTCATACATATCAAAGGAAGCAACATTTTTTTTAGCCATAGCAAAAAGTGTTCTTTCATGAATTTAGGGACTCATGATGACCACTTCACCTTCCCCATATCTTCTTTCCAGGTAAATTTTACAGAAACAACATTGCTTTTTGACAAAAATGATGGTGATACAGAAATGGCTGTCAAAACGAGAGCACGTAGATTCTCAGTCAAAAGATCCTCAAACCCCAATAAACACCTTATATAAAGGAACATAGCAAATTCCAACACAGCATACACATAACAAAATTAATTCATATATCAGAGACCAATACAATTTTGAATATGCATTTTCCAGAAGGAAGCAGGGGGCAACAGAAGCCACCTGCAACTGTCAAGCCTGTGAAAGTGAAACAATGCATTACAAAATACTCACTATGTAAGAATTGTAAGTGAAAAACAAATGTTTTATCCAAAAAGAAAGTTGGTTGATGGTCCAACATATAGATATTTATTTGTATATATTTATATAGAGAATGATAAAAATCAGCTTGCATGAGGCTCAGAGTCTATCTACTTTGAAGTTGTATCACACATACTATAAGCAATTTACAGAATTTGTCATTTGTGTATACAAGAATTGCAAAATGACTTAAAATGCACTGAAATATAGAATGCTTAAAATGTCTTCATATAAATCTCCCAGGATTTACAGGGATTGGCCATAATCAGCATTTGCCAGCATGGTATAAGAACTACAATCAAGAAAAAGGAGACAAACCCAAGAAAAGGGGGAAAATTAAAAAAAAATATTATTTCTTATTTAAAATTTTTACTTATTTAAACTATTATTTCTTATTTAAAATAATGTTGTTGACTTGCACTGTTGAAAGTTTTGTTCTTGCCCCCAGCCAGGGGTTTTGTTTGATGATAGTTTATGTTCTGTAGCCTTTTGATATCTGCTTACTTTCTGCAGATAATGGGTCTTTAATAGGAAATCAGTGGTGTCTGTGGTAAGTATTCACTATACCAAGGACGGTCAGGCCAACCCCTGAGCAGTCAATGAGATGATGCTTTGAGTAGCCGAAAGAAAAGGAAAAATATAGATCTTGCTAATAGAAAATGTTCTATCACTTCACACTAATTCTCTTGAAATAAAAGGTCAGTGATTTGCCCAAGAAAATGTTATGAACAAAGCATGAGATAGCCTCTTCGTTTATGCTTCAGAAAGCAGGCGCTCCTTGTGTAGGTAATTAGAGTACAGTGGGTGCAGAGTGGTGCTTGGAGTTTAGGGTCAACTTTGCTGTCCGCTCCGTAGATTTTACAGGCGATTTGCTCTTTGCTTTAAGAAGAGAAAGTGATATTGGAAAAAAGTCAGCACTTTAGACTAAAGCAAAGCACCCTTCACAAAGCCACAGACAAGAAGCAGGACAGAAAGTCCATGGCTTGTAGCTATCCTCGCACCTGCGGAAGAAGTTATAAGATATTCGCTCATCTCGAAGATTTCCAATGCTCCTTATTAGGCTGTTTTAAACACACACATATATATATTTAATTAGCTCGCCAGCTTGGCTCTGGTGCCCATGAATGTCTTGGCATGCACTGCAAATAACAACACATACAAAGTATTTCAGTCCCAGGAAGTGGTCTTGTTTGCTTTATCTGTTTTCAAACCATGCCATTTCACGGTTGGGAACACTGAGAGGAACAAATGCAGATACTTTTTCCTCAAGCAATTCTGTGAGGATTATTCCCTATAGTTATTTGGTTGCTCCTAAATGGGTATCTAAAAACACATCCCCTGTTTGACCAATGCAAATGTAAAACCACAGGAGGTGAAAACCAAACCAAGGGCAGCAGGCTTCTCAAGGGCAAGGAGAACAGGTTCTGGAGCGTGTGCATTTGGGCATCTGCTTTTAGAGGAAGAGCTTTCTCAACTTTTTATCTTTAAAATCTGAAGAAAATTTAGCATTATCAAGAACTGGACATGTTTGACAGCTCTCTGAGACTACATAAGGGAGGGAATAAAATTGTCCTTTTTCATTTTTCTTCACATATTTTATCCATGAATGTAAATGATATATCTTTACTAGTAATAATCATTATTGATAAGAAAACAAAAATGTGATGGACCTTAAAGCATTTCTTTTCTTTCTTCCTTTATTTTAATTCAGTAAAAGTTAAAAGGGTTTGAAGGGAGTGAAGGCAGGCAAATTCAACCTTTTGAATATTTCAGCTCCACATTGGTAGTGATAGAAATTAAGGTGAAAGCACACTCTCTCAAAAAGTCACTGTAGAGTAAATATTTAGGGTTCTAAAGGGGTGGTTTAGCAGACTCACATTAATGTTTCTAGTTAGGTTATTTAAGTGTCACCATTGATTTGCCTTTATTTAGGCGGTGAGTCATGTACTTAACACAGAAATCTATGACTCAAAACCCAAGGTCAGTGGTGGGTCTCTGGAACGTGTTGCTTCACTCAAGCTGGGTGACAAATTTCAAAAATGCAAAAGTAAAGGTACAGTTCACATGTGGCTCTAAATATAAAGATTATACAAGGAACATATATACAATCCATGTAGAATCACTTGCATCAGAGCCAAAAGTAAATACGTGCCCTTGTTATCTTTGAAGGGAGACTCTTTGACAGGAATTCATTTAATTAAAAGAAATTCATGTAATTAAAAGAAAGAAAGAAAAAACAAAATGATTACATGACTCCTTAAATTGCCAGTAGTCTTGACACAAAGTATGTATGATACTGAATAAAGGTTTTAAAAATGCTAAAAACAATAAAACCAAGGAAAATGATTCATTCTTCAAAAATGGTATTTTGTGAAATAATGTTTCCTTTTCAGTATAAGCATTGCAGATTGGCTCAAACTTGCTGAAACTGTGAATTATGTGCCTCTTTTCTCAACTAATTAACCCTTCACAGGAGATGTCCATCATTCCTGAGAATGATGAGATTCGAAGGAAACAGCTACTATTCTGACACAACATTTTCTATTATACTGTGTCCAGTATATGCAAATTAAAACAAAATTTACATAGGTAGTATAACTGCAAACAAACCCAATTATATACTGTAAAGAATATGTTAAGGTTAATATTTTGCATTGCCATCAGATATGCAATAAACCACTGCAACACATAACGTTTTTTTCAGATTGTAATCATTTATCCACTTTAGGCACTTGCATTACTAGCATATTGTTCATTAAGTGAAATCTATTTCTGTCAAGCCAATTATGCTTTTTTTTTTCCCTATACAGTAAGTTCTAGAACAAATCTGTTTTGTCATCAAATCACAGATTGTTTCTCTCTTCTTTCTAAAGGTTTTATTCATGTCTGGAAAGAAGGGATATGTGCTTATTCATTTTTGTAACCCCAAAGATTTCAACACTGAAATCTGAGACTCGAAAATGCTATACTGTGTCCTATGTAATTTTAACAAATAATTAACATAGTCAATTCCATTTAAATGCACACTATCCTGAATATATAGGGCTTCCCAAGTGGCGCTACTGGTAAAGCCAATGCAGTAGATGTAAGAGATCTGGGTTCAATCCTTAGGTGGGGAAGATCCCCTGGAGGAGGGCATGGCAACACACTCCAGTGCCTGGAGAATCCCATGGACAGAGGAGCCTGGAAAGCTACGGTCCCAAAGAGTCAGCCACAACTAAAGCAACTTATCACACAAGCACACATTCTGAATATAACATTATTGTTTTATCAAACATGCTGTGGTTTATTCTAAAGAAAATTAAAAAACAATACTTTTTTGTAAAGTGCAAACTTTGGCTACTCATCATGCTCTATTGTTGTTATTGTTTTGGAATGATGAGATTCAGGATTGCAATCAGGAGCCCTGACTTCTAATTTCCTCTGCAGCCATTCACTTCTGAAATCTCAAAAAGTGTATTTATTTCTTTGATGTTTCCTAAAATGAGCATAACAATTGTTTGCATTTTATTGTTTTATATATGTTTTCTCATAAGGAGGGCAGAAATTGTATTAGGTCATCTGTTTTGCTTTATTTGGTTTCCTTTCACTCTGTGTTCAAACCAAGCTAAGATAACCTGTTTTTCCCTAAAAATGATCATTCATTTAAGCAACTCTTCCCCTCAGATAACCTGTATTCTGCTGTGTCTATGCCCATCGAGCAGCTATAAGCTCTCTCTCCTCACATCTTCCTGGTGATTCTGGTTTTGCCTCTTTTACGGCCTTAACAGGGCTCACTTTGACTTGTAACTCATTATATTTGTATCTTACCTCACTGATTACACTATAAACTCATTAAAGGCAAGGATAAAATTATAGGATTTTTTTTTTATTATTCTCAAAGTGTAAAGCAATGCCTTGAGTTTTTAAACTTTTGCCCCCACCACAAAATACCCTGTGAAGAAGAAAGGGAGATGCTATTATCTAAATTATGGCTAGAAAATGTGCAGATAACATGCTTCGATGAGGAGCAGTCTAACAGAATTTGAAGATTTTTCTCTGATTCAGAATGTGATTTCATGATGTCCTTTGACTTCAGTGTAATAATGACGCCTTTCATTTGTTTTTATGTTTAAAGATTCCTCAGTGCTCTCTCAGGTGCAATTTCTCATGCCTTTGTAAGGTAGGGTGAAGAGGGATTTGCTCCATTTTGCAAATGGAAAAGTCTAAGAAGTCTTCTTAGAAGTCTCGTGAGTACAGGCACTTAGCTTTCTTCTTCAGCCCTTTTTGTTTCTGGTGATTGTGCATCACACTGCCCTCACTGGGATGCGGATCAACGAGACCGCTGCCCAAGACTGTGTCTGTGACAAATGAGTTTGGCCAATGAGAAATAGGAAAGAAAAAAGCTTCAAATATTTTATCTTCACTATGTATAACAATTATTTCAGAGAATAACAAAATTTCATCTACTTCTTTTGTAAGAAACAAGACAAAATAAGAACCTATCACAACAACACAGAGTCTCGACCTTGGAGTCCTTGGGGATCAGGTGGATAAGGAACCATTTACCCACATTTTCAGTCACTGCCTTCCTCCTGCCTTGATTAACTCAGCACAGTGTCTGAGCTGGAAAGCCTGCCTGGCCCTCATCTGTTTGCCAGATGGAAGGATTTGGCTCCCTTTTTGCACCTTCCTTTTTAGATGGTTCCTTCTGAACTGCCTCCCCCCTCCCCCGGCCCCCACTGCTGAATCTACAGCCATGAGGGTGGAAGACACTGGGCAGATTGAACAAAGCAGCACCCTCTCCTTCGCAGCACACTGGAAGATTCAGCACCTACCATGTGTCAGGGAATACGTATACATGTGACATACAAATATTGTCTTAGTTTATCCTCTCATTAGGCCCATACAGTGAACACATAGATTAGGAAAATATAATTCAGTGGCATGGAATAACTCAATCTAGGTTACACAGTTAATAGATAATTAAACAAAGGTACAGAAATGAGGACACAGCAATGCAGTCAGATCAACTCACGGT
This sequence comes from Tragelaphus eurycerus, assembly GCA_935064755.1. Lineage (NCBI taxonomy): Eukaryota > Metazoa > Chordata > Mammalia > Artiodactyla > Bovidae > Tragelaphus > Tragelaphus eurycerus. The sequence continues at coordinate 1,111,288 of CAKXYN010000216.1, read as the reverse complement.
CTGGATGTGCTTTTTTCTGAAACTCCCTCAGGCATTGCAACCTTGCCTCACTGCCTCCACATGTTAGATTAAGATGTGAAGCTATTATTTAAATGTACAATAATCTTTTCAGAGAAAATACTACTGGCTTTATGGAAAAAAATAAACTTCTTTCCCCAAGACTGAACTGATAAGTATTGGATATGAAAACATCAGCTTCTTTGTTTTCCTAAACATTAATAAAGTTTGTTTTGTGCCATACAGTATGCCAAATGTCTGATGATATAATATTATTTTGAAATTTTCTATTATAGTCTTTTAGATCTTAAAGGTTCCTCCAAATTCATTTAAATATTTGAATGAGACGTGGTCCCACCCTTATTCTTACATGTCCTCTTCTTTCTATGATCTCTTTTCTATACTTTTAATCTAATTTGATAGCCTGGAACCAGGAAAAGTTAAGTTGATGTTCAAAGTACCACCATTAGTGGTGGGAAGAGAAAGACAACCAAAGCTTCTGGCCACCAGGAAAGATATGGGATATGGATATTTAATTCAGAGAAGTAAGTAGAACATTGAGACAACTATCTAGATAATGTATCGCATCTAAACCTTGCCAGCTCTTTAAATATCCTCTTTCTCTGGGCTGAAATTGTTTTGATGGATTAATTTCCTATGTGAGGACAACTCTTGGTTTTAATATGGGGAAGAGTCGCAATTCAGGGCACCGATTTACAGATTTAGGTATAATCCTCATAGGTTCTTCTTCTTCTTTGAGTACCTAGTGGGATTAAAAGGAGCAAGAGAAGAGAAAGGACACAACTTATGTCCTGCTGTGGCTCTCTGATCTGGCTCCAAAATCTTAATTTTCTCAAAGTGAATATTAGTGATGCTTATCCTATGAACAAACTTAAAATGGAAATTTTCCAATAATAAAAGAAGCAACACTGAAACGACTGTTTTGCCTGTGAAGAGGCCTAGGTTACAGACAGGCCTTGACTAACCTCTTTTTAATTATAGGTGTCAGTTTTACAATATGAAAGTAGCTGTAAGAAAATTTGAGCTATCTTTTAATGCAATTTTTATTCAGGTTTGCACATACTAAATCATGACTTAAGGGTAAGGGTCAAATACTAGGATGATTTTATCCTATAATTTTTTGAAAAGAATATCTTTTTATTAGATTCCTATGGAACTAGTGCCAATTTCTTATAGAGATCCATTTTTTAAAAGAAATGTGCTTCATTTTGACCTAATACATAAATCGCCTATTTTGCCCAGGCATGTTGGCAGCAGCTGTTTAAATTTCCTTTCCTGCTTTCCTTTAGTCAGCAGATTTACACCTCTTTTCTAGTTATGAGGCCTCTTGTCGCTGAGGGAGACAAGCACAGCTGCCCATGTACACAAAGGTCTAGAAGACAAGGTGCAGGAGCGATACCCCATTCACCACAGAAGGTTCCAGACTTTTTCCTTACAGCAGGCTTTTGGGGTTCCTACTTTCTACAGCAACTCAAGAATGGGCACATAAAAGTGAAACTGCCTTCCGCCTGCTAGGACCACAGTGCATCTCAAAACAGCACATTTTCACTGTAATTGATTCATCCAAGTAAGAACTGATCCTGATGCAGACAGGGTGATGATTAGGACAACAGCAGCTAATATTTCTTTACCTCTGACTGTGGTCCCAGGAGGCTGCCACAATCATTCTGCTGATTAAGGAACTGAAACTGAGAGAGGTTATACAATACACTGTTTGCTCAGAGAGTAGGTGAAGGACTGCTACTCAGGAGTTCTGTCTGAGGCTAGAAACTGATTTGCATCTTAACAAATGTTTGTCTGAGCACTTAAAGGAGCATATTCAACTCAAGAATAATCTACAAGGACAACTGGTGCCAAGGTGGGATGGCTTTGCTTAGGGACTGTGGGCCAGAGTTCTGATCCCATCATACTTACATCACTGTAAGGACAGTGCCCTAAGGGTGCCCTTACTTTTGCAATTTGTTTTATTTCAAGCACTGAGAGTTTAACCTATATTGGATCTTTTAATGCAGATAGGATTCTGAATTCATACAGAAATGCTCTCTCAGACTTTTTTGAAGCATTCATATGAAATAAAACACAGTTTATATGTATAAAATCTCCCAGAGTATTGACTTTCCTTGGCACCCCTGGTGACCATACCTCTGCTCATCACTTTGATCTCCTTCCAAATTGGGGGCTCAGTCAGTCATACTATAGAGAGGAAAAGTAACTGCATGAAATTTTATTTAAAGACTTTATATGTGCTTGATTTATTTTATCAATATAAATTTATCAAGATAACACCCATTATGTTTAGACAAATAAGAATAATTTGATGGTCAGATTCTCCAACCAGCTTCCAGGAAATAAGATATAATGCTCTTAATTTCAATGCTACTAGCAATTTCTAGGGACACCACTTTCACCATAGTGCTTTTAATATACATACACACATATGTGTACATGCATGTGAGTTTTTTTGTTATAAGCTTCAGAATTACACAAAACTTTTACTTTGCTTTTGTTTATTTGTTCAAAGCATTTTCTTTGTTTTCTCTCTCAAGAGCTGTCTGACACTGGTTTATTTTTAAATTTGGGCAATTTAGAATATCTTTTTCTTATGACAAAAATAATAAATTATTAATGTACAAATGTTATCAATACAAACAAAATAATCAGATAATTTGATGGGCATTTTCATATTATTTCTTGTTATTTTCTATGTGAATATCTCAGATTGACTTAAAATTTAGTATTCTTTATGTTTTCACTTTAAAGTTCTTTGTCCTGTATTTTTTCACATTATATTGTATATTGGTTCTTTTCTAATTTCATTAAATTTTCTTTGAAGACATGATTCTAGAAGGCGCTTACTATCCATTGCATGGTTTTGCCATGCTCACTGGGACATTTCTCTCTTATTGAGCATTTCCCACTGTGGGCAGAGCTCTGTGATATGCATTCCTGTTCACAGATCTGGGTCTGCCTCACTCCTGAGCTCCTTGGATTTTCCTCCCAGAACACCATCTCAGGGCCAACCTCAAGCCCTGGGACCGATCTTTCTTGCCAATTTCCCTCCAGAAAGGAAGTATCAATTCACCCTGCAAGCAATGATACAGCAGAATACCTGAGTTACAGTAACATTGCTGGCATGTATTGATTATTAAGTGAAAGTGAAAGTTGCTCAGTGTCCAACTCTACAACCCCATGGACTATACAGTCCATGGAATTCTCCAGGCCAGAATACTGGTGTGGGTAGCCTTTCCCTTCTCCAGGGGATCCTCCCAACCCAGGGATCGAACCCAGGTCTCCCACATTGCAGGCAGATTCTTTACCAGCTGAGCCACATCTTTGCCAAATTACATGTGTCAAATTTTTAAAATTGACTATGGATTTGACTGGGAATGCAACGAATCTACAAATACTTTTGAAAAACTTGACATATTTCCAGTACTGAGATTGTTCATCCTAAAACAGCATATTTTCTCATTTATTCAAACCTAAACTCTTCTAACAAAGTGTTCTAATCATTTTTACATTTATACTACTTATTTGCTATTCCTTTAAAAAATTAGATATGTTATACCCTTTTCTTTTTACTATTGAGGATTATATATTATGCTGCAAATATTTTACATTTGGTTATTGCTGGCATATGGAGAACTGATTTAAGTTTATATCTTTGCTTTGAGCTTATCAATAGTGCTATGCTATGCTATTACATGATCACTTTTGATATCTCTAAGTCATTTAGAATGGATTACATAATGGCACCCGACCCCAGTACTTTTGCCTGGAAAATCCCATGGACGGAGGAGCCTGATAGGCTCCAGTCCATGGGGTCACTAAGAGTTGGACACGACTGAGCGACTTCACTTTCACTTTTCACTTTCATGCATTGGAGAAGGAAATGGCAACCCACTCCAGTGTTCTTGCCTGGAGAATCCCAGGGACAGGGGAGCCTGATGGGCTTCCGTCTATGGGGTCGCACAGAGTCGGACACGACTGAAGCGACTTAGCAGCAGCAGCAGCAGCAGCACATAATCATTTGCATTTCTTAAAATGGACATTTTCCCTTCTTTCCCTGAATGTTAGACACAAATATTTCCTTGTCTGTTACATCACTTATTAGTTACACTTGATTTAATCAAACAAATGTTTTATAGTACAATGTTATTTTCATTTGTATATTTTGTAACTTTAAACTTTCTTTAGTAGTGTTAAACCATCAGGCCTCTGATTTTATGCTAATCTTCCTGTGTAAAATTTCTCTTTTCTGCTCAGCTCTTAATTTAAGTTCATTTGGATATGTAGCCTAAATTGTACTCTTTTTTTAATTTATTAAGTAAATTCACCTTTAATTATTATATTTTAATACATCAGATATTATTGTATTTTACTATTTTAGAGCCTTCTCTGTTTATATTTATGTTCCTGTATTGCCCTCTTTATGCATGGTTATTTGAGAGAACCAAAAAGTGACAACCTCACTCACGTGCCAGGTTTACTCTGCTAGATGTTTAAAATATATCATGACACAATGCTAAAATGTTATTTGGGGCACATGTGTCACTACCTCAATTTTATAGATAAAGACTCTGAGGTTCAGAGAGATTTGTATGCAGCTCGCTCAACAAACACGGTATCTAGGAAACAATGTTATCTACTACTACTATACCATTCTTATTATAAGGTTCTAAATCAATTTTGCTTTTCTCTCTTTTCAAAGCTTTTAATAATATTCTTGTTTATGTTTTCAGATGCACCTGTGGGATCACAAAGAGCTGGACACGACTGAGAGACTTTCATTTTCACTTTCCATAGTTATTTTGTGATTTAAAAAATTTCTGAGGGTCTTTTCTGAAAGCTTTAATTTAATTACAATAGCACACAGTGTGTATAACTTCAGGTTCTATAAACACATTACTTATTCAGGTCACAGTTCAGAGTCCTAAAAATCCTTTGGAATTTATTTTGTAACCAATAAAGTCAACCATCTAGTTATAACCTTGGTCAAGACAGTTGGTGGCTAATGTGGTATGATTATGTAGTGGACAATTTATCACTAATTAATATCACTGTGACAGAAGAAAAAAAGGAAGCTCTGAAATTACGAAAAATAAAAGGTAGTCAGGAATGAAGACTCATTCTCCCTTCTTTAGCTCATCACCTACACACAGCTAACTACTTGTTATCGAGAGTTGATCAGTGACATGCTCTCTATGTATATAATTTCATTTAATTCTCAAAACCATGAGGATCATTCCTATTTAATAACTGAGGAAGCAGAGGTACATGCAGCTGTGAGTGATGGACATGAGACAAGAACAGTCTAATAACTGTGCCAACCACCTCCCCTGGTGAGAGAACCAGCTGGTCTAAGAAGCATGTTCCCCTGGATTTCTGCCTCTTTGGCGCAGATGTAAAGAAGCTGCCTGCCAATGCTGGAGACGCAGGAAATGCCAGTTCGATCCCTGGGTCAGGAAGATCACATGGAATAGGAAATGACAACCTACTCCAGTATTCTTGCTGGAGGAGTCTGGCAGGCTACAGTCCATGGGATCACAGTCAGACACGACTGAGCAACTGAGCATGCACAGCTGAAATGAATACACCTGTCAGGCTATAGGTGGCAGCAGTGTTCCTTGGAAGAAGGAGCCCTTGCCTTTCTTGAGAATTCGCTCTATTTTGACCAACAGAGTGAGGTCTTTCCAGCAACTTCTCAACCCTTTGGTCATCTATCCAGATAAAGCTCCTCTGGCAGCTTCCTGAAACCTTAAGGAGAATGAAATCATTCGTGACAAGATCTTAAAACACTGGCAAATTCTGCTTCATGGCTCCTCAATCACAGAGCCCTAGTAATCACAAATGAACCTTGCAGAACACTTAAGTGTCCATGCATTGAAAAAACCCTTACAGCACAAAATGGAGCCTTGGTTTTACAGACCCAGCTAGTTACTGAATTTCAACCAGTTAAGTTAAAATAGTTTACAGGAGAATTTAGCCAGTACAGACTCTTACTCTGCATAATTCAAACTCAAACATAGCTCCAGCACATCCTTTGACCTGTATTATCCAAAGCATTGCCTCAAATCTATTTTTCATCTTATTCATGGCTGCTTGATTTACATAGCAGCCATTTAACTGATAAAATTACAGTGATCAAATTAATTTAACCTGTGTAAGCAGCCAAGTTGGATCATTAAACCAAAATCAACATTGAAGTCTGGATTATACATGTGGCTCTCTACCTGGATGTCATGCACCATTTCCTCATATTTTAACTCAGAAAAATAATCTCCAGCAAGACACTGAGCCCCTCATCTACCTCCCCTCACCAGCTCTGAAATCTGTTTTAAGATCATTTCTCTAACTTTGACCACTTTTGGAAAGCTGCTACATTGGTAAGCCAGAGAGGAGCTTCCAGAACCCTTGGATTCTAGCAGCTGGAGCAGCAGCTGCCTCTCAATGCTCAGGTTGACATCATGTTGAAAACACAACAATCATATTTCTGAGTTCAGAGAATCAGTATTCCTGCTGGGCAACCACACATGGAAACATAACTACACCTTAACTATGGCCAGTTTTCTTATGAGTGCCAGCTTGAAGAGAACAGTTTCACAAAAGTCCAAAACAATACTGGAAAAAACAATAACAGAAGACTAGTTTCTAAAAGTGTATTTTTTAGTTTCACACACATGCACACACATCTCATAGTACATAATGATTTTTTTTCTCTCATTCATAAGAACTTTTTAGAGAGAATGATTCTCATAATTAACTGCACATAAAAATGGGTATTTCTGCTTCTAGACTCAAGACATTTGTTCTGGGATATGAACTTTTTAATAAGCTTCCTTGTAAGTCTGGCACAGGACAACTGCACTTTGAAAAACACTGTTTAGGAGTCTTGATCGTTTTTGAAACAGAAGCAATGTAATCGATTTATGCAAATATAAGAAAAAAGAAGACAAAAGCAAAGTTATATCTACCCTCTCTCTCTTCCTTTTCTCCCCAAACAAGACATCCACTTGTCCTAGACACTTACAGGAAGGCAAAAGAAGGGGTGATCTGTGTAGCCAAAAAGTCATCTTTAAGGTGACTACTATTTTGTCTGTGTGTCAGGTTTCCCAGAAAATGGGACGTCTACAACTGAAAGGAGGAATACCCCAGGGAAAAGGATACAATGAGGACTTCAAAGTAAGTGTAAATAAGTTGCTGTGGAGACCTGAATGAGGCAACAGCCAATTCTGACTAAAACAACAGGAGAAAGTTTTATAAAAGAATCTGCATTTGAGTAGGAGTCCAAAAAGAGGGAAAGGAAACATCATTTTCAAAGTCACAGAGGTAAGAAATATCTGAAAACATTCAGGAAAGAGCAATTTAGAAGATTATGTGTGAGGGTTAGGAAATCAGGAGAAACAGCTGGAAATGAGACCTTGAAAATCTGTGATGGTGCTTTGGAAACGATAATTATTTAATACTTATGTTCTGTTGTGACATGTTCCACATATTGAGATTATGAGCGTGTTCAAGATTTCCTCATTACCTGTGATGGTGTCATTAAGAGAACTGGGGAACACCAGAGGAAGAACATTTTTTTTTGTGAGAAAGCTAAAATAATAAATACAATTTTTGAATATTTAGGGACCTGATCTAAATATTTATTGCCATGAAAAAAGCCACCTAGTACCTTAAGACAACAATTTATTATTATGTCTCACAGGTCTAGGGGATGGTAACCTGGGGCTCAAGTCAAAGGCTGGCTGCCTTCAGTCAGCACCATGTCTCAAGGCAGCTGCACTTGGTGCTCAATGGCTGGCTCTAAGGCCACAGCAGAGGCCGCCTATCCTCTTGTAGGAAAGGTCTGGAATTGGCTGGTGAGGCATTACTCCTTCTTATCTCATTGTCACGGCAGTCAGAGTCCAGTCCAGGCTCAGGGTGGGGACAAGCGACACATGTGTCAACAGCTGCCGTCAACCACTGTGCAGGGGCTCTGCTCTGTACAGGGATCCTAGGACAGACATGGCGGTGGTGGTGGGGTTAATGGGGACAGCAGGAGCCCTGGTCTGGCTCTCCAGAGAGAAGTCAGGATCAGACTGTCAATTTGTTAGGGGAACCACTGACCAAAACTACCTGCCTTGGTCAGGCACAACAGTAATCACTTGCATTAGTTATCTTACAAACAGGAAGTTCTGGTAAGGAATGTGGGACTAACAAGCTACCACCGACAGGAAGGATTTGGGAAAGGTCAAAAAAACAGAGGAGATATCAGTTCATATGCCAAATCTATGAGGTCCTACCACCTCCCAGAATCCTCTTCGCTGGAACTCATCTTGGCTGAGTGATGTGCAAGTCACCAGCAAGGACCCCGAGTCACCAAATATGGGCCAAACAGGATGATTGGCCACAGACAAGCCAGCAACTAACCCCATTACCATAAGCCCAAGACTGCAAGTCATGAGGCAGACCTTCTCCTGGGTTCTCATACCTCACTGCTCTCCACCCAGGTGCCCCTTCCCAATAAAGTCTCTTGCTTTGTCAGACAATTGTGTCTCCTCAGACAATTCATTTCAGAGTGTTAGACAAAAGCCCACTCTCAGGCCCTGGAAGGGGTTCCCCTTTTGCAACAGATTGAAAAATTTTCTAAGGAAAACATAGTAGTTGGAACCATAGAAATGGATGATACTGGAACACTGAGAATGGGAAAAGAACTACATTTAAGAGAGGAATTTAGTTGGAGAAGTCCACAGAGAGAAAGGGGAATGCTAACAGTCAACTTGAAGGGGCCAGAGGGGAGTTCAGGAGACCAGCAGCTGAGGGGTGGGGCTGTGGGTGTGACCTTTAGGGGTATAGCTGCCAGGCTGGGGTGGGACTGGGCCAGGCTGTGTTCACACCTTCACTGGCTTGTTGGCAAGGGGGTGTGTGGGGAGGGGATCCATAGAAGAGAGTATAGACTGGGTGGGGAAGGTCAAAAGTAGGAAACTGGGGTGGTGATGGATGGAGGGGATGTTTGGCTTCTGTATGAAGTAGATGTTCTCCATGAGACAGAAAGAAATGAGTAGAGAATAATGTAGTTTATTGAGGTACTTGGGGATCTGTTCTCAGTGCTGCTGCTGCTAAGTCGTTTCAGTCCTGTCCGACTCTGTGTGACCCCATAGACGGTAGCCCATCAGGCTCCCCTGTCCCTGGGGTTCTCCAGGTAAAAACACTGGAGTGGGTTGCCATTTCCTTCTCCAATGCATGAAAGTGAAAAGTGAAAGTGAAGTCGCTCAGTTGTGTCAGACTCTTTGTGACTCCATGAACTGCAGCCTACCAGGCTCCTCTGTCCATGGGATTTTCCAGGCAAGAGTACTGGAGTGGGGTGCCATCGCCTTCTCTGGTTCTCAGTGCAGATGGAACTAAACCAGTTCATGCTAGAATCAGGACTTGTTACCCTCAGAACACCTGTAGGACATTCTAAATGTTAGTTATGGCTACAAAGATTAGAGAAGAGAAAAACCTAAGAGACTGCAAAAGCCAAGTTCTATTTATTTGCTTTATGATTTTTCTTCAGTATTTTGGTTCTAATTGTGGATTGTCAAATGTAGGTAGAATTAAAAGAATTAAAAATAAACACCATAAAGATACAGCTCCATTGGATAGCTACATGTACATTAGCTTTTGAAAAAATTATCTGGTAAAGTAGCTATATATTTTGTGATATACAGATAATAAAAGACTATTTTTCCATATTTTTAACATAAATTTCTGCTCTAGGAAAATTGAGTAATTTGAATGTTATAATATATATTCAGAGTTATTTTCAGCTAATCCTTTTCCTTCAAAGAGAGACAGAACTACTTTGACAGAAAGAAGTATGAATTAGGAACTGAGTATTTCAAACTAAATAGTTCAGTCAACTAAGTAAAAACTGTGATGAAAATAAAAGGCCAACAGCCCAGCTTTTGGTAACAGGTTGGTATTATAGTGTCACAGACACCATGGATGACACATGCCTTCCTATATCAAGTGAAAAAACAAAAGGCTAATATAACTCTTGGTCTGTAAAGGCAAGATTTCAATTATTTTGTCTTCATAGTATCTTGCCTTTACTAAAACAGGAAAACAAAGATGCGTGGTCAGTGTAATTTACAAATTTTTTTTTTCTCACAAATGAAAATATAAAAATGATTAACTCTTTGAAGAATGGAAGTATGTCTTCCATTTTTGTATCATTGTGCTTGGCATACAAGTTCTCGAAAGGATGGAGAGTGAATAAATGAAGCATGGGTATTGAAATCAGCTTTATTTGAATATAACCTGAAAAATCATAAAGCGAAATTACAAATCAGGATGTGGGTGTTAGAGGAAATATTATATAGATATCTAACCCAAATACTATATCCTATGCAATAATTGTGCAAGCATGGAGACTTACACATGAATAAAATGAGTGGCTGGGCCACCATGGCTTCTGCACTAGAAGTTAGAAAATGTTAAATGAATATAAAATATTTTCCAGTATTCAATCGTAGAAGAAAATAGAAATGAAAAATTTTAATGTGTTTCAGATTAACCTTTGCTACTGCTGATAATTTTTAATGGAAATGGCTTTGGATGGATACAGGCTTCCATGAGCAGTACACCCTGTTCCTTTAGAAGAAGCAATGGGTGAGGCTGGTGATGGGTGGAAAATGAGTGGTGATTTCTCTTTGAAATTTGTTAGAATTGTATAGCCTTTGCCACTTAGCACCAATCACAAGACTAAGAAAAAGATATTAAAATAAAATGAATCTTTTTAGAGTACGTTATTCAATCCAAAATGTAAAGAATTTAGAAATAGAACTTTTCATCCTATGCTTAGAATCCTTCATCTGGGATAAGTAATCTCATTCCACAAAATGGATTTATGATTCCTAGCCTGGAATATTCTATGCAGGCTAACAACTTCAGTTCCATGACTTGGAGTCCTCATCAGTTAGGTTGTAAATTGTCTGCTGAGTGGTCTCTGAAATTTTACATATAGCATTTAGGTTCTTCTTTTGACAGTGAGAAAGGGACAAAGACAATGTCTCCAAAAGTATAAAATCTTTACCAAATAATGGCTAAAAAAATTTCAACCATTAGGTGTGTGTGTGTGCATATGTGTATGTATGCATATACATGTGTATAAATATATATTTTTTAGCTTGTTTTTTTCCTTTGGGGAACAAAAGAGATGATAAAGAAGAAAATGAGACAAAGTCACACAAATATGGCTTCAGAGAAGCTGTCTCCTTTCAGCATGGCATAAGGTGCCATAAGCAAGACATGCTGGGATAGCTGCTTACCTACATCACAGGGACCCTTAGTCAAGCTCACAACAAATAGTCTCCACTAGCATATGAAGCCTAAGGAGCAATCTAGGGTGGCATATATTATTTTTAAAATATTGTTTATAAATAAGTATTTAAAGATATACACATGCACACACATGGGCTTCCCAGATGTCTCAGTGGTAAAGAATCTACCTGCCAATGCAGGAGGCACAGGAGACACAGATTTGAACCCTGGGCTGGGAAGATCCCCTGGAGAAAGGGAAGAAATAGCAACCCACTCCAGTATTCTTGCCTGGAATATTCCATGGACAGAGGAGCCTGGTAGGCTACAGTCCATGAGGTCTCGAGTTGGACATGACTGATAAATATATAAATATATATGTATGTACATATTTTTTAATTTTTACATATAAATGTAAAAATATATTTATTTAAATGTTTATATACAAATCATCCTGATAAAATGATGAAATTTTAAAAATCTAGTAGCTAAAAAGAAATTGAATGTTAGCAATATAATTTTCTATTACAATAGTAGTATCAATAATTCTTCAGTGATAAACTATAAAGAAACAAACTCAAAACTGAGAAATTCAATATTTTATGCTCTCTTCATCTTATAATACTGCATCAAGCATTTGAGCAGGATGCAGAACAGTCTAGGGTAGTGTAAGGTACTGCTCATTCCATGCCAAGGTTAAAACTTCAGTGAGTTTCCATTGGCTGACTCAGTGCATAAATTAATGCTATTCAGAACAGCTTTAACTTGTACAGCTGACTTAGGAAATGTGTGACTAAGCTTCTAAATTGGCATCGAAGCCACATTGCCAGGAGCTGCCTTATCACTGTACCACTTTCTGCCTTTCACCCCGCCTTACTTCCTCCCATTACCATAATTACTTTCATCACAGGCAGCTGAAGTTTCTCCTTCAAAACAGAAGTCCTTGGTAACTGGTCCTGCTTAAAGCTATGGGTCTCTGAAAATGTGGTGTGTCTCTTTCATTTACATGATGATGAAGTAAAAGTCTCTTAATTTGGGTCATTATCGATACATAAATCTATAGAGAAAATGAACATGCATTTACAATGCAACCAAATGCACATGATTTATTGTGCTTATAGTGTGTAAATACAGAAGGAAAAGAAGTCCAGCCCTCAGATTCCCTGGACGTGAAGCACTGCCAGCGACTAATGGGGCAATTCACATCCTCAGGAAAGGTCAGCCTCTGGCTCTCATAGCTCATCCTCATTTTAACTAAACTTCCTCTCTAATTTTAGAGAAACTGTCACACATAAATCTGTCTACACTGACCCATCTTCCTGTGGAGGGTTTGTGAGTGGTAAAATGGGTTTCCATACCTGATTGTGGACTTTGTTTGGGGATTTTGGCTACCTCTTGAGGGCTGGAAGTGGAGGGCACTCGTTGGTTGGCAGAGCTGTGCATGCTGCTGGGAGCTGCCACGGAGACATTCTTGCGAGGTTTCATATCCTGTAGCCACATGGGTGAGGCCTCAAAGGCCTGCATCCTCCGGGCGTGGCTGTTGGCATTGACTTTTAGGTAGGCCTGGGCTTTGTGTTCCTGAAGCTCTCCATAATTGGCGTCGGTCACCCTGCACTCATATAAGCCTTCATCCTTTTTCCTCACTTTGGAAATCTGAAGCTTGTGAGAGATGTCATTGCCTTGGACTTTCACTGTCTGAAAAATTGGAGGTAAAAAAACAAAGTGCTACATCAAGTGATTTGGTTTCCATATCTTGTCCTGAGCTTGCTAAGGTTGGAAAATTAAAAGGTCTTAATGGCCTCACAGCCACAGTCAGAAAGCTTTTTATTTCCTCAGCAATCTATTAGAAGATCTTATTTATCTTATTCTATTAACACCTAGATTCACAAGATCATGGAAACATGAGTTCAGTCCAGCTGAACCAGATTCCACCAGCCACATGGTTTGCATTTGGTACCAGCTCTACCATAATCCCATCAGGGGACTGGCCTCTGCCAGGTGAGCTCAACTGAATGAAGCAGAACCTAATGCGTGCATAGTTTACAAAGCCTCTCTTCTTCACTGCGGGCTACCTACCACTCTGAGAGATAACAAAAACATGCTGTTGGTCACAGCTGAGTTTAAGTGGGAATGTGCTTTTAATCCCCACTTCAGGATGATTACTAAACGGACTGACAAAATAGACTTGGATAGTAAAGTTTTTACTCCAGCTGCTGGTACAGTCTGACCTATAGTCATGGGATGGCAAGACTCAGGGAGCAAATGAATATCACCTGAAATCCTATGACTCGGAGTACATGCCCCTGCTATCACAGGGTCTGTGTGCTGTTGGAACTTGAGATGCCATTAATTAAACACTGCTTTGATTTTCAAAATAGAAACTGACTCTCACTTCTGATACCGTTTATACCAGATTAACACCAAGAATATATATATGGTAATATAGAATATATAAAATTCTACATAATATGCAATAGATCTGTAAGCATATTTATCAGAAGAGGTAGATTTGATATACATCATATTATCATATTATCCATGACTGACAATGATGGACTTCATATGACACTCAAGATCTGGATTTGGATAATTTCCAAATTAATTTCAAAAGACAAAGAAGAGAAGTGAGAAGGCAAAAAGTTATTCCTGTACTGGGCATTACACTTTCAAACAGTCGTAAATTATTTAGAAAATTTGGGAAGTGTTCACCTGGTTTTTACATATAGAACTGTATATATAAACAGTTTTCAACATCTGAACCATAACCGTAAGTATGCATTTATGTACATGAAAATTATATACAAATATTATTAAGACTGTAAAACTAATGGGAAATAGTAGTTTCAAATATATTTTCAACTGGGTGTCCTGATAATGTTGGGGTAGTGAGAGTGCTTATATATTGTTATTATTCCATTTTATAGTAAACTGAGGCTTAGGGGGTTTGGGTCAGTGCTTGTCAATGTTGACTGTACACTAGAATCATCTGAGGAGGTTTAGAAAATACTCTTATTTGGATTAATGCAGAAACACTCTGCATCTTTCCAGGGCAAAGCTCATACTGTATTTTGTAAAAACTCACCTGGGAATTAAAATTAACTGCTGGCTTAGGATCTATGTTCAAGGTCACACACCAGGTGAATTGGGAACACACTGCTTTATACCTCTGTGTTTGGAGCTCTTTCCAGTTGACTAGATTGTATGAACTCTGGGCATTGATAATGCTGTTAGCAGTTGTGTGCATGACTATGCAACTAACTGCATGTTTCTCTAGCTCAAGATGTGTGAGGCTGCTTTACCACCTATCTTTGGAGGATTGGGGTGTGGGTGAAGAATGAAAGATGAATAGGAAATAAACAATCTATCTAATTATATGTGTATATATAAATGAATATTTAAGAAAAACATCATTAATAACTGCTCTTACCAATAAAGCTTTTCTAGCACTGTTGGAAAACAACAGTTTCTGTGATATAAGAATAATTAAATTGAAAGAGTCTAAAAAGTCAGTGAGTTTATAAAAAGAAATTGGGAGTTTCTGGTTTATATCTTATTTTTGATATTTTCTTTCATGATGAGAATATATATTTAGATTAGAGAAGTTGATTGCATTAGCATATTTTTACATTACTATAATGTAACCCCAATATTCTATCACTTTATATGTGCTTAAAATAGCCTCAGAATAAATTTCCTTTTAAAATGTGATTTTCAGATTCATTATATACATATTACTTCTAGTAATAGAAAGTTGTTTACTAATTATCAACAAACTAAATAATTCTATTAGTATAAAGTGATTCTAGATGGCTTCCTCTGAGGTATAGTAAATTTTTTTTTCTATTTTCAGACAATTATGAGCAGTAATAACCAGCAGAGTAGAAACACATCTCTGTATTTTCAACAGGTTAACCTCCTCTAACAATGCTTTTATATTTATATTGGCTTTTGGTCTTATATTACATGATTTTGAACACTGGCATTAGAAATGCCAATGACATTGAAAGTTGAGTTATTTTAATTACAACTTCGACTCCCTGTTGGATACTTTATTTATTTATTTTTTCCTGCCTGGGAAGATTTTTATCTTTTACTTGCTATTGAAGGATAATTATTGGTATAAATTTGAATGTATATTATTAGTATTGCTACCTTTTACTGTTATAGTTAATAAAGGCAAGAAAGTGTCACATTTCTCTTTGGGTAAAAAATGATTCCCAAGTAATTTTTCAAATATTTATACCATTATGATAAATAATTTTATTGTATGAATTCTAAATATGCTTCAACGTGTTTGTACCCAGTGAGGTAATGTAAGACAGAGCCAGAGGGCTCTTGTCCTGCGTGTGCAAATTTCGTCTATTGGGAACAGTAAGTATAAACACTTTTGAAAACCGATATTCACTAACTGGTGCCCCGGGCCCGAGTGCAGCGGTTGCGTTGACACTCACGCTGATCTTGGTCCCATCTCCGTCAGGGTCCCGGTCCGGCAGCAGCTCAGCCTGTGGGGAGGGACGGGGAGGGGGGCACATGGATGCTCAGACCTCGCCCAGCCGGAGCGCAAACCTGGAGGGAGGGGCGCTGCCCTACCCGCCAGGGGACCAATCCCTGTGGCTTCGCTTGGGGACTTGGGAGCGGGGATTAGGGGACAGGGAACTCTGGGGGTGGGGCGGGGGTGAGGAATCGGCGAGGGCGGGTTCAGACTCGGGACGGGGACTCGCAAACTCGAGGAGCTGCATTCGGGTCAGTGCCCGGGGTGCGGGAGACTGCGGGGGATGGGGGACCTGGGATCTCGAGGGACTGCATTCTGTCATTCCCTGCTGTCACTCCTACAGACCTTCACTCGCCCCCGCACATCCGCAGCCTCTTTTACAGAACTACCTCCTTCTCGGTTCAGACCCTCATTTCTCTACCCGCCCACTCGTCTCACCTTCTCTTCCCGCCCCCTTTCCACTGGGATTCCTCCATCACTCCCCATTCCCTTTTTTCCGCCGTCACCCAGTCTCTCCTTCTTTCCCCATCTCCATCCTCCCTCCTCGGTCTCTTCCCACTTCCTCTCTCCCCTTCCATTCCCTCTCCTCTGTCTCTCCTCCTCCTGTGCAGTCTCCCCCTCCTCTCCATCTCTCTCCCCGCTCCCTCCCTCTGCGTCTGGCAGAGGTGGTAAGAACGCAAGGGGGTGGGGGGTGGGGGTGATGGAAAAGCCGACAGAATTTGTCCCCATCCCACCATACTGAAGGGATAGCGAGTGTCCGGGGATGTATCAACGCAGCAGTGCCATCTAGGGCTGCTGATAATGTCCAGTACTAAAAGGAGGAGTCTATTCCCAGTTCTTAACCGGGGAAGACTAGACAACCTGCTTTCCCTTGGTTTTAACGCGATGTCGCCAGGACAGCGTTCACCCCGGCATCCCTAGGCGTCATCCTTGCCGCGAGGAGAGCCACGGGTGTTCCCAGGGGCGCCCCAACACCATCTTGGTCAAGATTCCGGCTGGACACTCAGGAGTCTAAGTCAGTGAGTGGGCCGAACACGAAGCACGAAGCAGGCAATTAGGGCGACGCAACTCCGCTACCTGTGCCCCGGCCACATCGGCCCCAGGCTCCAGGTCCTCCGGCCCCCGCAGGAACCACCACTGGATCTCCAGGTACACCGAGGCAGAGCCACTCTGGAAAGCGCAGGACATCTCCACATTCTGCCCCTCGGTTGCTGTCACATTGCGCGGAAACTCGGTAAATTTTGCTGCAAAACAGAAACGCACCCTTTTGGAAATATGCACTCCACTCTTGACAGCATCTCTTGTGAGCTCACTACATTTTCCTGGGTCTTAAAAAAAAAAAAAAAAAACACACCCCTCTATGATATCCCAGAGGCTCCCCCCACCGCTTTCCTTGGCCTCTTTCTTGTCTTATTTTTGGTATCATGCCTAAATCATTTTGTTGTTGACAAAATCCAGATAATAGAAAGGTTAACAAGCTTTCCAATAACTCCCTTCTGCTAGCCAGGCTGCTCACAGTTAGATACAAATACCTTTTGTCAGACTGCAGTATTCCCCAAAACTTACTGAGGGATTCAGGGAAGTACATTTTACACAAATTTGTCAAGCTGGTACATGAAGAGAGCCTCTTATGTCCAGGTTTCTGAACAATCTGTGACTAACTGGATGTTCCATGTAATAGAGAAAAGATCACGATTATCTGTCAAAATTTACATCCCTGATATATATCACAACACATTAGCAGTTGTGATTGGAGGGCTACAGCATTGAAACAAGTTGCACACTTTTTTAAGCTGTGTATATTTCTTTCTTTCTTTCCAAATTAACCTTCATATCTGTTCCCAACAAGCTATTGTATTGTAAATTGTCATATATCATGGCATGTAAGAATCACACACCTGGGCTTGGTTCAGATTAAAAACTGTTATAAAGTCACTAGAGATTTTTTTTTTTTTTTTGAGCCTTTTCATTACAAATCTTGATACTGCTAGTTTGCAAGATTCATGGAGTCATGGTGAAACTCACAAAAATATGTTTCATCTCTCCCAAAGGCACTTCCCTAACACGGAATGCGTTGGATGGTTGTTCTTATCTTGTCTAAGAAACACTCTGAGAAAGGCTGATGATTCCTTAAAAGTCTAGGAGAGATTTGTAGCTTAAGGAAGTGTACACCTACAATGTGTATTCATGGGGAGGAGGACTGGGGGGGCTGCAGGGCCAATTTAGGGTGGATGCACTTTGCCCCCACTTTTTAAAGCAAGGCACCATCAGTGTCTCTTTTAAAAATTTATAAAATCCCAACATGATCTCTACTGAAATAGAACTGTATTTATACTTAGAGGAAACGGGAGATGTTAAGAAGACATTCTAATCTGAAAAGGACTTTTCCGTTGATGGCATTTCTGTCTGCAGAAGTGATGCAGTCTTCTGGCAGCAGAGATGTGATCTGTTCATGGTGCTGAAATGATCACTGCAGCCTGCGAAGTCCTGAACAACTGGATTCAGCAGGCTGCTGCTGCTTGTAATGCAAGTCGTGCCTTTTTATGGGTCCTCAGAGGAGTCTGTCCTTTGATAAACACACACGCAAACGAAGTCACACGGACACAGAAAAAGGAAACTCTAAGCCCATACTGCCTACATAGAGCAGGGCTCGCCATGGAGAGACCCCCATGCCCAGCTCTGTTTGCGAAAATAATGTATGCAAGAGTCGTTACCCTGTGCATGCACACAGATAGAGGGAACACACACACACACACACAGCTCTGTGTTTGTGCTCATCGAGGAACCCACCTCGTTGTCAGTAACCAACTGGATTTGCTCTCAAATCTAGCTGGGCTACTATTAATAAACTTTAAAGAAAAATGCCAAACAACACTATTCTTTGTTACTTGCTAAGAACCTGACTACATCTGCCTGGCCTTTCTTTGAACGCAAAGACACACACACACACACACACACACACACACACACACACACGCCGAGCAAATGTATACTTGCCAGTGAGCACAGACTTACCTTGAGAAGAAAGCCCTTGCTGTACATATAAAACGGAAAAGAAAACAAATCCAACATATGCCAAAAAGATGCCCATCATTCCAAAAAGTGTAAGGTTGGCGGGGTTGGGGGGAGGTCACATCGGTGTATCCAACAGCCAAAAATCTTCAAAAGAGAGGAATGCCACTGTCCGGCAGGCTTGGTCTCAGCGCCCAGGGTGTGGAGCCGCGAACATCCCGCCCCTCGCCTGCTCGGACTGCTCTGGGGACCCGGAGCGGGGACTGGGAGTTGGCGGCGCGGTCGAGAGCTGGGTACTGGGCTCGGCTCTGGCGGGCTGCGCTTGCACACCCGGACCTCGGCGCTGAGTAGTGCTCGCCGCTCCGCTGCCCGCCTTCCGCTTCCTGCGGCGGGTCCGGCGTCAGCCCGCGGTGCGGGGTGCGGGGCGCGGGGCGCGGGGCGCGGGGGCGCGGGGACGGCGCGGGGCGGGGGCCTCGCCGGCTCGCGCCGTCTCCGCTCTTCGCGCCGCGGCGCAGTTAACTCCGTGCGCGCCGGGCCGCGTTCGGTCTACGCCTGAGTTCCGGAGAGCGGCGGCAGCGGTCCTTCCCCACGCGCTGCTTCCGGCCAACAGATCCTCTCCCGCCTCAGTGAGTCCCGGCGCGCGGACTGCGGCGAGGCTACAAGGATGGGGCCGGGGCCGCGGGTGGGAGAATGGGGCTCTCCGGGAAGGAGAGGGACGGGACTGGGCGAAGACACTGCGCAGGGGCGACGAAAACAGACATTGGAGGGAGATGTCGCTTAACCAGTTATTAACTGCTCTAAGTAGGAAGAGCGCAAGCTGTTATTTCACACGGATTTATTGCTGAGCAACCTCGCGCGGAAGAGAAGCGGCTCCTGCAGGGACCGTATCACTCTTGCTGGTGAATGGAAGAGACGAAAAGTACAAAAAGTCACGTATTGAGGGAATTTTCCAGAAAGAAAAGTCGTACCACTTTTACGCTTTCATTTATTTGTTTTTGCTAATTCATATACTACTTTGCTTTCCCAGCCTCCATCTCACGTGTATTTTGACGGTGGGGGAGGGATCTCAAATACCATTAGGGTCTTTATTTCATGGTCGATTTTTATTTATTTTTTTTCTTTTGGCTAACATAGTAATGATTTAATGTTCCCTGAGATTCTATTAATAACAAATACTGTTTTAGGAAGAAAAAAATACAGTAAGCTTTACGATTTGGAACAAATCTAGCGGTCTTCCATGGAGAAGATTTGAGATGTGTATCCCTATTTCTTATTAAGAATCTAAAAGCAATATCTGTCGCTTTAAAGACTGTCCACCATTAGGCAGTGAATTTAAATCTTCTTAATAAAATTAAAATTAAAATTATTTGCCCTTTAAGCACAGTTCCAGGTATTTTATTCTCACTGTTACTTCCATGCATCTCTACCACAGATTTTCAGTATTATTTGGAAATATGACTAAGTGTTAACAATGCTGTCAGGAAACCAATGCAGTATATGTATTTTCATTTTATTGCTAAAAATGTGTAGGTGGCTAATTCCTTCCCAGACCAAAAAAAAAAAAAAAAAATACTGTCGGATACAGCAGTAACTTAAATGTTCAGAAAATTAAGGCACGATAACTTCAAGAACAGTATTATTTTCTGGAGATATATTTATTTTCCACTGTGATTTGGCAGACTGTAAGACATGTAGAAAGTTAGGAGGGACGTTTTATATTTGTTCATGTTTAGGCTAACATGATTCCTTATCCTTCCTCTGTTGAGCAAAGAATTCTGAAGGATGTCTTTTCAAGAAAATAAATCATTTTACATCGAAACACTCTCTTATGGAAAATGTGTTCACAATATAGAAAAAAAAAATTCCAAATTAAACCAGCTACTCAATATAGTATTATCTGAAAAATAAAAGTATGAAGATATTTGATCCTCAGAGGTTACTTACCTCCAGCTTTAAATTATATGCCTAACAAGATGTGTGCAGTGTTTAATCACAAGGTTTTAGCTTTCTTTTAATATTTCACATAAACATGAGATTAATATGTCATGGAAATGACCTGACTTGAAGGTTATCTACGGTTAGAACTGTTTCTAATATAAAGAAAAGGGCGTCCATTTTAGGCAAAGGAAGTTCTGAATTAATTTAGCAAAGCATGTCAGCTCTTTTTAAGGGTAACTTCGTCAATGTAACTGCAGAAGTACAATACAAATAAGTAGAAAATATGAAAAGTAGAGTGAGAAGTGTTTTTATAGGGCAAACTATCAAGCTTCTTTTAATAAAAAGTTATAAGCATTTAAGCAGTGAAAGAAGGAAAATGATGGAAAGGAAGGAAAGAAGAAAGGAAAAAAATAAGAAATGAAGAAAGAAAGGAGATAAAATTGGGAAAAAATGTATGCTCTTTTTCTTGTGAAAATTGCCTGATACATATTTTATTTTCAGTCTTGCCAGTGAGACCAAAGTGTTTTCTTAATACTTAGTACATCATCACAAGGACATTTGCATTACCTCGTTTAGAACATTTACCTTATTAAAGACAAAATGTTTTTATATAAATAGTTTGAAATAAAATTAAATTAAAACCCAAATATATCCAGTATATCAAATGACACAGTTCTAAGTCCCATTATTTTAAATAAGTCCTTGTAAAACATTATATTCCTCTATAGGATTGGAAGCAACTTCAAGGAAAGAAAACCTGTCTTCATCCAGTTGTGGGAGAGATATTTCCTGTTTTCTCTGCCTTATCTTATAAAATGATTGCATATCTCTTCTTTGAAAATACTTATGAAATAGATGCTACAAAAAATTATGATCTCATTTTTATTATTGTGTTCTTGCTCTTTGAATTAGCTTTTGATCTTTTATTTTTCTTTTCAAAATTTAAATATCAATGGACATGTGTGTACTAAATCATTTCAGTCTTGTCCAACTCTTCATGACCCTATGGACTGTAGCTTGCCAGGTTCCACTCTCCATGGGATTCTCCAGGCAAGAATACTGCAGTGGGTTCGCATACCCACCTCCAGGGGAATCTTCCCAACCCAGGGATCTCTTAAGTCTCCTGCATTGGCAGGCAGGTTCTTTACCACTAGTGCCACCTGGGAACCCCATCAGTGGACATGAATTTGTGCAAATTTCAGGAGATAGTGGAGGACAGAGAAGCCTGGCATGCTATAGTCCATGGGCTCACAAAGAGTCAGACACAACATAGTGACTGAAAATTGTCACAGCTATTTAACCCTGAGATTTATAATCAATTCAGTTCAGTCGCTCAGTCGTGTCTGACTCTTTGCGGCCCCGTGAATCGTAGCAGGTCAGGCCTCCCTATCCATCACCAACTCCCAGAGTCCATGCAGACTCACGTCCATTGAGTCGGTGATGCCATCCAGCCATCTCATCCTCTGTCATCACCTTCTCATCCTGCCCCCAATCCCTCCCAGCATCAGAGTCTCTTCCAATGAGTCAACTCTTCGCATGAGGTGGCCAAAGTACTGGAGTTTCAGCTTTAGCATCATTCCTTCCAAAGAAATCCCAGGACTGATCTCTTTCAGAATGGACTGGTTGGATCTCCTTGCAGTCCAAGGGACTCTCAAGAGTCTTCTCCAACACTGCAGTTCAAAAGCATCAATTCTTCGGTGCTCAGCCTTCTTCACAGTCCAACTCTCACATCCATACATGATCACTGGAAAAACCATAGCCTTGACTAGATGGACCTTTGTTGACAAAGTAATGTCTCTGCTTTTCAATATGCTATCTAGAAATGTTTATATGCTGCTTTCTCAGCTTGAGTTCGTTCCAGTGTCTTCCTTTGGTTTTTATTTTTCTTTCTTTTCCTTTCCTTCCTTCCTTCCTTTCTTATTTTCATTGGAATTTATCCTGTGTGTGTATAATAATAATAAAAAAAACAAAACTTGTTTAACTTTTGTCTTTCAAACACTGTTCCCTTATGAGTCTGTAGGCCTTTACAAATGCTTTCAGAGCCATCCATCCATCCAAGAGATGACTGGAGAGTGGGCTCATCAAGTTCGGTGATTATAGACTAAATCATTTCCTTCTCCTAGGAAGGATTTTAGGCATTTTTGCATCTTGGACTTAATGGGAAATCACCACATTTCACTGTCATAGACTTGTGATAGAGTGATATTTTACATTTCCATCATCTCTCCTAAGTTGGGGCTTAAGTGCCCAATGTAAACATTTTTCATTTTCTGAGTAAGTGGAAGTCAGAAAATTATGTATTTTATTTATAAATAATCATTAAAGCCAATTCTGGAATAGGAAGGTCACTCTTAGGAGGTGGAGGCATAAACTTCATCTCTTGCAGACATCTCACAGTGCTGTAGAGTGAACACACTTTTCCATTCCTGCCCCTAAAGAGCTTCCCTCTGTGGTCTTGAACACATTCTTTGGAGAAGCTCAAGACTGAGTAAGAGAGAATATTGCAAGCTATTGAAGAAAATTTTTATTTGTAACCTCATGCCTGCATTATTTTTCCTCATTTGGGAAAATAAGAGGAATTAAATATTAAATAATATTAATTATTAATAAAAGTTAATATTTAAATGGAGAAGGCAATGGCATCCCACTCCAGTACTTCTGCCTAGAAAATCCCATAGACGGAGGAGCCTGGTAGGTTGGAGTCCATGGGGTCGCTAGAGTCGGACACGACTGAGTGACTTCACTTTCTCTTTTCACTTTCATGCATTGGAGAAGGAAATGTCAACCCACTCCAGTGTTCTTGCCTGGAGAATCCCAGGGACAGTGAAGCCTGGTGGGCTGGCATTTATGGGGTCCCACAGAGTCAGATAAGACTGAAGCAACTTAGCAGAAATATTTAAATAATTAATAATAAAGTCTTTAAATATGGAAGCAATACTGACAATTCAAAGAAGCTATTTCAACTAAAGAAAATAAGTGTCAAAGAGAAAGACATTAACTTCGATCAACTAAAGATAAGCTTTTAAAATTTATTTTCCTCTGAACTCTAGAAGGTTTGGTAATGCTGGGTTTACCAGTATCCTCCACATTGTCAGATTTCCAAAGACTGACAGAGTAAAGGACACACAATAATGACAAAAAAATATGAATAATATACTTCCAGACATATACACAGCATATCTTCACAAAATAAGTGAATTTCAGAACTAGAATGGAACTCAGTAAGGAATGAACCCAAACCATTCTACATATGAGGGATTAGGGCTGCTAGTGATAGTCAGTTGTATCACACATACACAAACAAAACAAGTCAAGGCCTTATTTCTTTAGGCTCTTCAGTTCAGTTCAGTTGCTCAGTCCTGTCCAACTCTTTGAGACCCCATGAATCACAGCACGCTAGGCCTCCCTGTCCATTACCAACTCCCGGAGTTCACTCAAACTCAAGTCCATCGAGTCAGTGATGCCATCCAACCATGTCATCCTCTGCCGTCCCCTTCTCCTGCCCCTAATCCCTCCCAGCATCAGAGTCTTTTCTAGTGAGTCAACTTTTTGCATGAGGTAGTAAAGTACTGGAGTTTCAGCTTTAGCATCATTCCTTCCAAAGAAATCCCAGGGCTGATCTCCTTCAGAAAGGGCTGGTTGGATCTCTTTGCCTTCCAAGGGACTCTCAAGAGTCTTCTTCAACACCACAGTTCAAAAGCATCAATTCTTCAGTGCTCAGCCTTCTTCACAGTCCAACTCTCACATGCATACGTGACCACAGGAAAAACCATAGCCTTGACTAGACAAACCTTTGTTGGTAAAGTAATGTTTCTGCTTTTGAATATGCTATCTAGGTTGATCATAACTTTCCTTCCAAGGAGTAAGCGTCTTTTAATTTCATGGCTGCAGTCACCATCTGCAGTGATTTTGGAGCCCAGAAAAATAAAGTCTGACACTGTTTCCATTGTTTCCCCAACTGTTTCCCATGAAGTGATGGCACTGGATGCCATGATCTTCATTTTCTGAATGTTGAGTTTTAAGCCAACTTTTTCACTTTCCTCTTTCACTTTCATAAAAGGCTTTTTAGTTCCTCTTCACTTTCTGCCATAAGGCTGGTGTCATCTACATATCTAAGGTTATTGATATTTCTCCCAGCAATCTTGATTCCAGCTTGTGTTTCTTCCAGTCCAGCGTTTCTCATGATGTACTCTGCATATAAGTTAAATAAGCAGGGTGACAATATACAGCCTTGACGTACTCCTTTTCCTATTTGGAACCAGTCTGTTGTTCCATGTCCAGTTCTGTTGCTTCCTGACCTGCACACAAATTTCTCAAGAGGCAGGTCAGGTGGTCTGGTATTCCTATCTCTTTCAGAATTTTCCATAGTTGATTGTGATCCACACAGCCAAAGCCTTTGGCATAGTCAATAAAGCAGGAATAAATGTTTTTCTGGAACTAGATGTGTTTTTAGGCTCTTAGCTCTTAGCAGAGAATTAAACATTTTAAGACAAATGAACAAACTAAAGTTTGTTGTTCATACTCTTGGTTCTATTTATACTGAAAAAGTCAGCATTGAAAATAAAATTAACTCCACACAAACTCTTTCCTAGGCATGAGTGCATAAGTCATTTGTATTTTCAGACTCTGAAATCTTTGAGTCTTTGAATTGAGTCTTTGTGAAGTGAAGTCTCTCAGTCGTGTCCAACTCTTTGCGACCCCATGGACTGTAGCCTATGAGGCTCCTCCGTCCATGGGATTTTCCAGGCAAGAGTACTGGAGTGCATTGCCATTTCCTTCTCCAGGAGATCTTCCCCACCCAGGAATTGAACCCGGGTCTCTGGCATTGCAGGCAGACACTTTACCGCTTTACCATCTGAACCACCAGGGAAGCCCCCATTGAGTCTTTAAATCTTCTCTATACAACTTGTCGTTTCATATCTCATCTTATAAATGATTGTGAGAGTGAGGTTACTGATGGTTGTTGGAAATAAACAGCAATATCAAAGAGCCAGATGGCCTATATAGACTCTAATTGTCCATCATACAACTGTTCATTTAAAATTTCTGCATGGCATTTCTCCATTTATCTTTTCCTTCTGTACATGACTAAACTATAAATTAATTACCTAGATCTAAATTATTCTGTGGAGCTCTATGTAACTTTGAAATTGAAGTTCATGAAGTAAGAACTCTTAATTATTCATGAGGTCATGTTATATCATTTTGAAAATGTAACATCTGGCCTGGCGGTGGCCCCTGGATACCGCAAAGGAAGTGTCACATTTTCTGTAAAAGTTAATATCATGATCCGCTTAGATGCCCTCTACAAACCAATGGACCCTTTTCTTAAGATTGTGATAGTTGGTGTATATTATTATATAAATTACAGGTGTACAACAAAGTAATTTACAGTTTTAAAGCTTCAGTTCAATTCAGTCACTCAGTGGTGTCTGACTCTTTATAACCCCATGAATCGCAGCATGCCAGGCCTCCCTGTCAATCACCAACTCCCGGACTTCACTCAGACTCATGTCCATCGAGTCAGTGATGCCATCCAGCCATCTCATCCTCTGTCATCCCCTTCTCCTCCTGCCCCCAATCCCTCCCAGCATCACAGTCTTTTCCAATGAGTCAACTCTTCGCACGAGGTGGCCAAAGTACTGGAGTTTCAGCTTTAGCATCATTCCTTCCAAAGAAATCCCACGGCTGATCTCCTTCAGAATGGACTGGTTGGATCTCCTTGCAGTACAAGGGATTCTCAAGAGTCTTCTCCAACACCACAGTTCAAAAGCATCAGTTCTTCAGCACACAGTTTTCTTCACAGTCCAACTCTCACATCCATACATGACCACAGGAAAAACCATAGCCTTGACTAGATGGACCTTTGTTGGCAAAGTAATGTCTCTGCTTTTGAATATGCTATCTAGGTTGGTCATAACTTTCCTTCCAAGGAGTAAGCATCTTTTAATTTCATGGCTGCAGTCACCATCTGCAGTGATTTTGGAGCCCCAAAAACAAAGTCTGACACTGTTTCCACTGTTTCTCCATCTATTTCCCATGAAGTGATGGGACCAGATGCCATGATCTTCGTTTTCTGAATGGTGAGCTTTAAGCCAACCTTTTCACTCTTGACTTTCACTTTCATCAAGAGGCTCTTTAGTTCCTCTTCACTTTCTACCATCAGGGTGGTGTCATCTGCATATCTGAGGTTATTGATATTTCTCCCAGCAATCTTGATTCCAGCTTGTGTTTCTTCCAGTCCACTGTTTCCCATGATATACTCTGCATATAAGTTAAATAATCAGGGTGATAATATACAGCCTGGACTTACTCCTTTTCCTATTTGGAACCAGTCTTATACTCCACTTATAATTACTATAAACTATTGGCTATATCCTTGTGTTGTACAATATATCCTTGTAGCTTATTTATTCTATACATAATAGTTTTTAATTAATTAATTAGGACATGTCATGTCTTAGTTGTGTCATGTGGGATCTTTCCCTCCTGTGCAGACTCTCTAGGTGTAATGTGCCAACTCAGTAGTTGCATTGCATGGGTTTAGTTGCTCTGTGCCATGTCAGATCTTACGTCCCAGACCAAGAATCAAACTTGTATCCCCTGAATTTCAAGGCAGATTCTTAACCACTGGACCACCAGGGAAGTTCCCCAAAGTAGTTTGTACATAATCCCCCACCCCTATTTGCCCCTCCCAAAACTTATTGACTCTTATACCCACAAGTTTTTTTTCTGTTAAGTTCTTTGTTAGAAAAAAGTTAACATGAATAGTATATGTCCATCCCATAGTAAGATATCTGTGACTAGAAACCATGAGGTAAGTAAAGTTGAGGATCTTGTAACTGAATCTGCTATTTCCAAACTATTTCTTCTATTTCAAAGTCAAAATGAAGCTTTTGAGATATTTATTAATTTTAACATATGCTTTTTATTCATTAAAAATCTTGTGAGGTTGATTAGACATGAATAAATACTTTCTAATCTATTTTTGTACAATGGGTAATTATTTGGGGAAAGAAACCCAAAATACAAGAAAACCAGCAATTTTTGGTAGACTCTGTAATTTCCATGGTTCTTTGCCTATATTTATAAAATAAATAATAACTTATAAGGTGCTGTAGAAAATCTTTCAAGAAAGAAAATAAATTAATAAACATTTAACTAACTTTACACTTTTAAGTATACATTTCCTAATTATTTACTATTGCAGACTGTGTTCAAGTTTCTCCTCAGTATTTATCTCTATATCCTCAAGCAAGTAACGTCCTCCCTAGATATTATGCAGTTTCCCCATAAATAGGGTTTTATATCTTGTGAGGAAAATAAGGGTCCCTAAATTCCAGGGCATAATGCCTGATGATCTGAGGAGAAGCTGATGTAATAATAATAGAAGTTAAGCACTCAATAAGTGTAATGCACTGAATCATCCCAAATCTCCCCCCCCAACCTTGTGCCACCATCTGTGGAAAAATTGGCTTCCATAAAACTAGTCCCTGATGCTAAAAATATTGAGGATCACTGTACAGTAAAGTCTCAGTAAAAGCTAATTATCATGTTATTGTCATTTATTCCTAATTTTGACTCGTGAGCCTTTTCATGAAAATCAGAATGAATGAAAAAGAAAGTCTAGTTAAATCTTACAATGAGTTGTTAGGAGGAAAGTATGGGAATCAGCTTCTCCAAAGGCAAGCAGTGGTAAATTATAACTGTATTTCTGAAATAAAAATCCTGAAGTCTGAGAGAAACACTGGAGTTCAAAACATCAAAGCTAAATAAAACCCTGTATTCATGAGATGTATATTAAGAGGTGCCAAAGACAACAGTTCAGAAATCTAGAGTTGGTTTATCCCTGCTATACTGCAGAGTTATACTAGGGAAAGGGCTTTGGCCTGACTCCAGTATGTATGAAGTTTCAGCAAACCAAACCAGATATGTTAATGTGATAATTAATAAATCTTTATGGCAATGATCTAATTGGAATCAGTTTAGCTGTAGTAGAAAGGGTTCAGTGAGTTAGATAAGGGATCACTGTCATCATAATAACTCCATGTCTTCTCAATTCAACCCAAAGCCTTTTAAGGGAGTGTCCCAAAAGTCCTATGATGGTTAAATACATAGTGACCACACTGGGATGGTCTTGGTTCTTGTCAGTTGTCTCACCATAATTGTTTACAGCACATACTTTTTACTTTTGTTTTAAGAAACCAGCTCCTTTTGGATGATAAATGATATGACCATTCAAGTTAAAGAGGAAAATGAAGATTTTAGATTTATATCAGCTTCAGGATTGTGAGTGTGTAACTTGCAAGATACAAGATGAAATACTAATACTTCTTTATTTTTTTAAGTTTTCTAACCCTTTATACATACTATATATAAATATATATGTATATATATATACATATATATATGCTTTTCTACTATGCTTGATAAAGGCTTGAAAAAGAATATATAAAAAAAGAAAAAATGGAGATATTGGAAAACATAAACTAAATGAAATGGGAGCATTGAATATGAAATAGAAAAAGTGAAACAATCTAGGTAAAAGTAAAAGGTAAATATACTAAAAGCTAGTTGTTTTTAAACATGGTTGCTAATTAGAAACATATTTGGAGCTTTGGAGAAAAAAGCAATACCTAGGTATTTGTATTTTTCAAAATATTCCAAGATAATTCTTATATGCATCAGGATTTTGAAAAGCGATTACAAATTTTTCTATTAAATGGTAGTCTTGGTGATATAGAATTCTATTAATTTTCTGTTGACAAATCATGATACAATGGTATTATGTGAGTAATAGTTACATGATCACAATAGTAAAAGATATCAGTTTTTACATCAATAGCCAGACCAATAATAATAATAATTGCAAGTCACAATGGGAACATGATTAATCTAATATAAAATATATAATTACAATATAAAATAATTACATACAACTTGAGGGGTCCAGCAGACTGATGTGGTAAGTGGAAGTGCATGTAGTCACATGTTTTCATACACCTGCAAATCTATGTCTTTTGGTTGGTGATTTTACCCATTTATATTTAAGGTAATTATTGATATGTATGATCCTACTAGGAAGAAGGCAATGGCACCCCACTGCAGTACTCTTGCCTGGAAAATCCCATGGATGGAGGAGCCTGGTAGGCTGTAGTCCATGGGGATTATTTTCTGTAGGTCTTTTCCTTCTCTTGTGTTCCTGCCTAGAGAAGTCCGTTTAGCATTTATTGCAAAGCTGGTTTGGTGTTGCTGAATTCTCTTAACTTTTGCTTGTCTGGAAAACCTTTGATTTCTCCATCAAATCTGAATGAGGCTTGTTGGGTAGAGTACTCTTGGTTGTAGGTTCTTCCCTTTCATCACCTTGATTATAGTGTGCCATTCCTTTCTGGATTGGAGAGTTTCTGTTGAGAAATCAGGTAGGAGTTCCCTTGTACATTGTCATTTTTCCCTTGTAGCTTTTAATATTTTATTCTTGTCTTTAATTTTTGTCAGTTTGATTACTATGCATTTTGGGGTGTTCCTCCTTGGGTTTATCCTGTCTGGGATTTTCTGTGCTTTCTGGATTTGGTTGAGTATTGCTTTGCCATGTTAAGAAGTTTTCATCTATTACTCCTCAAATATTTTCTTGGGTCCTTTCTTTCTCCACCTTCTGAGATCCCTATAACATTAAAAAAAAAAAAAAAATCACACATCTACTTCTGCTTTATTGACTATGCCAAAGCATTTGACTGTGTGGGTCGCAAAAAAAAATGTGGAAAATTCTTAAAGAGTTGGAAATACCAGACCACTGTCTCAGACCTGCCTCCTGAGAAATCTGTATGCAGGTCAAGAAGCATGGAAAAGTTGAAACCAGACATGGAACAAGAGACTGGTTCTGAATTTGGAAAGGAGTACATCAAGAATGTATATTGTCACCCTGCTTATTTAACTAATATGCAGAGTATATCAAACAAAATTCTGGGAGGGATGAAGAACAAGCTAGAATCAAAATTGCCAGGAGAAATATCAATAACCTCAGATATGCAGATAACACCACCCTTATGGCAGAAAGTGAACAAGTACTGAAGTACTTCTTGGTGAAAATGAAAGAGGAGAGTGAAAAAGTTGTGTTAAAATTCAACATTCAAAAAACTAAAATCATGGCATCCAGTCCCATTACTTCATGGCAAATAGATGAGGAAACAGTGAGAGACTTTCTTTTCTTGGACTCCAAAATCACTGCAGATGGGGACTGCAGCCATGAAATTAAAAGATGCTTGATCCTTGGAAGAAAAGCTATGACCAACCTAGACAGCATATTAAAAAGCAGAGACATTCCTGATGAAGGTCAGTCTAGTCAAAGCTATGGCTTTTCCAGTAGTCATGAATAGATTGAGAGCTGGACTATAAAGAAAGCTGATTGCTGATGAATTGATTCTTTTGAACTGTGGTGTTGAAGGAGACTCTTGAGAGTCCCTTGGACTGAAAAGAGATCAAAGAGCCAATCCCAAAGGAAATCAGTCCTGAATATTCATTGGAAGGACTGATGCTGAAACTCCAATAATTTGGCCAGCTGATGAGAAGAACTGACTCATTGGAAAACACCCTGATACTGGGAAAGATTGAAGGCAGGAGAAGAAGGGGATGACAGAGGATAAGCTGGTTGGATGGCAAACCCGACTCGATGGACATGAGTTTGAGCAAGCTCTGGGAGTTGGTGATGGACAGGGAAGCCTGGCATGCTGCAGTCCACGGAGCCACAGATTCAGACGCAACTGAGCAACTGAACAGATAATGAATGTTTGTGGTTTAATGTTGCCCTAGAAGTCTTTCGTTGTTCAGTTGCTAAGTTGTGTCTGACTCTCTAGTAACCCCCTGCCCTGAACCACCCAGGAACTGCAGCATACCAGACTTCCTTGTCCTTCACTATCAAACTCAAGTCCATTGAGTCAGTGACACCATCCAGCCATCTCATCCTCTGTCTCCCCCTTCTTCTCTTGCCCTCAATTTTTCTCAGCATCAGGGTCTTTTTCAATGAGTCAGCTCTGCATTTCAGGTGGCCAATGTATTGGAGCTTCTGCTTCAGCACCAGTCCTTCCAATAAATATTTAGGATTTATTTTATTTTATGACTAACTGGTTTGACTTTCTTGCTGTCCAAGGGACTCTCAAGAGACTTCTCTAGCACTACAGGTCTCTTAGGCTATCTTCTTTTTTTTCTCCATTCATTTTTTTCTATATTCTGTTTTGCGGCAGTGATTTCCACCATTCTGTCCTCCAGGTCACTTATTTGTTCTTCTTCATCAGTTATTCTGCTATTGATTCTTTCTAGTGTAATCATTCATTTCTATTTGTTTTTTAGGTCTTTGGTAAATATTTCTTGAATCGTCTCCATTCTATTTCTGAAATCCTGTATCGTCTTCACTCACTATCATTATTCTGAATTCTTTTTCTGAAAGGTTGGTTTATTTAGTTGTTTTTCACTTAGACATTTTTCTAGGGGTTTATATTGTCCCTTCATCCTGGACGTAATTATCTACATTTTCATCCTGATTAACTTTCTGTAATTTTTTTTTTTTTTCCTAGCCACAGTGGGATTGTGGTTCTTCTTGCTTCTTCTGTCTACCCTGTGATGGATGAAGCTAAGAAACTTCTGTAAACTTCTTGATGGGAGGGACAGGGTAGGAAAAACGGGCTCTTGCTTTGGTGGACAGGGCCTTTCTCAGTAAAGTTTTAATCTAATTATCTTCTGATGGATGGGATTGTGCTCCCTGTCTGTTAGTTATTTGGCTTTAGATGGACCCAGCCCTGAGATCCATAGGATCTTTAGTAGAGTTAATGGTGAATTCCAAAAGTACTTATACCAAAGGGGGTCCTCCATGACTGCTGCTGTCAGTGCCCTCATCCCTGTGCTGAGACCCTGACAAGCCATGCCTCCACAGGAGACCCTGTAACACTAGCAGGTAGATTTGGTCCAGTCTCCTGTAGGGTTGCTGCTCCTTTTCTCTGGGTCTTGGCACATGTAAGATTTAGTCTGTGCTTTCCAAGTTGGAGCCACTCTTTCCCTGAGTCCTGTGGAAGTCCTATAATCAAATCACACTGGCTTTCAAGGTCAGACTCCCTGGAGATTCCCGGTCCCTTTGTTGGATTCTCAGATTGGGAAGCTTGACATGGGGCTCAGAATCTTCACAACTGTAGGAAAATTTCTTTGGTATTATTTTTCTCCAGTGTGTGGGTCACCCACCCAGTGGATATGGGGATTTTTTTAATCATGATTTTGCCCCTCTTACCATCCCACTGGAGCCTCTTCTTTGTCTTTGCACATGGGATTCAAATGTCCTCCTGTAGATGTTTGTTCTATAGCTAGTTGTGATTTTGATGCTCTCATAAGAGGAGATGAGCGCACATCCTTCTACTCTGCCAACCTGAACCAGAAAGAGACAAGGTAAGACTTATTTAAAAGGATTGGATTTTGTAGTGAGTTTTTTTTTTTTTTTTTTTTGAGGTTGGACAAAAGGAAATTTTGATTCGAAGTCAGAGTGGTATAAATTCTCAGAGTAAAAATCATCTTATATTCTCTTTGGACAGACCCATAGGCCCTGTGGGAGTAGCCCCCAGTGGCTAAACTGAATTATCAATTACTCTTGATAATTGCTAAGAAAGAGCAAAAAGGCTTTGGTTTTAAAGAAATACAAGTACAGGAAACTGTACTTTGAAAAAATACCTTGCAACTTAAGAAATAAAGAAACAGATAAAGGAGGTCTTTAGAATTTTCTGGAATTTGTTCAGTATTGGGAGGACAGGTTTACTAAATCACGAAATGTGCATTCATAACTCCATTTTGAGAGTAGAGGGCTGTGTGTGTGTGTGTGTGTGAGCATGCATGTGAGTATGCATACATGCATGAAGGGTGCACTGCAGCAGTGAAACACAGGGAAGGAATGCAAAAGGGGAAAAGGCGGTAAATATAAGAGTAAAGGGAAACTGCTGCTGGCACTCATTCTTATATCTTTTTTGGCCAGATGACTATATTAAACCAAACATGCTTGTCCCAGCATGCTATATTCTCCATGGAAGAGGTACACCAACCTTCTTAATTTATTGAGGATTCAGCACTTCATCTATTAATCTCTAACCTATGACCTATCCTTATCCTCTCATCCCTTAGTTACTTCAACCTTCATTTGGATGGTGCTTTCCAAATAGTGGTATCTCATACTTGTAGTTTCACATAAAATAAAAATATTGTTTACCCTACTAAAATTATCTGATTTCATTGTCTCATTATGAACTATGCCATTTTATAGAAGAGTTGTACCTTGGAAATAATAAATTCTGGCATATCATCACTTACCAAAACCTCTTATTCTTTCAATCATTTTACTCCACTATCCCAACAATGTTGGTTGGTCGACTATCTTGCAAAATATATCCAAAATTCCTCTTGTGATCCTTCCACATGCATCATTTTCTCCAGTCTTCCCTGCCTTCCCTCTCAAACTTAGATTCAGTATGCTACCACTTTAACCAGTCTTGGCCTCACTTGTTATATAAAGATGAGATGCCAATATAAAAATTCTGCAAGTTTCTGAGTATGTCTAGTTTAATGTTCATTCAGAAACAAGGGAAATAGCCATAGGATTGGTTAATAGACTCACTAGATCCAAGATTCCATTTATGACATGATTTCGATAAGTTACTAAACTGGCGACCTATGGTGGCATTTTAGGTCTCAAGGTATTGGTATGTAAGGAAGTTTCTTTAAGGAGATCCAGAGAATTCTATGATCAAAAGGTTTTTCTAGTGATTTATAATTTGAAGGAATGAAGATATACATACATTTATATTGTACATATATATATAGAAGGGAAATTACAGTTGGTAGTGTTAAGCACATCTTAGATTTAATAGACATATCAATCTATTTAAGAATAGTAGCACTGTTTTGCTACTGCTCCTACTAAACAGCATGTGCTTTCCTATGCTGCTTTATGAGTAGCCAACACTTGACAACATCAACTTTTTTTTAGTTGTAGCTATGCTAATATTAAAATAGGAATGTGTATAAATGTGTTATAAGAAACTTGTACAAGCATATTTACAATAGCACTACTTTTAATAACTCAAAACTAGAAATAAACCAGATGTTTATCTAGAGTAGAATAGATAAATTGTGTATTCATATATCAAACATCAAAGAAAATTGACAAACACAGCTATAAACAACAAAATTGACACACCTCATGCACATATTGAGCACAAGAAGTCAGAAACAGAAGAATAAAGTACTGTATTGTAGTATTCAATACAATTACAAAAAATAAAAAAATAAAACAAACAGAGCTGAAGTCAATATTGAAATTGTAGAGAGAGACTCGAGGGGGGCTGGTCATATCTGGTTTTTGTCCTGGGAACTGGTTTTATGTGTATTCTCAGTGTGATAATTTATTGATTTAAACATTTATGTTTTCTGTAGTTCCCTTTAATGAAGAGTTAACAAGAAATTCAAAATCATTACCATTAAACTGACATCATTAAACATTCATTTTCACCAACTTCAAACAGCCCCTCAGTGAAGCCTGTAACTCTGCTATTTTCACTGAAGTAATAGCAAATCTATTATTTTCCTAGTTGGTTTACTCCCATTCCCCACAGCTACTATTTCAGACTTTTGCCAGCTTCTTCAACCATCAGCTTCAGAGCTCCTCTTTTATGATGTGCAAACACGCTACTCTCACTCCAAATATTAAATAGAATCTCTCAATCATAAGAAAAGTTCACCCAATTTTCTGTCATCATACACACAATCTTCCTGCAGGATTGAAGTTAATTATTTACAGAGGACATAAGTTTTGCTCAGAGTGATAAAAAAGAAACAAATAACAATACTCTTAAGCAAGATTGAACTTCAACTCTGTCCTGTAGACAATATGGTGAGTGGATATCAGTGGTTCAGGGCACATCAGGCCTTCTACTCTTGGGAGCCTCAGAAAGGCTGAATGTACCTTTTGTCCTCATGGTTTAACATAACCATATCTGCATTCCAGACAGCAGCATAGAAGAAAGGCAAAGACACAGGGCAAATATGAGGATGGGCAGAGGACTTGTTATGGGCAATGCACATTCCTCTAGGTCTGCTTTTCCTGATTTTCTGTTCTTTACAGCACATACACTGTAATGGAATCACATTATTCCCAGACCATCCTCATGGGCTTTATCTCCTATTTTTAATACATATTATTTATAAGAACTTTTATGAAGTGCTGCAAGCTCCAGTGCAACAAACCCATCTATGTGCACATGCAAAAGATGACTTATACCCACTTTCATTGACTATTTGATCCAGTGTAATCTGGATTTTGCCAACAAAAATTCCCTGAAATTATTTCGCTGCAATGACTTAAATCTCTCTTGCAAAATAAAACTCATAGACGTTTTCCATGCCTTATCTATTTTGACTTCTTAATATCATTTCATTCTGAAGACTACCCCATTCTTCACAGATGGTCTTTCCCCTTAATTTCTGAACATCTTTCTCTTGATTTCTTCAGTTCAGTTCAGTTCAGTTCTGTCACTCAGTTGTGTCTGACTCCCTGCGACCACATGAATCACAGCATGCTGGGCCTCCCTGTCCATCATCAACTCCTGGAGTTCACCCAGACCCATGTCCATCGAGTCAGTGATGCCATCCAGCCATCTCATCCTCTGTCGTCCCCTTCTCCTCCTGCCCCCAATCCCTCCCAGCATCAAAGTCTTTTCCAATGAGTCAACTCTTCGCATGAGGTGGTGAAAGTACTGGAGTTTCAGCTTTAGCATGATTCCTTCCAAAGAACACCCAGGACTGATCTCCTTCAGAATGGACTGGGTGGATCTCCTTGCAGTCCAAGGGACTCGCAAGAGTCTTCTCCAACACTGTAGTTCAAAAGCATCAATTCTTCAGCATTCAGCTTTCCTCACAGTCCAACTCTCACATCAATACATGATCACTGGAAAAACCATAGCCTTGAGTAG
Organism: Tragelaphus eurycerus; assembly: GCA_935064755.1. Classification (NCBI taxonomy): domain Eukaryota; kingdom Metazoa; phylum Chordata; class Mammalia; order Artiodactyla; family Bovidae; genus Tragelaphus; species Tragelaphus eurycerus. The sequence goes on along the minus strand of CAKXYN010000216.1, from coordinate 1,074,553 downwards.
ATGGACCTTTGTTGGGAAAGTAATGTCTCTGCTTTTCAATATGCTTGATTTCTTACCCCAAATCACAAGACATTGAGAGTTTCCAGGGAGTCATTTTTTAAGGCAATATTTGGGGTGAGGGCTGCAAGGTGCATGACTATCTTGTGCTTGACTAGTAATGAGGTGACAGGAATCTTAAATCCTCAACCTTCTAGTTCCAACCAGTCTGGGGTCTAGTGTTTGTGCTCAGCAGACAGTCACCAAGTCTTCTACCCAAGTTTACCTGGATAGGAGTCTTCTTAGTTTCTGCAGAACAACTTAAAGATATGCATCAGATTGCTGTTTACCCTTTGAGGAATAACTTGAACTGTTTTATCACTGAGTATTGTTTAAGCTACCTTTTGTTTTCTTGCTGGACTGTTTTGCCTTTTTTTCTGAATTCCCTCACTTCCCTAATCAGTAGCTGCTTAAAGTGCTTTGAGTTCCCCAGGCAGGCAAAGAATCTGCCTGCCAATGCAGGAGACACAGAGACATGAGTTCCCTTCTTGAGTCAGAAAGATCCCCTGGAGGAGGAAATGGCAACCCACACTAGAATTCTTGCATGGGAGAGTCCCATGAACAGAGGAGCCTGATGGACTACATCCATGGGCTCACAAAGAGTCAAACACAACTGAGCAGACAGATAACTCTATTCTTTGGAGCCAAGGGAAGGCTGAAGAGAACTTTTGGTTCAAACAAGAAATATCTATGAGGACCCTTCAGTGTTCTGCTTAATTTCATTTGCCAACATCTCTTGGATCATGGAAAAAGCAAGAGAGTTCCAGAAAAAACATGTAATTCTGCTTTATTGACTGTGCCAAAGCGTTTGTCTATGTGGATCACAGTAAACTGTGGAAAATTCTGAAAGAGATGGGAATACCAGATCACCTGACCTGCCTCCTGATAAATCTGTGTTAAGGTCAAGAAGCAACAGTTAGAACTGGACATGAAACAACTGACTGGTTCCAAATCAGGAACAGAGTACATCAAGGCTGTATTGATACCTTGCTTATTGAACTTATATGCAGAGTACAACATGAAAAATGCTGGGCTGGATGAAGCACAAGCTAGAATCAAGATTGCCAGGAGAAATATCAATAACTTTAGATATGCGGATGACACCACACTTATGGCAGAAAGTGAAGAATAACTAAAGAGCCTCTTGATGAAAGTGAAAAAAGAGAGTGAAAAAGTTGGCTTAAAATTCAGCCTTCAGAAAACTAAGATTATGGCATCTGGTTCCATTCAGATCAGATCAGATCAGTCACTCAGTTGTGTCCAACTCCATTACTTCATGGCAAATCAATGAGGAAATAATGGGGAAACAGTAACACACTTTCTTTTCTTGGACTCCAAATCACTGCAGATGCTGACTGCAGCAATGAAATTAAAAGACGTTTGCTCCTTGGAGGAAAAGATATAACGAACCTAGACAGTGTATTAAAAAACAGAGGCATCACTTTGCCAACAAACGTCCATCTAGTCAGAGCTATGGTTTTTCCAGTAGCCATGTATGGATGTTAGAGTTGGACTATAAAGAAAGCTGAGAGCTGAATAATCAATGCTTTTGAATGGTGGTTTTGGAGAAGATTCCTGAGAGTCCCTTGGACTGCAAGGAGATCAAACTAGTCAATCCTAAAGAAAATCAGTCCTTAATATTCATTGGAAGGACTGATAATGAAGCTGAAACTCCAATAATTTGGCCACTTGATGCAAAGAATGACTCATTTGAAAAGACCCTGATGCTGGGAAAGATTGAAGGATGGAGAAGGGGATGATAGAGGATGAAATGGTTGGATGACATCACTGACTCAGTGGACATGAGTTTGAGTAAGCTCTGGGAGTTGGTGATGGACAGGGAAGCCTGGCATGCTGCAGTCCATGAGGTCGCAAAGAGTCAGACACAACTGAGAGACTGAATTGAACTGAAGTGAGCCTTTTTTTCAAGGCCCCCTTTTCCACCCTAATCAGTACTGTGAAGCACTCTGTCCTATTCCAACTTCTGTTCATTCTTTACCTAATTCTTAACAACTTCAGCTCTTTCAGTCTCATTACACTATAGGCAACTCCCAGGACTGTAATTTTATCTAAAGCATCTCTACTGAGATCTAGGTTTACCTGATTATTGAAAATATCTCCCAGCACACCAAACTCATATCTTCTTCCCAAATTTATACCTATTTTGTTTTCTAAGTCAGGAATGACCTTATACTGTAAATCATTCTGCAATTAAAAGATCGCTAAGTCATCTTGCTTTTTTTTTTTCTTTCTTTCTTTCCCTTTGTTCACTGAGCTACAAGTGCTGCTGATTTTACCTACTTGAATTACTCGAATTTCAGTTCTTAGTTTCAACACCAGGGCACTATAATCACTTACCTGAATCACATAAACTTTCGAATGTGGTTGTCTCCTTCCGCTCTTCACTACCCCATGTCTTTTCCACTCTGTAGTAATAAGGATTTTCTGAAAGTTTAAATCAGATATTGTCAGTATTTCAACGTGATCAATGGAATAATTGCTGCAGTCTTAGGGTTATTTCTACTACCAGATTCCTGCCTACTGCTTTAGTCTTATCTCTTGTCACTGACACATTTAAATTTTGTGTTCCTTCTCATACTTGGTGATGAACCATGCTTTGTCAGCACACAATGTTCTCCCTCTGAACAGTATCTTCCCCACCCAGATCCCTGACATTCCTAGTCCCCACCCCTAGCCTATGACTCTAAATCAACATAAAACTAATGCACTTCAGATCCTTTCATACTAGAATACCCTTGTCCTATGATTCTTAATCACTCTCTATTTCTCTCATAAAACTTATCATACTGTTTGGCAATTGTTTCTTTAAAATTTTGTTTTTCCTGACAGGCTATTAGCTCTGTTTATGTAGAATTTGAGTTATTTTGCTCAATATTTTTTCTTCAGTACTTGGTGTCTAACAATAAAAATATCCCTGGGAAGGAATAGCAAATACAATTCAGTAAAACATTATATACCTAGCTGGATATATCTTTGTTCAATGCCTGAGATAAATAATTGCTTGTTAAATAATGAAACTAATCTAAATCCATTATCTCTACTTCAAGAGACTTTGGAAATGTGTCCATATCAGTGATTAAAAATACATAAAGAGACTGTTCTATACATCTGTTTCTCTTTTGCTGTCTCACATACAGGGTTATCGTTACCACCTTTCTAAATTCCATACATATGTGTTGCTCCTGCTGCTAAGTCACTTCAGTCATGTCCGACTCTGTGAGACCCCCATAGACGGCAGCCCATCAGGCTCCCCTACCCCTGGGATTCTCCAGGCAAGAATACTGGAGTGGGTTGCCATTTCCTTCTCCAGTGAAAAGTGAAAGGGAAGTCGCTTATCGTGTCCGACTCTTAACGAACCTATGGACTGCAGCCTACCAGGCTCCTCCATCTGTGGGATTTTCCAGGCAAGAGTACTGGAGTGGGATGCCATTGCCTTCTTTATATATGCGTTAGTATACTGTATTGGTGTTTTTCTTTATGGCTTACTTCATGCTGTAAGGTGGGATGATTTGGGAGAATGACATTGAAATGTGTAATGTCATATAAGAAACGAATCGCCAGTCGAGGTTTGATGCAGGATACAGGATGCTTGGAGCTGGTGCACTGGGATGACCCAGAGGGATGGTATGGGGAGGGAGGTGGTGGGGGGTGGTGTTCAGGATGGGGAACACGTGTACACCATGGTGGATTCATGTTGATGTATGGCAAAACCAATACAATACTGTAAAGTAATTAGCCTCCAATTTAAATAAATAAATTTAAATTAAAAAAACGAAGAGACAAAAGCACAAGGACCACTCAATAGAGAAAATGCAGTATTCAACAAGCAGTGATTTAATACTTGGACTTCTGTATGTATTGATAAAATAATGCACCTAGGCATATATGGTACACTTTTCACAAAATTTATCTCAAGAAAGGATGATAGACACAAATCCAGAATGCGAAGCTGTATAACTTCTGAGCCTGGCAGGCTATAGTCCATGGAGTTGCAAAGCATAGGACACAACTGAATGACTGAGCATGCATGCACTGTGGTATTCCTTAGCATCTAATTCTCTGTATTATGTTGATTACAACTGGCAAAACTTAAAGTGATGTCTGTATTACTGATCATTCTATAACTTAATATACTGAGTAAAGTACCTAAGTAAGGTTAAAAATAATTGTATAACTTCTAGAAGAAAACAGGATAAAATCAACATTACTTTGGGTTTTGTGGTGATTTTTTTTTTTTTTTTTAGATACAATGCCAAAACCACAGTTCATGAAAGAAAAATGGTTATGTTGGAATTCATGAAACTTAAAAATATCTGCCATGTGAAAGACATTGTTAAGAGAATAAATAGACAAGCTATAGACTTGAAGACAATACTTAAAAAACATATTTGATAAGGAACTTACAATATTTGATTTCAAACATACAAAGAACTCTTAAATATCAACAGCAACAAAACAACAATATTAAAATATAGCAAAATATTTGAACAGATACCTCACCAAAGAGGGGAGGATATTCAAAGAGGATATCTGCAGAGAAAACATGAAGATCAGCTTGTGAAGAGGCATTCAGTGTATGTGTCATTGGGGAAGTGAAGCTATAAAACTACAATACCTATTGGAATAACTAAAATCCCCAAATCTAAAAATGCAAAGTACTGATGAGGATGCAAAACAATAAGAACTCTCATTCATTGCTTGTGGGAATGCAATATGGTACAACCACTTTACAAGACATGCTTACAGATCTTTGCAGAGCTAATCATTGCCTTAATTTATGATAAGCAGTAGTGCTTCCAGATATTTACAAAACTTATTTGAATACATATATCCACACAAAAACCAGAATGTACAATTATTGATAAAGCTTCATTTATATTGTCTAGATGCAACTACGATATCTTACAATCAGTTCAGTTCAGTCATTCAGTCGTGTCCGACCTTTTGCGACCTCATGAATCACAGCACGCCAGGCCTCCCTGTCCATCACCAGCTCCCGGAGTTTACTCAGACTCATGTCCATCGAGTCCGTGATGCCATCCAGCCATCTCACACTCTGTCGTCCCCTTCTCCTCCTGCCCCCAATCCCTCCCAGCATCAGAGTCTTTTCCAATGAGTCAACACTTCGCATGAGGTGGCCAAAGTACTGGAGTTTCAGTGTTAGCATTATTCCTTCCAAAGAAATCCCAGGGCTGATCTCCTTCAGAAAGGACTGGTTGGATCTCCTTGCAGTCCAAGGGACTCTCAAGAGTCTTCTCCAACACCACAGTTCAAAAGCATCAATTCTTCAGTGTTCAGCTTTCTTCACAGTCCAACTCTCACGTCCATACATGACCACAGGAAAAATCATAGCCTTGACTAGATGGACCTTTGTTGGCAAAGTAATGTTTCTGCTTTTGAATATGCTATCTAGGTTGGTCATAACTTCTCTTCCAAGGAGTAAGTGTCTTTTAATTTCATGGTGACAATCACCATCTGCAGTGATTTTGGACCCCCCCAAAACAAAGTCTGACACTGTTTCCACTGTTTCCCCATCTATTTCCCATGAAGTGATGGGACCAGATGCCATGATCTTTGTTTTCTTAATGTTGAGTTTTAAGCCAACTTTTTCACTCTCCTCTTTCACCTTCATCAAGAGGCTTTTTAGTTCCTCTTCACTTTCTGCCATAAGGGTGGTGTCATCTGCATATCTGAGGTTATTGATATTTCTGAGGGCAATCTTGATTCCAGCTTGTGCTTCTTCCAGCCCAGCATTTCTCATGATGTACTATTCATAGAAGTTAAATAAGCAGGGTGACAATATACAGCTTTGACATACTCCTTTTCCTATTTGGAACCCTAGGTGAATGAATAAACAAACTACAGGACATCCCTATAATGGAATATTCTTAAGCAATGAAAGAGAATTAACTATCAAATTTGTATGACAACATGAATGAATCTTAAATGCAATTATCAAATAAAAAATTAAGTTGAAAAGACTGTATACAGCTTGATTCCAGTTATGTATTATGTCAACAAAACATTGGTTGCCAGGGTCTCAAACAGGGTGAGAAGGTTAAATATATGAACATTACATTTTTAGAGTAATATAACTATATTGTGACTTCCCTGGTGGCTCAGACGTCTGCCCACAATGTGCAGAGACCCGGGTTTGATCCCTCCAATTTTATTGCCTGGAAAATCCCATGGAAAGAGGAGTCTGGTAGGCTACAGTCCATGGGGTCACAAAGAGTTGGACATGACTGAGCAACTTCAGTTTCACTTTCAACTATATTGTATGATACTGTAATGGTGGATATAAAGTATTATTTTTTCAGAACTCATAGAAATTTATAGTATAAAGTATGAGCCTTTGTACTATAACTTTGTATTATAACCTTTAGCATATGCACATTTAAAGTCTCGGTTGAGGTTTTCAGATTCAAAGATAAAATGCAGAATATAACAAAGGGATCTAACTCTATCACATTTGTGTGAAACAAAGTTGCTGAACGTAATTGGGGAAAGGTGGTGAGCTCAGTAACTTTGGAATTGAGTAGAGTCTATAGAAAAGTCTAAAGTGGAGAGGAAATGATCTCAAGCACTGTGTTGAAGCGAACAGAGTTGTTTTTTCTGAAGGCATAAATTAACATTTCATAAAGCCACTGAATATTACACTGGAATTCATGTAAACAAGGTGGCAGGTGACTGGGAGCCAATCTTTCACTGTTGGAATAGGAAGTTTCAGACAAGCAACAAGAGGAGGCTAGGGAAACCATGAAGAACCATGTGGTCATGGGTTAGAGTTGGAGACATTACTATGCACTCATGAGTAACATAATTAAGATGCAGTTGATTATCCAAAGAAATATATGTGTCTATGTACATGGTTAGTGCACACTCATTTATATTTCCATTTTCATCATCTGAGAAAGCCTAGTTGCACTAGCAATGAGCACACTTTCTCTAAGAACTTGTTTTTTCTTTATTTAAAATTTATTTATTTATCTATTTTTTGGAGGCTAATTACTTTACAATATTGTATTGATTTTGCCATACATTGACATGAATCTTCCATGGGTGTACATGTGTTCCCATTCTGAACACCCTTCCCACCTCCCTCCCCATCCCATCCCTCTAGGTCATCCCAGTGCACCAGCCCTGAGCACCCAGTATCATGCATCGAACCTGGACTGGCGATCCATTTCACATATGATAATATACATGTTTCAATGCCATTCTCCCAAACCATCCCACCCTTGCTCTCCCCCAGCGTCCAAAAGACTGTTCTACACATCTGTGTCTCTTCTGCTGCCTCGCATACAAGGTTATCATTACCATTTTATAAATTCCATATATATATATATATATATATATGTTAGTATACTGTATTGGTGTTTTTCTTTCTGGCTTACTTCATTCTGTATAATAGACTCCAGTTTCAACCACCTCATTAAACTGATTCAAATGTATTCTTTCTAATGGCTGAGTAATATTCCATTGTGTATTTGTACTACAGCTTTCTTTTCCATTCATCTGCTGTTGGACATCTAGGTTGCTTCCATGTCCTGGCTATTATAAACAGTGCTGTGATGAACATTGGGGTACACGTGTCTCTTTCAATTTTGGTTTCCTCAGAGTGTATGTCCAGCAGTGGGATTGCTGGATCATAAGGCGGTCCTATTCCCAGTTTTTTGAGGAATCTCCATACTGTTCTCCATAGCGGCTGTACTAGTTTGCATTATCACCAACGGTGTAAGAGGATTCCCTTTTCTTCACACCCTCTCCAGCATTTATTGCTTGTACACTTTGGATAGCTGATACCTCATGGTTTTGATTTGCATTTCTCTGATAATGAGTGATGTTGAGCATCTTTTCATGTGTTTGTTAGTCATCTGTATGTCTTCTTTGGAGAAATGCCTATTTAGTTCTTTGGCCCACTTTTTGATTGGGTCATTAATTTTTCTGGAATTGAGCTGCAGGAGTTGCTTGTATATTTTTGAGATTAATTCTTTGTCAGTTGCTTCGTTTGCTATTATTTTTCCCATCCTGAAGGTTGTCTTTTCACTTTGCTTATAGTTTCTTTTGTTGTGCAAAAGCTTTTTAATTTAATTAGGTCCCGTTTGTTTATTTTTGCTTTTATTTCCAATATTCCGGGAGGTGGGTCATAGAGAATCCTGCTGTGATTTATGTCGAAGACTGTTTTGCCTATGTTTTCCTCCAGGAGTTTAATAGTTTTTGGTCTTACATTTAGATCTTTAATCCATTTTGAGTTTATTTTTGTGTATGGTGTTAGAAAATGTCCTAGTTTCATTTTTTACAAGTCACTGACCAGTTTTCCCAGCACCACTTGTTAAAGAGATTGTCTTTTCTCCATTGTATATTCTTACCTCCTTTGTCAAAGATAGGGTGTCCAGAGGTGCATGAATTAATCTCTGGGCTTTCTATTTTGTTCCATTGATCTATATTTCTGTCTTTGTGCCAGTACCATACTGTCTTGATGACTGTGGATTTGTAGTAGAGCCTGAAGTCAGGCAGGTTGATTCCTCTGGTTCCATTCTTCTTTCTCAAGATTGCTTTGGGTATTCAGAGTTTTTTTGTATTTCCATACAAACTGTGAAATTATTTAATCTAGTTCTGTGAAAAGTATTGTTGGTAGCTTGATATAGATTGCATTGAATCTATAGATTGCTTTGGATAGTATACTCATTTTCAATATACTGATTCTTCCAATCAATGAATATGGTATATTTCTCCATCTATTTGTGTCCTCTTTGATTTTTTTCACCAGATTTTTTAAAATAGTTTTCTATATGTAGTTCTTTTGTTTCTTTAAATAGATATATTCCTTAGTATTTTATTCTTTTCATTGCAATTGTGATTGGAATTGTGTCTTTAATTTCTCTTCCTGTTTTCTCATTGTTAGAGTATAGGAATGCAAGGGATTTCTGTGTGTTGATTTTATAGCCTGAAACTTTACTATATTCATTAATTAGCTCTAGTAATTTTCTGGTGGAGTCTTTAAGGTTTTCTTTGTAGAGGATTATGTCATCTGCAAAGAGTGAGAGTCTTACTTCTTCTTTTCCAATCTGGATTCCTTTTATTTCTTTTTCTGCTCTGATTGCTGTGGCCAAAACTTCCAAAACTATGTTGAATAGTAGTGGTGAGAGTGGGCATCCTTGTCTTTTTCCTGATTTTAGGGGAAATTCTTTCAATATTTCACCATTGAGGATAATGTTTGCTGTGGGTTTGTCATATATAACTTTTATTATGTTGAGGTATGTTCCTTCTATTCCTGCTTTCTGGAGGGTTTTTATCATAAATGTATGTTGAATTTTTTCAAAGGCTTTCTCTGCATCTATTGAGATAATCATATGGTTTTTATTTTTCAATTTGTTAATGTGGTGTATTACATTGATTGATTTGTGGATATTGAAGAATCCTTGCATCCCTGGGATAAGGTCCACTTGGTCATAATGTATGATCTTTTTAACATGTTGTTGGATTCTGATTGCTAGAATTTTGTTAAGGATTTTTGCATCTATGTTCATCAGTGATATTGGCCTGTATTTTTCTTTTTATGTGGCATCTTTGCCAGGTTTTGTTATTAGGGTGATGGTGGCCTCATAGAATGAGTTTAGAAGTTTAGCTTCCTCTGCAATCTTCTGGAAGAGTTTGAGTAGGATAGGTGTTAGCTCTTCTCTAAATTTTTGGTAGAATTCAGCTGTGAAGCCATCTGATTCTGGGCTTTTGTTTGCCGGAAAATTTCTGATTACAGTTTCAATTTCTGTGCTTTTGATTGGTCTGTTAAGATTTTCCATTTCTTCCTGGTTCAGTTTTGGAAAGTTGTACTTGTCTAAGAATTTGTCCATTTCTTCCAAGTTGTCCATTTTATTGGCATAAGAACTTGTTTTCTAACACCTTTCTCCAATAATCATAACAAGAAATCCTTGAAGAAATGACTCATTCTAGGACAGTGGCAGAAAGTGCACAAAGCTTACCAGGAAATTTGTATGGTGCCAGAGAGTAAGCAGGTACTCAAAACAATAATACACAGTGATGGGGACAAAGCAAAGAGACTCCAGAGCCAACAAAGAATTCTGTGTCAAGGCTGGGACAATTTGAACAAAAAGTAAATGAAGTAGTATTTATTATAACCCAAAGCATAAAATAAATATATGTGAACCTATACTTCTCAGATGGCAAAATCTGTCTGCCAACAATGCACGAGACCTGGGTTCGACTCTTGGGTCAGAAAGATCACTTGGAGTAGGAAATGGCAACTGGCTCCAGAATTCTTGCCTGGAAAATTCCATGGGCAGAGGAGCCTGATGGGCTACATGAGGTCACAAAGAGTCAGACAAAATGAGTGACTGAGCACACATACTTATATAGATCCTTAATGTGGAGCAATGAACCTTTGAAGTCTACCTCCCCCAAACCCATAACCAAAGTCTAATTATTTAAAAAAAAAAAAAAAAAAAGTCATCAGATAAATGTTAGTTGAGGGCCATTTTACACAACTGGCCAGAACTCTTAAAAATGGCACAACTATGGAAAATAAAGCCTAAAAAATTGTCACAGTCAAAAGGAACCTAAGGAAAAATGACAGCTAAATGTATTGTGATAAATTTAATGGAATCCTGGAACAGGAACATTGGGTAAAAACTAAGGAAATGTGAATAAATTATCAATTTTAGGTAATAATAATTTATCCTCATTTGTTTATTATTTGTAATATATATATATATATCATACAATGTAAGAAGCTAATAACTGGGGAAACTGAGTATAGAGTGTACAAGAGAGGAATTCTCTGTATACTCTTTCAATCTTTCTGTAAATCTAAATCTGTTCTAAGATAAAAAGTTTATTTAAAAATACATGAAAAGATGTTAATTTCAAAAATTATATATCCATTGGTACATGAAAAGATGTAACTTTCAAAAATTATATATCTATTGTCAAAATTCAGAGAAATATTGACAGACACAAAAATGAATTTAACCACTAGTAATATTCTTTCTTTTTTTTAATTATTTTTTTTATCTTGAATTTGATGGACCATTTTACCCTACATCATTTTTCTTCAACTAAATTTTCATTTTTAACTTTGATTATTAATTCATACCCACTTGATTTGTTCCCTTTACATAGTTTGTCACTCTTCTTCTGTCTTCCGTATCTATTATCTCTTCTTTCATTGTATTCTTTTCTGATTTTTCTGCTGCATTTTGAATAGCTTCTTAAGATCCACTTGGAATTACTAACTCAGTTTTCTGAAATGCCTTGTAGGCTGTCCTCACTTCCTAGTGAGATCTTCAATTCTGCTTTGATGTTCAATGTTATCACAGGCTACTCTTGTTTTCATCTCAGGCTATGTTGTCTTATACTATAGTTTTTTTATGTTTCACCCATTTTCTTTAATTTGTCATTTAAATTGTACAGAGTATAACAACATAAAAATTGTTCACTTCCTTTGTTATATATCTCAAGCACTGTATTGTTTTATGAGTTGGAATTTTCGGGATATCTCCATAGTTTTTCTATAGACGTCCCAAATTTCCCTTATAGATGTCCCAATATTTAGACGTCCCAAATTTCCCTTATAGATGTCCCAATATTTTTGCTAGTTTTCTGTTTATTCAATTTGTTTGCAGATAAATCTGACAGATATAACTGTCCCATAATTGTATGATTGCTTTCTTTACTGACACTTGGGGCTGATTTGTGTGGTCCAATTTATATCTCTTGTTATAAACACTCTGTATCCCACGTATTTCCAGAGTGTATTGCAATGTCAGATAAGCAATTATTCATTTAGTAGATCTAATGTTTTTCTTCATACTTCCTAGGTGGTGCTAGCGGTAAAAAAACTCCCGGGCCAATGCAGGAGATGTAAGGGATGCAGTTTTGATCCTTTGGTTGGGAAGGTTCCTTGGAGGAGGGAAAGGCAACCCACTTCAGTATTCTTACCTGGAGAATCCCATGGACATAGGATCCTAGTGGGCTATGGTCCATAGGGTCACAAAGAGTTGGGGACAACTAAAATAACTTAGCACATAGATTTAATACTTTTCTTTCATACTAGACTATAAGACACAAGAGGGCATCAACCACATGTCTATTATTAAAAACTGAATTCACTGCACCTACCTCGATGGCTACAGCAGACTCTCAACATTGTTTGCAGAATGAATGGAATTGAGCAGTGAGTAGAAAGGTAAGACTATAGGAAACCCCAAATAGACTGTAGTTCACATGTGGAGTCAACTATTTTAGGTATCTCTTTGTTGGAAATATCTAAAGTGTATATTCTTTTGATTCTAAAAATTAAATATTATTGATAGTACCCTATTATTGATGAATTTATACAATAAACTGTATAATTCATTTTGACTCATCTCTTCAATTTTTAGACTTATTTTCCTTTCAGTGGGTTAGAAGTAAGTTATAAGAAGTTTGTTTGTTTATAAACAAATTTTGTTAGTATGTGCTGTGTTGCTTCAGTTGTGTCTAACTCTTTCCATAGCCTGCCAGGCTCCTCTGTCCATGGGATTCTCCAGGCAAGAATACTGGAATAGGTTACTAGGTCCTCCTCCAGGGAATCTTCCTGACTCAGGGATGGAATCTGCATCTCTTATATCTCCTGCTTTGGCATGTGAGTTCCTTACCACTAGTGCCACCTGGGAACCCAAAGTCAGCGAGGTTTTTCCAATTGTTTTTATGGGAGAGAGGTATTGTGGAGAATATGTTAACAGTTACAGAATGATTTAAACATGTAAAAAAAAGTCAAATACCTTAAAAGAAGTACTTCAAGAGTCTTCTTAGAGAGCTAACAACAAACTGGAAGATGCTATATAATTTAATTTTCTATTTTCTGTTTTACTTGGAAAACTGATCTTGCCTACTTATGGTGGTCTAGAAACAATTGTGCTGAAGGATCAGATCAGATCAGATCCGTCGCTCAGTCATGTCCGACTCTTTGTGACACCATGAACCACAGCACGCCAGGCTTCCCTGTCCATCACCAACTCCCGGAGGTCACTCAGACTCACATCCATCGAGTCAGTGATGGCATCCAGCCATCTCATCCTCTGTTGTCCCCTTCTCTTCCTGCCCCCAATTCCTCCCAGCATCAGAGTCTTCTCCAATGAGTCAACTCTTCGCATGAGGTGGCCAAAATACTGGAATTTCAGCTTTAACATCATTCCTTCCAAAGAAATCCCAGGGCTGATCTCCTTCAGAATGGACTGGTTGGATCACCTTGCAGTCCAAGGGACTCTCAAGAGTCTTCTCCAACACCACAGTTCAAAAGCATCAATTCTTCGGCGCTCAGCTTTCTTCACAGTCCAGCTCTCACATCCATACATGACCACAGGAAAGACCATAGCCTTGACTAGGTGAACCTTTGTTGGCAAAGTGATGTCTCTGCTTTTGAATATGCTATCAAGGTTGGTCATAACTTTCCTTCCAAGGAGTAAGCATCTTTTAATTTCATGGCTGCAGTCACCATCTGCAGTGATTTTGGAGCTCAGAAAAATAAAGTCTGACACTGTTTCCACTGTTTCTCCATCTATTTCCCATGTAGTGATGGGACCAGATGCCATGATCTTCGTTTTCTGAATGTTGAGCTTTAAGCCAACCTTTTCACTCTCCACTTTCACTTTCATCAAGAGGCTTTTTAGTTCCTCTTCACTTTCTGCCATAAGGGTGGTGTCATCTGCATATCTGAGGTTATTGATATTTCTCCCGGCAATCTTGATTCCAGCTTGTGTTTCTTCCAGTCCAGCATTTCTCATGATGTACTCTGCATATAAGTTAATTAAACAGCGTGACAATATACAGCCTTGACGTACTCCTTTTCCTATTTGGAACCAGTCTGTTGTTCCATGACCAGTTCTAACTGTTGCTTCCTGACCTGCATACAGATTTCTCAAGAGGCAGATCAGGTGGTCTGGTATTCCCATCTCTTTCAGAATTGTCCAGTTTATTGTGATCTACACAGTCAAAGGCTTTAGCATAGTCAATTAGGCAGAAATAGGTGTTTTTCTGGAACTCTCTTGCTTTTTCCATGATCCAGCGGATGTTGGCAATTTGATCTCTGGTTCCTCTGCCTTTTCTAAAACCAGCTTGAACATCAGGAAGTTCACGGTTCACATGAAGGATACCTGACTGTAATAAGAATATGATAGTGAAATTGATATTTGTTTTTAAATAAAAAAATTTCCCAACTGTATTTTACTATTCTTTTAATGAGTGAGTTTTACTGTGTTCACAGGATTCCACTGACTTTTGCGCTCTGATTTTTTTTTTAATGTTGTAAAAAAAAATGTTTAATATTGTAAAAAATGATGAGGGTTACAAAAATTGTACAACTTAAATATTTACATTAGAGTTCTCCATGAATTTGTCACATTTGGAACAGATTTTAGGTTCTATTATTTTGGGTTTTTAAAAAATGTGTACTTTGGAATGTATTAGGTAATGTGAAATATATGAATGTATAATAAAGAATTTAGGACAATGATATTAGGAAATAATCAATGTTCACTAAATGATCCAAAAGTTGTAAGGTATTTGTTTAAGTATATTCCTACATATTTATAATAGTGAGAATATTTTATGCCAAAACACATGGAGTTTTCTAAAACTGTACTGAGAAAGATTTTTCTCAACTTAAACATTTTTATTACTAATCAAGAAAATTAAAAAAAAAAATTTCAACATTCAAAGAAAGAAGTTATCAAAAATAAAATTGCATGAAAGTGGAGGGAGGGATGGAATTTTAAGGAGGAAAATTGTTGAATTAGCAAGTAGAGAGCACAGAATTGTTACATATGATTATCATCTGTTTCTTTTTTATATGCTTAATATATATTTTAAGGATAAAAATAGAATCATCCAGAAAATAATAATAAAAGCAACAGCACACTTGTCAGCCAAACAAAGCATACTTTATCATTCTTGCTTCAACTTGCTCTCTATTTCATCCAAGAAATGTTAGAGTTCAAAGACCCTGTATCATCAGGCCACTTTTATTTCTGCCTTTCCTTAGTTAACTACTATTTTAAAGTTATAATTTTTATTTATTTCAATATATTTTCTTACAAGTATGTACCCAGAATGTAATTTAATTATCCTTTTTGAATATCCGTAAGTATTATTATGTTGAACATACCTTTTTATAACATTTTTTTCAATCCAAATCCATAATAATATAAAATAGAATGAATATACATATTAACTCATTTGAAATGAGTAGACTGAATGAATATTACTGGATTAATAAATCCCTAAAAGTTTAACAATGATTCTTTTCAGATGCTTAAGGTTAATAGTGACTTTTCATTTTTGTAATGTATTTTAGAATTTAGTATGATGGAATTTAATTCTCTCACGATTAAAATGAATATGCAATATGTTTGAGGATAATATGTAAAAAGCTCTGCAAAAATGGAGAAAATAGTAATAATATAAACAAATTTTTTTATAAAATTAGGGATTACAAATTATGTGTTAAAAATCAGTAACTACTAACTAGGTATACATTTCTGCATCTCTCTCACTCTACTTTTTGGTAATACCTCACCATGTAGTTTTAGATCTGTTTTTAATTATCAAGATTCACAAAGTTTCTATTGCACAGGATAGAAAAAGCTTCCAGGATAAAAATAATTTTCAAAGCTAAACTAATTGCATATCTGTATATGCATGTCTGTATCTAATGATGATTGCTATAAATAATGCTGCCACAAACATTGGGGTACATATATTTTTTTGAGTTAGAATTTTTATTTTCTTTGGCTATATATGCAAGAATGGAATTGCTGATTCATTTCCTCTCTGAAGAACCTCCATACTGTTCTGCATGGTGGCTGTATCAATTTACATTCCTACCAACAGTGTAGGAGAATTCCTTTTTCTCCACACCCTCTCCAGGATTTATCAAACACTTTTTGATGATAGTTACTCTGACAGCAATGAGCTGATTATCTTCTTTGGAAAAATGTCTATTCAGGTTTTATGCCTACTTTTAAACTGGATTGTTCATTTTTGATATTGAGTTGTTTGAGCTCTTTGTATAATTTGTATGTTAACCACTTAATAGACATATCATTTGTAAATATCTTCTCTCATTCAGTGGGTTGTCTTTCTGTTTTGCTGATGACATTCTTCACTGTGTAAAAGTTTTAAAGTTTAATTGGGGTCTGTTTGTTTATTTTTGTGTTTGTTTCCTTTGCTTTAAGAGATAGATCTCCCTAAAAATATTCATATGATGTATGTCAAAGAGTGTTCAGCTTGTTATCTTCTAGGGATTTTATGATTTCAGATCTTACATTTAGGTCTTTAATTGATTTTGAGTTTCTTTTTTTTTTTTTTCTATATGGTATGAGAAAATGTTCTAATTTCATTCTTTAGCATATAGTTATCCAGTTTTCCCAGCATGACTTATTGAAGAGACTGTTTTTCTCCATTGTATATTCTTATCTTCTTTACTGTAGATTAATTAACCATAAGGTTATGGACTTATTTCTATAAAATTTTGAATCACTATGCTATACACTTGCAAAAACTATAATGTTGTAAATCACCTATAACTCAATAAAACATTTAAAAATCTCGGCTGACAGTAAAATTATACAATCAGATCAGATCAGGTCAGTCGCTCAGTCATGTCCGACTCTTTGTGATCTCATGAATCGCAGCACACCAGGCCTCCCTGTCCATCACCAACTCCCGGAGTTCACTCAGACTCACGTCCATTAAGTCAGTGATGCCATCCAAGCCATCTCATCCTCTGTCGTCCACTTCTCTTGCCCCCAATCCCTCCCAGCATCAGAGTCTTTTCTAATGAGCCAACTCTTCACATGAGGTGGCCAAAGTACTGGAGTTTCAGCTTTAGCATCATTACTTCCAAAGAAATCCCAGGGCTGATTTCCTTCAGAATGGACTGGTTGGATCTCCTTGCAGTCCAAGGGACTCTCAAGAGTCTTCTCCAAAACATTATTTCAATTTATTTATATTAACTGATCAACAATATACAATATTTTGTAATTTACTTAGGCAATGAAGGTATGTTTTAAAAAGAGTTTTTAAGCTTTGTAGAAGATTACTTTTTAGGCTTTATGTAATAGTAATATTTACCTCACCTTTGATTAAACAATGTTGAACAATAAGAAAAGTAAATGGCATGTCCTGCGGTAGGAGCTGCATAATACAAATTAAGCTAGACATAATACAATTCTCAGTTGATTTCCTTAAAACAAAGCTTTATTGTAAATATCCAATCATTCTTCAACATGGTGATGATCAGATCAGATCAGATCAGTCGCTCAGACTTGTCTGACTCTTTGCGACCCCATGAACTGCAGCACGCCAGGCCTCCCTGTCCATCACCAACTCCCGGAGGTCACTCAGACTCACATCCATCGAATCAGTGATGCCATCCAGCCTTCTCATCCTCTGTCATCCCCTTCTCCTCCTGCCCTCAATCCCTCCCAGCATCAGAGTCTTCTCCAATGAGTCAACTCTTCGCATGAGGTGGCCAAAATACTGGAGTTTCAGCTTTAGCATCATTCCTTCCAAAGAAATCCCAGGGCTGATCTCCTTCACAATGGACTGGTTGGATCTCCTTGCAGTACAAGGGACTCTCAAGAGTCTTCTCCAACACCACACTTCAAAAGCATCAATTCTTCGGCGCTCAGCCGTCTTCACAGTCCAGCTCTCACATCCATACATGACCACAGGAAAGACCATAGCCTTGACTAGGCAAACCTTTGTTGGCAAAGTGATGTCTCTGCTTTTGAATATGCTATCAAGGTTGGTCATAACTTTCCTTCCAAGGAGTAAACCTCTTTCAATTTCATGGCTGCAGTCACCATCTGCAGTGATTGATGGGGAACCTAATTAAGAAAGGAACGTAGATGACTTTGCAAAGTTCTGGGGGCTTGTACTGTTAAAATACTTCAGAAGCCTATTCTTTACTGTTAGAAGGTTCTTTTAATTTAATTTAATTGGAGGCTAATTGCTTTACAGTATTGTGGTGGTTTTTGCCATACATTCATGTGAATCAGCCATAAGTGTACATGTGTTCCCCATCCTGACCCTTCCTCCCACCTCCTTTCCCATCCCATCCCTCAGGGTCATCTTAGTGCACCAGCCCTGAGCACCCTGTCTCATGTATCAAACCTAGATTGGCGATCTATTACACATGTGATAATATACATGTTTCAATGCTATTTCCTCAAATCATCCCATCCTCGCCTTCTCCCACAGAGTCCAAAAGACTGTTCTTTACATCTCTGTCTCTTTTACTGTGTCACATATATGGTCATAGTTACAATCTTTGTAATTTCCATATATATGCATTAATATATTGTATTGGTGTTTTTCTTTCTGACTTACTTTGCTCTGTATAATAGGCTCCAGTTTCATCCACCTCATTAGAACTGATTCAAATGTATTCTTTTTAATGGCCAAGTAATACTCCATTGTGTATATGTACCACAGCTTTCTTATCCATTCATCTGCTGATGGACATCTAGGTTGCTTCCATGTCCTGGCTATTATAAACTGCTGCAATGAACATTGGGGTGCATGTGTCTCTTTCAATTCTAGTTTCCTCAGTGTGTATGCCCAGCAGTGGGATTTCTGGGTCATATGGCAGTTCTATTTCCAGTTTTTTAAAGGAGTCTCCACACTGTTCTCCATAGTGACTGTACTGGTTTGCATTCCCACCAACAGTGTAAGGGGTCCCTTTTTTCCTGCACCCTCTTCAGCATGTATTGCTTGTAGACTTTTTGATAGCACTCATTCTGACTAGCTTGAGATGGTACCTCATTGTGGTTTTGATTTGCATTTCTCTGATAATGAGTGATGTTGAGCACCCTTTCATGTGTTTGTTAGCCATCTGTATGTGTTCCTTGGAGACATGTCTCTTTATTTCTTTGGCCCATTTTTTGATTGGGATGCTTATTCTTCTGGAATTGAGATGCAGGAGTTGCTTGTATTTGAGATTAATTTTTTGTCAATTGCTTCATTTGCTATTATTTTCTCTCATTCTGAAGGCTGTCTTTTCACCTGGTTATAGTTTCCTTCGTTGTGCAAAAGCTTTTAAGTTTAATTAGGCCCCATTTGTTTATTTTTGCTTTTATTTCCATTACCCTGTGAGATGGGTCATAGAGGATCTTGCCGTGATTTACGTCAAAGAGTGTTTTGACTATGTTTTCCTCTAGGAATTTTATAGTTTCTGGTCTTACATTTAGATCTTTAATCTCTTTTGAGTTTATTTTTGTGTATGGTGTTAGAAAGTGCTCTAGTTTCATTCTTTTACACATGGTTGACCAGTTTTTCCAGCACCACTTGTTAAACAGGTTGTCTTTTCTCCATTGTATATTCTTGCCTCTTTTGTCAAAGATAAGGCGTCCATAGGTGGGTGGATTTATCTCTGGGCTTTCTATTTTGTTCCACTGATCTATGTTTCTGTCTTTGTGCCACTACCATACTGTCTTGATGACTGTAGCTTTGTAGTAGAGCCTGAAGTCAGACAGGTTGTTTCCTCCAGTTCCATTCTTCTTTCTCAAGATTGCTTTGACTATTTGAGGTTGTACTGTATTTCCATACAAATTGTGAAATTATTTGTTCAAGTTCTCTGAAAATTACCATTGGTAGCTTGATAGGGATAGCATTGAATCTATCAATTGCTTTAGGTTTTATTCTCATTTTCACTATATTGATTCTTCCAATCCATGAACACGGTATATTTCTCCATCTATTTGTGTCATTTTTTAAATTACTTTCATCAATGTTTTATAGTTTTTTATATATAGATCTTTTGCCTTTTTAGGGAGATTTATTCCTAAGTACTTTATTATATTCATTGCAATGGTGAATGGAATTGTTTCCTTAATTTCTCTTTCAGTTTTCTCATTCTTAGAGTATAGGAATGCAAGGGATTTCTGTGTGTTAATTTTATATATGCTACTTTATTATATTCGTTGATTAGCTCTAGTAATTTTCTGGTGGAGTTTTTTAGGGTTTTCTATGTAGAGGATCATGTCATCTGCAAACAGTGAGTTTTACTTCTTTTCCAATCTGGATTCTTTTTATTTATTTATTTTTTTTCTGCTCTGATTGCTGTGACCAGAACTTCCAAATCTATGTTGAATAGTAGTAGTGACAGTGGTCATCCTTGTCTTATTCCTGACTTTAGGGGAAATGCTTTTAATTTTTCACCATTGAGGATAATGTTTGCTGTGGGTTTAGCATATATGGCTTTTATTATGTTGAAGTATGCCAACAAAGGTCCATCTAGTCAAGGCTATGATTTTTCCAGTAGTCATGCATGGATGTGAAAGTTGGACTATAAAGAAAGCTGAGTGCCAAAGAATTGATGCTTTTGAACTGTGGTGTTGGAGAAGACTCCTGAGAGTCCCATGGACTGCAAGGAGATCCAACCAGTTCATCCTAAAGGAGATTAGTCCTGGGTGTTCATTGGAGGGACTGATATTGAAGCTGAAATTCCAATACTTTGGCCACCTGATGTGGAGAGCTGTCTCATTTGAAAAGGCCCTGATGCTGGGAAAGATTGAGGGCAGGAGGAGAAGGGGACGACAGAGGATGAGATGGTTGGATGGCATCACTGACACAATGGACATGGGTTTGGGTAGACTCCGCGAGTTGATGATGGACAGGGAGGCCTGGGGTGGTGCTGTACATGGAGTCGCAAAGAGTCAGACATGACTGAGAAACTAAACTGAACTGAATTGAACTGAATGTTCCTTCTATGCCTGCTTTCTGGAGGTTTTTTTTTTTTTTTTAATCATAAATGGATGTTGAATTTTGTCAAAGGCTTTCTCTGCATCTATTGATATAATCATATGGTTTTTATCTTTCAATTTGTTAATGTGGTATATCACATTGATTGATTTGCAAATACTGGAGAATCCTTGCATCCCTGGGATAAAGCCCACTTGGTCATGATGTATGATCTTTTTAATATGTTTTTGAATTCTGTGTGCTAGAATTTTTTAAAGGATTTTTGCATGTGTTCATCAGTGATATTGACCTGTAGTTTTCTTTTTTTGTGACATCTTTGTCAGGTTTTTGTATTAGGGTGATGGTGCCCTTATAGAATGAGTTTAGAAGTTTACCTTCCTCTGCAATTTTCTGGAAGAATTTGAGTAGAATAGGTGTTAGCTCTTCTCTAAATTTTTGGTAGACTTCAGCTGTGAAGCCTTCTGGGCCTGCGCTTTTGTTTGTTGGAAGATTTCTGATTACAGTTTCGATTTCTGTGCTTGTGATGTGTCTATTAATATAGACACATCTATCTTAAAATAGTCTATTAAAATAGTCTATTATTTCTTCCTGGTTCAGTTTTGGAAAGTTATACTTTTCTAAGTATTTGTCCTTTTCTTCCAAGTTGTCCATTTTATTGCCATATAGTTGCTGCTAGTAGTCTCTTATGATCCTTTGTATTTCTATGTTGTCTGTTGTGATTTCTCCATTTTCATTTCTAATTTTGTGATTTTATTCTTCTCTCTTTGTTTCTTGATGAGTCCAGCTAATGGTTTGTCTATTTTGTTTATCTTTTCAAAGAATCAGCTTTTAGCTTTGTTGATTTTGGCTATGATCTCCTTTTTTTTTTTTTCTTTCTGCCCTTATTGTTATGATTTCTTTTCTTCTAGTAACCCTGGGATGCTTCATTTCTTCTTTTTCTAGCTGCTTTAGGTGTAGAGTTAGGTTATATGGGATTTCTCTCCTGTCTCTTGAGGTAGTCTTGTATTGCTATGAAACTTCCCCTTGCTGCTGCTGCTAAGTCACTTCAGTCACATGTGACCCTGTGCGGCTGACCCCATAGACGGCAGCCCACCAGACTCCCCCATCCCTGGGATTCTCCAGGCCAAAACACTGGAGTGGGGTGCCATTTCCTTCTCCAATGCATGAAAGTGAAAGGTGAAAGGGAAGTCGCTCAGTTGTGTCCAACTCTTAGCGACCCCATGGACTGCAGCCAACAAGGCTCCTCCATCCATGGGATTTTCCAGGCAAGAATACTGGAGTGGGTTGCCATTGCCTTCTCCAGAACCTTCTCCTTGCTGCTAAGTCGCTTCAGTCGTGTCCGACTCTGTGCGATCCCATAGACGGAAGCTCACCAGGCTCCCCTGTCCCTGGGATTCTCCAGGCAGATCTGAGTGGGTTGCCATTCCTTCTCCCCTTCTCCCTTGTGCGACCCCATAGACGGAAGCTCACCAGGCTCCCCTGTCCCTGGGATTCTCCAGGCAAGAATACTGGAGTGGGTTGCCATTTCCTTCTCTAATGCATTAAAGTGAAAAGTGAAAGTGAAGTCGCTCAGCCGTGTCCGACTCTAAGCGACCCCATGGACTGGAGCTTACCATGCTCCTCTGTCCATGGAATTTTCCAGGCAAGAGTACTGGGGTGGGGTGCCATTGCCTTCCCCGAACCTTCTCCTTAGCACTGCTTTTACTGAATCCCATAGGTATGGGGCTGTTGTGTTTATATTTTCATTTGTTTCTATGCATATTTTGATTTCCGGGGAAGGCAATGGCACCCCACCCTAGTACTTTTGCCTGGAAAATCCCATGGACGGAGGAGCCTGGTAGGCTCCAGTCCGTGGGGTTGCTAAGAGTCGGACACGACTGAGTGACTTCACTTTCACTTTTCACTTTAATGCATTGGAGAAGGAAATGGCAACCCACTCCAGTGTTCTTGCCTGGAGAATCCCAGGGACAGGGGAGCCTGGTGAGCTTCCGTCTATGGGGTCACACAGAGTCGGACACGACTGAAGCGACTTAGCAGCAGCAGCAGCAGCATATTTTGATTTCTTCTGTGATTTGTTGGTAATTCAGAAGTGTGTTATTTAGCCTCCATATATTTGCATTTTTAATAGTTTTTTTCTTTTTTTTTTCCCCTGTAGTTGACATCCAATCTTACCACATTGTGATCAGAAAAGATACTTGAGATGATTTCAATTTTTTTGAATTTACCAAGGGTAGATTTATGGCCCAGGATGTGATCATTCCTGGAGAAGTTTCCACGTGCACTTGAGAAAAAGGTGAAATTCATTGTTTTGGGGTGAAATGTCCTATAGATATCAATTAGGTCTAACTGGTCCATTCTATCATTTAAAGTTTGTGTTTCCTTGCTAATGTTCTGTTTAGTTGATCTATCCATAGGTGTGAGTGGGGTATTAAAATTTCCCACTATTATTGTGTTACTTTTAATTTTCCCTTTCATACTTGTTAGCATTTGTCTTACACATTGTGGTGTTCCTATGTTGGGTGCGTATATATTTATAATTGTTATATCTTATTCTTGGATTGATCCTTAGATCATTATATAGTGTCCTTTTTTGTCTCTTTTCACAGCCTTTATTTCAAAGTCTATTTTATCTGATATGAATATTGCTACTCCTGCTTTCTTTTGGTCTCCATTTCTGTGAAATATCTTTCTCGAGCCCTTCACTTTCAGTCTGTATGTGTCCCTAGGTTTGAGGTGGGTCTCTTGTAGACAGCATATATAGGGGTCTTGTTTTTGTATCCATTCAGCCAGTCTTTGTCTTTTGGTTGGGGCATTCAACCCATTTACATTTAAGGTAATTATTGATAAGTCTGATCCCGTTGCCATTTACTTGTTGTTTTGGGTTCAAGTTTATAAATCTTTTCTATGTTTCCTGTCTAGAAAAGATCCTTTAGCATTTGTTGAAGAGCTGGTTTGGTAGTTGTTGAATTCTCTGAGCTTTTGCTTGTCTGTAAGGCTTTTGATTTCTCCTTCTTTTTTGAATGAGATTCTTGCTGGGTACAGTAATCTGGGTTGTAGGTTTTTTTCTTTCATCACTTTAAGTTTGTCCTGCCATTACCTTCTGGAGAAGGCAATGGCACCCAACTCTAGTACTCTTGCCTGGAAAATCCCATGGATGGAGGAGCCTGATGGGCTGCAGTCCATGGGGTCACTGAGCATAGGACATGACTGAGCGACTTCCCTTTCACTTTTCACTTTCACGCATTGGAGAAGGAAATGGCAACCCATTCCAGTATTCTTGCCTGGATAATCCCAGGGATGGGGGAGCCTGGTGGGCTGCCATCTATGGGGTCGCACAAATTCAGACACGACTGAAGCAATTTAGCCATTCCCTTCTGGCTTGAAGAGTTCCTATCGAAAAATCAGCTGTTATCCTTATGGGGATCCCCTTGTGAGTTAATTGTTGTTTTTCCCTTGCTGTTTTTAATATTTGTTCTTTGTGTTGATCTTCATTAATTTGATTAATATGTGTCTTGGGATGTTTCACCTTGGGTTTATCCTGTTTGGGACTCTCTGGGTTTCTTGGACTTGGGTGGCTATTTCCTTCTCCATTTGAGGGAAGTTTTTAACTATTATCTCCTCAAGTATTTTCTCATGGCCTTTTTTTTTTTTTTTTTGTCTTCTTCTTCTGGGACTCCTAAGATTAGAATGTTGGGGCATTTAACATTGTCCCAGAAGTCTCTGAGGTTGTTCTCCTTTCTTTTAATTCTTTTTTCCCTCTCTGCTTCATTTATTTCCACCATTCTATCTTCCACCTCACTTATCCTATCTTCTACCTCACTTATCCTATCTTCTGCTTCAGTTATTCTACTGTTGGTTCCCTCCAGAGTGCTTTTGATCTCAGTTATTGCATTATTCATTATTGATTGACTCTTTTTTATTTCTTCTAGGTCTTTGTTAAATTTTTCTTGCATCTTCTCAAACCTTGTCTCCAGACTATTTATTTATAACTGCATTTTGTTTTCAAGATTTTGGATCATTTTTGCTATCTTTATTCTGAATTTTTTTTCAGGTAGACTCCCAATTTCCTCCTCTTTTGTTTGGTTTGGTGGGATTTTAACATGTTCATTTACCTGCTGAATATTTCTCTGCCTTTTCATCTTATTTAGGTTGCTGTGTTTGGGGTGGCTTTCCATTATGCTAGAAGTTTGTGGTTCCTCTTTATTGTGGAGGTTCCTCCCTGTGGGTGGGGTTGGATGAGTGGCTTGTCAAGGTTTCCTGGTTAGGGAAGCTTGCCTCGGTGTTCTGGTAGGTGGAGCTGGATCTCTTCTCTCTGGAGTGCAATGAAATGTCCAGTAGTGAGTTTTGAGGTGTTTGTGTGTTTGGTGTGACTTTTGACCCCCTGTATTTTAATGCTCAGGGCTATGTTCCTGCGTTGTTGGATAATTAGCTTGGTATGTCTTGCTCTGAAACTTGTTGGCTCTTGGGTGGAGCTTAGTTTCAGTGTAGATATGGAGGCTTGTGGATGGGCTCTTGTTGATTAATGTTCCTTTGAGTCAGGAGTTTTCTGGTGTTATCAAGTTTTGGATTTAAGCCTCCTGCCTCTGGCTTTCAGTCTTATTCTTACAGCAGCCTCAAGACTTTTCCATCTATACAGCACTGATGATAAGACTTATAGGTTAATGGTGAAAAGATTCTCCACAGTGAGGGACACCCAGAGAGATTCACAGAGTTACGTAGAGAAGAGAAGAGGGAGGAGGGAGATAGAGGGGACCAGGAAGAGAAAAGGGGGAGTCAAAATGAGAGACACCAATCTAGCCAGTAATCAATTCCCTATTTACTCTCCACAGTCTGGAACACTCAGAGAGGTTCATGGAGTTCCATAGAAAAGAGAAGAGGGAGGAAGGAGATAGAGGTGGCCAGGAGGAGAGGAGGGGGAATCAAATGGAGAGAGACCAATCTAGCCTGTGATCAGTTCCATAGGTGTTCCCCACAGCATATAACACCCTAAGAGATTCACAGTGTTAAGTAGAGAAGAGAAGGAGGAGGGAGGAGATAGAGGTAACCTGGGGGAGAAAAAGGAGAGTCAAAAGGGGAGAGAGCAATCAAGCCAGTAATCACACTTCTAAGTAAAATGGGCACTGAATGTTGGATTTTTAAAGGTACAAAATTGATAACAAATACCAAAAAGCAAAGATTAAAAATCTAGAGTAGAAGTTAGACTTTCAAAACTACAATATTAAAAAAAAAAAAAACAAAAATTGCAAAAGTTATAAAAAAGTATATGAAATTTGCTTTAAAAATAGGGTCTTTTTTTGGGGGCAAGGTAATAGTAGGTTTTAAAAATGAAAATTAAAGGAGCAATAAAGAACTTAAAATTTTTTTAAAAGTGATAATAGTAAAATATATCTAGGAATTTCTCTGGAGATGTTGAGGACAGTGCAGGATCAGTTCAGTTTCAGATAGTTCCTTGTTCCAGCTTATACTTCTTCTCAAGGACTATAGGTCCCTTCCAATGCACCCAGTTTTAACTACACGGTTTTAATTTGTTGCACCTGTCACTTCCAAAGCAGTTCCCTCTTATTTGTTTATTTTGGCTTCTGCTATTAGCAAGTCTCTTCAGTATCTAGCTTCTGCCCTGACACAAGGGGGCGAAGGTGGTCATTTATTTAGGCTCACTTGTTCAGTTGTACTGCAGGGAGGGAAGAGCACTGCAAACAAATATCACTGACATTATGGGGAGTGCTCACAGTGTCTGAGCCACACTGGGTTTGTCTCCACTCAGAGCATGTGTGCTTTTCCAGTCTATACTGCTCAGGCTCCAGGTTGATCTTCAGGGGAACTGTCTAAGGTGGGCCCTGGGATTGCATGTGCTGCCCAGGTCTAAGCTGCTCAGGTTCAGATTCTTGGGTACTCCACAAAGGCACAGACTAGGTCGGGCTTGTGTTTTGTGCCCTTCTTTGGTAAGAGCAGCTCAAGCAACCAGGTGCTTGGTGAGCGCACTCTCCCCAAGTAGGTGGTGTGTCTTATAACCTCCCCTGCCCCAGCTGCTCAGTTTCCTGAGTGTGCAATGGGGGCACCATCTCAGGTGTGCTGTGTGTCTCCTCTGGGGAGCTGATCTCTGGCTGCAACCCTCCTGGCAGATGTTAACTGTCCAGGATCTCAGGAAGACTTGGTTAGAAACAGGGAGCCTGCTCACAGTTTGGTAGAGGATACCGTCTCTGGGGCTGCGTTTGCCCCTTGCCTTCTGGCTCTGGCTCTCGCCAGCCTGCCTCCTGCCTCTGGCAGGGGATGGGCCAGCCCACTGATGGCTAGCTGTCCTCTGGTATTCGCTCAGTCCTTTATTCTGTGAGCGGGCCAGCAGTGCCTTAGATAAGTGCTTTTTGAAGGAAAGTTCTCTCTCTCTCTCTCTTTTTTTTTCTCTCTCTGGCTATCCCACGGTTTGGGTTGCTATCTCACGTTAGCTCCCTCAGATTGCCTTCAGGGCATTCAGGCCTGGTCCTTACCCTAAGCAATGCAGCTCGCACCTCCCTGTTCAGTCCCCGCTTGCTTGAGGCCGATGTGAGCATCTGGGCTACTTCTCCACTGGGAGCTGCAGTTAGACGTGTAATCTGTGAGTTTTATTTATTTTTTCCTTCCAGTTTTGGTGCCCTTTAAGATTCCAAAAGTTCCCACAGACTCGCTATTGAGAGGGTTTTCTGTTGTTTGGAAACTTCTTCATGACTCCCTCCTTGGGACTGGTCTTCATCCCTAATTCTTTTGTCTCTCTTTTTATCTTTTATATTTTGTCCTGCCTCCTTTTGAAGACAATGGGCTGCCTTTCTGGGTGCCTGGTGTCCTCTGTCAGCATTCAGAAGTTGTTTTGTGGTATTTGCTCAGCATTCAAATGATCTTTTGATGAATTTGTGGGGGAGAAAGTGGTCTCCCCATCCTATTCCTCTGCCATCTTAGGACCCCATCCTGTTATAAGGTTCTTACATTACTTGGAAAGTTTTTAAAAGAGTCATTTAAGGTACACTCTAACAGGTAAAGAACTAATATTGCACTATATAGGGAACTACTACATTAAGTTTTAGAAAAGTATAGCTAAAATGTAGGTAATATGAATAATAAATATTTCAAAAGAAGGCAAGAAAGGTAAAAAAAGGGAACATAAAACATGTGAAGCAATTAGAAAGTAGAAAGATTATAGACTCAAAAATTATATCTGAAAGTTAATGTAATTACTACATTAATTTTAAATGGTTAAAGTTTCCAATTAGAAGATAAAGATCATCAGGATCAATATAAAAAAAAACAAACATAGCTGAACTATTGCTGTTTAAAAAAGATACATTTTAGATATTAGGACACAGATTTAACTTGAAAGGACAAAAAAAATATACTTGATCCTCATTATTCATATATTCAAAGTTCACCTACTCATTACAATTTATTTGTAACCCTGAAATCAATGCTCCAATGCTTTCAAGTCATGTATAAACTTGAATTCTCTTACAGCAGTGAAAAACTTGCACCCCCTGACACACAGGATTCCAGACAAGGTTGAAGAAGGTGACATTCTGCCTTCTTGTTTCAGATCTTGTACTGTAAATATGTCCTTTTTCCAGTATACTTCAGTTCAGTTCAGTTCAGGCGCTCAGTTGTGTCTGACTCTTTGTGACCTCATGAATCGCAGCATGCCAGGCTTCCCTGTCCATCACAAACTCCTGTAGTTCACTCAGACAAATTAGTGATGCCATCCAGCCATCTCATCCTCTGTCGTCCCCTTCTCCTCCTGCCCCAAATCCCTCCTAGCATCAGAGTCTTTTCCAATGAGTCAACTCTTTGCATGAGGTGGCCAAAGTACTGGAGTTTCAGCTTTAGCATCATTCCTTCCAAAGAAATCCCAGGGCTGATCTCCTTCACAATGGACTGGTTGGATCTCCTTGCAGTACAAGGGACTCTCAAGAGTCTTCTCCAACACCACAGTTCAAAAGCATAAATTTTTCAGTGCTCAGCCTTCTTCACAGTCCAGCTCTCACATCCATACATGACCACAGGAAAAACCATAGCCTTGACTAGACGAACCTTTGTTGGCAAAGTAATGTATCTGCTTTTGAATATGCCCTCTAGGTTGGTCATAA
This sequence comes from Tragelaphus eurycerus, assembly GCA_935064755.1. NCBI lineage: Eukaryota > Metazoa > Chordata > Mammalia > Artiodactyla > Bovidae > Tragelaphus > Tragelaphus eurycerus. The sequence continues at coordinate 1,045,628 of CAKXYN010000216.1, read as the reverse complement.
CTTTCCTTCCAAGGAATAAGCGTCTTTTAATTTCATGACTGCAGTCACCATCTGCAGTGATTTTGGAGCTCAAAAAAAAAAAAAAAACAAAGTCTGACACTGTTTCCACTGTTTCCCCATCTATTTCCCATGAAGTGATGGGACCAGATGCCACGATCTTCATTTTCTGAATGTTGAGCTTTAAGCCAACTTTTTCACTCTCCACTTTCACTTTCATCAAGAGGCTTTTAATTCCTCTTCACTTTCTGCCATAAGGGTGGTATCATCTGCATATCTGAGGTTATTGATAGTGCCACATATTTTCCATTTTTGTGTGTTTCTTTGTGTGTGTGTGTGTGTGTGCACGCGTGCGAATTTTTGTATTTAAGTGGCCCCTTAAAGTAGTGCTGAAGTGATGTTTCATGCTCATAATGGTAAAGAAGGCTGCGATGTGCCTTTTGGAGAAATTAAGATGAGCATCGTTCAGACATATGTCATAGTGCTGCCTAAAAGTTCAGTGTTAATGAACCAACAATATATTTTACATAAGGGGTCTTTAGATAGAAACACATACAAAACAGGGTAAAAACAGAGTTAGGTAGTTAGCAATTTGTGACAGTTGTGACCAGAGGTTCACAGGTACCTAACTATATCAGCCATTTTACTATTGGAGAAGTTAGACTTTATAGTAAGTAATATTTCTAGAAATAAAGAAGAAGATTTTATAATGATAAAAGAAGAAAAAAGTAATAAATTTATATACATTTAATTATATCAAATATATATAACGAAAGGTATGAGAGAAAAAGAGCAATGGATAAATTCATAATCATGGCTATAGATTTTAACTCACTCCCTCAATAACAGAAAAACCAACCTCAAAGTCAGTAAAAAATACAGAAGATTAGAACAACACAATTCACATATTGATCAACAATTTGACCTACCTGACACACAGAATACCACTTTGTACAAATGTAGTATTCACATTATTTTAAAATACATTAAGGCACATGAATTTTTTAAAATTGCTTTTATTAGGTATTTAAATTTTTACAATTAATGTGTTTCTAGTGCACAAGAATATTTATTATTATTAAATACCTCCACTTATCCTTTTTAAATCTACTTAAATCATTGTGTGTTGAGAAATATTTAGTCTAATATTATAATTGTTACATCTCTAAAATTTTATTTTACATCTACCAAGTATAACTTTTGACATGCCATTATTTTCAAACTTTGTCACTTTTGTTTGTTGTTGTTTTTTTTTACATAAATTTTTATTGGGATAGGGATATAATTGCTTTAAAATTTTGTGTTAGTTTCTTGTTATACAGCAAAGTGAATCAGCCACATGTATACATATATCCTCTCCTTTTTCGATTTCCTTCCTATGTAGATTACCAAGAGCATTGAGTAGAATTCCCTGTCCTAATTCCCTGTCCTATATGGTAGGTTCTCACTAGTTATCTATTTTATACCTAGTTGTGTATACATGTCAGTCCCAATCTTCCAAGACACATATTCTTCACCCTCCCCGCCAAAAAACAAAAAAAAACAAAAGAATTTGTTTAGAGCCATTAAGCAAGTTCTAACATATTTTGAAGGAATAAGAAAATAAAGATTATAATCCTTGTTTACAGTGGAATTAAACTAGAAATTAACAACTACAACAACAAAGGATAATTAGAAAATCCCCGGAATGTAGAAAATAAAACAACAAACTTCAATAACCTGTAGTCTACTCAGAGTTCCCCTGGTGGCACAGTGGATAAAGAATCTGCCTGCAATGTGGGAGACCTGGGTTTGATCCTTGGGTCAGGAAGATCTTGTGGAGAAGGGAATGACTACCCATTCCTATATTCTTGCCTGGAGAATTCCATGGACAGTAGAATCTGCCAAGGTACAGTCAATGGGGTGCTAAAGAGTCAGACATGACTGAGCAACTAAAATAGTGTACTCATAACTTTCATAGTGTACTCAAGTAATCATAATTATAATTCTTAAATATTTTAAAGTGAAAGGTTAAACATAAAGCATATCAAACTTATGGGATACATCAGAAGCAATACTTTTGAGGACATTTATGGCTCTAAATACATATATAAGAAAATAAAAAATGTTGAAAATCAATGATCTAAACTTTCATACTTTCATGCTAAGAAGTTATTAAAAGGCAGCAAATAAATCATCAAACAGAAATAAAATATAAAACTATGAGGAATAAAGTCGATAAAATAGAAAGGAGACATACAATAAAGCAACTCAAGAAACTGAAGTGTTTTTGTTTTTTTTAAGAATTCAGTAAAATTAGTAAATCCATAGTAAGACTGGTAGATAAAAAATAGAAAAGAAAATGTAAATTTTCAATATAAAAAATGAAATAGAGACATCACTATAGATGTTACAGACAAACCAATAATAAGAGGATATTTTAAGAAAGAGATAGTACCAAACTGACTTACCTGTCTCCTGAGAAACTTTTATGTGGATCCAGAAGCAACAATTAGAACCAGACATGAAATAACTGACCGGTTCCAAACTAGGAAAGGATTATGACAAGGCTTTATACTGTCAGCCTGCTTATTTAACTCATATACAGAGTATATCATGCAGAATGCTGGGCTGGATGAATCATAAGCAGCAATCAAAATTCCTGGGAGAAATTACAATCTCAGATGTGCAGGTGATATCATTCTGATGGCAGAAAATGAAGAGGAAGTAGAAGGTCTGATGAGGGTGAAAGAGGAGAGTGAAAAAGCTGGTTTGAAACTCAACACTCAAAAAACTAAGATCATGGCATCTGGTTCCATCACTTCAAGGCAAAAAGAAGGGGAAGAAGTTCTTGGGCCTCCAAATCTCTGTGGATGGTGACTGTGGCCATGAAATTAAAAGATGCTTGCTCCTTAGAAGGAATACTATGACAAACTTAGAAAGCTTATTAAAAAGCAGAGACATCTCTTTGTTGACAAATGTCTGTATAGTCAAAGCTATAGTTATTTCAGTAATCATATACAAATATGAGAGTTGGACCATAAGGCTGAGCACTGAAAAACTGAGACTTTCAAATTCTGGTGCTGGAGAAAATGTTTGAGAGTCCTTTGGACTGCAAGGAGCTTGAACAAGTCAATCCCAAAGGAAATCAGTCCTGAATATTCATTGGAAGCACTGATGCTGAAGCTGAAGCTCCAATACTTTGGCCACCTGATGTGAAGAGCCAATTCACTGGAAAATACCCTAATGCTGGGTAAGATTGAAGACAAAAGGAGAAGGGAGCTGCAGAAGATGAGATGGTTAGATAGCATCACCAACTTAATGGAAATGAATTTGAGCAAACTCTAGGAGATAGCGGAGGACAGGGAAGCCTGGAGTACTCCAGTCCATGGAGTTGCAAAGAGTCAAACACAACTGAGCGACTGAACAACAAAATGATTCAGCAGTCTTACTCTTTGATACACACCCAGAAGCGCTTAAGTTAGAATTCCCATAGCAGCTTTATTCTTAAGAACTCCAAATATGAAACAATCCAAATGTCCTTAATGTAGAGCTTGGGATAAGTAATTTGTGCTATATTCTTATAATTGAATTGTTGTTATTCAGTCATGAAGTCATGCCCTACTCTTTGTGACCCCTTGGACTGCAGCATGCCAGACTTTCCTGTCTCCACTATCTCCCAGAGTTTGCTCACATTCATGTACATTGAGTTGGTGATCTTGTCTAACCATCCCATCCTCTGCTGACCACTTCTTCTTTGTCCTTCAGTCTTTCCCAACATCAAGGTCTTTCCTAGTGAGTCAGCTCTTCACATCAGGTGATCAAACTATTGAGGCTTTAGCTTCAGCATCAGTCTGTCCAATGAATATTCAGGGCAGATCTCCTTTAGGATTGCCTGGTTCAGTTTCCTTGCAGTCCAAGGGAGGGACTCTCAAAAGTCTTCTCTAACACCACAATTTGAAAGCATCAATTCTTTGTCACTCAGCCTTCTTTATGGTCCAACTCACATCCATACATGACTATTGGAAAAACACATACTTTTGACTATATAGACCTTTGTCAGCAAAGTGATGTCTTTGCTTTTTAATACAATGTCTGGGTTTGCCACAGCATTCCTTCCAAGGAGAAAGCATCTTTTAATTGCATGGCTGTAGTCACCATCTGCAGTGATTTTCGAGCCCAAGCAAATAAAATCTGTCACTGTTTCCCCTTTCATTGCCATGAAGTAATGAGGCCAGATGCCCCGAAGTGATGAGACAGGATGCAATGATCTTAGTTGTTTTTAATGTTGTGCGTTAATGTTGCTCAATAAAAATGAGCAAACTTCTACTACTCAAACTTACATGAATGAACCACATTGCTATAATGTTCAGCAAAATAGATTAGGCATAATAACTTAATAATGAATGATTCTGCTTATATATAATTCAGTAGAGAAAACATTAATCTATGATAGGAATCAATGATAATTTTCTCTTCTTGAGATGGGGACTTTGATGGGAGAGAGCTTGATAAATCATTTGTGATGATGGAAATGCACTATATCTTGTGTTGGTTAAATGTGTATATATTTGTCAAAATTCATAAATTGTAATTAAGATTTCATGTTTTCCTGCATGTAAGCTATGCATCATATATTTAAAAGGCAATGCATATTTATATTTTATGAAGCTAAGAATTTGTTGCTTGGATTGGGCCATTCTTTATTTTTATTAAGTTAAATCTATCAACTTTAGAGAATATTGCTTTGATTTCCAGGCTTTTATTTTCAACCTTTGTCTCCAGAGTGATTTTGATGGGTCCTAAACATGAAAACCACCACACAAATGCACAGAACTTCATTCGTCTTTCTAACTATTGAATATACCCTATAAATCTGTGAACTTAGGACTTAAAAGTTATACATTTAATTTAGAAAAATAATGACCTATAAAAGTATCCTTTACACCACTTTTTGCTGACATTCTAAAGCATAATAGAACAAATGGAAATTTAAAAAATCTATTTCAGCTCTAAAATAAAAGAAAGAGAGATATGCAAGGTTCTATGGAAACTGTGAGCAACATTTAATGAACCATGACTAAAAGAAAAGAAGAAAGTTTTAGAATACTTTAAAGATTAGTCTGGAGTAAACAAACACTCTGAAACTCATTAAAATGTACATATTTCACCATTAATATTTTGTGAATTAATTATTTTGAAACAATAGATGAAATACTCATGTTTTAAGCCACTTTCATATAGTCACAGCTCTTTGAAAAAATAATTATCTCTCCTTCCCTTTGCACTTACTTCACAGGCCAGAACGGTCCCCAGTTGATGATGTGTATTCTCTAACAAAAGCAAACAATGACAGAAAGAGACCTAATCTATTTCATCAAACATGCTCTCTCGTTACTATTTATCATTGAATGCAAACTTTAAGATCTCACATTGTTATAAAGATTTCCACCTATTTCTGCAATGATAAAATAGCCCTACATTTTGAATAACAAGTGGCTTCCTTGATAGCTCAGTTGATAAAGAATCCACCTGCAATTCAAGAGACCCTGGTTCAATCCCTGGGTTGGGAAGATCCCCTGGAGAAGGGAAAGGCTACCCACTCCAGTAGTCTGGCCTGGAGAATTTCATGGACACTATAGTCCATGGGGTCACAAAGAGTCAGATACAACTGAGCGACTTTCACTTTTCACTTTAACTAACAAATATATTTTTAAATGGCTCAAAATAAGGATTATCAGAATGAATATTTGTCTTCATTTTTATTTACCTGTCTTCAGCAATCATTATGCAAGATATAGATTTTTCTTAGTAAGATAAATCTATTCCTAATAAGGACAAATAATTAAAGGAAGAAAGATGACATTGTATCATTGTATAGTTGTGTTTTTTTTTCTGATTTATTTTTTAGTTTAATTTAATTTTATTAAATTTACAATATTGTATTGGCTTTGTCATATATCAAAATGAATTCGACACAGGTATACATGTGTTGCCCATCCTGAACCCTCCTCCATCCTCCCTCCCCGTACCATCCCTCTGGGTCGTCCCAGTACACCAGCCCCAAGCATCCAGTATTGTGCATCGAATCTGGGCTGGAGAATCATTGCATATATGATATTATACATGTTTCAATGCCATTCTCTCAAATCATCCCACCCTCTCCCTCTCCCACAGAGTCCAAAAGACTGTTCTATACATCAGTGTCTCTTTTCCTGTCTCGTATACAGGGTTATTGTTACCATCTTTCTAAATTCCATATGTATGCGTTAGTATACTGTATTGGTGTTTTTCTTTCTGGCTTACTTCACTCTGTATAATAGCCTCCAGTTACATTCACCTCATTAGAACTGATTCAAATGTAGTTTTTAAAATTTACTGGCTGTGATTTTAAATCTACTCATTTTATGATTTATAAATCCAATACTTACATCAGATCAGATCAGATCAGTCGCTCAGTCGTGTCCGACTCTTTGCGACCCCATGAACTGCAACACGCCATGCGTCCCTGTCCATCATCAGCTCCCGGAGGTCACTCAGACTCACATCCATCGAGTCAGTGATGTCATCCAGCCATCTCATCCTCTGTCGTCCCCTTCTCCTCCTGCCCTCAATCCCTCCCAGCATCAGAGTCTTCTCCAATGAGTCAACTCTTCGCATGAGGTGGCCAAAATACTGGAGTTTCAGCTTTAGCATCATTCCTTCCAAAGAAATCCCAGGGTTGATCTCCTTCAGAATGGACTGGTTGGATCTCCTTGCAGTCCAAGGGACTCTCAAGAGTCTTTTCCAACACCACAGTTCAAAAGCATCAATTCTTTGGCACTCAGCCTTCTTCACAGTCCAGCTCTCACATCCATACATGACCACAGGAAAGACCATAGCCTTGACTAGGCGAACCTTTGCTGGCAAAGTGATGTCTCTGCTTTTGAATATGCTATCTAGGTTGATCATAACTTTCCTTCCAAGGAGTAAGCGTCTTTTAATTTCATGGCTGCAGTCACCATCTGCAGTGATTTTGGAGCCCAGAAAAATAAAGTCTGACACTGTTTCCACTGTTTCTCCATCTATTTCCCATGTAGTGATGGGACCAGATGCGATGATCTTCGTTTTCTGAATGTTGAGCTTTAAGCCAACCTTTTCTCTCTCCACTTTCACTTTCATCAAGAGGCTTTTGAGTTCCTCTTCACTTTCTGACATAAGGGTGGTGTGATTCACATATCTGAGGTTATTGATATTTCTCCCAGCAATCTTGATTCCAACTTGTGTTTCTTCCAGTGCAGCATTTCTCATGATGTACTCTGCATATAAGTTAAATAAACATGATGACAATATACAGCCTTGACGTACTCCTTTTCCTATTTGGAACCAGTCTGTTGTTCCATGACCAGTTCTAACTGTTGCTTCCTGACCTGCATACAGATTTCTCAAGAGGCAGATCAGGTGGTCTGGGATTCCCATCTCTTTCAGAACTTTGCACAGTTTATTGTGATCTACACAGTCAAAGGCTTTGGCATAGTCAATAAAGCAGAAATAGATATTTTTTCTGGAGCTCTCTTGCTTTTTCCATGATCCAGCGAATGTTGGCAATTTGATCTCTGGTTCCTCTGCCTTTTCTAAATCCAGCTTGAACATCAGGAAGTTCACTGTTCACATATTGCTGAAGCCTGCTTGGAGAAAAGCAAAGCCTGTGCTTTGCTGGAGCAGCCAGGAAGAGATACCCCACGCCCAAGGTAAGAGAAACCCAAGTAAGATGGTAGGTCTTGCAAGAGGGCATCAGAGGGCAAATACACTGAAACCATACTCACAGAAAACCAGTCAGTCTAATCACACCAGGACCACAGCCTTGTCTAACTCAGTGAAATTAAGCCATGCCCGTGGGGCAACCCAGGATGGGCGGGTCATGGCGGAAAGATCTGACAGGGTGTGGTCTACTGGAGAAGGGAATGGCAAACCACTTCAGTATTCTTGCCTTGAGAACCCCATGAACAGTAAGAAAAGGCAAAATGATAGGATACTGAAAGAGAAACTCCCCAGGTCAGTAGGGGCACAATATGCTATTGGAGATCAGTGGAGAAATAACTCCAGAAAGAATGAAGGGATGGAGCCAAAACAAAAAGAATACTGAGCTGTGGATGTGTCTGGTGATAGAAGCAAAGTCCGATGCTGTAAAGAACAATATTGCATAGGAACCTGGAATGTCAGGTCCATGAATCAAGGCAAATTGGAAGTGGTCAAACAAGAGATGGCAAGAGTGAATGTTGACATTCTAGGAATCAGTGAACTAAAATGGACTGGAATGGGTGAATTTAACTCAGATGACCATTATATCTACTACTGCGGGCTGGAATCCCTCAGAAGAAATGGAGTGGCCATCATGGACAACAAAAGAGTCCGAAATGCAGTACTTGGATGCAATCTCAAAAATGATAGAATGATCTCTGTTCGTTTCCAAGGCAAACCATTCGATGTCACAGTAATCCAAGTCTATGCCCCAACCAGTAACGCTGAAGAAGCTGAAGTTGAACGGTTCTATGAAGATCTACCAGACCTTTTAGAACTAACACCCAAAAAAGATGTCCTTTTCATTATAGGGGACTGGAATGCAAAAGTAGGAAGTCAAGAAACACCTGGAGTAACAGGCAAATTTGGCCTTGGAATACGGAATGAAGCAGGACAAAGACTAACAGAGTTTTGCCAAGAAAATGCATTGGTCATAGCAAATACTTACATATTTAACTAAAATATGAATACCAAAAAATTTGAGTGACTTGATTTTCCTGTATCCTAGTGTCTATCTATTTCTGCTTTATTGACTATGCCAAAGCCTTTGACTGTGTGGATCAAAATAAACTGTGGAAAATTCTGAAAGAGATGGGAATACTAGACCACCTGATCTGCCTCTTAAGAAATCTGTATGCAGGTCAGGAAGCAACAGTTAGAACTGGACATGGAAAAACAGACTGGTTCCAAAGGAAAAGCAGTTTGTCAAGGCTGTATATTGTCACCCTGTTTATTTAACTTATATGCAGAGTAAGTGAAAGTGAAAGTGAAGTCGCTCAGTCGTGTCCGACTCTTAGCGACCCCATGGACTGCAGCCCACCAGGCTCCACCATCCATGGGATTTTCCAGGCAAAAGTACTGGGGTGGGGTGCCATTGCCTTCCCCGAGTACATCATGAGAAATGCTGCACTGGAAGAAACACAAGCTGGAATCAAGATTGCCGTGAGAAATATCAATAACCTCAGATATGCAGATGACACCACCTTTATGGCAGAAAGTGAAGAGGAACTAAAAAGCCTCTTGATGAAGGTGAACGTGGAGAGTGAAAAAGTTGACTTAAAGCTTAGTATTCAGAAAACGAAGATCATGGCATCTGGTCCCATCACTTCATGGGAAATAGATGGGGAAACAGTGGAAACAGTGTCAGAATTTATTTTTCTGGGCTCCAAAATCACTGCAGATGGTGACAGCAGCCATGAAATTAAAAGACGCTAACTCCTTGGAAGGAAAGTTATGACCAACCTAGATAGCATATTCAAAAGCAGAGACATCACTTTGCCAACAAAGGTTTGCCTAGTCAAGGCTATGGTCTTTCCTGTGGTCATGTATGGATGTGAAAGTTGGACTGTGAAGAAGGCTGAGGGTCGAAGAATTGATGCTTTTGAACTGTGGTGTTGGAGAAGACTCTTGAGAGTCCCTTGGACTGCAAGGAGATCCAACCAGTCCATTCCGAAGGAGATCAGCCCTGGGATTTCTTTGGAAGGAATGATGCTAAAGCTGAAACTCCAGTACTTTGGCCACCTCATGCGAAGAGTTGACTCATTGGAAAAGACTGTGATGCTGGGAGGGATTGGGGGCAAGAGGAAAAGGGGACGACAGAGGATGAGATGGCTGGATGGCATCACTGACTCGATGGATGTGAGTCTGAGTGAACTCTGGGAGTTGGTGATGGACAGGGAGGCCTGGCGTGCTGTGATTCATGGGGTCACAAAGAGTCGGACCTGACTGAGCGACTGATCTGATCTGATCTGAGTGTCTTCCTGAATGATGTTCCTAAAATTTATCATCTCCATACTCCTGTACCTAATATTGTCCCCAAAATGTTTTCATTCTTATTCATCCACAGAATCTCTGATACTTATACATCTCCAGCTCTAAGATAATTGAACTCTGTTATTTCTGATATTGTTATGAAAGATAACTTAGTAGGATGGGAATCTCATTTTCAGATTTCCCACTCTTTAAATATTCATCCCTAAATTTCTTGCATTTGTTTTCCAGCACAGCCTCTCTAATATTTAGCCCCATCAAAGCCTCCAATCTGTTAACCTCATTACCTTTTATTGGCCCATCTTCCTAATTACCTCTTTATTTTTTTGTGTGTCCAGGTTATATTCTATTATCCATGTCATACTCAACTTACTTTATCCTTTCTTACTTCCATAACAAGTTTATATGTCACTGACAAAGTAGAAGAAATGCGATTAAATCTACATACTTATCTTCCTCTAGACTCACAAATTTTGTCTTGCCTTTTTTCAGTAGATTAATTTTAGGTATTAGTAACTCCATCTCTCATGCTTGAATTCCATTCTTCTAGTCTATTCAAGAGCCAGTCCTCTCTTCTTTGCTCAATTGTACATTTTCATCCTCTGCAGTATCACGGAGTAGATTACAAACACATTAGATATACCTGATACCCATCTTAAGATAATCTTCCTCTGATTCCACATTCCCCCCAGCTGTTTTTTGTTATTTGTTTTGTTACAGTTTTATAGAAGTATATCTTGGTTTATCCTTGCCATCATTATTTCCCATTTCTCTCTCTTTTTTTAAAAATATATTCTCACTGAAATTTATTTATTTTATTTTTTTGACTAGGATCAAATCAGTGCCCCCTGCAGTGGAAGTGCAGAGTCTTAACCACAGGAAAGTTATCTTTTTCCTTTCTTTTGAAAAATTTGTTTACTTTGAAAGAACTTGAAATTTGTCAAAAACTTTCAGGAGCAGGACACATAATATTTGTCCTGAAATATAAGAGAATACACTGCTGACCTGAAGCCTATGACTCCTGAACACTGTGCTGTATATTTGCTACAAGCAAAGATTATTCTCCTGAATGACCACAAACACCCATCTAAAGTAGTGATACACTATGTCCGTTTGAACATTTTTTGGCACCTTTCTTTGGGACCAGGATGAAAATTGACCTTTTTTAGCCCTGTGGCCACTCCTGAGTTTCCAAATCTGGAATATTGAGTGCAGCACTTTAAGAGCATCATCTTTTAGGATTTGAAATAGCTCAGCTGGAATTCCAAAAGAATGTTCAAACTACTGCACAAGTGCACTCATTTCACATGCTAGCAAAGACATGCTCAAAATTCTCCAAGCTAGGTTTCAACATTCCATGAGTCAAAAAATTCCGGATGTTCAAATTGGATTTAGAAAAATCAGAGGAACCGGAGCCCAAATTGCAAACATCCATTGGATCATAGAAAAAAAGCAAGAGAACTCCAGAAACGTATCTACTTCTGCTTCATTGACTACACTAAAACCTTTGACTGTGTGGATCACAACAAACTGTGGAAAATTCTTAAAGAGATGAGAATACCAGACTACCTGACTCACTACCTGAGAAACTTTAATGCAGATCAAACAGCAACAGTTAGAACTGGACATGGAACAATGGACTGGTTCCAAATTGGGAAAGGAGTACTTCAAGTCTGTATATTGTCACCCTGCTTATTTAACCTCTCTGCAGAGTACATCATGTGAAATGCTGCACTGGCTGAAGCACAAGCTGGAATCAAGATTGCAGGGAGAAATATCATATAGGCAGATGACACTACCTTATGGCAGAAAGTGGAGAACTAAAAAGCCTCTTAATGAAGGTGAAAGAGGAGAGTGAAACCATTGGCTTAAAACTCAACATTCCAAAATGAAGATGATGGGATCCAGTCCCATCACTTAATGACAAATAGATGTGGAAGCAATGGAAACAGTGTGTGATTTTATTATCTTGGGCTCCAAAATCACTGCAGATTGTGACTGCAGCCATAAAATTAAAAGACACTTGCTCCTTGGAAGAAAAGCTGTTACCAGCCGAGACAGAATATTAAAAAGCAGTGACATTAATTTGCTGATAAAGGCACATATAGTCAAAGCTATGGTTTTTCCAGAAGTCATATATGGATGAGAGAGTTGGACCACAAAGTAGGCTGAGCACCGAAGAATTGACACTTTTGAACTGTGATGTTGGAAAAGACTCTTAAGAGTCCTTTGGACTGCAAGGAGATCAAACCAGTCAATCCTAAAGGAAATAATTCCTGAATATTCACTGGAATGACTGATGCTGAATCTGAAACTCCAATACTTTGGCCACCTGATGCAAAGAACTGACTTGTTATTCCACTTTGATCTGGAGCAGCTCTTCTCTCTTGTCTTGACTTTATGATCTTCATACATTCACAAGTCTTCTTGGAAGGACCCTCATCCTATTGAATCAGGGCCCTACTCTTATGGCCTTCAAAGTGGTCCCAGCTTACGATGCAGGCACATTGGAAGTTAGGCTTCATTGTATGAATTAGGGCTTGCGGACATAGACATTTCATCTATAATACCCACACATGGGTCTGCCCCCTTCAGGACACTCTGAGTCTCCTCCTGGTCCATTTTTGTGCCCTGTCTCTCCAGCCCTCTACGGAAACCTACCTCCACCAGCCCCACCTGTAGGGTTTTGAACTGATTTTTTTTTTTTTTTTTCAGGAAGAACATTTTCCTTATGAAATAATTTTTAGAACGTCTCCTTCTTCTCTTTCTCACTTTTTCTGTCCCTTACTTAACATCCTGAAGTTACCACCCAACATAGATTGAGGCTACTGACAACAACTTATATCTGAATATGCAGTTCTCCTCTGTTCTGCAACTTCCACCAGAGGTAACAAGCATACTGAATCTTGTGTTTAGTCTGTAACAAATATATATATATATATATATATATATATATATATATATATATATATATATATATATGCTTCATAAAAATGGTATTATGCACTATGTAATCATTTGTAACTTAACTCTTCCACTCACTTATATATTGTGAAACTTTCCTTTACTGTGCGCAGCTGCAGTTCATTTACATTTACTGTTGCTGATGTTTCATTGAAAATACTGTAATTTTCTCCATTTTCCTTTCAGTGGGCATTGGGATTTTTCTACGTGTTTCTATTGAAATTTTATGCTCATTACTCTGTAATCAGTTACATGCATTCTTGATCACAGCACTTCTACCTCACAGAAATACATATAAAATACTCTGTGTGGCAAAATGAGATACACACACGTGTGTTTGTTTATTGTTTCTCTCTTCACTCTATTGTCTCCAGTATAAAAACCATATCTGCTACTTAAGAAATATTTTTTTTAAATGAGGAACTGTTTTGCAATATGTGATCAAAGGGAAGATATCAGAACAGACCCTCCCTCACCCCTCATCTTCACCTGCCCCCAGGTGAGCATGCAGCCTGGGCATGCCAAGTGCTGTGGCGGTGGGGGTTGGGGGTGGGGGTTGGGTGGAGTGGCACGTCTCCAAGTGCTGAAGAGAAAGGGCAGGCCACATGGGGCAAAATCAAGTTCACAGGAGAATTGAAGGAACTAAGCAAAAGAGGAAAGAGGTAAGCCTGGCAAAGATGTTACCTGAGAAACAAAACTATAAACATGGAACCAAAGAAGACAGTGTTTTCACAATTAGGACTTTATCAGACAGTGGTCAATTTGCCTTAAAAATTTTATAAAAAATCAGAAGTTGATTTAATGAAAAATTAAAATCAGGCTGTTAAAATATACTTTAAAATACAAGGATTCAAATTGAGAAATAGAAGAGAACCAGAATAAAATAAAGAAAATATGAGAAAGAATGAGTTAAAGGACATGAAAATATTATACATTAAGACAACAAATAAATGGCCAATAATTTTAGGATGTACTCTTCCAGCTAGAAACCAAAGAAATGCATGGTTAATATGTCAAATGTGACCAGTTTGGTGGAGAGGAGACAGAAAGGGGAGCTTACTGCTGGTGACAACTGAGTGGCTGCAGGGCAGTTCCAAAGCTGGTAGGCAATCATGGATTGGGTCTGAAGGGACTCACATTTTTACCTATTCCACCAGGTAGGATCTAGTCAAGATAAAGAAACTATGCCAGTTATGTCAACAGACAAAGTTTAAAATAAATTATTTTAATTAAATATTGAGGACTGAGTAATAGTATGTTAAGGTATTATGAAAGGACAGCTTCTAGGACTGGAGGTGTGAGAATCTGGATAACATTTGGCAGCCTATGAAAGTGAAAGTCATTCAGTCTTATTTGACTCTTTGAAACCCCATGGACTGTAGCCCACCAGACTCCTCTGTCCAAATATCACAAATCTATTTTCCCATGAAGTTGGAAAGAATTCTTGTTATGATCTCATCTCTGGTTAAAACTATAAGATATAATTTGTTTATTCTTTGAACATTTTTTTATTTCTCACACTTCAAAAATGAGTCTTATTATATACAGCATTTATACATTCTCTCATGTTATTAAAATATGGCTTGGAAAGCTTGCCTAATATCACTTTGCTCTAGTTTGTTACATTTAACGTCTATCCTATACTGGACATTTAAGTTGCTTTAATTTATTCAGTTATAAATGATATTATAATAAAATTATTTTTAGAGCTCTGCATGAATATCTAAATATTTCTGTAAGTGAAATTTTGTTAGCAATGGTATGATCATTTTAAGGATCATAGGTGAGAAAAAAGGTCAAATTTTCTAAAAGTTTGACCATTCACAATCATTAGCAGTGCACTATATAGCAGGATTTGTGAAGTGTATTTTCAAGAGTTTCACATTTAAGCATGATGTTGGCTGTTTATTGAGGCTAATATTCTTGATTTTTTATTCCTTTACTTCTTATACTTATGTTTTGTTTGCACAAAAAATGGAGTTTTGAAATTTAACAACTATTTGTGACATCTATTAAATGAGATATGGCTTTTATTAATCACCATAATGAATTGTTTATTAGAATTCACATTTATAAGCATGGAAGAATAAACTTTTAACTGCAAGCACTAAGGAGAAGTTTTGGAAAATATATACTGATAAAAACAAACAACACAATTAAAAAATATGCGAGTATATCTCTTGAACAGGCATTTCAAAAAAGAAGAAAAAAAAATCCTGTAGGCACATTAAATGGTACTTATTGTAATTAGACATCAAGAAATGTAAGTTAACTCACAATTCGATGCTACTGTATAAAGATTCAAATGGCTAAAATTGATAAGATTGACAACTCAATACTAGGTGTTGGAAAAGATGTGGGACAACTGGAACTCCTACACTGGACTGCTGCTGCTGCTTAGTCACTCAGTGACTTTGTGATCCCACAGACTGTAGCCTGCTAGCCTCCCTGCCAGGTTCTTGGGGCAAGATTGGCTAATCAGATGTAAAAAGGTAAAGTCCTTCTAGGAAATTGATTGGCACTTTCTGTTTTAAAAATAATAACTTTACTGAGTTACAGTTTATATGCAAAAAACTGCACATGTTTTATATATACAATCTGATGAGTTTGGACATATCTAAACATCTGTGAGATTACTATCACAATCAATGTAGCAGACATCTATCACCTCCAAAAGATTTTTTGTGTCCCTTTGTGGGTAGGTTCTTTTTTTTTTTTAATGCTTCTACTCTATGATCCAACAGTTCTACTCCTATGTATTTATCAAGAAAAATAAACACACGTGTCCACCAAAGGACATGCACATTAATATTCATGGCAGATTTATTCATAATATCTAAAACCCAGAAACAATTCAATTATCTTTTAACAGTAGCACAAATGAACAAAACCCCATGGACTGCAGCCTACCAGTCTCCTCCATCCACGGGATTTTCCAGGCAAGAGTACTGGAGTGGGGTGCCATCGTCTTCTCCAACATTACATTGGAACTCAGCAATTCCAATTGCTGGCATTTTACTCAGCAATTAAAGCAATTAATTTTATCATTACATGCAATAACATGAATAAAGCACAAAACTATTATACTGAGAACATGCACACATATTCCATGTGAATCTGATTTACAATGATATAAACCAGGACAGTGGTAACCTGGCAGCAGTTGGAACTAACAGCAAATGTTATAAGGAAAGTCTTGGGGATGATGAAATGACTTGAGTACTGGTTACACAGACATATATACCTGTCAGAATTTGATCTGCGTGCTTGCACATTTTATTTTACATAAATTATATCTCAATAAACTTCATGCAATTTTAGAAACAAATTACAAAAATATTTTTTTAAACAATACTTTAGGAAAATTATCAAATGCAATTCTGCTCAAATATTTGGGGATAAGAGCTGGAATTGTTCCAAGCAAGAACTGAGACACTAGATATTTGAGAAACATGGTAGATTTTGAAAAATCACCTAAGAATTCAATCCACAGATCTGAGGTCCAATTTCATATTTCTAAAGCCTAAGATAGTCAATAATTCTTGTGCTACTTCAAATTTCTAGAGCACAAAATGTAAAAAATATACCTAAAACTCTATTATTGCTCAGCTCCAAAACCAACTAGCCAAACAAAAAGTAGGAAAAAAACCCAGAGAATATAGATTTTTAAACTGTAGATTATGACACAAATGAAAGACATAAATAGAATAATAAATGAAATTTAAAAAAGATTGTTATATTACCAAATAAACCAATTGATAATTTACCAAATAAACCATTACCAAAATGGTTTATTCCCAAAATTTAAAATAGAGTAAGTCAACACTTTCTGTATAAGAGTAACAGCAAAGAATTTTAAAAGACAAAGATATCCAGCTAGAATCTCCACTTAATGGATATGGAAAAATCAGAATGTAAAAATGTTCAACCTGGAAAAGAGAGGGAGCCAGACACTAACCAGGTAATTTGGAAGATATGCACACATATTCCTAGACTTTAAGCAGGACACCTTGTATAGCTTGAGGCCAATTTCTTTTTTGGTTGTTTTTGTTCTCTGTTTAATACTCAAAAATTGATTTGTGTTTATTTTTCCTAATTTCTAATGATCACTGCCAGATGATCAACTAATTTATAGATTAAACAACAACGACAACAACTTGTTTTTGGGTTAGTATATCTATTGTCCTGTACTTCTGTTTTTGAATGTATCATTTTTTTAACTTATATTTGTGTGTTCATTTCCTTCCGCTTTTCTTAGGGTTATAGTTGTTTTTTTTTTTTTTCCTTTGAACCAGGAGTTATAGAAAGCAAAATGTTAAATATATAATTTTTCAGTAATTTCTGATATAAAATTTCAGATATTCTAAAATATATAGATAGCAGAATTCTTTCACTGTAAAAATGTCCTTTTGTGGTACTTACTTATGAAGACTATCTTAGCTGTGAGTAGACTGTTTACATTACATTCAATAGGTAGCCAATATTTCTCTATTGTTTTGCAATGCAAAACCTCATTTCTTTTGTATATAAATTTTTTTTCTTCTGAATGTTTCTTAAATTTATACTCTATTCTTAGATTAGAAAAAGAAGAAAGGAAGGAAGGGAGAAAGAGAAAGATCAGAAATTATTTAAAACTCTGGATAGATGAACAGTATGAATGTGAGAACTAATCTAGGAGTTGTGGGGACTGTCTGGGATCCAGGAGGCAGTTCTGATTAGATCTTTTGGGTGAAGTACGGACAAGTACCCATGTTCAGGAATTTTGCTGGAGTAATATTTCTTTCTGCCCCATGTAACCCTGGTGGTGGTTTAGTTGCTGAATCATGTGTGACTCTTTGTGACCCCATGGACTGTAGCCCACCAGGCTCCTCTGTCCATGTTATTTCCCAGGCAAGAATTTTGGAGTGGGTTGCTATTTCCTTCTCCAGGGGATCTTCTTAACCCAGGGATTGAACCTGTGTCTCTTGCATAGCAAGCGATCTTCTGCATAACAGGCAGGTTCTTTACCTCTGAGCCACCAGGGAAGCTTTAGGGGTTCCTTTGTTGTTGCTGTTGCTCACACATGTGAGGCAAGTTACCTAGGAAGATGTTCTGGGCAGTGATAATGACCTGTTGGGGTAAGGAATATACAGAAACAACCAGCTTCAAGGATTCCCTCCACCTATGTTTACTCACCTGCTTCACACTTCCAGGACAAGTAGATTATAAGAAAAGAAACTGTCACTTTCCAGAGCTGCTTTCTTTAGAGCTTAAAGTGAATATCACATATTCTTGCTGATATGAGGGGAAGGGGAGTCACAATCACAGCACAATTGTGTCTCTGGTTTTATTTAAGTTTCAGTGCACATCAGTTTCCCCTTCTTAAAACTTGTTCTTCCTCATGCAGCTTTACTAAATCTGCCAGGGAAGAATGTTCCTATCCAAGGAATAAAACTATGATAAAAGCAAAATAAATAAATTGAATACTCAAAGTCACATGATAAAGAAGAAATAAATTACAAATTAAAAAAAATACAATATGCATTCCCAGCAAAACAAGGGATGATTTTTGTATGTTGAAGTAACAAGTCATAAAAAGAAGCCATGTAGAAACACTGGTTATTATGATTTAATAATTCAGAGAAAGAACGTAGGTTGGGAAAAATAACATACATGATTAAAGAAAAATTTAATGAACTAAAAATATCAGGTTGAGAATATCTCCAGATCAAAGAGACATTTGATCTATCATGACCTATCTATCATGACCTATCTCTCATCAAAGAGAAAGGTCATCAGAGAATGTCAACACTCTGCTAGTAAATATTTAATTTAGACAAAATGGACCAATAATTAGAAAAATAGAGCTTGCCAAAGCTGACACAGTGGAGGAGACAATCTAGTTCTATTACCTGGTAAAGAAATTGAACCTTAATAAACAAATCTTCACAAAATAAAGGGATAGGTTCACTTAGCTTCACAAATGATTTATTTTAAGCATTAGAATGCTGATAAAACACAATTAATAAATTATTTCAGAAACCAAAGAACACTGGCAAACTTCTCAATGGTTTTCATAAACTTTCAAAATCTCATAAGGCTACACAGGAAATGAAAACTGAGAATGGGATGTTTGAAGAAAGTAACATGGAAATATATACATTACTATATGTAAAATAAATAGCTAACGGGAATTTATTGTAGGACTTAGGAATCTCAAATCTGTGCTCTGTAACAACCTAGACGGATGGGATGGGGAGGGAGGTGGGAGGAGGTTCAAAAGGAAAAGGACACAAGTCCTACAGCTGATTCATATTGATGTTTGGCAGAAGCCAACACAATATTGTAAAGCAATTATCCTTCAATTAAAGATAAATAAATTTAATTATGCTATGCTATGCTAAGTCACTTCAGTCATGTCCGACTCTGTGTGACCCCATAGACAGCAGCCCACCAGGCTTCCCCATCCCTGGGACTCTCCAGGCAAGAACACTGGAGTGGGTTGCCATTTCCTTCTCCAATGCATGAAAGTGAAGAGAGAAAGTGAAGTCGCTCAGTCATGTTCGACTCTTAGCGACCCCATGGACTGCAGCCCACCAGGCTCCTCTGTCCGTGGGATTTTCCAGGCAAGAGTACTGGAGTGGGGTGCCATTGCCTTCTCCAAAATTTAATTATAAAACTATATAAATAAGAAAGTTTCTAGAAATATTGACAAGAAAAAAGAGAGACAAGAAATAAATACAGAATTTAAAAAATAAACAAGATATATTGCTTTTAATTAGAATATTATGAAAAATACAGCAATAAAGTAAAAAACCCATCTCCCATGCTAGTAAGGTTATGCTCAAAATCCTACATACTAGGTTTCAATGTTATGAGAACCAAGAACTTTAGTCCAAGATAGGTTTACAAAAGGCAAAAGAACCAGAGATCAAATTGCCAACATTCGCTGGATCATAGAGAAATCAAGGGAATTCCAGAAAAATATCTCCCTCTATTTCATTGAATATGCTAAAATCTTTGACTGTGTGGATCATAGCAAACTGTGGAAAACTCTTACAGAGATGGGACTAGACCATCTTACCTGTTTCCTGAGAAACTTGTATGCTGACCGAGAAGCTACAGTTAAAACACTGTATGGAGCAACTGACTGGTTCAGGATTAAGAAAGTTGTATGACAAGGTGGTTTATTGTCACTCTATTAATTTAACTTATACACAGAGCACATCATGAGAAATGCTGAGCTAGAAATACAAGCTGGAATCAAGATTGCCTGGAAAAATAGCAACAACCTCAGATATGTGTATGATACAGCGACTGAACTGAACTGAATGGTAGAGAGTGGAAAGGAATTAAAGAGCCTGTTGATGGGGTGAAGGAGGAGAGTGAAAAGGCTGGGTTAAAACTCAGTATTAAAAAAAAAAAAATCAAGATCATGGCATTTGGTTCCAACACTTCATGGCAAATAGAAGAGAAAAAGTGGAAGCAGTGACAAATTTCCTCTTCTTGAGCTCTAAAATCACTGTGGATGGTGACTGCAGCCATGAAATTAGAAGATGATTGCTTCTTGGCATGGAAGCTATGACAAACAGTGTGTTAAAAAACATAGACATCGCTTTGCCAACAAAGGTTGTATAGTCAAAGCTTTAATCTACCCAGTAGTCATGTACAAATGTGAGAGCTGGACACTGGACAATAAAGAAGACAGAGTTGTGGAAGAATTAATGCTTTTGAACTGTGGTGCTGGAGAATCCTCTTTAGAGTCCTTTGCACAGCAAGAAGATCAAGTCAATTTATCTTAAAGGAAATCAACACTGAATACTCTTTGGAAGGATTGATGCTGAAGCTCCAATACTTTGGGCACTTGATGCAAAGAACTGACGTATTGGAAAAGACACTGATGCTGGGAAAGATGGAAAGCAGAAGGAGAAGAGGGTGACAGAGGATGAGATGGTTAGATGTATCACCAATGCAATGCATATGAACCTGGGCAAACTCCTGGAGATGGTGGCAGAGAGGGAGGCCTGGTGTGTTGCAGTCCATGGAGTCACAAAGAGTCAGACACAATTGGCAACTGAACAACAACAAACTAGCACAAATAAAAAGGGAAAGTTGATTAGATAAAAATTATCCCAAAGAAATTGAACATGTAAATAAATTTCTTTCACCCTCTAAGAAACATCCTCCTAACCCCCAGCATGGACACCAATCTAATCAAGTTTCATGGTCACTCACTGGAACACCATCACCTCCTATCATATGCATCACATCCCCTCAATCTGTGTGATCCAGAGGGATGTAATAAACATTCCCATTTCTCCATATAACTGCTGCAGAAAGAACTACACCAGCTGAAAGAACCACCAAAGTCCTGCCAAGGTCTCCAAACTCATCTCATGCCCCCTCCTCCTTAATTTATGTGATCTGCTATATCTGAATATTGTTCTGTCTTCACAAGTGTATCCTTTTTCCCACTCTAGTGCCTTCACACACTCACTTCTGTGTGGAGTGTTCTTTCCCTCTCCCCCAGCCAACATCTCCTCTTCAGTCTCAAATTTAATTCCAACTTTTCCCTGGACTTTCAGTCACATCACATCCCTACACTCCATGCTCCCTGGACCTGCAGTCCCAGCACAGCTGCACCTGTGGACCCTGTTCTGCCTCTATCATCAAACTGTGACCTCTGCCAGAAGGGGACCATGCTTGTCTTGTTCCAGGATGTCCTCGCTCCTCACACTGTGCTCAGCATCACTTAAATGTGCATAGATAGTTTTTAAATAAGTGAATGGAAAATTATATAAGAGACCTGAAGGAAATACACTAAAGTGCTATCATGGCTAAATTCAGTGTTGGCATGACAAGTAACTTTATTTTCTTATTTTTGCTTATCCATGTTTCCCAAATTTGAGGAGTGTTTATTGTATCACTTTTATAACATTGCTGCTGCTGCTAAGTCGCTTCAGTCGTGTCCGACTCTGTGCGACCCCATAGACGGAAGCCCACCAGGCTCCCCCGTCCCTGGGATTCCCCAGGCAAGAACACTGGAGTGGGTTGCCATTTCCTTCTCCAATGCATGAAAGTGAAGAGTGAAAGTGAAGTCGCTCAGTCGTGTCCGACTCTAGCGACCCAATGGACTGCAGCCTACCAGGCTCCTCCGTCCATGGGATTTTCCAGGCAAAAGTACTGGAGTGGGATGCCATACTGAGGCATAATTAACAACCAAAATTGTAATGCATTTAAAGTGTACAACATGATCATTTGATATGCATGCACATTATGAAAGGACATACTTTTATAAACTTTTATAAAACTTTTTAATAAACTTTTTATAAACTCACCAAACTTTCATAAAACAGATGATTTCTATCTTATACAAGTACATATAGTAAGGTTGAAAAAAAGAAAGCCTTCTCTATTCATTTTTTGTGGCTTGTCCAAGTTTATATTTTCAAATGTGATAAGAAAACATAAAATAAAAGACTAGGCACATTTACCAAGTGAGCATAGGCCACAAATTCAAAAATAATAAATTAACTGAGTTCAACAGAACCTTTAAAAATAAACTTTTAGGGATAATTCACTAATCTAGTAAACTTGAGGTCTGCCAATGTATATTAAGAAAAGTGTTAGTTTTCAATGATTATCTATGATTTTGTAATACAATTCTTAATAATTTTGATAAAAGTATTTTGGTAATGCAATGCATTAGTTTTATATTGCTGAATAATACATCACCACAAACTTAGTGCCTTAAACACACATTTATTATGATGTCGCTTCATTGGAACAGGATTCCCCAGCTCAAATTAATGTATTAGCCAAGCTGCCTTCCATCTGGTGGCTTGGCTGGAAAAGAGTCTGTTTCCAAGAGATTTTAGTCTGTTAGCAGAATTCAGTTCCTAGAAGTATAGGAATGAAGTTTCTGTTCCTTGCAGTCTGACCACCAGGAATTGCTCTAAGCTTCTAGAGGTCTTTCCATTTGGCTCTCTCCATAAGCAGGAAATGGCAACCCACTCCATTGTTCTTGCCTGGAGAATCCCAGTGACAGGGGAGCCTGGTGGGGTGCCACTTATGGGATCACACAGAGTCAGACACGACTGAAGTGGCTTAGCAGCAGCAGCAGCATCATAAGCAGTTCACAATGTGGCTATTTCATTCTTCAAGTGTGCCGTATCATCTTTCTTGGTATAAATCTCTCATTTCAGAAAAGGCCTGGGCCCTCTTGTTGATGGCTCATTTGATTGGGTCAGACTCACTGAGAATAACTTCCCTTTTCATTAGGAACTGATTAGGAACTATGATAGCATTCTGTAGAACACCTTTGCTTTAGTCATATTAGTACAGTTTAGTCACTCAGTTGTGTCCAACTCTTTGAGACCTAATGGACTGCAGCAGGCCAGGCTTCCCTGTCCATCACCAACTCCCAGAGCTTACTCAAACTCATGTCCATTGAGTCGGTGATGCCATCCAACCATTTCATCCTTTGTTGTCCTCTTCTCCTCCTGCCTTCAATCTTTCCCAGCTTCAAGATCTTTTCCAGTGATTCAGTTCTTCACACCAGGTGGCCAAAGTATTGGAGTTTCAGCTTCAGCATAAGTCTTTCAAACAAATATTCAGGACTGATTTCCTTTAGGATGGACTGATTGGATCTCCTTGCAGTCCAAGCAAGGGACTCTCAAGAGTCTTCTCCAATACCACAGTTCAAAAGCATCAATTCTTCAATGTTGAGCTTTCTTTATGGTCCAGTTTTCTCATCCATACATGCCTACTGGAAAAACCATAGCTTTGACTAGATAAACCTTTGTTGGTAAAGTAATGTCTGTGCTTGTTAATGTGCCATGTAAGTTGGTCATAGTTTTTCTTTCAAGGAGGAAGCCTCTTTTAATTTCATGGCTGCAGTAAACCATCCTCAGTGATTTTGAAGCCCAAGAAAAGAATGTCTCTCACTGCTTCCACTGCTTCCCCATTTATTTGACATGAAGTGATGGGACCAGATGTCATGATCTTAGTTTTATGAATGTTGAGTTTTAACACAACATTTTCACTCTCTTCTTTCACTTTAATCAAAATGCTCTTCAGTTCTTCATCACTTTCTGCCATAAGGGTGGTGTCATCTGCATATCTGAGGTTATTGATATTTCTCCTGCCAATCTTGATTCCAACTTGTGCTTCATCCAATTCATCGGCATTTTGTATGATGCACTCAACATATAAGTTAAAGAAGCAGGGAGACAATATACAGCCAGATGTACACCTTTCCCAATTTCGAACCAATCTGTTGTTCCATGTCTGGTTCTAACTGTTGCTTCTTGACCTGCGTGCAGATTTCTCAGGAAATATAATTTTTATATAATATTTCTTCTGATAAATATAATTCCTCAGATTTCATTTGCCATATGAAAAGAAAAAGTCGCTCAGTCATATCCGACTCTTGGCGACCGCATCGACTCTAGCCTGATAGGCTCCTCTTTCCATAGAATTTTCCAGGTGAAAGTACTTACGTGGGTTGCCATTTCCTTCTCCAGGGGATCTTCCTGACCCAGGGGTTGAACCTGGGTCTCCCACATTGTGGGCAAATGCTTTACCATCTGAGCTATCAGGGAAGCTTATTTGGTATATTATCTAGACTAATTCCAATAATGAAATTCCATCATATTTGTAAGGCTTGCTTACACATAAGGGGAGAGCAATACACCAGACATATACATTAAGGGGGCAGGAACATCGAAGGTCATTTTAGAATTCTGCCTACCATCGTCAATAGAGATTATATAATGAAATCTAAAGAAATCATATCTAACAGAGAAAATTTAGTCATTTATTTTATTCTAACAATTCTCTATTTCTATTATTTAGTACCAGATGTCCAAGCCTATTCTACATAACAAGAAAGAAGAGTAAGATTTAAATCAAAAAGGTTAACATCTGTACACAAAATTAATAAGTTTCTGGAAATGTTACTGTAGATAATTGATTAATTTTGTAAACCAGTTACATTTCTCTGTGCTGTGCTTAGTTGCTCAGTTGTGTTTGACTCTTTGTGGACCCGTGGAGTAGCCTGCCAGGCTCCTCTGCCCGTGGTGATTCTTCAGGCAAGAATACTGGAGTGATTTGCCCTCCTCTAGGGGATCTTCCCAACCCAGGGATTGAACCCAGGTCTCCCGCGTTGCAGGTGGATTCTTTACCATCTGAGCTATCAAGAAAGCCCAAGTAGAGTGGGTAGCCTTACCTTCTCCAGAGAAACTTCCCTACCCAGATATCAAACCAGTGTCTCCTGCATTTCAGGTGGATTCTTCACCAGCCAAGCTACCAAGGAAGCCCTGCATTTCTCTAGACCTGAGTAAAAACCTAGAAATTATAGGAAAACAAAGAAATATATACAATAGAAACAGAACAATAGCTAGCAATTATTGTAATTTAATATACACCAAGATTCTTCAAGGATTAAAGCATATATGAATATTCTATTATTTAGATACATTATTATTCTATGTTAATGGATGAAACAATTCAATATTATACAGATACCGATTTTCTTTATCTAATAGTTATATTTAATA
The DNA here is from genome assembly GCA_935064755.1 of Tragelaphus eurycerus. NCBI lineage: Eukaryota > Metazoa > Chordata > Mammalia > Artiodactyla > Bovidae > Tragelaphus > Tragelaphus eurycerus. Next base: position 1,020,099 of record CAKXYN010000216.1, on the reverse strand, counting down.
CAATCTCAATTAAAAAGCACATTTTTAAACAAGTCCCCAAGGAATTATGATACTGGTTCTCAGACCCCACCTGAAGAGATGTTCTCCTGGGAAGACCTGCTCAGCCCTACACCCAGCTACGTACAGATATTTACCCTGATGGGTGATACAATGTGCTATAGATGCTATAGATAAGTGCTAGCTTCTGGATTTCAGGTTCTCTTAAAGAGGAAGAAGGATCAAATGTAATTTTTGTCAAACAAAATGGGGACATAGTCCATGGCCAAAAATACATTATACCTATGAAGGGTCTTCTCAAATAAGAGAGTCTTGTTACTGGGGATTGCAAGACGGGATTTGCATGTGGACATCATTATTTTCATAAGTTTTTACTAAAATCTTAAAGTACAAATCAGGATATAATTTGATGCAAAATATTTTATATTTAAATGACTAGTTACTACTTAAAAGCCTCTAGATTTTTTTTAAAGACACATGTTTTAAATCATTTCATACTATGTGAGTTACTATTTACTTCAGATATCACTTAAGACTTTTTTTTTTCTTTCCTCTTGTAAATCCTTTGTAAAACTAGGTTTTGGCTTACATTACTTTGGTACTTATACCAGTCAATTTCTCCTAGAGTTATGTGGTTTCTTTTTCTTTTTTTCTTTCTTTCTATGATTACTTCCAAAGGGGAGGGGGGGGGAAATCTTGCTTATTTAACTTGTGTGAAAAGTGCTGCTGCTGCTACCAAGTCAAATCAGTTATGTCCGACTCTGTGTGATCCCATGCACCAGGCTCCCTGGTCCCTGGGAATCTCCAGGCAAGAACACTGGAGTGGGTTGCCATTTCCTTCTCCAATGCATGAAAGTGAAAGTGAAGTCGCTCAGTCGTGTCCGACTCTTAGCGATCCCATGGACTGCAGCCTACCAGGCTCCTCCCTCCATGGGATTTTCCAGGCAAGAGTACTGGAGAGGGGTGCCATTGCCTTCTCCGTGTTTGAGAAGTAAAATAGTTTATTTTCTTGCCAACTGCTCCAATTTGATTATAGTTTATGAAATTGCACGTTGTGTTAGCACTTGATTAAATAAGACCAAAATCCCCACTTTTCTAAGACTCCTTTTTTGTTGAAAATTATTTATATTTAATGATAAGATTTATTTCACCAAGACATAAATTTAACAGAAAGGCATCTGTCCAATTTTGCCATAATTTTTGTGGTAGTTAAGAAGATAACCCATTCATAAGCTTCTTTCTCATGACTTTTTTCTATTTAAACTTCAAAAAACTTTCCCTAAAATTTGTAAGAAAAAAAAAAATTGTCTACAGATGATTTAAGTAGGCTTCACTTTCAAACTGCTTCAATTCTGTTCAAGTTTATTGGCAGATGGTCAACTTTTTACTGAAGAAAGCTGTAGTGATAATTTGCATTCAGGCCATTAATGCAATTGTGACACTTTCACCAGTTCACAGAAGAGAAACTTGCATTTGTACAATAAAATGACCCTTTGTGTGACATACTTATGTTAATTATTGATGAATCAGGCAATTTTCCAGGTAGAAGGCAAATGAAATATAACTATTCTACCTCCCTGCACCCTTATATTTTACAAGTTCAAAAACCCAGAAAAATTAGCAAGTGTTTAGGTCATAAACTTCCAACATGACAGATAAGAGCCTGGAGCTCACCTTTCAATTTTGCTAGTCCTTCAAGCCTAGGTTTTATTTTATCCCCCGCCCCCCGCCCCAACCCCCCCCCCCCGCAGTGTCTGGTAAGCACACATCTCCTGATTGCCTTCTTGATGTGTCCTTACATTGTGAAGAAAGAGATCAACTGTCTCATGCCTCTCCCCTGTTTTTGTTTTATTAAAGTATAGATGATGTACAATATTACATGTTTCAAACGTACAACATAGTGATTCAAAATATTAAAGATTATACTCCATTTACAGTTATTAAAAATAATGGCTATATTCACTGTGCTGTACAATATATCTGTAGTTTTTTATTTTAGTGTTTGTGCCTCTTAATCCCATAGCTCTGTCTTACCCTCTCTTTCCTCTCTCCACTGGTTTGCTGTCTATACCTGTGAGTCTGTTTCTGTATTATTATATTCATTAGTTTGATGTATTTTTTAGAATCCACAAATAAATTACATCAGGGCTTCCCTGGTGGCTTGATGGTAAAGAACTCATCTGCCATTGCAGGAGATACAGGTTCGATCCCTAAGTCTGAAGAAGGAAATGGCTTCCCACTCCAATATTGTTGCCTGGGAAATTCCATGGACAGAGAAGCCAGGCAGGCTATAGTCCATGGAGTTATAAAGAGTCAAACATGACAGAGACTAAACAACAGCATAAGTGACATCATACTGTATTTATCTTTTTGTTTGACTTATTTTACTTCATATAATATCCTTCAAGTCTATCCATTTGTAAATGGCAAAATTTCATTTATTTTGTGGCTGAGTAGTCTTCTGTTGGATATATATATATATATATGTGTCACATATTTTTAATCCATTCAACAGCTGATAGACATTTAGATTGTTTCCATATCTTGTACTGTAATAATGCTGTTGTAAATGCAATTGTAGAAGTAAGTGCTGTTGTAAAAGGAATGCAATCATAAATCCTGCTGCCATGAACATTGAGTTGCATGTATATTTTTTAGCTAGTGTTTTCCATACTGTTTTCCACAGTGGCTACACCAATTTACATTCCCCCCAACCTTTATTTCCATATCCTAGCCAAAATTTGTTATTCCTGTTCTTTTTGATGATAGCCATTCTGATAGGTGTGAGGAGATATATATCATGGTGGTTTTAATCAGCATTTCTCTGATGATTAACAGTGTTGAATATATTTTCATGTGCCTGTTGTCCATCTGTATATCTTCTTTGGAAAACTGTCTCTTCAAGTCTGTTGCCCATTTTAAAATCTGAACATTTGTCTTTTTGATATGAAAAGTTGTACAAGCTGTTTGTATGTTTCATATAATCATTTGCATATCTTATCTCCCATTCAGTAGGTTGTCTTTTTACTTTAATTGATGGCTTCCTTTGCTGTGCAGAAGTTTTTATGTTTAATTAGGTGACATATGTTTATATTTGCTTTTATTTCCTTTGCTTCTGGGGCAGATAAAAAATACTTTTATGATTTATGTGAAAGTCTGTTGGTTATGTTTTCTTCTGCGAGTTTTATGGTTTCTGGCCTTAGACTTAGGCTTTTAATCCATTTTGAGTTTATTGATGTATGAGGTATTAATACATCCCTAATTTCTAATTTCATTCTATTACATGTAGCTGCACAGGTTTCCCAGAACCACTTGTTGAAGAGACTGTCTTTTCTCCTTTGTATCTTCTTGCCTTTTATTGTATTAATAGATTAATTGATGATAAGTGTGTGCGTTTATTTCTGGGCTTCCATTCTGTTACATTGATCTATGTCTTTGTTTTTGTGCCTGTACCATGATGTTTTGATTACTGTGGCTTTCTATTAAGTTAAACAATAGGGATCATGATTCCTCCAGCTCAACTCTTTTTTTTTTTTCCCTCAAGATTTCTTTGGCTATTTGGGATCTTTTGTGTTTCCACACAATTTTTAAAATTATTTTCTCTAGTTCTGTGAAAATTGCCCTTTGTATACTGCTAAGGCTTGCATTGAATCTTGGATTGCTTTGAGTCTGTAAAGTCACCATCTGCAGTGATTTTGGAGCCCAAGAAAATCAAATATGTCACTATTTCCATTGTTTCCCCATCTATTTGCCATGAAGTGATGGGACCAACATCCGTTGGATCATAGAAAATTTCCAGTATCTGTTGGATCATAGAAAAAGCAAGAGAGTTCCAGAAAAACATCTACTTCTGCTTTATTGGCTAAGCCAAAGGCTTTGACTTGTGTGGATCACAACAAACTGTAGAAAATTCTGAAGGAGATGGAAATATCTGCCCCCTGAGAAATCTGTATGCAGTTCAAGAAAGAACGGCTAGAACCGGACATGGAACAATGGATTGGTTCCAAATTGGGAAAGGGTACATCAGAGCTGTATATTGCCAACCTGCTAATTTAACTTATATGCAGAGTGCATCATGTGAAATTCTGGGCTAGATGAAGCACAAGCTTGAATCAAGATTTCTGGGAGAAATATCAATAACCTCAGATATGCAGATGACACCACACTTATGGCAGAAAGTGAAGAACTTCTAAAGAGCCCTTTGATAAAAGTGAAAGAGGAGAGTGAAAAAGTTGGCTTAAAGCTCAACATTCAGAAAACTAAGATCATGGCATCTGGTCCCATCACTTCATGGCAAATAGATGGGGAAACAATGGAAACAATGACACACTTTATTTTGGGAGGTTCCCAAATCACTGAAGATGGTGACTACAACCATGAAATTAAAAGATACTTGCTCCTTGGAAGAAAAGCTATGACCAACCTACATAGCATATTAAGAAGCAGAGACATTACTTTGCCAACAAAGGTCTATCTATTCAAAGCTATGGTTTTTCCAGTAATCATGTATGGATTTAAGAATTGGACCATAAAGAAAACTGAGCACTGAAGAATTGATGCTTTTGAACTGTGGCGTTGGAGAAGACTCTTGAGAGTCTGCTGAACTGCAAGGAGATCAAACCAGTCAATCCTAAAGGAAATCAGTCCTGAATATTCATTGGAAGGGCTGATGCTGAATCTGAAACTCCAATACTTTGGCCACCTGATGAGAAGGACAGACTCATTGGAAAATACTCTGATGCTGGGAAAGATTGAAAGCAGGAGAAGGGGATGGCAGAGGATGAGATGGTTGGATGGCATCACCAACTTGATGGACATGAGTTTGTTTGAGCAGCGTGTAGGAGTTGGTGATGGACAGGGAGGCCTTGTGTACTGCAATTCATGGGGTCGCAAAGAATCAGACATGACTGAGTGACTGAAATGAACTGATTGGACCAGATGCCATGATCTTCATTTCCATAAATTATGTGAACAGGAATAATTTGAGAGCTCTTAGGATCACATCCTGGATGAGGGATGTGGGAATATAATAAAGGTGACACTTCAGGTTTCCAATTCATTTCTACAAATACTTACTAAAAGTGAGGTCTCATACAGACATAAAACAAGTGCTAGAGAAATAAGCATAAGAAAGAAGAACTGGTATTTTTGTCCAAGGACTTCATAGTCTGGATATAGTACAGATAGTGAAAAAAAAAAAAAAAGTGATGTTTTAAAGGAAGCAGAAAAAAGCTGACTCAAGCTGAGTATTAAAAGTCAGGTGAGCATTTTTCTGGAAGAGAACAAGGAACAAGGGGAAGATATTTATGTGGCAGGGAATGAATGCAGAAACAGTACTGAGAACATTTTGAATTGCTCAGGGAATTTTTGAAGTTTCAGTTTTGTTAAAAAGTGAAATGTCACAAGTAATGGAAGAGATTATTTTGGAAAATTCATTATAGCTAAAATTACCAAACAAGTAAGCATATGTGTGTCACAAAAAACCATTACTTACTTTTTAAAAGGATATTTGCATCAGGGGCCACTCAGACAAATGATCAAGATTGTGGTCAGAGGTCTGAATTTAGAGAAACATACAGGGGAGCAGTAGAGTGGAAAAGACTATGTGAGAGGGAAGTACAAGAATGTCTCTCAAATAAAGTGTTTGCCAAGAAAGTAAGTCATGGGTATCTAAATGTATAGCACAGTGGCTATAGTTAATAATACTCTATTGTATAACTGGAAGTTGCTAAGAGAGTATATTTTAAAAGTTCTCATTACAAGAAAAAAAACTTTGTAACTATGTATAGATGCATACTAACTAGACATATTGGGGTGATCATGTATGCATGCATCACGTCATAATGCTGTACTCCTGAAACAAATATTACAATGTTATATGTCAATCATACCTCAATAAGAGAAATGAAAACAAACATTTCAAACAAATAAAACACTGTAAAACAAACAAACCCCTCTCCACTTTCCAATAAAAAACAGTGTTTTCCCAAATAGGGCAGCCCAGTTTGGTTATCACAGCTCAGTAAAAAGATTCTTGCATAATATCTGACTCAGACTTCTGTTAGTATCATTAAATTCTTAAATATATTCTTAATCTTATGCAATTGCCACTATATATACAGTAGACATTCCTTCAGGTTTCTGATATACATTATAGTCCAAATGGCATTATTTGGTGGCAGAGAGCAACAGGTTAGAGATAAAAGCAAAGAAGTTTCCTTCCAGTTTGTTGAATTTTGAGAGGAGGGTGGTCACCACTTCAAATCTACTTCTGCCTTCTGCCCTTGGAATCCTGGTTTTTTCAATCAGGTAAGGGAAGACTCATTTTTAACCTGCAGGCTCACGTTAAACCAGCTGCTAGGGTGTGGTGTGAACTCATGATGAGAACTGCAGCAGGCTGAGGGAAACAGAGGGCCAAGGTTACCTGACCTACTCTCTGAAGCTGAAATGTTTGCCTGTGACATGAAATGAGGAAAGGGCCACACATTTATGATCCATCAGAGACATGCACCAGACACAAAACCACAGGCCCGGGCCCTGTGAAGACACCTTCCCCTTCTTGGGACTGCGTAGAGCATCCTGAGTGTATCAGCTTCCTCTGCTCCCTTTCCTGCTCAGCTCCCTGATCTGTGGGCTCCCTGTATTATACCAAATTGTTGCTTTAGTCAACTGATTGTGTTTATTCCTTACACTCCCATTCCAGTCGAGTTTTCTGAGCTTAGGCTTGGATCCTGTCAAGGGGGTTTAGGTGTTTCATGCTAACAGAATCTGGGTGCCTTCGCAAGGATGACTAATGCTTCCTATTCTGCATGGGCTTTGCTGTCTCTGAGGAAACTATTTCACGTTTTTGGAAGTTAGGAGGAAGGACCAATGAGGCTGCCCACACCAGTACAAACACAACATGGAAATTCTAATTAAATGGTTTCCAGTATTTATATATTTTCTGCTATTTTTGCACATTTCTAGTATATTGCTGGAAACTTGGAAAAGGTGAGAGTTGCCCTCTGGAAAGTGCTGCCATACTTTTTTTGGAAAAATACAATATAGAATCAACTGAGAGAAAGACCAAGGTAACAAAGCAGAAACAAAGAGTTGTGGTCTCTGAGATATACAGTCCTTCTCTGAATAGTTTTTTGAAGAGTGAGTAAGGAATATTAAGTTATTGTAGACAAAATCAAGGTTGAGGTATGTGGATGGGAAGCCAAAAAGTCCATGTATTTTATAGAAGGGAACCAAGAAATACTATTCTTATCTTTGATATTAAACACATGAGAAATATACTTGGGAATAACTTGTACAATTAAAATAAGAGCTGTGTCTTTCTAATCATGTCAGAATCTAAACAAATAAATAAAACACTACATATATAGCAAAATGTAAATTGACATAGGCATAAACACAAAAAGTATGAGGAAGTAATCCTTAAACAGAAGATGATTTCTGTGCATCTTGGATAAGAGGGTCAAATGCCTCTATAAGTTGGGGATTTCTCAGTGTCAGCACAAGTAGAATATTCCAAACATCTGAGGGCAGAGCCCTTAGACTATGCTTGACCTGGGCAACTAACTGGGGGCACCACTGTGAGTTATGATCACTTGTGTCTCAGATGAAAGATAATTTCTTCCCCTTCCAGATCCAACAATGAGAGTATGAATTCTGCTAAGCCTTTTCTATCATTTCAGTTATTTTGTAAAGACACATTCATTAAAAAAATAAAATTGCAAGTAGCATTATTATTGCAACATTTATGGAACATGAAATGATGTAAGAAATAAAAAGAGGTTAACAATGAAATGGGGAACACATGTATACCTGTGGCAGATTCATTTTGATGTATGGCAACACCAATACAATACTGTAAAGTTAAGTAAAATAAAATTTTAAAAAAAAAGAACATAGGGTGAAATGACTTCTAAAGAATAATACATCTCTGCATCTTTGAGTTACATCAAATATATTAATTTTGATTCTTGGTGGAGGAAACATGCATGGAGCATGTGCTGATTTAGGGGAGTGCATATAACTGGATAATCAGATCAGATCAGTCGCTCAGTCGTGTCCGACTCTTGCGACCCCATGAACCGCAGCACGCCAGGCCTCCCTGTCCATCACCAACTCCCGGAGGTCGCTCAGACTCACAACCATCGAGTCAGAGTTGCCATCCAGCCATCTCATCCTCTGTCGTCCCCTTCTCCTCCTGCCTTCAATTCCTCCCAGCATCAGAGTCTTCTCCAATGAGTCAACTCTTTGCATGAGGTGGCCAAAATACTGGACTTTCAGCTTTAGCATCATTCCTTCCAAAGAAATTCCAGGATTGATCTCCTTCAGAATGGACTGGTTGGATCTTCTTGCAGTCCAAGGGACTCTCAAGAGTCTTCTCCAGCACCACAGTTCAAAAGCATCAATTCTTCGGCGCTCAGCCTTCTTCACTGGATAATGGAGAAGTATTATTTAATTTGAGACAAAATGGAAAATTTTACTTTAGGTTTGTTACTTAAATCTTTTTTTTTTCTTCTTCTTCTTTCTGTTTTTAGTTTTCAGAGCACCCATTGAGAAGAAGGCACAACAAGGCCCTGTCCCATGCCACTTCAGTATTTGATTGGAAGGATATCCTAAACAGGCTTGGTATTTTATCAAGTTATCTCTAGTCTTAGCCATTTTGGGAGACTCAGAAATATGACGTAAAAGAAGTGTAACATGTACACATCTGAGCTGAAAAACTGCAAATGATGGTGAAATTCTGGGCACACAGTCTTCATTTGAGCCTCTTGGTAAAGATTTGATTTTTTCTTACTTGTCTCTTTGTTACCAACTGTGACACTAATAAGGCGTATTTCTCTCCACAATTCCTATAGACATATTTCTGGGCCAACTGAAAAAATCTTGTGAGACTGGAGGAGTTAATTAGAGTTGGCAAACTTTTCACTTAAGCATTGAAAATTAGTTACTTCAGCTCCTTCATACTTCAAAGTGGGATCTAATTTTAATACAGAATTAAGCTGAAGGAAAATCTTCAATGTCTTTTGAAAGGCTTCTCCAAACTGTGGCTGCTGCCCACTCCAGTAGATGGCAACTCACTTGTTGGAGGACTTGGTAGAGACGCCCCTTGGAATGAGTAGTGTGTGGAAAGACTCTCTGCTTTCAGAAATGTTACTCACTGTGGAGCCACGAAACTGATATGATTTGTTTGGACATGATACTACGTTCTCTAGTTTCTTTTGCCTTTCACCGCCTGATGCACTGACTTCCAGTGCCTACTCATTTGCTACAGCTGGGTGCTAGGACCTCCTCAGCCAGGGGCTTGGAAACCCTCAGAATGACAGCTATGATTGAGCATGAACACAAGTCCAGGTGCTGAGCACATAGTTTCGAGCAACCCATTCCCTACTGACCATCTGTCCAGAAAAAAGTGGTCTTGCTAAAGGAGATGGGCAGTGTGAAACTGGTCATAAATCATTGAAGAGACAGTGCAGATCACACTGGACTGGCCAGAGAGCATCAGGCCAGGAAAGGTAGAAGTGAGCATGAAGTTGGCAAAAGTCTTTTGCAAAAACTGTCTCTATCATTGATTTTATAGATTTAATTTCACTATACTGTGGGTGAAAGTTTTTGTGCTAATGTCTGAGATGGCAAAAATTTACCTTGATCCATGTTACATTTGAATTTCATTGCATCTCTTAATTTAGTGCATGCTTATTTGACAATATAAATTACTAATAGATTTCCTAATTTTAATCCATTCTTAAAATATTTTTTGGTCATTGCAGTCTTCTTTTCATAATACTCTTTATTTTTCTTTTTTTACCTTAATATGATAGGCAATTTACTAGTATTTTCCTCAGGATATATGCATCAATGTCATAAGTGTTTCTTTCTGTGAACTATCTCTGACAGTTGTATTATGTGTACTAATTATTTTTTAATGAAAAATGGCAACAAAGTTATTAAAAATTGCAAACATTAAAAAACATATTGGTAGTTATTGATTCAGTCAAGGTTTTTATTTCTTACTATGGCCGAATTTGTTTCTTTACTGTTTTTTCATATCAGTTCAGTTCAGTTGCTGAGTCATGTCCGTCTCTTTGTAACCCCATGGGCTTCATATGCCAGGCTTATCTGTCCATCACCAACTCCCAAAGCCTGCCCAAACTCATATCCATAGAATTGGTGAAGGCATCCAACCATCTCATTCTCTACCATCCCCTTCTCCTCTCGGCTTCAATCTTTCCCAGCATCAAGGTCTTTTCCAGTGAGTCAGTTCTTTGCATCAAGTGGCCAAAGTATTGGAGCTTCAGCTTCAGCATCAGTCCTTCCAATGAATAATCAGGACAGATTTCCTCTAGGATTGACTGTTTTGATCTCCTTGCAGTCCAAGGGACTCTCAAGAGTCTTCTTCAACACCACAGTTCAAAAGCATCATTCTTCAGTGCTCAGCTTTCTTTATGGCCCAACCTTCACATTAATACATAACTAGTGGAAAAAACAAACCTTTGACTAGATAGACCTTTGTTGGCAAAGTAATGTCTCTGCTTTTTAACATGCTGTCTAGGTTTGTCATATATTTTCCTCCAAAGAGCAAGTGCCCTTTAATTTCATGGCTGCAGTCACCATCTTCAGTGATTTTGGAACCCCCAAAGTAAAGTCTGTCATTGTTTCCCCATCTATTTGCCATGAAGCAATGGGATCAGACGGCAAGATCTTAGTTTTCTGAATGTTGACTTTTAAGCCAACTTTTTCACTCTCTTCTCTCACTTTCATCAAGAGGTTCTTTAGTTCTTCTTCACTTTCTACCATAAGTGCGGTGTCATCTGCATATCTGAGGTTATTGGTATTTCTCCCAGAAATCTTGATTCCAGCTCATGCTTCATCCAGTCCAGTTTATTTCATGATGTACTCTGCATATAAGTTCAATATAAGCAGGGTGACATTATACAGCCTTGACATACTCTTTTCTCGATTTGGAACCAGTCTGTTGTTCCATATCCAGTTCTAACTGTTGGTATTTGACTTGCATAAAAATATCTGGTGGTTTGGTGTTCCCATCTCTTGAAGAATTTTCCACATTTTATTGTGATCCACATAGTCAAAGGCTTTGGCATAGTCAACAAAGCAGAAGTGGATGTTTTTCTGGGACTTTCTTGTTTTTTGATGATCCAATGAATATTGGCAATTTGATCTCTATTTCTCTGCCTTTTCTAAATTCACCTTGAACATCTGGAAGTTCACAGTTCATGTACTGTTGAAGCCTGGCTTGGAGAATTTTGAGCATTACTTTGCTAGAGTATAAGATGAGTGCAATTGTGCAGTAGTTTGAGTATTCTTTGGCATTTCCGTTCTTCGGGACTGGAATGAAAATTGACCTTTTCCAGACCTGTGGCCACTGTTGAGTTTTCCAAATTTGCTGGCATATGGAATGCAGCACTTTGATAACATCATCTTTTTAGGATTTGAAAGAGCTCAACCGGAATTCCATCACCTCCACTAGCTTTGTTGGTAGTGATGCTTCCTAAGGAAGGTCCACTTGACTTCACATTCCAGGATGTCTGGCTCTAAGTGAGTGAACACACCATCGTGATTATTTGGATCATGAAGATCTTTTTTGTACAGTTCTGTGTATTCTTGCTACCTCTTCTTGATATCTTCTGCTTCTGTTAGGTCCATATCATTTCTATCCTTTACTGTGTCCATCTTTGTATGAAATGTTCCCTTGGTATCTTTAATTTTCTTGAAGAGATCTCTAGTCTTTCCCATTAGACTGTTTTCCTCTATTTTTTGAGAAAAGCTTTCTTATCTCTCCTAGCTATTCTTTTGAACTCTGCATTCAAATGTGTATATCTTTCCTTTTTTCTCTACCTTTCACGTCTCTTCTTTTCACAGCTATTTGTAAGGCCTCCTCAGGCAATCATTTTGTTTTTTTGCATTTCTTTTTATTTGGAATGGCTTTGATCACTGCCTCCTGTACAATGTCATGAACCTCCATTCATAGTTCTTCAGACACTTTGTCTATCAGATCTAATCCAGTGAATCTATTGTCACTTCCACTGTATAATTGTAAGGGATTTGATTTAGGTCATATCTGAATTATCTAGTAGTTTTCCCTACTTTATTCAATTTAAGTCTGAATTTGGCAATAGGGTGTTCATGATCTGAGCCACAATCAGTTCCCAGTCTAGTTTTAACTGACTGCATCGACCTTTTCCATCTTTGGCTGCAAATAATATAGTCAGTCTGATTCTGGTATTGACCATCTGGTGGTGTCCATGTGTAGAGTCTTCTCTTGTGTTTTTGGGAGACAGTGTTTTCTATGACCAGTGCATTCTCTTGGCAAAACTCTGTTAGCCTTTGCCCTGCTTCATTTGGTACTCCAAGGCAAAATTGCCTGTTACTCCAGGTATTTCTTAACTTCCCACTTTTGCATTCCAGTCCCCTATACTGAAAAGGACATTTTTTTTTGGGGGGGGGGGGGGGTGTTAGTTCTAGAAGATCTTGTAGGTCTTCATAGAACTGTTCAACTTTTTCAGCATTACTGGTTGGGGCATAGACTTGGATTATCCTGATACTAAATGGCTTGTCTGGGAAACTAACAGAGATCATTCGGTCGTTTTTGAGATTGCATCCAAGTACTGCATTTCAGACTCTTTTGTTGACTATGATGTCTACTACATTTCTTCTAAGGGATTACACACATTAGTAGATTTAATGTTTTCATATAAGTCCAAACAATTCAAATGCTTAGGCTAAACAGTGTAAAGTATTATTTTATTTATTTTATATAATTTCCAGACTATTGAGACATTTCTCCAAAAGGTTCACTAAGATTAGTAAGATTTGCCTTAAACATGTGGGAATGGCACCTGATGTTTGACATCAGAATATATTCTATATGATTTTCTAGTCCCCACAATTAAAGAGACCTATTAGATGATAGAACACTCCATCTGAAAATTTTTCCAAAAACCTTTCTCCAGTTCAGTTCAGTCACTCAGTCTCTTCCGACTCTTTGTGACACCATTGACCGCACCATGCCAGGCCTCCCCGTCCATCACCAACTCCCGGAGCCCACCAAAACTCATGTCCATTGAGTAGGTGATGCCATTCAACCATCTCTTCCTCTGTCGTCCCCTTCTTCTCCTGCCCTCAATATTTCCCACCATCAGCATCTTTTCAAATGAGTCAGTTCTTTGCATCAGGTGGCCAAAGTATTGGACTTTCAGCTTCAACATAAGTCTTACCAATGAATATTCAAGACTGACCTCCTTTAAGATGGACTGGTTTGATCTCCTTGCAGTCCAAGGGACTCTTAAGAGTCTTCTCCAATATCATAGTTCAAAAGCATCAATTCTTTGGTGCTCAGCTTTCTTTATTGTCCAACCTCTCATATCCATACATGACTACTGAAAAAAAACAAACAAACAAACAAAAAAAAACCATAGGGTTGACTAGATGGAATTTTGTTGACAAAGTAATGTCTCTGCTTTTTAATATGCTGTCTAGTAATGCTAAAGCTGAAACTCCAGTACTTTGGCTACCTCATGCCAAGAGTTGACTCATTGGAAAAGATTCTGATGTTGGGAGGGGTTGGGGGCAGGAGGAGAAGGCAATGACAGAGAATGAGATGGCTGGATAGCATCAATGACTTAATGGACATGAGTTTGAGTAAATTCCGGGAGTTGGTGATGGACAGGGAGACCTGGTGTGCTGCAATTCATGGGGTCGCAGAGTCGGACACGATTGAACGACTGAACTGACTGACTGATTGAGGTTGGTCATAACTTTCCTTCCAAGAAGTAAGTGTCTTTTAATTTCATGGCTGCAGTTACCATCCAAAGTAATTTTGAAGCCCCCCCAAATAAAGTCAGCCACTGTTTTCACTGTTTCCCCATCTATTTGCCATGAAGTGATGTGACTGGATGCCATGATCTTAGTTCTCTGAATGTTGAGTTTTAAGCCAGCTTTTTCACTTTCCTCTTTCACCCTCATCAACAGGTTTTTTAGTTCCTCTTTACTTTCTGCCATTATAGTGGATTCATCTGCATATCAGAGGTTGTTGATATTTCTCCCTGCAATCTTGATTCCAGTTTGTGCTTCATCCAGCCCAGCATTTCACATGATATAGTCTCCATTTAAGTTAAATAAACAGGGTGAGAATATATAGCCTGTTGTACTCTTTTTTCAATTTGAATCAGTCCTTGTTCCTTATCCAGTTCTAACTGTTGTTTCTTGGCCTGCATACAGGTTTCTCAGGAAACAGGTAAGGTGGTATAGTGTTCACACCTCTAAAAGAATTTTCCATAGTTTGTTGTGATCCACACTGTCAAAGGCTTTAGCATAGTCAATGAAGCAGAAGTAGATGTTTTTCTGAATTCTCTTGCTTTTTCTTTGATCTGACGAATGTGGGCAATTTGATCTCTGGTTCCGTTGCCTTTTCTAAATTCAGCTTGTACATCTGGAACTTTTCTGTTCATCTACTGTTGAAGCTTAACTTGAAAGATTTTGAACGTTACCTCGATAGCATGTGAAATGAGTGCAATTGTGACGTAGTTTGAACATTCTTGGGCATTGCCCTTCTTTGGGATTGGAATCAAAACTTACCTTTTCCAGTCGTATGATCACTGCTTATTTTCCAAGTTTGTTGACATTATGAGTGTCAACAATAGGAGTTATTCCACGTTCAAGGTCAGGAGGGGCAGCGGTGATGAGATACACCTCGTCCAAGGTAAGGAGCAGTGGATGTGTTTTGCTGGAGCAACCATGAAGAGATACCCCATGTCCAAGGTAAGAGAAACCCAAGTAAGACGGTAGGTGTTGCAATAGGGCATCAGAGGGCAGACACACTGAAACCATAATCACAGAAAACTAGTCAATCTAATCATATTAAGACCACAGCCTTGTCTAACTCAGTGAAACTAAGTTATGCCCTGTGGGGCCACCCAAGACGGATGTGTCATGGTGGAGAGGTCTGACAGAATGTGGTCCACTGGAAGAAGGAATGGCAAACCACTTCAGTATTCTTGCCTTGAGAACCCCATAAACAGCATGTTAAGGCAAAATGATAGGATACTGAAAGAGGAACTCCCCAGGTCAGTAGGTGTCCAATATGCTGCTGGAGATCAGTGGAGAAATAACTCCAGAAAGAATGAAGAGATGCAGCCAAAGCAAAAACAATACCCACTTGTGGATGTGACTGGTGATAGAAGCAAGGTCCAATGCTGTAAAGAGCAATATTGCATAGGAACTTGGAATGTTAGGTCCATGAATCAAAGCCAATTGGGAGTGGTCAAACAGGAGACGGCAAGAGTGAACACTGACATTTTAAGAATCAGTGACTAAAATGGACTGGAATGGGTGAATTTAACTCAGATGACCATTATATCTACTACTGTGGGCAGGAATTCCTTAGAAGAAATGGAGTAACCATCGTGAACAACAAAAGAATCCAAAATGCAGTACTTGGATGCAATCTCAAAAATGACAAAATGAACTCTGTTTGTTTCCAAGGCAAACCATTCAAAATCACGGGAATCCAAGTCTATGCCCCAACCAGTAATGCTGAAGAAACTGAAGTTGAATGGTTCTATGAAGACCTACAAGATCTTTTAGAACTAACACCCAAAAGAGATGCCCTTTTCATTATATGGGACTGTAATGCAAAAGTAGGAAGTCAAGAAACACCTGGAGTAACAGACAAATTTGGGCTTGGAATATGGAATGAAGCAGGGCAAAGTCTAATAGGGTTTTACCAAGAAAATGCCCTGGTCATAGCAAACACCCTCTTCCAACAACACAAGAGGAGACTCTACACATGGACATCAGCAGATGGTCAACACTGAAATCAGATTGATTATATTCTTTGCAGCCAAAGATGGAGAAGCTCTATACAGTCAGCAAAAACAAGACCAGGAGCTGACTGTGGCTCAGATCATAAACTTCTCACTGCCTTATTTGAAGACTTGAATTGAAGAAAGTAGGGAAAACCACTAGACCATTCAGGTATGACCTAAATCAAACCCCTATGATTATACAGAGGAAGTGAGAAATAGATTTAAGGGACTAGATCTGATAGACAGAGTGCCTAATGATCTATGGACAGAGGTTCATGAAATTGTATAGGAGACAGGGATCAAGATCATCTTCATGGAAAAGAAACACAAAAAGCAAAATGACTGTCTGGGGAGGCCTTACAAATAGCTGTGAAAAGAAGAGAAGCGAAAAGCAAAGGAGAAAAGAAAAGTTATAAGCATCTGAATGCAGAGGTCCTTGCTATAAGAATAGCAAGAAGAGATAAGAAAAGCTTCCTCAGCTATCAGTGCAAAGAAATAGAGGAAAACAACAGAATGGGAAAGACTAGAGATCTTTTCAAGAAAATTAGAGATACCAATGCAATATTTCATGCAAAGATGGGCTTCATAAAGGACAGAACTGGTATGGACCTATAGAAGCAGAAGATATTAAGAAGAGGTGGCAAGAATATACAGAAGAACTGTACAAAAAAGATCTTCACGACCCAGATAATCACGATGATGTGATCACTGACCTAGAGCCAGACATCCTGGAATGTGAAGTCAAGTGGGCCTTAGAAGGCATTACTACCAACAAAGCTAGTGGAGGTGATGGAATTCCAGTTGAGCTATTCCAAATCCTGAAAGATGATGCTGTGAAAGTGCTGCATTCAATATGCCAGCAAATTTGGAAAACTCAGCAGTGGGCACAGGACTGGAAAAGGTCAGTTTTCATCCCAATCCCAAAGAAAGGCAATATCAAAGAATACTCAAAATACCACACAATTGCACTCATCTCACATGCTAGTAAAGTAATGCTGAATTTTCTCCAAGTCAGGCTTCAGCAATACGTGAACCGTGAACTTCCTGATGTTCAAGCTGGTTTTTGAAAGGCAGAGGAACCAGAGATCAAATTGCCAACATCTGCTGGATCATGGCAAAAACAAGAGAGTTCCAGAAAAAACATCTATTTCTGCTTTATTGACTACACCAAAGCCTTTGACTTTGTGCATCACAATAAACTGTGGAAAATTCTGAAAGAGATGGGAATACCAGACCACCTGACGTGCCTCTTGAAAAACCTATGTGCAGATCAGGAAGCAGCAGTTAGAACTGGACATGGAACAACAGACTGGTTTGAAATAGGAAAAGGAGTATGTCAAGGCTGTATATTGTCACCCTACTTATTTAACTTCTATTCAGAGTACATCATGAGAAATGCTGAGCTGGAAGAAGCACAAGCTGGAATCAAGATTGCTGGGAGAAATATCAATAACCTCAGATTTGCAGATGACACCACTCTTATGGCAGAAAGTGAAGAGGAACTAAAAAGCCTCATGATGAAAGTGAAAGAGGAGAGTGAAAAAGTTGGCTTAAAGCTCAAAATTCCAAAAACGAAGATCATGGCATCTGGTCCCATCACTACATGGGAAATAGATGGGGAAACAGTGGAAACAGTGTCAGACTTTATTTTTCTGGGCTCCAAAATCACTGCAGATGGTGACTGCAGCCATGAAATTAAAAGACGCTTACTCCTTGGAAGGAAATTTATGACCAATCTAGATAGCATATTCAAAAGCAGAGACATTACTTTGCCAAGAAAGGTCGGTCTAGTCAAGGCTCTGATTTTTCCTGTGGTCATGTATGGATGTGAGAGTTGGACTGTGAAGAAAGCTAAGCTCTGAAGAATTGATGCTTTTGAACTGTCATGTTGGTAAAGACTCTTGAGAGTCCCTTGGACTGCAAGGAGATCCAACCAGTCCATCCTAAAGGAGATCAGTCCTGGGTGTTCTTTGGAAGGATTTATGCTGAACCTGAAACTCCAGTATTTTGGCTCCATCATGCAACGAGTGACACACTGGAAAACTCTCTGATGCTGGGAGGGATTGGGGGCAGGTGGAGAAGGGGACAGCAGAGAATGAGATGGCTGGATGGCATCACAGTCTTGATGGTCTTGAATTTGAGTGAACTCTGGGAGTTGGTGATGGATAGGGAGGCCTGGCATGCTGTAATTCATGGAGTTGCAAAGAGTCGGACATGCCTGAGTGACTGTTCTGAACTGAACTGAATTATTTATGTAATTAGTAATAAATTACTAAGTTTTATAACTACTCTCTTAATTCAGCTCTATCCAATCAGCAAAAACAAGACCAGGAGCTGACTGTGGCTCAGACCATGAACTCCTTATTGCCAAATTCAGACTGAAATTGAAGAAAGTAGGGAAAACCACTAGACCATTCAGGTATGACCTAAATCAAATCCCTTATGATTATACAGTGGAAGTGAAAAATAGATTTAAGGGCCTAGATCTGATAGATAGAGTGCCTGATGAACTATGGAATGAGGTTCGTGACATTGTAGAGGAGACAGGGATCAAGACCATCCCCATGGAAAAGAAATGCAAAAAAGCAAAATGGCTGTCTGGGGAGGCCTTGCAAATAGCTGCAAAAAGAAGAGAAGTGAAAAGCAAAGGAGAAAAGGAAAGATATAAACATCTGAATGCAGAGTTCCAAAGAACAGCAAGAAGAGATAAGAAGGCCTTCTTCAGCGATCAGTGCAAAGAAATAGAGGAAAACAACAGAATGGGAAAGACTAAGGATCTATTCAAGAAAATCAGAGATACCAAAGGAACATTTCATGTAAAGATGGGCTCGATAAAGGACAGAAATGGTGTGGACCTAACGGAAGCAGAAGATATTAAGAAGAGGTGGCAAGAATACACGGAAGAACTGTACAAAAAAGAGCTTCACGACCCAGATAATCATGATGGTGTGATCACTGACCTAGAGCCAGACATCCTGGAATGTGAAGTCAAGTGGGCCTTAGAAAGCATCACTATAAACAAAGCTAGTGGAGGTGATGGAATTCCAGTGGAGCTATTCCAAATCCTGAAAGATGATGCTGTGAAAGTGCTGCACTCAATATGCCAGCAAATTTGGAAAACTCAGCAGTGGCCACAAGATTGGAAAAGGTCAGTTTTCATCCCAATCCCAAAGAAAGGCAATGCCAAAGAGTGCTCAAACTACCGCACAATTGCACTCATCTCACACGCTAGTAAAGTAATGCTCAAAATTCTCCAAGCCAGGCTTCAGCAATATGTGAACCGTGAACTTCCTGATGTTCAAGCTGGATTTAGAAAAGGCAGAGGAACCAGAGATCAAATTGCCAACCTCCGCTGGATTATCGAAAAAGCAAGAGAGTTCCAGAAAAACATCTATTTCTGCTTTATTGACTATGCCAAAGCCTTTGACTGTTTAGATCACAATAAACTATGGAAAATTCTGAAAGAGGTGGGAATACCAGACCACCTGATCTGCCTCTTGAGAAATCTGTATGCAGGTCAGGAAGCAACAGTTAGAACTGGTCATGGAACAACAGACTGGTTCCAAATAGGAAAAGGAGTACATCAAGGCTGCATACTGTCACCATGTTTATTTAACTTATATGCAGAGTACATCATGAGAAATGCTGGACTGGAGGAAACACAAGCTGGAATCAAGATTGCCGGGAGAAATATCAATAACCTCAGATATGCAGATGACACCACCCTTATGGCAGAAAGTGAAGAGGAACTAAAAAGCCTCTTGATGAAAGTGAAAGTGGAGAGTGAAAAGGTTGGCTTAAAGCTCAACATTCAGAAAACGAAGATCATGGCATCTGGTCCCATCACTACATGGGAAATAGATGGAGAAACAGTGGAAACAGTGTCAGACTTTATTTTTCTGGGCTCCAAAATCACTGCAGATGGTGACTGCAGCCATGAAATTAAAAGACGCTTACTCCTTGGAAGGAAGGTTATGACCAACCTAGATAGCATATTCAAAAGCAGAGACATCACTTTGCCAACAAAGGTTTGCCTAGTCAAGGCTATGGTCTTTCCTGTGGTCATGTATGGATGTGAGAGCTGGACTGTGAAGAAAGCTGAGCGCCGAAGAATAGATGCTTTTGAACTATGGTGTTGGAGAAGACTCTTGAGAGTCCCTTGGACTGCAAGGAGATCCAACCAGTCCATTCTGAAGGAGATCAGACCTGGGATTTCTTTGGAGGGAATGATGCTCAAGCTGAAACTCCAGTATTTTGGCCACCTCATGCGAAGAGTTGACTCATTGGAGAAGACTCTGATGCTGGGAGGGATTGAGGGCAGGAGGAGAAGGGGACGACAGAGGATGAGATGGCTGGATGGCATCACTGACTCGATGAATGTGAGTCTGAGTGACCTCCGAGAGCTGGTGATGGATAGGGAGGCCTGTCGTGCTGTGGTTCATGGGGTTGCAGAGAGTCGGACACGACTGAGTGACTAATCTGATCTGATCTGATCTTAATTCAATGTTTTAAAATTTTTAGTTAATATGAAGTAAAATTTAATTTCTAACTATTTTATGCAGGGTCAAATAATCTTATTTATTTGTATACTTACTTACTCAATATATTTCTAGATTTTAGATGTTTTCATTATGGAATGATTTATGTGTCATCTCCCATCATGCCTATTTTTACTTCTTTAATATATCATTTAGTGGTAATATTTTTTGGTCCCCCAAATTTAATCAATTTTGGGTAATATTAATTATAAAATACTCTTGGTTTTAATAAAACAACAATTGCTTTCCATATTAAAATTAAAAAGAATATGAAAACAAAATTTTTCTTATGAAAGCATTATTTTACTCATATTTTATTCATGACTGGCCTTCCTGGATTCTCAGCTAACCAATAGGTCAGACATCTAATTCCTCCAAACATGGACAGAGTGTGGCCCAAGTACACATTTTATGACACTTTCAATGTTCTCTACCAACAGGCTGTTCTTTGATTGGCAGTTTATCAAGACTGATAATTAGTTCAGTATCCATGGGATCAGAAAACACGTCTCAAACAAGGGTATAAAACAATCAAATTAAATTAGTATCTTAATATTGTTGAATCACTTCCCATTTTAAATACTGACGAGAAACTGTTGATTAAACACTCTACTTGATACAATCATTTATTTTTTTCAAATGTTCATTGAATATTTACAATATATGAGTTGCAGTGCTAAAGCTAAATCAATTTTTATTACTTTCAAACTATTTTGGCAATATTGTATAGTAGAACCAATCAGGATATTTTTATTTTGAGGATAATTTTAACCTGCCAGTATGGAAGAACACTTTGACATAAGCCTACATCTACCCTAAAGAAATATGCTACTTATATAGTTTCACTGATGAACCACTGAATTATTCTTTACACTTCTTTAGCTCTTCTTCTTGGGAAGTTCCATCTATATTTAGATAAATATAATCATAATATACAATCTGCAAAAGGGGAAATTAGCATTTTTGTAAGACAGATAAATGAGCAGGTTATAGTTAGAATAATAAAAATGTTACAACTGTGCATATTGAACAATAAATATCTTCTCCATTTCCCTCAAAGGGGTAAACCTCAACAGTTGTAAATTATAAAGTGGTGATTATTTTCACCATCTTTATTTCATTAAATAACTATATTTCTTCTTGGTTATTTTAAAACTGTTTCCTCATTGTGTAATCCAATTAAAAACTTCAAACTTGAAAATGTGAGTGATCACAGTTAGGTAATATCTAGAGGGAGACTGAGTCACCGATGGGCGAAATCACAAATTTTATTGATTGGAAATGGTTAAAAATTTAATTTTTAAGGAAGAAGCAGCCTAATTATTTCTTATGGCTTCTAGACACATTGGCCAAAGTGTAATACCTTGTGTATATCCTTGACTTAGTCCTGAAAAGCAGATGATTTCAGACAGAGTGTGTTTTTATCACAAGGATTTTCCAAAAACAGAATGATATCTGTTGCCAGGGAACATATTGTGGCTCAGAAAATAATTGTTGGTGTTAAAGAAAAAATGTTAATTGAATAAACATGTTCAGTATTTGGTGAGTTGGGTTTCACTGCCACTAAATGTTTCTAACCTCACCACAGAGCCACAGAGGAGACGATCCACAAACTGCAGAACAATTATACCAAAAAGATTCTCACGCTGTTAAGAAAGTTCCAGGACCCACAACACATTTCCCAACCTGGGGATCTGGCAAAGGGACTGAACCTCCAGAGAATTTGACTTGGGAGGTCAGTGGGATTTTGGTTACAGAATTTACACAGGTTGGAAAACAGACTCTTGGAGGACACAAACAAAATCTTGTGCACACTAGGACCCAGGAGAACAGAGCAGTGACCCCATAAGAGACTGACCCAGATTTGCCTGTAAGTGTTCAGGAGTCTCTGGCAGAGGCATGAGTTGGTGGTGGCCTGCTGCAGAGTTGGGGCACTGAGTGCGGCAGTGTATCCGTGTAACATTTTGAAGTAGATTGCCATTATCTTCATTACCTGCACCATAGTTTGGTCTCAGGTGAAACAACAGGAAAGGAACACAGCCCAGCCATCAAGGGAAATTGGATTACAGATTTACTGAGCATGCCCCGCCCCCCCCCCCCATCAGAACAAGACCCAGTTTCTCTCACAGTCAGTCTCTCTTATCAGAAAGCTTCCATAAGCCTTTTATCCTTATCCTTCAGAAAACCACAATAAGAGAAAACTAATCAAACTGATCTCATGGACCACAGCCTTGTCTAACTCAATGAAACTATGAGCCATGCCATGTAGGACCACTCAAGATGGATGGGTCAGAATGGAGAGTTCTGACAAAATACAGTCCACTGGAGAAAAGAATGGCAAACCACTTCAGTATTCTTACCTTGAGAACCCCATGAACAGTATGAAAATGCAAAAAGATATGACACTGAAAGATGAACTCCACAGGTCAGTAGGTGCCCAATATGCTACTGAAGAACAGTGGACAAATAATTCCAGAAAGAATGAAGAGACAGAATCAAAGCGAAAACAATGTCCAGCTGTGGATGTGACTGGTGATGGAAGTAAAGTCTGATGCTCTAAAGAGCAATATTGCATAGGAACCTGAAAAGCTAGGACCATTAATCAAGGTAAATTAGAAGTGGTAAAGCAGAGGATGGCAAGAGTGAACACTGACATTTTAAGAATCAGTGAACTAAAATGGACTGGAATGGGGTAATTTAATTCAGATGATCATTTTATCTACTACTATGGGCAAGAATCCCTTAGAATAAATGGAATAGCCCTCATAGTCAACAAAAGAGTCTGAAATTCAGTGCTTGGGTGCAATCTCAAAGAATTACGTGATGATCTCTGTTGGTTTCCAAGGCAAACCATTCTATATCATAGTTATGTAAGTCTATGTCCCAACTAGTAATGCTTATGAAGCTAAAGTTGAATGGTTCTATGAAGAGCTACAAGACCTTCCAGAGCTAACACTCCCAAAGAATGTCCTTTTCAGTATAGGGGACTGAAATGCAAAAGTAGGAAGTCAAGAGATACGTAGAATAACAGACAAATTTTGCCTTGGAGAACAAAATGAAGCAGGACAAAGGCTAACAGAGTTTTTCCAAGAGAATGCACTGGTCATAGCAAACATCCTCTTCCAACAACATGAGAGAAGACTCTATACATGATATGGTCAATACCAAAATCAGATTGATTATATTCTTTGCTGCCAAAGATGGAAAAGCTCTATAGATTCAGCAAAAACAAGACTGGGAACTGACTGTGGCTCACATCATGAACTCCTTATTGCCAAATTCAGACTTATATTGAAGAAAGTAGGGAAACCACCAGACCATTCAGATATGACCTAAATCAAATTCCTTTACAATTATACATAAGAAGTGACAAATGTATTCAAGGTATTAGATCTGATAAACAGAGTACCTAAAGAACTATGGACAAAGGTTCATGACATTGTACAGGAGGCAGTGATCAACACCATCTCCAAGAAAAAGAAATGCAAAAAGGCAAAATGGTTGCCTGAGGAGGGCTTACAAATAGCTGAGAAAAGAAGAGATGTGAAAGGCAAAGGAGAAAAAGAAAGATATAGCCATTTCAATTCAGAATTCTAAAGAATAGCAAGGAGAGATAAGAAAGCCTTTCTTAGCAATCAATGAATGCAAAGAAATAGAAGAAACCAATAGAATGGTAAAGACTAGAGTTCTCTTCAATAAACTTAGAGATACCAAGGGAACATTTCATGCAAAGATGGGCACAGTAGAGGACAGAAATGGTATGGACCTAACAGAAGCAGAAGTTATCCAGAAGAGGTGGCAATGATACATAGAAGAACTATACAAAAAAGATCTTCATGACCCAGATAATCATGATGGTGTGATCACTCACCTAGAGCCAGACATCTAAAGTCAAGTGGGCCTTAGGAAGCATCACAATGAACAAAGCTAGTGGAGGTGACAGAATACCAGTTGAGCTGTTTCAAATCCTAAAAGATGATGATGTGAAAGTGCTGCACTCAATAGGCCAGCAAATTTGAAAAAGTCAACAGTGGCCACAGGACTGGAAAAGGTCAGTTTTAATTCTAATTCCAATGAAGGGCAATGCCAAAGAATGTTCAAACTACTGCACAATTGCACTCATCTCACACACTAGCAAAGGAATGCTCAAAATTCTCCAAGCCAGGCTTCAGCAGTGTGTGAACTGTGAACTTCCAGATGTTCAAGGTAGATTTAGAAAAGGCAGAACCAGAAATCAAATTGCCAACTCCATTGGATCATAGAAAAAGCAAGAGAATTCCAGAAAAAAAAAATCTATTTCTGCTTTATTGATTGCACCAAAGCCTTTGACTGTGGGGGTCACAACAAACTTTGGAAACTTCTTCAAGAGATGGGAACACCAGACCACCTTACCTGCCTTCTGAGAAATCTATATGCAGATCAAGTAGCAACAGCTAGAATCAGGCATGGAACAACAGATTGGTTTGGAATTGGAAAAGAACGTCAAGGCTGTATATTGTCACCCTGCTTATTTAACATATGCAGAGCACCTCACATGAAATGCTGGGCTGATAAAGCACAGGCTGGAATCAAGATTTCAGGGAAAAATATCAATAACCTCAGATATGCAGATGATGTTATGGCAGAAAGTGAAGAGAAACTGAAGAGCCTCAAAAGAGGAGAGTGGAAAAGCTGGCTTAAAACTCAACATTCAGAAAACTAAGATCATGATATCTGGTTCCATCACTTCATGAAAAATAGACTGGAAAACATTGGAGGCAGTGAAAGACTTTCTTTTATTGGGCTCCAAAATCACTGCAGATGGTGACTGCAGCCATGAAATTAAAAGACACTTGCTCCTTGGAGGAAAGTTTATGACAAACCTAGACAGCATATTAAAAGGCATAGGCATTACTTTGCCAACAAAAGTCTGTCTAGTCAGAGCTATGGTTTTTCTAGTAATTATGTATGGATGTGAGAGTTGGACTATAAAGAAAGCTGAGAGCCAAAAAATTGATGCTTTTAAACTGTGATGTTGGAGTAGACTCTTGAGAGTCCCTGGACAGCAAGGAGATCCACCCAGTTCATCCTAGATGAAATCAGTCCTGAATATTTATTGGAAGGACTGATGCTGAAGGTGAAAATACTTTGGCCACCTGATGCAAAGAACTGACTCATTGGAAAAGACCTTGATGCTGGGAAAGTTTGAAGATGAGAGGAGAAGGGGATGACAGAGGGTGAGATGGTTGGATGGCATCACCGATTTGATGGACATGAGTTTGAGCAAGATCCAGGAGTTGGTGACGGACAGGGAAGCCTGGTGTCCTTCAGTCCATGGGGTCGCAAAGAATTGGACACAACTGAAGGACTAAACTGAAGTGAACTAGTGAACTGAAGGGTCTCGATTATTCTATAAAGCAAAGGATGTTGAAATGCTCTTAAGGAACAATGTGGGAACTGGAGATTGGTGTACATGCCTGCCTCAACTGATATCTGAAAAACAAATCAAAATGAGCAGCAATGACAACAACAAAAAATTCCTTTTTTGTCCAAGGAGAACAAAGGTCAAGAGAAATAATCCTGGATTGGTCAAAAGTTTCTTTTCTGCCTCATCCACAGATACTGAGCCTTTGTCCACATCCACTCACACCTGAACCTGGGGTTCCTTTCAGAACTGAAGCATCTGGGACCAGAGTGAGAGAAGCGTGAAATACTGGTGGAAGATGTCCGTGTGATGTTCACAGTTGCAGACCAGGGGCTTTGCAGCGAAGCACAGAAGTAAAGGTGCCTGGCGCTCCCAGGCCTGTGGTCAATGCCTTCACAGTTGGTAATGTGGGGACAACTGGCACTCATTAAAGAATTATTGGCCAGGCAAAAACAGAAAAGAAAACTGGATTCTGAGAGTGTGTAGAGGGGGAATACCACAGTGTGCTCTCGAAGTAAGAGATGGGGCTGGGCTGATTTGCAACAACAGGTATTAGGAATGGGTCTTTATTCTCCAGCTGGGCTGGAGAAGAAACCAAACAAAAATACAAGCAAAAATACTCTGCCTATGTAGGTATCTGGCATTTCTAGAGGTTGTCTACAGTATCCTTCTTCAATGGTAATAACACAGAACATCAGGATGGGCACTGGGCATTCCACCACTAACTCAGAGTCAATTGGGATACAAGTGTACACTTTTGTCTATCTGGCCTTTCAGATATCTTTGGGACCCAGACATGACAGAGGTCCCTCTCTTTATACATCATAGCAGGCCTCACCCACAGAATTACAGTCCCCATTTGAAATATTCTCTGCACGGTGCTGTGAGGAGAGTTGCTACCAGGACCCAGAGGCAAAGAGCTGTGGTTCCTATACCTTTGTGGACATAGAACCACCTGGAGAGTTTCCTGTGCCTGTTTCCTGGTCTTTATCTCAAGATTCTAGTTCAGTGGATGAGGCTGAGGTCCTAGAATTATTTGCATTTCTAAAGAAGCTATGAACCTGTACTCTCTTGCTCTGGTTCCCATAACTGCATGCAGGGCTTTAAACACAGGGTAGTGTGTGGAGTAGGGTCTGAGACTTTCCCAGGTGCCCAGGTGAATTGATGCTGATGAATGGGAATCACAGACCACAGTTAGCCAGCAGTCACCCTAGTATGGAAGGGAATTGCACACCTCTGATAGGGCAGTGCCCCTGAGGGATGCCTGGGGTACAGAGGAATAGAAGTAACAAGACTTTTCAGTGCTGAGTTTCTCCCTTGAGGCCAAAGCCAGGTTGTCTGAGGAGCTGCTGCTGCTAAGTCACTTCAGCCATGTCCGACTATCTCTGCCATAGATGGCAGTCCACCAGACTCTGCCATCCCTGGGATTCTCCAGTCAAGAACACTGGAGTGGGTTGCAATTTCCTTCTCCAACGCATGAAAGTGAAAAGTGAAAATGAAAGTGAAGTCATGTCTGACTCTTCACGACCCGATGGACTGCAGCCTACCAGGCTCCTCCATCCATGGAATTTTCCAGGCAAGAGTACTGGAGTGGGGTGCCATTGCCTTCTCCGTGTCTGAGGAGAGAGGTATATAAATGCAGGGCACCTCCTGTGTGCTGCCCTGTTCTTGAGGACATGCTGAGACTCTCCCATATTTAGCACATAGAACAGAACAATACAGACATTTGACAGGACTGGAAAGAGAGGTGCTGGTTACAACCATGCAAGTCATGTAAGAGGAATGAGCAGTGAGTTGGAGGAGTAGGGCTGTATGCCAGCTTCCCGGTCTGAGGGGCCAAGTCTGGTATGGCTCACAAAGAACCACATATCAATGGAAAGAACAGAATTTTCTTGGTAGATAAATATCTACACTGAAGAAATGACTCCTGAGTGGGGAAGGTGAGAACTCTATCCACAGAGGGAGGCAGAACTTAGTGTTGCACCAGGGAAGTACTCAGCACATAGCTTGGTTCTGATGGGTGTGAGGAGGCCTCTACTCTTGGGAACTGTCCTGGAAAGCTTTGGAAATGCCTTAGAAATTGTGGGTGGCCTTATACTCACCCACTACTCAGAGTGTGTCCATATGTTCCCATATGGATAGGAAATAAAAAATAACAGTAAGAGCCATGGCTCCTCTGTAACCGTCCCTCCTCATATACCACACATGCTGGCCTTTTGTAAAAAGAATTAGGAGTTTGGGATGAACATAAACACACTACTGTGTATAAAATAGATAACCAATAATGGACCTGCTCTATAGCACAGGGAACAACACAATATTTTGTAATAATTTATAAGGAAAAAGAATCTAAAAAAGAATAGATACATGTATATGTACAACTGAATCATTTTGCTATACACCTGAAACTAACACAACATTGTAAATCAAATGTACTTCAATTTTAAAAGTAAAAATTAAAAAAAAAAAAAGAAGTCTCCTGGTGCCCACCATCCTGTTGCTTAGGACCTGGAGCTGAGAGTGTGGGCTGGGGGTCTGTCCAGTGCTGAGGGTCAGCTCACAGAGATGCATCCAGGAGCGCGGAGGTAGCTGTATCCTCCACAGCAGCAGTATTCTCCCTCCATCATATCTGCCACCTTCTATTTTGCAATCCCCTCATTCCTAGAAGCAATTTCCCCTCCCATTCATATTAAGATTATAAATATAAAATAAATCAATTATAAAATAATTATTTTGTTTACATTGTTATCTGAGAACAAAAGCTGACAGGATCATTTTCCTAAAGGAGCGTTATTAACAGTCTCCACTGTAACTTGAGTTGGAAATGACAAGATAAAACTATTCTTTCACAGAGGTAAGTAATTGAAATTACAGACAACTGGAAGCTCTAAATGAAGCAACACTTATTAAAGAAAAGGTAATTGAATCCAGAACTCTCAAGGATGCTTATCGAATATGTTGGAACCTCATTAATTCAATTCCTTCATAAAAAAAAAAAAAAAAAACAACCTACAGACTCTTAATTATTAATGTGTTCAAATATTATTTTTCCCCAAATTAGTCATGATTGTGAGGAAATCTCCTTAGATTAAAATCTGTATAAAATATTAAAACTTAAACATTTACAAGAAGACTCAACTTGTAGGAATAGAAATTAAATTTATATATTTAAAGTGCTTGATACTCATTATATGCCATATGTAAGGTCTAAACAAAAAGGCCTATGTTTTCATAAAATATCTCATTGTAGTCACTATATACTTCCCACATTTTATTCTAGTAATGCATTTTATAAAATATATACTTGAGTTTTTACAGATGAGTTTCTGTCTTTTTGCCTAAAACTGAACTTCTTTCATCCAGACTGCTTCTCCCCCTGAATTTCCTGTCTCCATTCATGGCCTTTCCAGTCTTTCAGTTACTTAAAGTGAAAGTTACTCAGTCATATACGACATTTGCAACCCCATGGACTATACAGTCCATGGAATTCTCCAGGCCAGAATACTGAGTATGTAGCCTTTCCCTTCTCCAGGGTATCTTCCCTACCCAGGCATCAAACTGGGGTCTCCTGCATTGCAGGAGAATTCTTTACCAACTGAGTTATCAGGGAAGCCCTTCAATTACTTAAGGCAGAAACATTTTTCATTGAACCCTTCCTTTCACTCTCAAAATAATTCAATCCCTAAGTTCAATGAATTCTTCCAACTTACTGCAAATCCTTCCGGAATCTGTGCCCTCATCATGTCTAATTGTAGCTGTTCCGAGATCCCTCTGATGTGTCTCTGTTTGTAGTTTCAGAGTTTTCACTCTCGTCTCTACACACATACTGAATTTACTTACTCAGTGGTTTATGTGTGGAAAGGACACAGGATCCCTGCAGACATCCCAGGAAGGTCACCCTCTGCCTCCAGTGGTATAAACCACACTCTTCTGTGTGCAAAGGTCTCCTTTACCATTAGCTCCTATTGTCAGGGTTACCTTTCTGCCCTGGTGTCTTGTCCTGTATTCTTATCCTGTGGATTCTCTGCCTTTCCTAACTTTTCCTGGCATCAAAATCCTTTGCATGGTCTTTCCATTTCTAATGATGTTCTTCTACTTGTAAACTCCTTGTCATCTTTCAGAAAACAAATCAGCATAACCTCCTCTTAGAAGTTCTTATTTCTCACTCTGGGTAGAGCCAGCAGAGGCTGTCTCTTAGAGCAAGTTTACATAACACATTTGCATGTCTAAATCACCTAAATTTCTACTTCTCATTTAGCCCTATTTGTCATAATACAGCTTCATGCTTTATGTTTAGTTGCTCAGTTGTGTCTGACTCTTGGTGACTCCATGGACTGTAGCCCACTAGGCTTCTCTGTCCATGGGATTCTCCAAGTAAAAATACTGAAGTAAGTTGTCATTCCCTTCTTCAAGGATCATTCTTATGCAGGGATTGAACTAAGATCTCCTGAATTACAGGCAGATTCTTTACAGTCTGAGCCACCACCATGTACAGCAGAAGATCCACAAATACCAACTGGCTCGCCAAGTGGTTAATTACGTGAATAAATGGAGAAGGGAGTGAACATAGGTAATCCTGCTCTTTTATCACATTGTGATGATGTTGCTCACCATTACTACTGTTCTCTAAGAAGGATGCAGAGAACTGGAGAATATACAAGGATGACAAAGGGACTTGAAATATTGCAATTAAACAAAAGCTGAAGAGGGATTGCTGAGACTGGCCCAAGAGAGTAAGCAGAGGATGCAAATGTTTGACAAGGGTGTCAACTGGAACAACAACAAAAAAGTAGCTATTATATGTAGCTTCATGAATTAGAAAAGAACTAATGGGCTAAAGACATAGTAAGAGATATGTTACTCACTCTCTTCTGTATGTACTTGGAAATACTCTTAGACACTGAGTGGAGAATTTAGAAAATGATCTTACATACGTAATATATGTTATATATATAATGCCAGTAGAGCATATGTGATAGCTAAAGAAAAAATGTCAATAAAAATGAAAGTCATTAAATCATGGAAGACTGACAAAGAGGATTGCAAAGACAAAAGTTGATCATGGCCATCTAAACCCTGTACGTTTTCCCAGAAGGATGAACTACCCTCTGAGGTTAAATCCTCAGCCAGCCTTGCAGTAAGAGTTATGTTTAGGCAGAGATTGGGGGCAGGAGGAGAAGGGGATGACAGAGGATGAGATGGCTGGATGGCATCACTGACTTTATGGATGTGAGTCTGAGTGAACTCCGGGAGCTGGTGATGGAGAGGGAGGCCTGGCGTGCTGCGATTCATGGGGTTGCAAAGATCGGACACGACTGAGTGACTGAACTGAACTGAACTATCAGGGCCTAATAATACAACTTCAATCACATAATTTAGCTCTCCGTTTTGAGGCTGATTATGGAACAATCTCATAAAAATTTACTTTTATTTTTTAGAGTGTGAAGCTGAAACTCCAATAATTTAGCCATCTGATGAGAAGAGCTGACATATTGGAAAAGACCCTGATGTTGGGAAAGATTGAGTGTAGGAGAAGAAGGGGATGACAGAGGATGAGATGGTTGGATGGCATCACTAATTCAATGGGCATGGGTTTGAGTGGACTCCAGAAGCTGGTGATAGACAGGGAGATCTGGCGTGCTGCAGTTCATGGGGTCACAAAGAGTCGGACACGACTGAGCGACTGAACTGAACTGAACTGATACTAGTTAAACTGACACAAATGTCTACCTGGCCTAATAATTCAAATTTGAATTTTATATTGCAGATTGGTTTTGAAAATCTGTCTAGGATACTGATAAAATTAATTTTCTGTGTAAGAAAAGAGAAAAGGAACATTTGTTGGAATGATATGTACAGAATTCAGTGGGAAAAGAGGGGAAAAAGGCTCTTAATTTTTCTCAGAGAATCAGGTCAAGCTCCAGAGGGTAGGTGTTATCAGAATTGAGACTTGAGAAATAAACGAGAGTTCATTCATGCAAAAATAGAAGCATGTCATTTCAATCAAACATAATGGATAATTTTTGTGTGGGTTAAAGAGGCAAGTAGCATGAAATCAGGAAGTACAAACAGTTTAGAATGGCTGAGATGGAAAATGTGTGTGGAAGCCCAGGAAAGAAGGAAAGAAACATTATAGGTGGGCAGGGGTCAATGCATCAGGCACTTTGCTGAAAGATATTTTAGATGTTTCCAGTAAGTATATATCCCCAATACATCCCCAGTGGATATATTGAAGAATCCTGGGTAGGTGAGTGACATTTTCAAAGTTTTAAATGGAGAGACAGGCAACAATAAGACAATGAATCAAAGAGAGGCCTGAACAGAGACATTAGGAAAACTATTCTAATAGACCAACCAAGAGATGAGCCACAAGAGTGATAATAAAGACAAATAAATGGCAGATTTGCAAGATGTTGTATACATTGAACTGATAATTTAGGGACTGATAAAATAGGAAGGTGGGTTTCCCTGGTGACTCAGAATGTGTAGAATCTGCCTGGGTTTGATCCCTGGGTCAGAAAGATCCTCTGGAGAAGGGAATGGCAACCCATCCTGGTATTCTTGTCTGGAGAATCCCATGAACAGAGGAGCCTGGTGGGCTATAGTTCATGGGATCTCAAAGAGTAGACGATAACTGAGCAACTAAACACACACACACACACACACACACACACACACACACACACACACTGAATTGGAGGCTAAGAAACGATTCTTTTATTTCTAAAATATTGAGGTGTTTTTTTTTTTTTTTAATGAATTTTCCTAGATAATCTTAGCCTACATTGTTAGTTTCTTATTTTGAAAGTCTAGTTACTTGTTTTTCTTTTTCTTTCTTCCTTTTTTTTTTTTTTTTTTAAATTAAACTAATTTTGGCTATTTTGTTTGTATTGTTTCATTTATCCTGTGCCCTTGCTCTCTGCTAGGGAATCACCACATTCCAAGCAGGGCTTGGATATTCCATGTGGTGCTAGAAGAAATGTGATTGACCTCTCAGAACAAGCCACAGCCTTCATATAACATGAGCAAGAAGTTAATACTTGTGCTAAGGACTGGAATTTGGGGATTGTATGTTACTGAAGAAAAAATTGAGTTATTCAGGGACTATATGGCACTTAGCAGCACAGGTATGTTTTCTGCTCCTAGACATCTTTTTTTTTGTGTGTGTGGTGTCTTGAAAGGCATAGTTAATTTGGAAGGTAGATGATTTTTAAGAGTGTCCTCTTTGGAATGCAAACCACCAAAGATCTTGCACTTCTTTTCTTTTACTAGAAGACTAATTTTGAATAGCTATCTATTAGTATAATTACATTTCCTATTGAATTTCCCTTTGAATTTCCATCTAATTACTTTAGAATTTTGTCCTTATATTCTATATCATTATGGTCTTCTTCTTAGGGATCTGGATGTTTCTGATTCACTATAATTTTGAGAGCATACTTTTGAGTATAAAACAATGCAAGATATTAGTAGTAATGACATGATGATAAATTATCAGTCCTGTAGGCCACATACATTATGGAAACAACACAACCACAATCTCTCCCTTCTTCCTTCATTATGCAATATGGGCTTTGGTGGTGGTAAAAACATTGAACACCGTATTTTAATGTTTTCAAACTAGAAAAAAAGTGTCATAATACTCTGTGAAGTGTCAAATTAGACTGGTCCCTTCTGCTATGATGTGATCTCTAAGGCTTAACTTGGATCCCCTAAAGAAGGAATTGTAGCTTTAATAATAAGAGAACACTGAATGAGTGAAAGTTGCTCAGTCGTGTTCAACTCTTTGAGACCCTGTGTACTGTAGCCCGCCAGGGTCTTCTGTCCATGGAATTCTCCAGGCAAGAACACTGGAGTCGGTTGACATTCCCTTCTCCAGGGGATTTTCCTGATCCAAGGATTGAACCCAAGTCTTAACTGAGCTATCAGGGAAACCGAGTATGCTAGACCCATAAAAATATCACTTACACACTCCCTGAAGTAAAATTATGTGTATTTCAATAAAAATACTAGTTTTATCCCTACTAGTAATAGTTGCTATTTTTTAACATACCAGGCATTGTGGATTTACATACATTGATTCACTCAAGCTTCACAACCTTCTAATAATAAGCATAAGCATTTCAATTTTATAGACAAAGAAACTGAAGTTAAAAGAGATTAAGCAATAAGTATATTAGTTCTACAACCAGGCTTTGAATCTAGATGTGTCCCTGCTCTTACACACAATTACATCCCACTCAGGCTTGAAGGTATAGAACAGTCTGCATAATAATTCTAGAAAATATTATAACTTGTGGTCTACTCTTATTACATCACTTAATTTTTATACCTAAGCTTTTTTCCTCCTTGAGCTAACATCTGGGTCATTAAAAAAAATCATAGCTTAAGGTGTGCATCTTCTGTGGTGACAGATACCAGCAGCACATGTAGATTGAAAGTCACTGCTTTACTGGATTTCCAGATTCATTATGTATGGACTTATTTTTGTGGTATTACACTTTTACAGTGAGTTTTTTCCTGTAA
This sequence comes from Tragelaphus eurycerus, assembly GCA_935064755.1. Lineage (NCBI taxonomy): Eukaryota > Metazoa > Chordata > Mammalia > Artiodactyla > Bovidae > Tragelaphus > Tragelaphus eurycerus. The sequence continues at coordinate 985,813 of CAKXYN010000216.1, read as the reverse complement.
CTGAGAGCACTGTGTGCATGAGAATGAAATCATTCTCATTATTTAATTTGTAAGATGTTTCTTTACTAAAAGACAACAGTAAATATACCCACTGAAGCCCAAATTTCATTAATTAAAGAGACAACCATGTCACAGGACAGAATATGGAGCCAGTGTCAATTTCATGGCCACAAGAAAGAGTGCATATTCAGCCGTTGAAATGCATACATACAAACATATACACATAAACAAAATGTACACATAGATAAACATATACACATAAATAACACCTGAAATTCACTTTTCATTTTACCTGCTTTTATCTCACATGTGAAATAACAAGCATGGAATCTATTTTAAATAACTTTAGTATACAATATCTAAATTTTAATTTGTGCATTAAATGCTTTAAAAATCTAGAAATATTACCTTAATCACTGTCCATCAGTTTTTAAAAGTTATTATTCATTTATTTATTGGCTGCACTGGGTCTTAGTTATGGCACACAAGATTTTGATCTTCACTGCGGTGTACAATGTCTTCTAGTTGCAAAATGTGGGACTAAAAAAATTATATTTATGTATTTATTTTTGGCTGCACTGGGTCTTCGTTGCTGCATGCAGTCTTTTTCTAGTTGCTGGAACAGAGGCTACACTCTTGCTGCTGCACACGGGGTTTCTCATTGCAGTGCTTTCTCTTGTCATGGAGCATAGGCCATAGGCTCATGGGCTTCAGTAGGTGTGGAGCAACTACTACTCCACAGCATGTGGGATTTTCCTGAACCAGGGATTGAACCTGTGTTCCCTGGATTAGCAGATGGATTCTTAACCACTGGACTACCAGGGAAGTCCTCATTGTCCATCTTATAATTACTACAGGTTTTGTAATTCCTAAGATGTCACTATTTTTAATAGAAGGAAGTCAAACTACATATTAGGTCAAGTTTTAAGCTCCTTGTCTTCTGTGTATTTGTATCAGGATTCCATTTATGTACACAGAAAATTTATGAGGACAGAGACTTTTAGTGCTTACACACTTCCTGAAGTAAAATTATGTTTATTTCAATAAAAATACTAGTTTTATCCTTACTAGTAATAGTTGCTATTTTTTAACATACCAGGCACTGTGGGTTTACATACATTGTTTCACTCAAGCATATGTGTAAACAATTTCTCAAGTTTTGTGTAATAAAACTATGTTTAATTCCCAAAACTATAAAATTTAGGAAAAATTTTGAGTAGCATAACTTACAACTGTTCTAAAAGACAAGTTCAGCAACATTCCCCTGAAACTGAAGGCTTGCTGTGTTTTCTGCATTATTGAATTCTCAAAACTGCTGCTGCTGCTAAGTCACTTCAGTCGTGTCTGAATCTGCGCCACCCCATGGACTGCAGCCTACCAGGCTCCCCTGTCCCTGGGATTGTCTAGGCAAGAACAGTGGAGTGGGTTGCCATTTCCTTCTCCAATGCATGAAAGTGAAAAGTGAAAGTGAAGTCGCTCAGTCATGTCCGACCTAGCGACCCCATGGACTACAGCCTGTCAGGCTCCTCCGTCCATGGGATTTTCCAGGCAAGAGTACTGGAGTGGGGTGCCATTGCCTTCTCCATCTCAAAACTACCATTCCATAACTACCATTCCATAAAAATACAAAGCAAATTTTAAAAGTCTGTGCCTACTTTCCTTTCAAGCTACTACTTTGTTATTCTCTTTGAGCTTGTTTTCCTACAAAGTTAAGATAAGAAGGAGGTAAGATTTAGAATGAAATGGAGTAAAAAAAGAAAAAAAGGAAAGGAGAAGAGAGTGAGGAAGGAGAGGAAGAGGAACAAGAGAAGAAAGGAAATCTATAAGAAAAAAAGAAAGAAAGAAGTTCTATAAGTACTCAGTTTTTAACAGTTTTGCATATCTAAATAGTTTTTTGTCTTGCTATTGACAGATTTTACAATGCCTGTTTGCCACATAGATAGATAGGAAGCATAGATCATGTGCACACAGCTTGTTCTTTTTCTTGGCAACATGACATGACGGGGAAAAAAGTGGTTTTCAATAAATATAAAATAAAAAGTCTGAGTTATTAGAAAACACTGTACCACTATTCAATTGGTAGTTTTCTCTTTCTGAATTATACATAAATTAATGTTACATCTTATTTTTAAAATAATTATATGCATTTAATTTTACTGGACCTTAATTTTAACAAGAGTAAGGTAGAGAGGAAAGAGATGGCAAAGGAGTAGGTGGATGTGGAGTACATCTCTTTCCACGGATACATCAAGAATGCACCTTCAGATACAGAGGTGCATGCAGAACACCAGTTGAGGGTGTACAAGGGTAGCTGACCAGTGGAAAAGAATGTATAGAACCACGCAAAACTCCATAGGATGAAGGGACTAGATGGGGAGACAGGAGTGTTACTAGGAATGGACCTTCCCTCAGCGGGTGTGAGAACTGAAGCAGGGTCCAATCCCCACATCAGAGCAATTGTCTGAGTCAGAGGAGAAATATTTGAGGCTGAAAGTGAAACAGCTGATCTGTGACAGCCTAAAGGGAATGGATCAGACAGTCCTTGCCACAGCCATACAGACCCCAAACATGGATGCAGATCACCCGGAAGGCACAGTGTCTGGGAGCTTGAGTTTAGGGATTGTGGAGCAATCCCAGGGTGAGGGCTGCTGTTGACTGTGGAGAGACAGATTGAGGGTACGTGAAGGAGGAGATTGTGGTGGGAAATGCCTGCAGAGGAAAGTCAGGCAGCCATGGAAGCAAGGTGATACTGATGAGTCACATGTAGGGGGTGAATCCATCACCATAGCCTCTGTCTCCCGACATGCCAACATTAGCAGCTGGACAATAGAGAGGCTGGCCCATCAACTGCCTGATGCACTGAACTACAGAATAGGATCCCACCTAGGGTGCTCTTTAAGTGCCTGATGCCCGATTTACATAGTAGGATCCCAGCCAGGGGGGACCCTCTATGTGCCTGACATGCTGAACAACAGAGAAGGACCTCAGACAAGGGAGCCCTCTAAGTAAATGCCTGAATGGGCGGAACTTCAGAGAAAGATGGGCAAAAAGGCCTTTAGATTGCCAGCTTCAAGAGGCTTGAAAAAAACTCTGATAGGGCCATAACTTATGCAGTGGAGGCAGTCCATGTTCCTGCACACTTGGTGCCATCAGGGTCCTTGCAAGCCAAGCAGCTGCACCACATTCACGCTCAACTTTCACTGGGACAGAGCTGTCACAGGCAAAAAAAAAAAAAAAGAAAGAAAGAAAAAAAAAAGCCTTGTGTCTATGTGTGGAAGGTTGCTTCTGTTGTGTCCAACTCTTTGCAACTCTGTAGATTGTGGCCTGCCAGGCTTCTCTGTCAGGGGAGTTCTCCAGGCAAGAATACTGGAGCGTATTGGCCAAGACTAGTTGCCATACCCTTCTAAGCACCATATTTCCTGCTGCCTTAGCTGCCAACTCCCCTGAGTACCTGGTGCTACCAGAACCTCTGTGACCCAAGCAGCTATACCACTTCTATACCAGGCCCTCACAGGGGCAAACCCAAGTACTCTAGGCCAGACTCAGAGGCAAAGCCCAGTGAACAACCCACATGCAGAGTTGGAAATAAAATCACAATTGAAACCCAGGAGCAGTGTGGGTAAGGAAGAAGACCCAAAACCTTCCTACAGGGTATGCAAGCTGCAGATTAAATCCACAAGATCAACTAGGCAGACTCTGTGTCTATGGAATATATAAAAGAACAGTGAGAGCTCCCACAAAAGAACACTCACTAGTGCTGATAGCTGTGGACACTGGAAGCAAGAACACACAGGAGTAGGGCCAGATTAGAATCTGAACTGCCCCCAAAGCAGGTCCAGTAACCAACACAGGGTTGGAGGGTATCTTAGGGATGTGAGGTGGACTATGACTCCCAGCAAAGGAAAGGACTCTGACAGCAGTGACTCAAGAAAAGGATTTATTATTCTTATGTTTTGACTTGTTCTTTAGATTCTTTTGGATTCTTTTTTTAACCTCCCCACCCCTCACCTCCATGATGTAGTTGTCAATTTTATTGGCACTATGAAATCTAATTAAGCTTTTGAGCTTTTTTTTCCTCAGTCACACTCTTTATTGTTGTTATAAACCTCTGCCTCTACTTTGGTTTTGCAGTTATGTGGAGTTTTCCATTTTCCTTTACTTTTCCCACCTCTTTTGCCTTTTTTAAATTTTAATTTCTAAATTTTTAAGCCTATTGTTATTTTTTCTACATTTAATTATCTGTTTGCTTTTCTTACTGTTCTTTTCCCCTTGTAGTTAATCTTTAACGTATATAAATCTTCTCTAGCTACCTTTATTTAACTTTGCATATCTGTTCTTTCTTTCCTCTCAACTTATTTGTTAGCTTTGTTTTCATTGCTTTATTCCCCAATTGACACCTTGCTTTAGTTTTGTTTTCCAGTTTGTGCTTTAGTTAATTTTGTTCATAATTGGTAGATACAATTTTTGGTTTCCTTTGTTCTCTTGGTCAGTCTATTGTATTTTACTCTTGTTGGGTTGTTTCAATTTTGCTTATGGGTGTATATGTATATGTGTACATTCAGTCACCTATTTTATTATTGTTATAAACCTCTGCCTCTCTGTCGGCCTTTTTCAGTTTTGTGGAGTTTTCCTTTTTTTTCTCTGTTTTTCTTTCTTCTTTTTTTTCTCTCTATTTTATAATTCTAGTTTTTAAAATCTGTTATATTTTTTCTATATTTGTTTCTTTGTTTGCCTTTGCCTCCGTTCTTTTTCCCTTGCAGCTAATTTTTAAAATATATACATTTTATTCATCTACCTCTATTTAGCTTTTCATATCTATTCTTTTCTCTTCTCTTTATTTCCTTTCCTCTTAACATATTTGTTAGTTTTGTTTTCATTGCTTTATTCCCCGCTTGGCACCTTGCTTTAGTTTTGTTTTCCAGTTTGTGCTTTAGTTAGTCTTGTTCTAACTGGTAAATATAATTTTTGATTACCTTCATTCCTCAGGGCAGTCTACTGTACTTTATTTTTGTTGGACTGTTTTGACTTTGCTTATGGGTGTATGTGTATATTGTATATTCCATTATTTTAATTATTATTTGCCTGATTTTATAACTGCCATTTGTCTGGGGTTCCTCTGTGGTTTCTCATTCTGGAGTATTTGTTTTAATCTCACTTAATGCCATAACAACTCACTTGTAGAATCTTTCTTCCTGACCACAGATCAAGCCCTGAGCCTTTGGAGTGGGGACACTGACTCCAAGATCATAGACTACCAGATAATTAACCCTAGGCAGTATCAAATAGTGAGAACTCATACAAAGGAAACCACTTGAATACAGGACCCAGCATCACCTAACCACCAGTAACACCCTGTGCAGGATGCCTCAACTAAACAACAAACAAAAGAAAAATACAAACCCAATCATCAGCAGACAGGATTACTACCTCACTCAGCCTTGCCCATCAGGGGAAAAACATACTAACAAACAAGCAAACAAAACTCAGCACAAATCTTACCCTACACAAAGATTACACAAACCACTGGACCAACGTTATAGGGGGCAGAAACCAAAAGGAAGAAAGAATTCAAAGAGGGAAGCTTAGAGCAATACAATCTTGCCTCAAGAAATAAGAAAAATCTCAAATAAACAATCTAACTTTACACCTAAAACAAGTAGAGAAAGAAGAACAAAGAAAACCTAAAATTAGTAGAAGGCATGAAATCATAATGATCAGAGCAGAAATAAATGAAATAGAGACAAAACAATCGCCAATATCAGTTCAGTTCAGTTCAGTTCAGTTGCTCAGGCGTGTCCGACTCTTTGCGACCCCATGAATTGTAGCACGCCAGGCCTCCCTGTCCATCAACAACCTGGAGTTAACTCAAACCCATGTCCATCGAGTCAGTGCTGCCATAACAGCCATCTCATCCTCTGCCGTGCCCTTTTCCTCCTGTCCCGATTCCCTCCTAGCATCAGGGTTTTTTCCAATAAGACAACTCTTCACATGAGATAGCCAAAATATTGGAGTTTCAGTATCAGCATCAGTCATTCCAATGAACACCCAGGACTGATATCCTTTAGGATGGACTAGTTGGATTTCCTTTCAGTCCAAGGGATTCTCAAGAATCTTCTCCAAAACCACAGTTCAAAAGCAACAATTATTCAGTGCTCAGCTTTCTTCACAGTCCAACTCTCACATTCATACATGACCACTGGAAAAATCAGAGCCTTGACTAGACGGACCATTGTTGGCAAGGTAATGCCTCTACTTTTCAATATGCTATCTAGGTTGGTCATAACATTACTTCCAAGGAGTAAGCGTCTTTTAATTTCATGGCTGCAGTCACCATCTGCAGTGATTTTGGAGCCCAGAAAAATAAAGTCTGCCATTGTTTCCATTGTTTCCCCATCTATTTCCCATGAAGTGATGGGACCAGATGCCATGATCTTGGTTTTCTGAATGTTGAGCTTTAAGCCAACTTTTTCACTCTCTTCTTTCACTTTCATCAAGAGGCTTTTTAGTTCCTCTTCACTTTCTGCCTTAAGGGTTGTGTCATCTGTATATCTGAGGTTATTGATATTTCTCCCAGCAATGTTGATTCCAGCTTGTACTTCTTCCAGTCCAGCATTTCTCATGATGTATTTTTCATAGAAGTTAAATAAGCAGGGTGACAATATACAGCCTTGACGCATTCCTTTTCCTATTTGGAACCAGTCTGTTGTTCCATGTCCAGTTCTAACTGTTGCTTCCTGATCTGCATATAGGTTTCTCAAGAGGCAGGTCAGGTGGTCTGATATTCCCATCTCTTTCCGAATTGTCCACAGTTTATGTGATCCACACAGCTTTGGCATAGTCAATAAAGCAGAAATAGACGTTCTTCTGGAACCTTCTTGATTTTTCGATGATACAGCAGATGTTGCCAATTTGATCTCCTGTTCCTCTGCATTTTCTAAAACCAGCTTGAACATCAGGAAGTTCATGGTTCACATATTGCTGAAGCTTGGATTTGAGAATTTTGAGCATTACTTTACTAGTATGTGAGATGAGTGCAATTGCGTGGTAGTTTCAGCATTCTTTGGCATTGTCTTTCTTTGGGATTGGAATGAAAACTGACTTTTCCAGTCCTGTGGCCACTGCTGAGTTTTCCAAATTTGCTGGCATATTGAGTGCAGCACTTTCACAGCATCACCTTTCAGGATTGAAATAGCTCATCTGGAATTCCATCACCTCCACTAGCTTTGTTCATAGTGATGGTTTCTAAGGCCCACTTGACTTTACATTCCAGGATGTCTGGCTCTAGATCAGTGATCACATCATCGTGATTATCAAGATCATGAAGGTATTTTTTGTACAGTTCTTTTGTGTATTCTTGTCACCTCTTCTTAATATCTTCTGCTTCTGTTAGGTCCATACCATTTCTGTCCTTTACTGTGCCCATCTTTGTATGAAATGTTCCCTTGGTATCTCTAATTTTCTTGAAGAGATCTCTAGTCTTTCCTCTTCTGTTGTTTTCCTCTATTTCTTTGCATTGATCTCTGAAAAAGGCTTTCTTATCTCTCCTTGCTATTCTTTGGAACTCTGCATTCAAATGGGAATATCTTTCCTTTTCTCCTTTGCTTTTCACTTCTCTTCTTTTCACAGCTATTTGTAAGGCCTCCTCAGACAGCCATTTTGCTTTTTTGCATTTCTTTTCCATAGGGATGGTCTTGATCCCTGTCTCCTGTACAATGTCATGAACCTCCATCCATAGTTCATCAGGCACTCTGTCTATCAGATCTGGTCCCATAAATCTATTTCTCACTTCTACTGTATAATCATAAGGGATTTGATTTAGGTCATACCTGAATGGTCTAGTGGTTTTCCCTATTTTCTTCAGTTTAAGTCTGAATTTGGCAATAAGGAGTTCACGATCTGAGCCACAGTCAGCTTCTGGTCTTGTTTATTCTGACTGTATAGGGCTTCTCCATCTTTGGCTGCGAAGAATATAATCAATCTGATTTTGGTGTTGACCATCTCTTGATGTCCGTGTGTAGAGTCTTCTTTTGTGTTGTTGGAAGAGGGTGTTTGCTATGACTAGTGTGTTCTCTTGGCAAAACTCTATTAGCCTTTGCCCTGCTTCATTCCATACTCTAAGGCCAAATTTGCCTGTTAAAGCAATGGCACCGCTCTCCAGTACTCTTGCCTGGAAAATCCCATGGACAGAGGAGCCTGGTGGGCTACCATCTATGGGGTCACACAGAGTCGGACACGACTGAAGCAGCAGCCAGGTGTTTCTTGACTTCCTACTTTTGCATTCCAATCCCCTATAATGAAAAGGACAACTTTTGGGGGTGTTAGTTCTAAAAGACCTTGTAGGTCTTCATAGAACCATTCAACTTCAGCTTCTTCAGCATTACTGGTTGGGGCATAGGCTTGGATTGCCGTGATATTAAATGGTTTGCCTTGGAAATGAACAGAATTCATTCTGTCATTTTTGAGATTGCATCCAAGTAAAAAGCTGGTTCTTTGAAAAAATAAATAAGATTGATAAACTTTTACCCAATTTCATCAAGAAAAAAAGGGAGAGGACTCAAATCAGTAAAATTAGAAATGAAAAAGTAGAAGTTACAACTGACTCCACAGAAATACCAAGAATCAGGAGACTACTATGATCAACTCTATGTCAATAAAATGGACAACCTGGAAGAAATGGACAAATTCTTCAAAATATATAGTCTTTGTAGACTGAACCCAAAGAAATAGAAAATATGAGTGGGGCAATCATATGCCGTGAATCTGAAACTGTGATTAAAAACATCCAAACCAACTAAAATCCAAGATCTGATGGTTTCAGAGGCGAATTTTGTCAAGTATTTAGAGAAGAGTTAACACCTGCCCATCTGAAACTGTTCCACAGAGGAAGAAAAACATCCAAACTCATTTTATGAGGCCATCATCACTCTGGTACCAAACCTGACAAAAATACCACAAAAAAGGATACTTACAGGCCAATAACACTGATGAACATTAAAGTAAAAATCCTCAACAAAATACTAACAATCTGTATCCAACAATACATTAAAAAGATCATAACCATGATCAAGTGGAATTCATCCCAGGGGATGTAAGGATTTTTCAACATTTGAAAATCAATCAGTGTGGTACAATATATCAATAAATTGAAGAATAAAAACCATATGATCTTCTCAATAGATTCAGAAAAGGCTTTTGACAAAGTTCAGCACTCATTTGTGATGAAAACTCTCCAGAAAGTGGCCACAGAGGGTACATAACTCAGCATAATAAAGACCATATATGATGAACATTCTGCTAGTATTATACTCAATGGTGAAAAGCTGAAAGCATTACCTCTAAAGTCAGGAACAAAGCAAGGATGTCCATTCTTACCACTTTTATTCAGCATAGTTTTGGAAGTCCTAGCCTCTACAATCCTGGTGCCAAATAGGAAAAGGAGTACGTCAAGGCTGTATATTGTCACCATGTTTATTTAACTTATATGCAGAGTACATCATGAGAAATGCTGGACTGGAAGAAACACAAGCTGGAATCAAGACTGCTGGGAGAAATATCAATAACCTCAGATATGCAGATGACACCACCCTTATGGCAGAAAGTGAAGAGGAACTAAAAAGCCTCTTGATGAAAGTGAAAGTGGAGAGTGAAAAGGTTGGCTTAAAGCTCAACATTCAGAAAACGAAGATCGTGGCATCTGGTCCCATCACTACATGGGAAATAGATGAAAAAACAGTGGAAACAGTGTCAGACTTTATTTTTCTGGGCTCCAAAATCACTGCAGATGGTGACTGCAGCCATGAAATTAAAAGACGCTTGCTCCTTGGAAGGAAAGTTATGACCAACCTAGATAGCATATTCAAAAGCAGAGACATTACTTTGCCAACAAAGGTTCGTCTAGTCAAGGCTATGGTCTTTCCGGTGGTCATGTATGGATGTGAGAGCTGGACTGTGAAGAAGGCTGAGCACCGAAGAATTGATGCTTTTGAACTGTGGTGTTGGAGAAGACACTTGAGAGTCCCTTGGACTGCAAGGAGATCCAACCTGTCCATTCTGAAGGGGATCAACCCTGGGATTTCTTTGGAAGGAATGATGCTAAAGCTGAAACTCCAGTATTTTGGCCAGCTCATGCAAAGAGTTGACTCATTGGAGAAGACTCTGATGCTGGGAGGGATTGGGGGCAGGAGGAGAGGGGGATGACAGAGGATGAGATGACTGGATGGCATCACTGACTCGATGAATATGAGTCTGAGTGACCTCCGGGAGTTAGTAATGGACAGGGAGGCCTGGCGTGCTGCAGTTCATGGGGTCGCAAAGAGTCGGACACGACTGAGCGACTGATCTGTTCTGTTCTGATCTGAGCCTCTACAATCAGAGAAGAAAGAGAAGTAAAAGGAATCTAAAATGGAAAATAATTTATTCTGTCACAGTTTGTAGATGACATGATACTATACATAGATGCTACCAGAAAATTACTAGAACTTATCAATGAATTTGGTAATGTTGCAGGTTACAAAATTAATACAAGGAAGAAATATGTTGCAGTTCTATACACTAACAATGAAAGAGCAGAAAGAGACATTCAAGAAGCAATTCCATTTATCATTGCATCAAAAATAATAAAATACCTAAGAATAAACCTGGCATTTGGTCCCATCACTTCATGGCAGATAGATGGGGAAACAGTGGGAACAGTGTCAGACTTTATTTTGGAGGGGTTCCAAAATCACTGCAGATGGTGATTGCAGCCATGAAATTAAAAGATGCTTACCCCTTGGAAGGAAAGTTATGACCAACCTAGATAGCGTATTGAAAAGCAGAGACATTACTTTGCCAAAAAACTTTTGTCTAGTCAAGGTCATGGTTTTTCCAGTGGCTTAGCAGCACAGCAGCAGTATGGATGGATGTGAAAGTTGGACTGTGAAGAAAGCTGATCACAGAAGAACTGATGCTTTTGAACTATGGTGTTGGAGAAGACTCTTGAGAGTCCATTGGAATGCAAGGAGATCCCACCAGTCCATCGTAAAGGGGATTAGTCCAGGGTGTTCATTGGAAAGACTGATGCTGAAGCTGAAACTCTAATACTTTGGCCGGGAAGAGATACCCCACGCCCAAGGTAAGAGAAACCCAAGTAAGACGGTAGGTCTTGCAAGAGGGAATCAGAGGGCAAATACACTGAAACCATACTCACAGAAAACTAGTCAATCTAATCACACCAGGACCACAGCCTTGTCTAACTCAATGAAATCAAGCCATGCCCTTGGGGCAACCCAGGATGGGCGGGTCATGGTGGAGAGATCTGACAGGGTGTTGTCCGCTGGAGAAGGGAATGGCAAATCACTTCAGTATTCTTGCCTTGAGAACCCCATGAACAGTATGAAAAGGCAAAATGATAGGATATTGAAAGAGAAACTCCCCAGGTCAGTAGGGGCCCAATATGCTACTGGAGATCAGTGGAGAAATAACTCCAGAATGAATGAAGGGATGGAACCAAAGCAGAAAGAATACCCAGCTGTAGGTGTGTCTGGTGATAGAAGCAAAGTCCAATGCTGTAAAGAGCAATATTGGATAGGAACCTGGAATGTCAGGTCCTGACTCAAGGCAAATTGGAAGTGGTCAAACAAGAGATGGCAAGAGTCAATGTTGACATTCTAGGAATTAGCCAACTTGGGTGAATTTAACTCAGAGGACCATTATATTTACTACTGTGGGCAGAAATCCCTCAGAAGAAATGGAGTGGTGATCATGGTCAACAAAAGAGTCCGAAATGCAGTACTTGGATGCAATCTCAAAAACGACAGAATGATCTCTGTTCGTTTCCAAGGCAAACCATTCAATGTCACAGTAATCCAAGTCTATGCCCCAACCAGCAACGCTGAAGAAGCTGAAGTTGAACGGTCTATGAAGACCTACAAGACCTTTTAGAACTAACACCCAAAAAAGATGTCCTTTTCATTATAGGGGACTGGAATGCAAAAGTAGGAAGTCAAAAAACACCTGGAGTAACAGGCAAATTTGGCCTTGGAATATGGAATGAAGCAGGGCAAAGACTAACAGAGTTTTGCCAAGAAAATGCACTGGTCATAGCAAATACCCTCTTCCAACAACACAAGAGAAGACTCTATACATGGACATCACCAGATGGTCAACACCGAAATCAGATCGATTATATTCTTTGCAGCCAAAGATGGAGAAGCTCTATACAGTCAGCAAAAACAAGACCAGGAGCTGACTGTGGCTCGGACCATGAACTCCTTATTGCCAAATTCAGACTGAAATTGAAGAAAGTAGGGAAAACCACTAGACCATTCAGGTATGACCTAAATCAAATCCCTTATGATTATACAGTGGAAGTGAGAAATAGATATAAGGGCTTAGATCTGATAGATAGAGTGCCTGATGAACTATGGAATGAAGTTCGTGACATTGTACAGGAGACAGGGATCAAGACCATCCCCATGGAAAAGAAATGCAAAAAAGCAAAATGGCTGTCTGGGGAGGCCTTGCAAATAGCTGCGAAAAGAAGAGAAGCAAAAAGCAAAGGAGAAAAGGAAAGATATAAACATCTGAATGCAGAGTTCCAAAGAATAGCAAGAAGAGATAAGAAAGCCTTCTTCAGCGATCAATGCAAAGAAATAGAGGAAAACAACAGAATGGGAAAGACTAAGGATCTATTCAAGAAAATCAGAGATACCAAAGGAACATTTCATGCAAAAATGGGCTCGATAAAGGACAGAAATGGTATGGACCTAACAGAAGCAGAAGATATTAAGAAGAGGTGGCAAGAATACACAGAAGAACTGTACAAAAAAGAGCTTAACGACCCAGATAATCATGATGGTGTGATCACTGACCTAGAGCCAGACATCCTGGAATGTGAAGTCAAGTGGGCCTTAGAAAGCATCACTATGAACAAAGCTAGTGGAGGTGATGGAATTCCAGTGGAGCTATTCCAAATCCTGAAAGATGATGCTGTGAAAGTGCTGCACTCAATATGCCAGCAAATTTGGAAAACTCAGCAGTGCCCACAAGATTGGAAAAGGTCAGTTTTCATCCCAATCCCAAAGAAAGGCAGTGCCAAAGAGTGCTCAAACTACCGAACAATTGCACTCATCTCACACACTAGTAAAGTAATGCTCAAAATTCTCCAAGCCAGGCTTCAGCAATATGTGAACCGTGAACTTTCTGATGTTCAAGCTGGATTTAGAAAAGGCAGAGGAACCAGAGATCAAATTGCCAACATCCGCTGGATCTTGGAAAAAGCAAGAGAGTTCCAGAAAAACATCTATTTCTGCTTTATTGACTATGCCAAAGCCTTTGACTGTGTGGATCACAATAAACTGTGGAAAATTCTGGGAGAGATGGGAATACCAGACCACCTGATCTGCCTCTTGAGAAATCTGTATGCAGGTCAGGAAGCAACAGTTAGAACTGGTCATGGAACAACAGACTGGTTCCAAATAGGAAAAGGAGTACGTCAAGGCTGTATCTTGTCACCATGTTTATTTAACTTATATGCAGAGTACATCATGAGAAATGCTGGTCTGGAGGAAACACAAGCTGGAATCAAGTTTGCTGGGAGAAATATCAATAACCTCAGATATGCAGATGATTCCACCCTGATGGCAGAAAGTGAAGAGGAACTCAAAAGCCTCTTGTTGAAAGTGAAAGTGGAGAGTGAAAAGGTTGGCTTAAAGCTCAACATTCAGAAAACGAAGATCGTGGCATCTGGTCCCATCACTACATGGGAAATAGATGGAGAAACAGTGGAAACAGTGTCAGACTTTATTTTTCTGGGCTCCAAAATCACTGCAGATGGTGACTGCAGCCATGAAATTAAAAGACACTTGCTCCTTGGAAGGAAAGTTATGACCAACCTAGATAGCATATTCAAAAGCAGGGACATCACTTTGCCAACAAAGGTTCGCCTAGTCAAGGCTATGGTCTTTCCTGTGGTCATGTATGGATGTGAGAGCTGGACTGTGAAGAAGGCTGAGCACCGAAGAATTGATGCTTTTGAACTGTGGTGTTGGAGAAGACTCTTGAGAGTCCCTTGGACTGCAAGGAGATCCAACCGGTCCATTCTGAAGGAGATCAGCCCTGGGATTTCTTTGGAAGGAATGATGCTAAAGCTGAAACTCCAGTATTTTTTGCCACCTTATGCGAAGAGTTGACTCATTGGAGAAGACTCTGATGCTGGGAGGGATTGGGGACAGGAGGAGAAGGGGACGACAGAAGATGAGATGGCTGGATGGCATCACTGACTCGATGGATGTGAATCTGAGTGACCTCCGAGAGCTGGTGATGGATAGGGAGGCCTGGCATACTGCGGTTCATGGGGTCGCAAAGAGTCGGACACGACTGAGCGACTGATCTGATCTGATCTGATCTGTGAAGTGTTGACCCATAGGAAAAGACTCTGATGCTGGGAGGGATTGGGGGCAGGAAGAGAAGGGGATGACAGAGGATGAGATGACTGGATGGCAGCACCAACTCGATGGACATGGGTTTGAATGAACTTTGGGAGTTGGTGATGGACAGGGAGGCCTGGCATGCTGTGATTCATGGGGTCGCAAAGATTTGGACACAACTGAGAGACTGAGCTGAACTGAAGGAGACAAAAGACCTGTACTCCAAAAACTATATGATGCTGATGAAAGAAATCATAGAAGACATAAAAGATCAAAATATATATACTACGTTCATGTATTGGAAGAATTAATATTGTCAAAATAAATATACTACCCAAGGCAATCTATAGATTCTATGCAATCCCTATCAAATTACTGGGCTCCCTAGGTGGTACTAGTGGTTAAGAACCCATCTGCCAATGCAGGAGATGTAAGATACATGGATTCAATCCCTCATTCAGAAAGATTACCTAAAGGAGGCCGTGACAACCCACTCCAGTATTCTTGCCTGGAGAGGCCCCATGGACAGAAGAGCCTGGTGCGTTACAGTCTATAGGCTTGCAAAGAGTCAGATATGATTGAAGCAACTTAGCATGCATCAAATTACCAATGGCATTTTTCACAGAACTAGAACAATAAAACTCTGAAAATTTATATGGAGACACAAAAGACCCTGAATAGTCAAAGCAATCTTGAAAGAAAAATGCAGCTGAAGGAATCAGGTGCCTGGACTTCAAACTATACCACAAAGCTGCTGCTGCTGCTGCTAGCAGCATTTCAGTCTGTCCGGCTCTGTGCGACTCCAGAGATGGCAGCCCACCAGGGTCCCCCGTCCCTGGGATTCTCCAGGCAATAACACTGGAGTGGGTTGCCATTTCCTTCACCAATGCATGAAAGTAAAAGTGAAAGTGAAGTTGCTCAGTTGTGTCCGACTCTCAGCGTCCCCATGGACTGTAGTCTTCCAGGCTCTTCCATCCATGGGATTTTCCCTGCAAGAGTACTGGAGTGAGGTGCCATTGCCTTCTCCATACTACAAAGCTACAATCATCAAAATAGTATGTCCTGGCACAAAAATAAGAATATAGATGATCAATGAACAGGATTGAAAACCCAGAAATAACCTCATGTACCTATAGTTAATTAATCTATGACAAAGCATAGATTAATTAATGGCACCCCACCCCAGTACTTTTGCCTGGAAAATCCCATGGACGGAGGATCCTGGTAGGCTCCAGTCCGTGGGGTCGCTAAGAGTCGGACGCGACTGAGCGACTTCCCTTTCACTTTTCACTTTCATGCTTTGGAGAAGGAAATGGCAACCCACTCCAGTATTCTTGCCTGGAGAATCCCAGGGACGGGGGAGCCTGGTGAGCTTCTGTCTATGGGGTCGCACAGAGTCGGACACGACTGAAGCGACTTAGCATAGCATAGCATCACAAAGCAGACAAGACTGCACAATGTTGGAAAGACAGTCTTCAAAAACTGGTGCTGGAAAAACTCGACAGCCACATGTAAAAAAATGACAGGTCATTTCTTAATTTCACACACAAAAATAAGCTAAAAATTGATTAAAGACCTAAATGATAGACTGGACACTATAAAACTCTTAAAGAGCAAAACATAGGCAGAACACTCTCCAATATGAATCACAGCAACATCGTTTTCAATCCATCTCCCAGGATAATGGAAATAAAAGCAAAAATAAACAAATGAAACTTACTTGAAATTTAAAACACATACACACAGAAAAACTTTTGCACAGAAAAGGAAATAATAAACAAAACAAAAAGACAACCACAGATTGAGAGAAAATATTTACAAGTGATATGACTGATAAGGGGTTAGTCTCCAAAATTTGCAAGAATCTTATGACACTTACTACCATCAAAACAAATAATCCACTCAAAAAATGGGCAGAAGGCCTGAATAGACATTTCTCTAAAGAGAACATACAGATGGTCAAAACGCACATGAAAAGATGTTTAACATTGCTAGTTGTTAGAGAAATGCAAATCAAAACTACAATGAGATATCACCTCATACAGAATGGCTAGCATCAAAAAATCCACAAACAATAAATGCTGGAGACGGTGTGGAGAGAAGAGAACCCTCCTGAACTGTTGGTGGGAATGTACATTGGTACATCCACTATGGAGAGCAGTATGGAGGTTCCTTACAAAAACTAAAAATAGAGCTATCATATGAGCCTGCAATCCCACTCCTGGGTATATATATAGAAAAACATGGCCTGAAAATATATATGGACCCCAATATATATGGGGTGCATATATATGCACCCCAAGTCTTTTGCCCAGTTCATTGCAGCACTGTTTACAATAAACAAGACAACTATAGAAACAATCTAAATGTCCATTGACAGATGAATGGGTAAAGAAGATATGGTACATGTATATAATACAATATTAATCAAACATCAAAAAGAATGAAATAAGGCCATGGATCCATGTTGCAGCAACATGAATGGACCTAGAAAATGTCATACTGAGTGAAATCAGACAGAGAAGGAAAAATATCATATGACATACCTTACTTATGGAATCTAAAATGAAGTGATACAAATGAACTTGCTTTCAAAACAGAAAGAAACTCACATTCTTAGAAAATGAAATGATGGTTGCTGGATAAAATGGATAGATAAGGGGTTTTGGAAGGTCATGTACACACTGCTATATTTAAAATAGATAACCAACAAATACCTATCATATATAACATAGAACTCTGCTCAATGTTACATGCCAGCCTGAATGGGAGGGGACTTGGGGGCGGGGGGGAATGTATATCTGTATATGTGTGGCTGAGTTCCTTAACTGCTCACCTGATATTATCACAATATTGTTAATTGACTGCACCCTGAACAAAATGTTTTAGGTGTTAAAAAAATTATATAAAAAAAATTCTGAGGATCTAATGTACAGCCCAATAAGTATTGTTAATAGCATGGCCATGTATTAAGAAGAGATGGCAAGAATACACAGAAGAACTGTACAAATAAGATCTTCACGACCCAGATAATCACGATGGTGTGATCACTGACCTAGAGGCAGACATTCTGGAATGTGAAATCAAGTGGGCCTTAGAAAGCATCACTATGAACAAAGCTAGTGGAGGTGATGGAATTCCAGTTGAGCTATTCCAAGTCCTGAAAGATGATACTGTGAAAGTGCTGCACTCAATATGCCAGCAAATTTGGACAACTCAGCAGTGGCCACAGGACTGGAAAAGATCAGTTTTCATTCCAATCCCAAACAAAGGCAATGCCAAAGAGTGCTCAAACTACCGCACAATTGCACTCATCTCACACGCTCGTAAAGTAATGCTCAAAATTCTCCAAGCCAGGCTTTAGCAATACGTGAATTATGAACTTTCAGATGTTCACGCTGGTTTTAGAAAAGGCAGAGGAACCAGAGATCAAATTGCAAACATCTGCTGGATCATGGAAAGAGCAAGAGAGTTCCAGAACAAGATTTATTTCTGCTTTATTAACTATGCCAAAGCCTTTAACTGTGTGGATCAAAATAAACTGTGGAAAATTCTGAAAGAAATAGGAATACCAGACCACCTGACCTGCCTCTTGAGAAACCTATATGCAGGCCAGGAAGCAACAGTTAGAACTGGACATGGAACAACAGACTGGTTTCAAATAGGAAAAGGAGTACGTCAAGGCTGTATGTTGTCACCCTGCTTATTTAACTTCTATGAGAGTACATTATGAGAAATGCTGGGCTAGAAGAAACACGAGCTGGAATCAAGATTGCTAGGAGAAATATCAATAACCTCAGATATGCAGATGACAGCACTCTTATGGCAGAAAGTGAAGAGGAACTCAAAAGCCTCTTGATGAAAGTGAAAGAGGAGAGTGAAAAAGTTGGCTTAAAGCTCAACATTCAGAAAATGAAGATCCTGGCATCTGGTCCCATCACTTTAAGGGAAATAGATGGGGAAACAGTGGAAACAGTGTCAGACTTTATTTTTTTTTTTGGCTCGAAAATCACTGCAGATGGTGACTGCAGTCATGAAATTAAAAGAGGCTTATTCCTTAGAAGTAATGTTATGACCAACCTAGATAGCATATTAAAAAGTAGAGGCATTACTTTGCCAACAAAGGTCCGTCTAGTCAAGGCCATGGTTTTTCCAGTGGTCATGTATAGATGTGAGAGTTGGACTGTGAAGAAAGCTGAGCACTGAAGCATTGATGCTTTTAAATTGTGGTGTTGGATAAGACTCTTGTGAGTCCCTTGGGCTGCAAGGAGATCCAATCAGTCCATTGTGAAGGAGATCAGCCCTGGGATTTCTTTGGAAGGAATGATGCTAAAGCTGAAACTCCAGTACTTTGGCCATCTCATGCGAATAATTGACTCATTGGAAAAGAGTCTGATTTTGGAAGGGATTGGAGGCAGGAGGAGAAGGGGATGACAGAGGATGAGATGGCTAGATGGCATCACTGACTTGATGGACTTGAGTCTGAGTGAACTTCGAAAGTTGGTGATGGACAGGGATGCCTAGCATGCTGCGATTCATGGGTTCGCAAAGAGTCAGACACGACTGAGCAACTGAACTGAACTGAACTGATTTAAAATATTTCCTTTTCACATGTTCCTTAACCTTTCCTGCCACACCTTCAACCCATCCTCCCTTCTTTGGTGGGATGGTAACAGAGACATTTCAGGGGAGTGTGCAACTTCCTTGGTTCTGTCTCATCATGAACAATAATTTGAAGTGGCAAACCAGCATTATCGCCCTTAGATGGCCAGCGTTAGAGGTCTCGGACAGACCAGAGTCACAGCTCCATGTTACAGCTCAGTTTTATTTAGAAAATAAAGGAAAATACATCCTTGAGGCATGAGGGCCTGCCGACCCAAAAGACGTTCAGAGAAGAAAGAGAGCAAGATAAAGCAAGTGATAGAGAGTGAGAGAGAGAGTGAGCCCCAGCCCTTCAGGTCCTGTATATATATATAATTCTTTTTCTCCTCCCCCTGGACCTGCCCTATGTAAATTAGGCTATATAAGAGTGCTGTTTGTTCTACCTGAGTTTGGACCTCCTTTTGTTCTATTTTTTGGGGGCTTTTCCCTTCCTTGTCTATTAGCCACCACCATTCTGGACTCCTTTATCCTATTCTAAACTACTTAACATTCCCCCCTAAAGAGATAGGAGGCCCAATTCTTTGGGAATAGGGGTGTCAAGGTCTTTCTGGCTACTTCTTGCTGAACTGGGATCACAAAGGGCATTGGGCCTTCTCCTCTTGCTAGTCTCAGGCCTCAGAGTTCTTATAGCAGTGTCCAACTAAGGGTGAGTGATATTTTCTGTGGTCAGCTGTAGTTTTATATATCCTTGTTGAACTGGCACTGCATATTGTAGCTTGTTGACCTGGACAGAGACAAAATGGGTTAGATAATTGGCAATACATGGAGCAACCATAAGCAGCATCAATAATGGTGATAACAAGGATTAGTAGGGGCATTAGCCAACTCCAAATTCCCATCACCAGCAAGATTACCCAAAGAAAGATTGTAGCCACCCGGAGAACTCTCCAGCTCATTTTTTGATATCCTATATGGTCTGAATGTTTTTCTTGAGGACTGTGAGACGTTTTTTTTAACTTAGCTGGAGGTATTTACCCAAAAACAACACATCTCTTTCAAGATGGTTCAAGTCCCTCCTTGTTCAGGGATCAGGAAATCTATCTCCTATCTGTTTTGAAGTACAACCCCTGCCAAGCTGTGTTGGCTCTTTAGAGCTGTCCTGAGAAATCTTATTCCTAGAAACTTGATTTTGGGGATGTTCATTAGAATGACACTCATTTGTAGTCTGAATAGGTATTTGAGATCTCCCAGGGGCTCACAGGTGTATTGAGTGTCTTCTTTTGTTTCCTTCCATGGCTTGACTCATGAGTAGTGAATCCAGGAGTCATGTCCTGGTACCTCGACTGCTGTACGAGTGGAAAGTATTACATGGTAGGGTCCCTTTCATGTGGGCTGGAGTTGAGCCTTTCAGGACCCATCTTTCCAGACTTCAATTAGGACTTGAGACTCTGGAGCATATAGTGGTGACACTAGAATCTTTTGTGTCCTGGTTGACTTCCCACAAGCATACATCCTTTTGGAATGGCCCAAAGGCCATGGTATAAGACTGGGAGGTCTGAGCCTCTGGATATAAGAAGAGGTCATTGACATAAATAAAAGGTCTCCCATATTACTTCTCATAAGGACTAAGACCAATCTGTTCCTTAGGGGCAATATGGGTAGAGAGAAGAGCTATTAGTAAAGCCTCCTTCAATCCCAGGGAGGTCTCCTGGATTATCTTTTTAATCGCTGATTTTAATAATTGGTTGGCTCTTTCTACTTTTCCTGAAGACTAAGGCCTTCAGACACAATGGAGATGATAAGTAATGCCCAATGCTTCAGCGACCCCACAATGTAGGAGACCTGGGTTTGATCCCTGGGTCGGGAAGATCCCCTGCAGAAGCAAAATGCAACCCACTCCAGTAATCTTGCCTGGAAAATCCCATAGACTGAGAAACCTGGTAGGCTACAGTCCATAGAGTCGCAAAGAGTCGGACACGACTGAGAGACCTCACTTTCACTTTCACTGGATGACATTAAAAGTAAATGATATCCCACTGTCACTTTGTAATGACCTGGGCAGATGGAATCTCAGAATGATTTCATGGAGCAGTTTTTTTACCACCTCCTCAGCTTTCTCAGTCCGGGTGGAAAAGCCTTCAGTCCATCCTATGAACAACTACTAGCTATTCACTGGAGAAGGCAATGGCACCCCACTCCAGTACTCTTGCCTGGAAAATCCCATGGACGGAGGAGCCTGGTAGGCTGCAGTCCATGGAGTCACTAAAGAGTTTGACACGACTGAGAGACTTCACTTTCTCTTTTCACTTTCATGCATTGGACAAGGAAATGGCAACCCTCGCTAAAGAGTTTGACACAACTGAGCGACTTCACTTTCTTTTTTCACTTTCATGCATTGGAGAAGGAAATGGCAACCCACTCCAGTGTTCTTGCCTGGAGAATCCCAGGGACGGGGGAGCCTGGTAGGCTGCTGTCTATGGGGTCGCATAGAGTCGGACACGACTGAAGTGACTTAGCAGCTTACGAGCAGCTATTCATACCCCTGAGAAACTGGCATCTGGGTGAAGTCCATCTGCCAGTCCTCTCCTGGGTAGGTCCCACATAGTTGAACAGGCTGGGCCAGCTCGGTTCTTCGAGCTCCTTGGGCGTTGTTTAATTGGCAAGTGGGACAAGAGGAGACCACTTGCCTTATAGTTGTTTGTAGGCCTGTTCCCATCACTACATGGGAAATAGATGGGGAAACAGTGGAAACAGTGTCAGACTTTATTTTTTATGGGCTCCAAAATCACTGCAGATGGTGACTGCAGCCATGAAATTAAAAGATGCTTACTCCTTGGAAGGAAGGTTATGACCAACCTAGATAGCATATTCAAAAGCAGAGACATTACTTTGCCAACAAAGGTTCGCCTAGTCAAGGCTATGGTCTTTCCTGTGGTCATGTATGGATGTGAGAGCTGGGCTGTGAAGAAGGCTGAGCCCCAAAGAATTGATGCTTTTGAACTGTGGTGTTGGAGAAGACTCTTGAGAGTCCCTTGGACTGCAAGGAGATCCAACCAGTCCATTCTGAAGGAGATCAGCCCTGGGATTTCTTTGGAAGGAATGATGCTAAAGCTGAAAGTCCAATATTTTGGCCACCTCATGCAAAGAGTTGACTCATTGGAGAAGACTCTGATGCTGGGAGGAATTGGAGGCAGGAGGAGAAGGGGACGACAGAGGATGAGATGGCTGGATGGCAACTCTGACTCAATGGTTGTGAGTCTGAGTGACCTCCGGGAGTTGGTGATGGACAGGGAGGCCTGGCGTGCTGTGATTCATGGGGTCGCAGAGTCGGACACGACTGAGCGATTGATCTGATCTGATCTGATCCAATGAAGGATCTTTCTAGTAATCTTTGGAGGGCCTTTTCCCCTAAATGAGTGGTGGCATGTAAGGAATTAACCAACTTCCATTAGAGGTTCCCAGGCAGAAAAAGGAATCCCTCCTTTTAGAACCACCCCAGATGATGTTCTTGAAAGCCCTCATGCTTAGCTTTAAGAGTCTCACCTTCAGTGTTTGAAGGAGTTTCTGGCAATTTAGTCTGTGGAACTAAGGTGGCAACCCCTATTAGGTCATTTTTCTGTAATGCTGCTTTCTTAGCTGCCTGAGCAGCTGCTTTGTTCCCTCGTGCCACTTCCATGCTCCCTCTTTGGTGTCCTTTACAGTGGGAGACTGAAACCTCAGGGGGCAGATGGACTGCCTGCAAAAGCCTAAGGATTTGATCACCACATTTGATTGGGGATCCTTGGGTGGTGAAGTGGCCTTTTTCTTTCCAAATAGCCGCATGTGCATGTAGCACCAGAAAGGCATACTTGGAGTCAATGTAAATGGCTATTCTTTTTCCTTTTCCCAGCTCTAAAGCTCGAGTCAGGGCCATGAGTTCAGCTAATTAGGCTGAAGTACCTGGCGGCAAAGGTTTAGCCTCTATGGTCTCAAAATCTGGGGCTACTGAATACCCAGCTCTTCTTTTTCCGTCTAAGACAAAGCTCCTTCCATCAGTGTACCTTATTTCCTCAGGATTTGTCAGAGGATCTTCCGACAATCCCTCTCAGGGTTTTGTCCAGTGGTCCAAGGTTTCTAGGCAAGAGTGAAAGTGAAGAGAGCCCTCGGGGGTAGGCAGGAGGGTGGTTGGGTTAAGAACCTCACAAGGGGATATAGTGAGGCCTGGATTTTCCATCAGTATTACTTGATATCTGAGGATTCTTTGATCAGACATCCATAAATGTCCTCTCCCATTAAGGAGTTGTTTCACTTAGTGGCTGGTAAAAATAGTTAGTTTGCCCCCATAAGAGAGTTTGAAAGCACTTTCTATCAGGACATCAATAGCTGCAAGGTTTTGAAGGCAGGGAGAGATTTCTTCCCAATTCAAGAGTAGGCAGTCAGAGATCACTAGAAACTGGTGGGAAAATATTTGCCCATTCCAGCAATGAAGAAGTACTCAGGTGAATCTTTTGTAATTTTTTTTTTCCCCGTACCACCCAAAATGGTACAAGTTTGGAGGATAAGACTCTGGAGTAAGAGGTCAGGACAGAGTAGGTAACCCCTGTGTCAACAGAGAAATTCTCGGACCTACCTGCGACATCCAGTTGCAACCTTGGCTCCAGACCAGTGACAGTTAACTGTGACAGGTGGGCTGGCTGGAGCGGGCCACTTCAGTCCTGTTGAACCATCGTGAGGGAGGGCTTGGCGCTTGACCTTGAGACTCTTGGGTCCCCAGGGCAGAGTGCCGCCCAATGTCCCAATTGATGGTATTTGTTACAAGCCATTTTAGGAGACTTGTCACAGTTTGGACACTGTTTGGCCCACTGCCCCGCCTGTATACAGATTAAGCATTTTACCTTGTGCCTTGTCCTTCAAGGACTGGACTCTAGGTGAGGTTTGCCACAGGGCTTCTCTGGAGGGCAGCCAGCATCTGGGCATGCCTGGTCTCTTTCCTTTTCTCCCTCTCCTGGGCCTTGGCTTCCCTCTCCTGTTCTCTGTTATAAAAGGTATTGGTGGCAGTCTGGACCATATCATCTAAAGAGGCAGCGTGGTCCTGCTTTTATAGCTGTTGTAACTTTTTCCTGATATTAGATGCACATTGGGACAGGAATTTGTCCTTTAAAATCACTTGTCCCTTGTAAGAGTCTAAGTCCTGATTGGTAAAGTTTTGGATAGCCTCTTAGCCTTTCCAGATAGGCAAATGTGTTCTCATTGGGTTCCTAAGTTATTGCTGAGAAAGGGCACAGTCCCACAAGTAATAGGCTTCCTTCTATTTCCATGGGTGGACTTCCTTAGGGGTGTCTTTCTGAAGCTTATCCTACCCAGAACTATTGCAACCTGAGAGCCAGGTGTCCCCAGATCAGGGTGCAGATCCCCAGGCAGGCTGAGGCGTGACAGCTCCTGGAGATCTAATCCCCAGTCAGGTAGAGGCATGTCAGCCTCCTGAGAATTAGGTCTCTGGGGCTAATTCGACCTCCTAGGACCCCTGGGCTGGCAGATCCCAGAGCAGGTTGAGGAGTGACAAGCTTTCGAGGTACAGATTGCTAGGCAGGTCAAGGCAGGTTGAGCTCCTGGGACCCCCCAGACTAGTGGATCCCTGAGTCGGTTCATGCATGAAAACCTCCCAGGAGCCAGCAGTTTTCTGATTGTCCCTCCAGAAGATTGTAGAGGCAACACTTGGGCCTGGACAGGGCTCAGGAAAAGAGCATGAAACAGGAGGGAAGGGGACAGGGCACAACTTTTGAAAGAATGACATAGCACAAAGGCATAACATAAACCAATTAAAATTAATTGGGTCCAAGATGACAAGTCAAATTCAAGTAAACCTTGATCCCCAGTCTGCAAGCTAAATGACACACATAGGCGGCAGGACAGTTCCAAGGCACTGTCTAAAGTCAGAAGAGTGAGGGATTCCCCAATAGTTGGGATGATCTTCCCACTCATTAGCATATGATTCACTCAGCTTGCAAAAACTAGCCACATCACATTCCATGGCCTAAGCACTTGCCCTCTGCAATGGCCCATATCCTTTGGAGTGTGCTTCTCTCTGGATCCTAACAAATCCACCTCTTACCTATTGCTGTGTCTCTAACTGAATTTTTGCAGTGAGACATCAGAGCCAGAACTTCATTAGGTCCTGAAGCCAGGCTCAAGTCCCAGGAGAGATAAGCTGAAGGATGGGAGGAAAAAGCAGTGGGAAAATGTGCCAAAGAATCCCCTTCATAACCTGCTGGAAAATCTGTTAAATACCTGACCTATGCTCACAGTTTTCATTGGCCTAATCCTGAGCACAAAGAAGATTAAGCACAGAAGAACCCCCACTGGCTTGGGTAACAGCTACTGAGGCCCAGCAGATAATGGAGCCTTTGGGACATGTTGAGGAGTAGGCTCTACCAGAGTGCCTCAATTGCACCCACTGCCACTCACCTGTTCACAGGGAGTTTGAGGAAACAAGAAACAGAGATTGTAAAGGAATTGAGATTTTGCTATTGTTCTTCCAGCTATAGGAGCAAGGACCTCCTACATTAGTCAGAGGTCTTCTGGAATCTGAGATTGAGCTGTGTGAGCTTTCTGCTGAGTTCATTTTTCACTGTCCTTGTTTTCAGCACACTGAGCTTCTTGTCACTCCCCCTGTGCTGGGTTTTCTTTGCATTCCACTTTCACCATGGGAGATTTCACCGAGTTGGGCTCCTGTTGTTCTTGGCTTCCTCCTTGTGAGAGCCACACTGAGGTTGTTTCACCCAGGTTAAATCGGAGTCACGGCACCATAGATGTCAGGGAGTGTGTAATTTTCTCAGTTCTGCCTCATCACAATAAAAATTTGAAGTGATGGACCAGCATTACTACCCGTAGATGGGCCAGCGTTACAGCTCTCAGACAAACCAGAGTCACAGCTCCGTGTTACAGCTCAGTTTTATTTAGAAAACAAAGGAAAATACATCCTTAAGGCAGAAGGGCATGACGACCCAAAAGACATGAAGAGAAGAGAGAGAGAGAGATAGTGGGAGGGAGAGCGAGTGAAAGAGAAAGAGACAGATACAGCCCTGGCCCTTTGGGTCCTGTTTTTATATGTTGTTGTTTTCTCCTCCCCCTGGACCTGCCCTATGTAAATTGGGCTATCCAAGAGGTTTGTTCTACCTGAGGTCCTCACTCTGGTCCTTGTACCTTCCTTTGTTCTATTCTAGTGGGCTTTTGCCTTCCTTGTCTTTTAGCCACGACCATTCTGGACTCCTTTTTAAAATTCTAATTACCTAATAGGTATACAAGGAAGACTTTGGTGGTATTCATCTACTGGGGAGGGAGAGGAAAAGCCACTTGCCAAAAAGGGAGTGAAAGCTGACTCTTCTTATCTACAGGTAAGGTCAGGATTCCAGTGACTGGGATGGGCAGTTGGTGTTATGGTGCAAACTCAGAGGCTTGGAACTTAGGAGACTTGGGCTCTTTATTCCTCATCAGGGAAGGCCAGAAACTGCCTTGGAAGGTATCCCTTTCCTATTTGGAGGCAGCTAGCCCTACTGGATAAACCATATCTTCAACTATACAGACCTTTGTCAACAAAGTAATTTCTCAGCTTTTTAATATGCTGGCTAGATTTGTCATAGCTTTCCTTCCAAGGAGCAAGAGTCTTTTCATTTCATAATTGCAGTTACTTTCTGCAGTGATTTTGGGCCCTAAGAAAATAAAGTCTGTCACTGTTCCCATTTTCTCTTCCATTTATTTGCCATGAAATGATGGGACCAGATTCCATGCTCTTAGTTTTCTTAATGCTGAGTTTTAAGCCAGTTTTTTTTTCACTCTCCTCTTTCACCCTCATCAAAAGACTCTTTAGTTCCTCTTCACTTTCTGCTTTTAGAATGGTATCATCTGCATATCTGTGGTTGTTGATTTTTCTTCTGACAGTCTTGAATCCAGCTTGTGATTCATCCAGCCTAGCATTTCACATGATGTACTCTGCATATAAGTTAAATAAGCAGGATGACAAGATACAGCCTTGTACTCTTTTCCCAATTTTGGACCCCTCAGTTGTTTCAACTTGTATTCTAGTCTATGGCTGTAACTGAGTTATTTTCATTTTTTAAGCATTATATTTATGTCCAAGTTTGTTATCAGTATTATTTTATTAGGGTCAATGTTTATTAAACTTTTATTTGAATTCCATAATTTAGTTTTACTTCATAGAAATGAAATTATGATGTTAGATAATTTCAGATGAAATTTGGGTTACATGGAAGTGTTTCAGGAAAGAAAAGTGGGACACAAGAGGATAGTCACATCCCAAGTCATGTCCCTGGAATGGTGCCAAATGTATGTTCTTGGCTTTGGCAGGAAAGAATTTAAGAACAAGCCACAGAAAGCGAAAGCAGGTTGACTCAGGGAGACACTCCATAGTCTGTGGGCCCTCTCAGAAGGTGAGAGGCCCCATGTTACAGGGTTCTTAGGCTTTATAGGGCTGGATAATCTCATAGGCCAATGAATGAGAAGATTATTTCAACTATTTTCGAGAGTGGCTGGGGATTTCCGAGAATTGGGCCACTGCCTCCCTCTTGACCTTCTAAGGTCAGCCTCAAAACTGTCATGGTACCTGTGGGTGTGTCATTGAGTGTGCTGATATATTACACTAAGCATGTAATGAGGCTCAAGATCTAGTATCTAGTGCAAGTCAACTTGTCAGCTATCTTGGATCTAGTTGGTTCTAAAGAGTTTATGCTGTGTCCTCAATGGCTGTGTCATTCTTTCAAAAGTTGTGCTCTGGTCCTTTCCTGTCCCAGAGAAATTAAATGTGAGAGAAGTAAAATACCTAATATTAGTTAAAGAAGGGTAGAATCTCTGCATATCTTGGGAAAGTCAAAGAGATCAGAAGGAGGATAGGTAAAAGTACCAAGAGCCATGCTAATGCAGAACAAGGAGAAAGAGAATGAAAAAAAAAAAAAAAAAAGAATTTACATGAAACATCTAAGCCTATGCATTTCTAGCAAAACCAACAAAGAGAAAAAATTATTCATATCTAAGATTTATATGTAAATCTCAAAACTCAAAAGTATATAAGCAGACAATCCATTTAGAAAATGAATAAAAGACATTAAGAGACCTTTGACAAAAGGTGACATATGACTGGGCCTTCCCTGGTGGCTTACTGATAAAGAATATGCCTGCAATGCAAAAAAACAGGGTTCAATCCCTGAGTTGGGAAGATCCTCTGGAGGAGGGCATAGCAAACCACTCTAGTACTCTTGCCTAGAGAATCCCACAGACAGAGGATCCTGGCAGGCTACAATCCATAGGGTCACAAAGAGTCAGACACAACTGAAGCAACTAAGCAGCAGCAGCAGACATATGACTAGCCAATGAACATTGAGATGTTCAACATTTTTAGAGATCAGAGAAATGAAGATTAAGACCTCGATGAACCATCACTTTGCACCTATCAGGATAGCTTTGAACCTATCATGTTTGTGCTTAACTTTGAACCTATCAGAACAGCTAAAATAAAATGGAATGATAATACTTAAACCTGGTGAAGATGTGGAGATGACTTCAAATGAATATATGCATTGCTTTAAAATATCATATACTGATTATATATATATATATGGATTATATAAGCAATACGTGAACTGGGAACTTCCAGATGTCCAAGCTGGTTTTAGAAAAGGCAGAGGAACCAGAAATCAAATTGCCAACATCTGCTGGATCATCGAAAAAGCAAGGGAGTTTCAGAAAAATATCTATTTCTTCTTTGTTGACTATGCCAAAGCCTTTGACTGCATGGATCACAATAAACTGGAAAATTCTGAAAGAAATGGGATACCAGACCACCTGACCTACCTCTTGAGAAACCTGTATGCAGGTCAGGAAGCAATAGTTAGAACTGGACATTGAACAACAGACTGGTTCCAAATAGGAAAAGGAGTACATCAAGGCTGTATATTGTCACTCTGCTTATTTAACTTATATGCAGAGTGCTGCTGCTAAGTTACCTCAGTCATGTCCGACTCTTTGCAACCCCATAGACAGCAGCCCACCAAGCTCCGCCGTCCCTAGGATTCTCCAGGCAAGAACACTGGAGTGGGTGGCCATTTTCTTCTCCAATGCATGAAAGTGAAAAGTGAAAGTGAAGTTGCTCAGTCATGTCCCATTCTGTGTGACCCCATGGACTGCAGCCCACCAGCCTCCTCCATCCATGGGATTTTCCAGGCAAGAGTACTGGAGTAGGGTGCCATTGCCTTCTCTGTATATGCAGATTACATCATGAGAAACACTGGGCTGGAAGAAGCACAAGCTGGAATCAAGATTGCCCGGAGAAATATCAATAACCTCAGATATGTGGATGACACCACCCTTATGGCAGAAAGTGAAGAGGAACTAAAGAGTCTCTTAATGAAAGTGAAAGAGGAGAGTTAAAAATATGGCTTAAAGCTCAACATTCAGAAACCTAATATGGCATCTGGTTCCATCACTTCACGGCAAATAGTTGGGAAACAGTGGTAACAGTGGCTGAATTTATTTTCTGGGCTCCAAAATCACTGCAGATGGTGACCGCAGCAATGAAATTAAAAGATGCTTACTCCTTGGAAGGAAAGTTATGACCAACCTAGACAGCATATTAAAAAGCAGAGATGTTACTTTGTTAACAAAGGTCCGTCTAGTCAAGGCTATGGTTTTTACAGTGGTCATGTATGGATGTGAGATTTGGACTCTAAAGAAAGCTGAGCACTGAAGAATTGATGCTTTTGAACTGTGGTGTTGGAGAAGACTCTTGAGAGTTCATTGGACTGCAAGGAGATCCAAACAGTCCATCCTAATGGAGCAGTCTTGGGTGTTCATTGGAAGGACTGATGTTGAAGCTGAAACTCCAATACTTTGGCCACCTGATGAGAGGAGCTGACTCATTTGAAAAGACCCTGATGCTGGGAAAGATTGAGGGCAGGAGGAGAAGTGGATGACAGAGGGTGAGATGGTTGGATGGCATCATCGACTCGATGAACATGGGTTTGGGTACACTCTGTGAGTTGGTGATGGACAGGGAGGCCTGGCGTGCTGCAGTTCATGGGATCACAAAGAGTCGGACACGACTGAGCAACTGAACTGAACTGAACTGATACAGTATATAAGAATGTATATACATATATAATGTATAAATATAAATACCTCTATATAATGCATTTCTTTAATGTGCTATTTTATTTTTAATAGTTATCCTTTCTGAATGGGACATTGTTTGGGAGCTCTGTGCTACCAAATAAGAAGACAGATTATAAGGAAACTTTCAGTGTTTTTTCAGTCATGGAGAAACATTGCTTAGTGTGGAAAAACTACAGGTATTATGTTTGTCACCACTGGGATCCAACCACATTTCCTCTCTTTGGTTCCTGACTCCTGATGCTTAGGTGGGGCATCCCAGGTGGCAAGTGGTAAAATATCTGCTTTCCAATGCAGGAGGCACAAAAGATGCATATTTGATTCCTGAGTCGCTAAGACCCCTTAGAGAAGGATATGGCAACCTGCTTTAGTATCATTTCCTGGAAAATTCCATGGACAGAGTCGCCTGGTGGTCTACAGTCCAAAGAGTCAGATGTGACAGCTCTCCTGTGCACGCTTATGTTGGCGTGTGTGCACATGTGCGCGCACACACACACACACACACACAGATAAACAAATGCACTTTATTTTTTAGAGAAGTTTAGGTCCACAGCAAAATTGATCAGGATATACAGAGAGTTCCCACAATCCCATTGCTCTCTCTAACCACGCTATCCACATCCCTGCCAGTGTGGTATATCTATTACGATTGTTGAACTTACACTGGCATGCCATTATCACACAAAGACCATAGTTTATATTACAGTGTGCTCTTGATGTTATACATTCCATGGGTTTTGACATATATTCATCATTATAGTCCCACATATGACATATATTCACCAATATAGTCCCACACAGAACAGTTTTACTGCCCTAAAAATCATCTGTGTTCCGTTTGTTGTCCCTCTTTCCCAACCTCCGTCAAACATTGATCTTTTTAGTTTCTATAGTTGTGCCTTTTGCAGAATGTCATGGAGTTAAAATCATAGTATTTTACATTTCATTGGGTTCTTTCACTTTGCATTTGTCTTTTCTCTACATCTTTTCATAGCATGATAGTGGATTTCTTTCTCTTTTTTTCTCCCACTGAACAATATTCCTTATGTCTTGATGGACCACAATTTATTTATACATTTACCTAATGAGGTACAGATTGGTTGCCTTTAAGTTTTGGCAATTATGAAAAATGCTGCTGTAAGCATTTCTGTTTAGGTTCTTATGTGGATATAAATTTTCAGCTCATCTGGGTAAATACCAAGGAATGTGATTGCTGAATCATATGGTACAAGCATGTTTAATATTTTGAGATGCTTTTAAATTGTCTGCCACAGTGGCTGTATCATTTTGCATTCCTGTCAGCTATTAAGTGAAAGAAAGTGAAAGTGAAGTCGCTCAGTCATGTCGAACTCTTTGCAACCCCATGGACTGTAGCCTACCATGCTCCTCCGTCCAGGGGATTTTCCAGGCAAGAGTACTGGAGTGAGATGCCATTTCCTTCTCCAGAGGATCTTCCTGACCCAGGGATCGAACCCGGACCTCCCCCACTGTAGGTAGACGCTTTACCGTCTGACCCACCAGGGAAGTCAGCTATTAAAGAGAGTCCTATTGCCTGGAAAATACCGTGGATGAAGGAGCCTGGCAGGCTGCAGTCCATGGGGTTGCTAAGAGTCAGGCATGACTGAGCGACTTCCCTTTCAGTTTTCACTTTCATGCATTGGAGAAGGCAATGGCAACCCACTCCAGTGTTCTTGCCTGGAGAATCCCAGGGACGGGGGAGCCTGGTAGGCTGCCGTGTATGAGGTCGCACAGAATCGGACACGACTGAAGTGCCTTAGCAGCAGCAGCAGCAGCAGCATTGCTCCACATCCTCCTCAGCACTTGATGTTGCCAGTGTTCTGGATTTTGGCCAACCTGAAAAACAGCAGTGGTATCTCATTGTTGCTTTAATTTGCATTTCCCTGCTGACAAATGGCATGGAGCATCTTTTCCTATGCTTATTTTCTATCTGCATATCTCCTCTGCTCTTTATGACTCAGCCTCGAAAGTCACACAGTGTCACATCTGTGATGAAGCCATCAGAAGCGTGAAAGGAAGAGAATACAGACACAAGCCTAGGTTTGAAGCTGGCAAGTTTGCATTGTAGAAGAACATGTAGAATGAGAGGTCTTTGGGTGATACACTGCCATGGTGTCTAATGAGATAGAGCAGAGCATATGAAGAATGCTTGGAAGAAACAGGCATCTGTTTAGAGAGGAGTAAACATATTTGGAAGAATATCCCCTGAAGAAGTGATTGATATGGTCTGGATCATTTGAGAGATCACTGTTTAAAGCACTTATAACAACCAAGGTATTGTTGCAATCACCCCCCACCTCCCTCCAGCATCTGAATAGGTTTTAAATCCATAATATTGAAAGCAGTATATTGAGAAAGTCAGGCAGTATCTATGTAGGTCTCCCATTATCTCATACTTAAAAAATGGGCAGTGAACTAGATTCTCTATAATATTTCTTCTAACTTATCTAAAGCTATATATTTTTATAACTAAGTTAAAAGGGGACATATTTCTGCTTTATATAAAGATGAAAAACACCTAAGGATGAAGGTCACGAAGAAGGGGATAATGAAGGTTACTCATTTTGAAGAAAACCATAGAGAGAGAAACAAATACACCAAACTCCTCAGGACGGCCTTTCTGTTTTATCTTCTTGCCCTGATTCTGTGAGGGTCCCCTTCTGCAGAGCACAAACTATGGCAGATAAAGAGAAGAAGTAATTCTTCCAGTCCTAGTTTGTTCAAAGCATTCCCGAGAGGAGCAGTTCCAAAGACAAACATTTCCTGTAAGTTCTTCACCCACAGAAAATTGTATTAGAGAGCTCTGAGAAGTCTTCTTATAACCTTAAAGTCAGAGTTTACAAAGAAGAGAAATAAATAGGAAACATCTTAGTGGCATCATTTCCCTATGAGCCTCTCATTTCTTACGTTACTTTACTTCCCTGTCATTTCAAGTCCAAATGTCAAGTATCAGGATTCAAAGTGAAACACTTTCCCTTCCTTATGTGTGTTTCTATTCCCCAGAGTCTTAGGCCTAAATCTCAGGTTCTATTTTTATAGTCTTCACAGTGGACAGTGATGTGGATGGTATTGATTGTAGCTAGTTAGACACTGAGAAATTTCCTTTACTAAAAGCTTTGTGGGGCTTGAAAGAGGAGAGAGACGGCCAAGCATTAAGTCTCAGTATTTTGGGAAAGACGTTTCTATGAGGCTCTGCCATTGCTTCTTAGAGCCTGAGGTTTCCCCTGCAAAGATAATTCTAACAGGGACTGCTGTATTCTCCAGTCAGCTCCTCTACTCTGTCTGAACTTCACAGCATTTCATGAGTGCTATAGGCTGATTGTTTTTATTTTCTTGCATAAAATAAGACTTTTTCATTGAGCACTTAACTAATGGCAAGTAGCATGTTATTTCCCAGGCTTTCTTCTTTGCTCACAACCTTAGCAAAAAATATTTCTTGGAAAAATCCTTTCCTGCCCTCATCTCAAAGTTTCTAGCCCCTTCTAGGTCATGTCTCTCTTTTCTGTGACACTTATGGAATATTTTGAGCTTCTTTAAAGATTTTATATGCTTAGAGATATTATTAGCTGATTGATATGTTTTCTGAACAGCTGTAGTAAGCTTCAGAGTATTCTCTTGCTGACCTTTCTAGCTCAAAGCATGTCACAGTAGATACTCAAAAAGTAATTGTCAAAAGAGGAAATAAATGAAGAATTTCCATTCATTTCTCCTTCTATTCTTCACTTCCTAAATCCGAAAACAAAAAACTTGAGAAGGTAATGTGACTTCTTTGGGATTTCAAGGTTAAGGTGTGGTGAAGCTGGCAATTGCACTTAGGTCAAGCTGCCAGCCCCCAGTCCTATTGTGTGCCAGGTACATTCTGTTTCAACTACCTTGAAACTATTTTGTCTGATTTAATTTTAGTTAAAAAGCAACAAAAATATTTCTCCTTGTAACAGATTAGTCACAGTGGAACAAACTGAGACTATTCTTTGGTTCAAAGTGAAGTAAGGATTTTTATTTGGGTAGAGAAGTTCTTGGTTGCCTTGCGGCAGTGCTGTTTTCTTGAATATCCTACAGTGAAAGTATTATGACTTCGCCAATCTCTTAATAACACAAGGAATGCTCCTTGAAGTTAGGTTGTAAATGCAAATCTTAAACTTTCTTTACTAGAAACTTCTTCTAGATGCCTTTGCAAAGAGAAAGGTTAAACATTAAGTTGTCATATATCCTCAAGTTAGAAGATCTTACTAATACCACTGGAGTGTATATTTGTCAACAGTTATTCCATTTGATCTAGTGTCTTATCTAAAGCCTGTGTTTACTTATTGATTTTGTCACTGTCATCTGTCCATTGATTTAAATCAGGTATTAAAACTCCCTTCTATTACTGTCATTTTCTCCTTCTATGTCTATTAACATTTATTAATTTCTCTATTTTAATTTTAAAATAAGATCTTTGAATTTAATTTAAAAATGGCTTGAATTTTGCTTGCAATTGTGTTTACTTTGTGAGACAATTTCAAGTGAACTGACATCTTAACAACATTGACTTTTCTAGGCCATGAATATGTTATATTCTCTCTATATATTTCTTTCATCAAGGCTTTGCAATTTTCAATCTACATACTCTAGATATATTTTGTAATATTTATAGCTAAATTTCATGTTTTGTTGACTATTTTAAATATTTTTTTAAAATTACATTTTCCAACTTTTCATTCAAAATATGTAGAAATACCATATGTGTATATACATGTGTGTGTGTGTGTGTGTGTGTGTGTGTGTGTGTATTCCATGACCTGATAAACTCATAGATTAGTTCTAGTAGTTTTTTTGTAGATGCTTTGGAATTTTCTATGTAACAATCAAAATGTCTGGGAAAAGAGACTGTTTTATTTTTATTATTTTCTTTCCAATCTTTATACCTTTAAGTTTTATGTTTTGTCTTATTACTCTAAGACTGGCAGTACTATGCTGAATAAGAGTGATGAGAGCAGCTGCCTAATTCCTAGTCTTGGGAAGAAAGTATTCAATCATTCACCATTAATATATTTGATGTAAGTTTTCTATAGAGGACTATTATTGGATGAGAATGCTACTCTCTTCTCCTAGTTTTAGATTTTAGAAAATTTTTATAATGAATGGATATCTTTTTTTAACACTCCGTTTCTATTGAGATCATCATGCAGGTATGTATTTGGTGCTTGTCCTATTTGATGGTCTATGAACTTGCATTTGTTGGTTTGTTGTCTGTTAATTTTGCAAATTTCTCAACTATTACTGTTCAAATATATATATATTTGATATTGAGAGAGTCATGTCCTAGGCAGATTGATAAGAAGTCTAGGGGTCCCCAAGAGAGAGGGTTCTGGAATTCTCAAGGAGGAAGAAAGGACAAACTTTTTTTCTTTCTCCACATTCCTTAGGATTATACAATAATGTATCCTGCCTGAAGACAGTGTTATCTTAAAATGTAAATTAGGGGGGTAGACCTGGTGTTTTCCAGGATGCATCCTGCCAAAAAAATCTTCAAATGTAAATTAGGTCTTTACAACCCGAGACATTCTTTAGAATATAACTTCATTGCTAACACTAGCAAGGGGGTACTCTTTGTACCCCCTTCTGACGCCTATGTCAGAAGCTTTCTCTATCTGCTTTATACTTTAATAAAACTTTATTACACAAAAGCTCTGAGCGATCAAGCCTCGTCTCTGGCCCCGGATTGAATTCTTTTCCTCTGGGGGCCAAGAATCCCGGTATCTTCGTGTGATTCAACAACAACCTTTCATCTTGGGGGCTCGTCCGGGATCCTTCAGGACAAAGTAAGGATGTTTGGAGCTTTAGTTCTTTGTTCTCTTAGCGAACACGTTTTCTGCTGTGCTTTACTAACTTTACAGTGTGCTTGCGTGAATGAATGGCATGCCCTGCGTGAAGCAAGTAAGGAGCCCTGCTTTGCGGTTCCATGGTGATCTCATACGGCTCATGGCAGAAACCTGTCGGGGGGTTATACCGACCTGCCAATGCCAAGAGGCACCCAATGTCTCCTTTGGGAACCGACCAGAAATGGGCAAAGCGTGTGGACCGAACTCTCCTTTCTCGGTCAAACTTTTCGGTCTCTTGACCATTTCATAACTCCTTGGGAATTAGAAGTACTAACCTAATCTATCGGATCATAGACTTCCAAGGGACTTGTGATCTATACTGTTACTGTGTACTGTGGCTTAGGTCCCAAACTTGGATTGGTAGTCAAGAAAGCGCCTAGCCTTGCTAGGAATCGAAAGTTCAGAAGCTAGATGGAGCTGTAGCTCCCAGAACATCTCTGAGGTTAAAGGTTACTCAGATTGAGACTGCAATGGGTTTTTTTCTTTGGTAATGCTGGCTCTTAATGGATCAGAGGAGGCTATTATACTGGTGTGGTGATGCTTGAAAAAAAATCTCAGTTTCATGTTCGTATCGGTCTTATTGTAGTCAGGGAATACTCAGGGTTGTGCACAGGCACTCAGGTGACGAATGTTTTCCCCAGTAGTCTTAGCTTGGGAGGCATTCCAGAAGGTTACTCTGATTCACCCCGGGTGACATCAGAGGCAAGCAAAATTAAAGGTGAAGAGCTGGACGTCAAGTAGGGATGCTATCTAGTCTACCCCTAGTACATCCTCACCCCATCTCGGTGGTAGAACCGGGAGGGACACGGACTGCGCCTGCGTCGGTAAGGGACAGACTAAGTCCGACCAGGAAGGAAAAGCTTTTGGTGTAACGTCTGTCTACACCCCCATCTAGAGCAGGGAGGGACGCCTCTGGTAAAAAAATGGCGCTGGTCGCTTCTTTTCTCTCTTACAGATGGGAGCTAACAATTCCAGCCTCACTCCTTTGAACTGTATCCTGAAAAACTGGGATAGATTTGATCCCCAGGGCTTAAAGAAGACACACCTGGTCTTCCTATGTGATACTCCATGGCTACAGTATCCACTGGAGGACGGCGAACAGTGGCCAGTTGGAGGGTCTCTTAGGTATAATACTGTTCTACAATTAGACTGGTTCTGTAGGGTACCAGGGAAATGGATAGAAGTGGCATATGTGTTGCCCTTTTTTGCTCTGTGAAATATGCCAGACTTATGTCCTAAGGGATTTGGGCTTGAAACCTTCAGCTCCCTCCTGTCCTCCTACTTTGCCCCCGTACCTGGGGCTCCAAGCTGAGAAAACTGAAAGCCAGAGAACCCCCCTCAGAAGGGTTGCTTTGGTCTCAGTGGAAATCCAAACTGAGATCCAAACTGCTCACATGGAGGTCCAAACAACTCCTGTCTCAGGACGACCTCAGACTACTCTGGTTTCAGTAGAAACTCAGACCATCGAAGTAAGAGATGAGATGGAGGACAGGAGACCTGAGAAAGAGAAAAAACAGGTTTCTCCAATCTATCCCTGGGATCATATGCGTGGAGAAGCCAGAGAGACTGAGGAACAGCCACACAAGCTGTTGCCTCTTTATGAAACACCCACTGGGAGAAATAATCAGTCTGGGAGAGTTAATAAGCCTTTCTCTTATCAAGAAATACAAAGAATCAAGGAGGATCTGGGAGACTATTTAGAGGACCCAGAAAAATATATTAGAGCCTTTAAAGGTGTTACTCTGCTTTATGACCTCACTTGGAAAGATGTGATGTATATTTTGGTGCGGGGGACTGACCTGAAAAGGGTTAAGTCCTGGGGGCTGCCTCGCTATGTGATTTCAGCTTGAGGCCCTCTTGCCTCGCTATGTGATTTCAGCTTGAGGCCCTCTTTTAGCTCTCTGTCCCGCCTTCCTCAAGAATGTTTTTTACAACCTTGTGACTCCAGCGAGTCTGGCTTGTGGCTACACTTCAAGGAGCAAAAACCTTTTGTATTGTTAATGTATAACCAGGTCTTGAGATAAACAAGAGTCTTGTATGCCGAATGTCACGTCTTATATGGTATATATATGAGCATCAATAAAGGCTGGGATCGGTCCAGTGTTGTCCGATCCTCTCAACCCCATCTTGCTTTCATTCTTTTCTTCTAAGCTCCTCGACAGCAGGGTTCCTGGGGGTTTCGCCTTACAAGCGCTGGCCGCGGCAGGTGGCGCCCAACGTGGGGCTCGAGCTGTGTACGGAGCCACTACTCGGTAATTTTGGTAAACGTGAGTATACGTTCGATTGTGAAGTTGCAACTGATTTTAATTGAGGAGTAGTAAGGGTTATAGTTCAGAGTATAAATAATGGGGCAATCACATAGTCGTAGTCTGTTTGTTCATATGTTGTATGTAATGCTGCACCACAGGGGAGTGACAGTCTCTAAGTCTAAGTTAATTTCTTTTCTGTCATTCGAAAGGTGGAGGAGGTGTGTCCATGGTTCCCCAAGGAAGGCACTGTAAATCTAATTACCTGGAAAAAAGTGGGGGAACAGATTAGAAACCACTACACCCTGTTTGGTCCAGAAAAGGTTCCTGTGGAGACTCTGTCTTTGAGGTCACTGATTAGAGACTGTTTAGATTTTGACCATGAAGAAATTCAGCGTTTCAGTTCGCTGTTGAAAGATAATGCGACCAATGACAGAGAGTCTGAGGTGCCCCCCGAGGGGGAACATGAATATGTTGTCCCCGAAGAAACCCCTATAAACCAACCTCCTCTTTCAGAAAATACTATGCAGGATGCTTTCTTAACAGAGTCTCAGCCGAAACCGGAAGATAAACTATCTCCTGATGAGGAGTCCTTCCTCGATGAGGAGGAGGCTAATTATCATAAACACGATTGGGAATTGTTGGCCACAAATTCACTCCCTGTTTCAAAACAGGATGCTCCTCAAGATTCTTTAA
This sequence comes from Tragelaphus eurycerus, assembly GCA_935064755.1. NCBI lineage: Eukaryota > Metazoa > Chordata > Mammalia > Artiodactyla > Bovidae > Tragelaphus > Tragelaphus eurycerus. The sequence continues at coordinate 946,822 of CAKXYN010000216.1, read as the reverse complement.
TTCAATGTCTGAAAAACTTAAATCTGACTTTACAAGCTACACGAGAAAAGCCTCCCCCTTTGGCACCATCTGCGCCACCCGCATATGCGCCTTCTGTAATAGCTGGATTAGATCCCCCACCAAATATTTTGTCAACTTCAAAGCCTCCTAGCCTTTCTCCCTTACAACAGGCTTTAAGAAAGGCTCGTAATGAGGGTGAACTTTTAACTGATTTTGTTCTAACCTTCCCAGTATTAGAAGATAATAATAACCAACGATACTATGATCCCTTACCCTTTAAAACGTTGAAAGAACTTAAAACTGCCTGTTCGCAATATGGGCCCACAGCACCTTTTACCATGGCTATGATAGAAGGATTAGGTGTACAAAATTTACCCCCTAATGACTGTAAACAGATAGCTCGGGCATGTTTATCGGGGGGAGATTATTTGTTGTGGAAATCAGAATATACTGAACAATGTGGGCGAATTGCTGATCTAAACCGACAACAAGGCTTGCCAACTACTTATGAGATGTTAATTGGCGAGGGCCAATATCAAGCAACTAACACCCAGTTAAATTACCTCCCGGGTGCCTACCCTCAAATTTCCAATGCGGCTCGTCAGGCTTGGCGAAAATTGCCCAATGCCAGTGTAAAAACAGAAGATTTATCTCGAATTAGACAGGGCCCAGATGAACCTTATCAGGACTTTGTTGCCCGCCTGTTAGAAGCCATTGGAAAAATTATGTCCGACGATCAGGCCGGCACGATCCTTGCCAAACAATTAGCCTTTGAAAATGCTAACTCTGCTTGTCAAGCTGCATTGAGACCTTACCGTAAAAAGGGTACTTTATCCGATTATATTCGGATTTGTGCCGATATTGGGCCCTCTTATATGCAAGGTATTGCTATGGCTGCAGCTTTGCAGGGAAAGAGTATAAAGCAGGTCTTATTTCAGCAACAGGTACGAAACAAAAAAGGGGCAATAAAGAATAATTCTGGTTGCTTTGTCTGTGGACAGCAAGGCCATCGAGCTGCTGCTTGTCCTCAGAGACATAATACCTGTTAATCCTCCTAACTTATGCCCACGATGTAAAAAAGGAAAACATTGGGCTAAAGATTGTAGATCTAAAACTGATATTTCTGGTAATCCTCTCCCTCCGGTCTCGGGAAACTGGGTGAGGGGCCAGCCCCTGGCCCCGAAACAATGTTATGGGGCACTTCAAAGACAGGAGAGACCCGAAAGACCGTTGCAGACCTCTTCAGAGCCACCCCAGGTAGTGCAGGATTGGACCTCAGCTCCACCTCCTACACAGTATTAACTCCAGAAATGGGGGTTCAGGCCTTGCCTACTGGAGTTTACGGTCCACTCCCTTCAGGTACGGCAGGTTTACTGCTAGGAAGAAGTAGTTCCACCTTGAAAGGTCTTATGATAGCCCCGGGGATAATTGATGCAGACTTTACTGGAGAAATTAAGGTTATGGCCCATTCTCCCCGTGGCATAATAGATATCCCAGCTAATCAACGAATAGCACAACTTATTATAATACCTATAAAAATGATAGGGTCTAGCCATAATCTTCCCAGAGGAAACAAAGGTTTTGGTTCCTCTGATGCTTACTGGATTCAATCCATAACCAACAGCAGGCCAGAAAGAGATTTATTTATCAATGGCAAACGCTTTTCAGGCATATTGGATACTGGAGCAGATATTAGTGTCATCGCTCTTCATCATTGGCCCAAATCTTGGCCTAAGCAGGTGGCACTTTCTACTTTACAAGGAATAGGGCAATCTCAAAACCCAGAACAGAGTTCTGAATTGCTTAATTGGACAGATGAAGAAGGGCATAAGGGGGAATTCAGACCGTATATATTGCCCTTGCTACCTGTAAATCTTTGGGGAAGGGATATATTAAGCAGTATGGGGGTATATTTATATAGTCCTTCTCCTAAGGTTACAAATTTAATGCTGAACCAGGGTCTACTCCCGGATCAAGGATTGGGCCTAAATAATCAAGGGATTAGGGAGCCACTATGCCCTTCCCCAAATCCAGGGCGCCTCGGGCTAGGGTGTTTTCCCTAGGGGCTGCTGGTTCTCCTGTAACCCATTGTTTGGATCCCATTGTTTGGAAAGATTCCTCTCCTGTTTGGGTTGATCAGTGGCCCCTAAACTCTGAAAAATTGCTTGCAGCACAAAAGCTGGTGCAGGAACAGCTTGAGTTGCAGCACATAGAGCCTTCAAATTCCCCCTGGAATTCTCCTATTTTTGTTATTAAGAAAAAATCAGGCAAGTGGTGGCTACTGCAAGACTTAAGAAAAGTCAATTCTACCATGGAACTCATGGGATCTTTACAACCTGGTCTCCCTACTCCAGCTGCCATTCCAAACAATTATCATATTATGATTATAGACCTTAAAGATTGCTTCTTTACTATACCATTAGCCCCTCAAGATTGTAAACGATTTGCATTCAGTTTACCCTCTATAAATTTTCAGGAACCCATGAAACGTTATCAGTGGAGAGTTTTGCCCCAGGGAATGACTAATAGCCCTACGCTATGCCAGAAGTTTGTTGCTGCAGCACTTGTGCCTGTGAGACTACAGTACCCTACTGCCTACTTGGTCCATTATATGGATGATATTTTGTTAGCTCATGCAGATAATGTTTTGTTACCTGAAATATTTTGTTTTTTGAGATCTCAGCTGCAAAATCATGGATTAATCATTGCCAGAGATAAGGTGCAAGTACATCATCCTTATTCTTATTTAGGTTTTCAATTATATCCTCGAACTTTTGCCACACAAAAACTTGCACTGCGAACTAATCATCTCCGTACCTTAAATGATTTTCAGAAATTGTTGGGAGATATAAATTGGATTCGCCCCTATTTGAAACTCCCGACAGATGTTTTGAAACCTTTGTTTAACATTTTAAAGGGAGATCCTGATCCGACATCTCCACAACAATTAACCCCTGAGGCTCGCTCAGCCTTATCCCAGGTAAAAGTAGCTATTCGTGACCAACAAACTACCTACTGTGATTATTCTAAACCTTGGGGTTTGTATATACTGCCTTCCCCACATTCCCCTACAGGTGTTCTGTTTCAAGATGATCCACTGCGTTAGATTTATTTAGCCTCTATTCCTTCAAAAAATTTTGCCCCCTACCATGAGCTGGTAGCAAAAATTATTGCTAAAGGTCGCCTGGAATCTATTCAATATTTTGGAAAAGAACCTCATTTTATTTGTATTCCCTTTGCTTTGGAACAGCAGGAATGGTTATTTAAATTTTCAGACAACTGGGCACTTGCCTTGGCAAATTTTCCTGGCCAACTTTTACATCACTACCCTTCTCATAAACTTTTACAGTTTGCTAAACTTCATCAATTCATTTTTCCAAAGGTGGTACGACAACAGCCGATCTCCAATGCTACTAACATATTTACAGATGGGTCCTCCAATGGTAGAGCTGCTTTGATTATTAATAACGCTGCCTATTTTACAGACACGTCCTATTCTTCTGCACAGATTGTGGAATTGTTTGCTGTTGATCAAGCTTTAAAGACAGTATCTGATGCTCCTTTTAACTTGTTTACTGACAGCCAGTATATTGTTCGTGCTCTCTCCTGTATTGAAACTGTTCCTGCCATTCATAATGATTCACCTACGGTCTTTAATTTATTCTCTTCCATACAGGCCACAATTCATAAACAAAATCATCCATGTTATTTCGGACACATACGGGCGCATACATCTTTACCTGGACCCTTAACTAAAGGCAATCAAACAGCTGATCTGCTAACCCGAGTCTTTCTTTCACAATCTAATATCCCTTCCTCTATTAAACAGGCACGGGCTTCTCATGCATTACATCACCAAAACAGTCACTCATTGCGTTTACAATTTCAGATTTCTAAAAAAGCTGCTAGAGAGATAATAAAGGCGTGCCCTTCGTGTCCTCAATTTTTTGTTGTGCCTCATTATGGAGTCAACCCCCGTGGTCTGCGCCCCAACGATCTCTGGCAAATAGATATTAATCATATTTCTAAATTTAAAAAACTTAAATATTTACATGTTACTATTGACACTTTCTCAAATTTTTTGTCCTGTTCATTGCTTTCAGGTGAATCCTCAAAACAATGTATACGTCATTGTCTTTACTGTTTTTCTGTTATGGGTGTTCCTAAGGTGATCAAAACTGATAATGGTCCCGGTTATACTAGTAAACTGTTTCAGACTTTTTGTGCTCGCTTCTGTATTCAGAATAAGACTGGCATTCCTTATAATCCACAGGGTCAGGGCATTGTTGAGCGTGCTCATCAACGCATCAAACATCAACTGTTAAAATTAAAACGGGGGAATCCAGCTGACTGTTACCAAGTTTCACCTCCTAACTTGTTGAATCATGCACTTTTTACTTTGAACTTTTTGTCTCTTGATGCAAAAGGTTTGTCTGCTGCTCAACGATTTTGGGGAAAGGAGATCAATGAGAAAAAACCCTTAGTAAAATGGAAAGATCCCCTTACAGGCCAGTGGCATGGCCCTGACCCCGTTTTAATTTGGGGTAGAGGTCATGTATGTGTGTTTCCACAGGATGCCGAAGCGCCGCGCTGGTTGCCGGAGAGGTTGGTACGCACAACAACGCAGAGCACTAACCTGGCGGATGCAACGCCTGACGCTGCGCAGTGAGGACGACAATTTGCCCACTCCTCAGCAAGTGGAAGCGCTAATTCAGAGAGCTTGGAATACAGCACATGCACAGGCCAACGTTTCCCCTACTAATATTATTATGATATTACTCATGCTGTTACTACAAATCCATAGCAGCAATTCATCTGTTTATTGGGCTTATGTTCCAGATCCTCCACTTATCTAACCGGTTGAATGGGAGCGGGAAGTCATACCTGTGTATGTTAATGATACCATTTTACTAGGAGGACCCTCTGACAGCCACATAACACCTCAAAAGGCTAACATGTCTTACTATGGACTGACTACGGAATATCCCATGTGATTTTCTTACAGCCAGACCATCCCTAATTGCATCACCGTGGCCCCCATCGTGTCATATCTTCGGACAAGCTTCCCCGGAATAAACAACTTCACAGAAACAGCAACTACAGTGCACAACAGTACGGGGCCACGAGATGTTCCCTTTTGTAGCTACAACTTAGCCACTCCTCTGGGAATAGCGCTTCCATGGACCCGATGCCGTTTGACTAATGCTACAGTTTACAACCTCAACACCACTCAACTCTGGGACTGGGGTCCACAAGAGCCTAGCGTGTGCCCTGAATGTCGAGGGTTACATCCTCCGATATTGGGACTTAAGTCAGAAGGGACATTCCAGACAGAGATTTGAAAGCTATTGGCCGCTTTTGGAGCCAGTGGTCCCACGCTATATAAATTAGAAAAAAATGTCACTGAAACCAAGTATGGAGACATAAGAAATCTGGGTCGCCGGTACCCGAGAGCTTGTCTCCCTTTCCTTTTATGCTTTTAGTAGGAGTGACTGAAATATCCTTGTCTAACAATAAATACCATGTAAAATGTGATGATTGTACACTTACTAACTGTATTAGAGGGATCCCATTTGGACAACAAGTAATAGTTGTAAGACAGCCTGCATTTGTCATGCTGCCAGTAAAAATCACGGGAACTTGGTATGATGAAACTGCTCTAGAACTTATCCAGCAAATTAATGCCGCCCTCTCGCGCCCAAAAAGAGGAATTGGTTTAATAGTGTTAGGAATTGTATCTTTAATCACTTTAATTGCTACTGCTGTTACCGCTTCTGTTTCCCTTGCTCAATCGGTACAAGACGCTGATGTTATTGATTCTTTGTCTTATAATGTAACCAAAGTAATGAGAACCCAAAAAGACATTGATAATAAAATTGAGGATCGATTATCAGCTCTTTACGATACCGTACGAGTTATTGGGGAAGAAGTTCAGAGTCTAAATCTACGTACAAAAGTTAGGTGTCATGCTAATTATAAATGAATATGTGTTACTAAAAAAGAATATAATCAAACTGATTTTCCTTGGTTTAAAATCAAAAGGCATTTAATGGAAATTTGGCATGATTCGAATGTATCTTTAGATTTACTGCTACTCCATGATAAAATTCGACAGATAGAAGACGGGCCTAAAGCTACCCTGGACATTGCCAAAAAAACTGAAGATTTTGTAAATAATCTTTTCTCTAATTTTCCAAATTTACGTTCACTTTGGCATGGTATGTTGGCAGTCGGTATAGGCTTAACAGGGATTTTGCTCCTGATGTGTTTAGCCCCTTGCCTTGTTCGCACTCTCTTTCAGGAGATTCTCTCAGTTAGAGCTATGGTGCATAAAAATACCTTGCATCATAGACAATTAGTGGAGCTTTTAAAAAATAAAGAAGAGGGAGCTGCGGGGGACTGACCTGAAAAGGGTTAAGTCCTGGGGGCTGCCTCGCTATGTGATTTCAGCTTGAGGCTCTCTTGCCTCGCTATGTGATTTCAGCTTGAGGCCCTCTTTTAGCTCTCTGTCCCGCCTTCCTCAAGAATGTTTTTTACAACCTTGTGACTCCAGCGAGTCTGGCTTGTGGCTACACTTCAAGGAGCAAAAACCTTTTGTATTGTTAATGTATAACCAGGTCTTGAGATAAACAAGAGTCTTGTATGCCAAATGTCACGTCTTATATGGTATATATATGAGCATCAATAAAGACTGGGATCGGTCCAGTGTTGTCCGATCCTCTCAACCCCATCTTGCTTTCATTCTTTTCTTCTAAGCTCCTCGACAGCAGGGTTCCTGGGGGTTTCGCCTTACAAGCGCTGGCCGCGGCATTTTGGGACAAACGTTGACTCCTGAGCCAAAGACTCGAGTTTTGGGAAAAGAGGTTGCCTATGGAGATGAATGGCTTGGTAATGAATCAGTAGGGAAGAGGGAGAACGAGATAGCAGCCCTCCCCACTGGGAATCAGGCGGTCCCAACTATAGAACCGACTGGGACTACAACACAACTAAAGGAAGATGGGATCAGAGTCATTTTGTTAGATGTATTCTTGAAGGACTTAGGCAGGTGCGTTCTAAGCCTTTAAACTATGGCAAATTGGCAGACATAGAACAAGAGGAAAAGGAAGCTCCTGGTAAATTCCTAGATAGACTGAGAGAAGGCCTTCGCAGATTCACTGAGATTGATCCCGAAAGTGAAGAGGGAAAAGTGGTCTTAAAGGATAGATTTCTCACACAGTCAGCTCCAGATATCCGCCGTAAGCTATTAAAACGGGCGTATGGACCAAATCAGTCTTTAGATACTCTGTTACAACTGGCTCAGACAGTCTATTATGGTAGGGAATACGAGGAAAAGAAAGAAAGGCAAAAAAAGACAAAGGAAAAGGCGGAAGCCTTCGCCATGGCTATGAAAAACGCTCTTAAACAGCCTGAGAAAATTGCCCAGAGGGGCCCAGGTGAAAAGGGATGGGCTTGCTATCACTGTGGAAAGGAGGGGCACCTCGAGAGGGATTGCCCTCAGGCTTCCTAGCCGCCCCCGGCTCCATGTCCGGTCTGCGAAGGACCACACTGGAAGAGAGACTGCCCCCAGAGGTGTAGGTCTCCGGGGTCGGACTCTCAAGGCAATCAGGACTGAAGGTGCCCTGGGGTCCCCACACAAGCTCCCGTCCTAATTACACCTGAGGAACCCCGGGTATTAATAATTGTGGGGGGCCAATCCGTCGATTTCCTTTTAGATACTGGGGCAACTTATTCTGTGCTTACTGAAGCCCCTGGCCCACTTTCTTCCCGATCCGCTTCCGTAATGGGACTGTCTGGACGAGCCAAAAGATATTATTTCAGTTATCCTTTATCTTGCAGCTGGGATTCTGTGCTATTTTCACACGAGTTTCTGATCGTGCCAGAATCTCCCTCACCCCTTTTGGGAAGAGATATACTGAGTAAGGTCCATGCCTCTGTCTTCATGAATATGGAGCCCTTCCTTTCTCTTCCTTTAGTTGAACAAAATGTAAATCCTAGAGTATGGGCTGATGGAAAATCTGTGGGTCAAGCACAAAATGCTATTCCTGTAGTTGTTAAGCTCAAAGACCCACTCGTATTTCCACATAAGAAGCAGTATCCACTGAAACCTGAAGTTAAAGAAGTGTTAAAACCCATCATCAAAAATTTAAAGGAGCAGGAACTATTAATTCCCTGTAACAGTCCTTGCAACACTCCTATTTTGGGTATAAAGAAATCAAATGGTAAATGGAGACTAGTTCAAGATTTACGAATAATAAATGAGGCTGTAGTTCCTTTACACCCCTAATCCTTATACTCTATTGTCTGAAATTCCTGAGTGGCCCAAATATTTCTCAGTAATTGATTTAAAGGATGCCTTCTATTCAGTGCCTTTGGCAGAGGAAAGTCAATTTCTGTTTGTCTTTGAAGACCCTACACAGCCAGCTTCTCAGTTAACCTGGACAGTTTTGCCCCAGGGATTTCGTGACAGTCCTCACTTATTTGGACAAAGTTTGTCACGGGATCTACAAAACTTTAATAACTCTGAAGCGGTGGTGTTACAATATGTAGATGATATTTTGCTCTGTGCTGAGACAGAGGAAGCTTGTTCACGAGCCTCAGAAGATTTCTTAAACTTTCTGGCAGGCTGTGGTTACAAGGCATCAAGAGAAAAGGCTCAGCTTTGTCAACAATCAGTTAGCTATCTGGGCCTAATCATATCAGAAGGGACTAGGGCCATAGGCCCTGAGAGAATTAAACCCATACTAAATCATCCCCTACCTATGACTTTAAGACAACTGAGAGGATTTTGGGGAATCACAGGTTACTGTCGCATTTGGATTCCGGGTTATGGGGAACTTGCCCGGCCTTTATATAAACTTAAAGCTGAAACTCAGCAGGCCCAAACCAATAAACTGGTTTGGTCTCCAGAAACACAAAAGGATTTTAAGGTTCTTCAGACTGCTCTCCTGCAAGCTCCAGCTCTGAGCTTGCCCACAGGGTCAGAATTTAATTTGTTTGTCACTGAAAGAAAAGGTGTGGCATTGGGAGTTTTGACACAACCCCGAGGGCCTCACCAGCAACCTATTGCTTATCTAAGCAGAAAATTAGATGTAGTTTCACTTGGGTGGCCCCACTGCCTAAGAGTAATTGGGGCAGCAGCTTTATTAGCACCTGAAGCTTTAAAAATAATTAATGGACGAAACCTTACTGTACTGACTTCTCATGATGTGAGTGGAATCTTAAATTCTAAGGTTAATATTTGGATGACAGACAGTAGGCTTCTTAAGTATCAGTCATTGTTGTTAGAAGGATCAGTAACTAAGCTCAAAGTTTGTGGAAACTTAAATCCTGCCACTTTCCTTCCTGAAAAAGAAAATGAAACACCTGATCATGATTGTTCTCAATTCCTAACTTTAAACTATGCAGCTCGAGAAGATCTAAAGGATAGCCCATTAGACAATCCTGACATGGAAATATTTACAGATGGCAGTTCTTTTGTTCAGGATAGAAAGCGTAAAGCAGGTTACGCCCTGGTGACTGCTAAACAGGTTTTGGAAGCAAAATCTCTCCCCCAGGGAACCAGTGCTCAGTTAGCAGAGCTTGTGGCCCTGACACGAGCTCTAGAGTTAAGCAAAGGGCAGCGGGTAAATATCTACACAGATTCTAAGTATGCTTATTTGACTTTACATGCTCATGCTGCAATATGGAAAGAGAGACAGTTTAAAACAGCAACAGGAGAACCTATTAAGCATTTCAGAGAGATTGAGAGACTGTTAACTGCTATATATTGTCCTAGAGAAGTAGCTGTTATGCATTGCAAAGGGCACAGCAGGGATGGGAGTAAAATAGCCGAAGGTAATCAACTGGCAGACTGTCAAGCCAGGAAAGCAGCACTTTACGAAACCCCTTTACTGCAGATGCCTTTAATCTGGACAGGTCCTGTAGAACAAGAAAAACCACAGTATACTGAGGAAGAATTAAAAAGATATGAGAAACGAGGAACAAAAATTACTGATAAGGGATGGTTACAGTCCGAGGATGGACGATTAATAATTCCTGAAAATGCTCAGTGGAAAATTCTTAAGGGTCTACATCAGAGTTTTCATTTGGGTGGAAAGAGTACTTACCAAATGGCTTCTCGTTTGTTTGAAGGTAAAAATGTAATGAAAACTTTAAAGAATATTATCAAAAGGTGTGAGATTTGTCAAAAAAATAACCCAAAGACTGAAAAGCTAGCAAAATCTGGATTACAAGGAAGTGGGAAGTATCCTGGAGAGGATTGGGAAATTGATTTTACTCATATGCCAAAAGCTAATGGATATTCTTGCTTACAAGTTTGGGTAGATACTTTTACTGGATGGATTGAGGCTTTTCCTTGTCGTAGTGAACAGGCTAAGGAGGTTATAAAGATTTTAATCCATGAAATTATCCCCAGATTTGGGCTGCCACGGAGCCTTCAGAGTGACAATGGCTCCGCCTTTAAAGCTGCTGTAACTCAGGGGGTATCTAAAGCTCTAGGAATAGAATATCACTTACACTGTTCCTGGAGACCCCAATCCTCCGGAAAAGTTGAAAAAGCTAATGACATTGTCAAAAGACATCTGCACAAATTAACTCAAGAGACGCAGGACAAATGGATTAAAGTCCTACCCATAGCTTTAATGAGGGCTCGAACTGCCCCCCAAAAGGAGGGTCTGTCCCCCTTTGTATTTATGAAAGACCTTTCTTATGCACAGACATTGTTATAGACTCTGAAGCCTTGGAATTAACTAATTATGTAACTCAGCTCTCAGCTTTTCAACAGGCACTAACAGAACTCCGGGAGACGATTCCTGACCCAGCCTCTGAGACAAACAAGCCTTTATTTGAGCCAGGAACTGAGGTCCTCATAAAGACACTGGGATCTGGGGGCCCATCCCTCGAGCCTCTCTGGGAAGGTCCTTACCAGGTTATTCTTTCTTCTCCCACAGCTGTCAAAGTGCCAGGACTTGATTCGTGGGTACATCACACTCGAGTTAAGAGATGGCACCCTGACCAAAATTAAGTGACTTCATTTTATGTCTTTACCTTTTATGCTCTGACTTTATACCTTTTAGATGGACCTGATAACCTATGTGAGTTTACTTCTGCTGACTCCAAATATCCTGAGTCTACCGTTGGATCCTCAAGACAATGTCTTCCTGTCCTGGGCTCACTCCTATGCTGCATTCCACAACCGGTCTAACTGCTGGGTCTGTGGAGCGCTCCCCTCTTCATCAGTGTAAGGCTTCCCGTGGTGGATATCTCCACTTCAAGGAAAAGACTTTCTCCAAGTCTGTGAATACCTTCGACAACAATCACATGCGATGCCTCTTCTTCATCTGATGACTTCTACCAACCCTAAAATGGACTGGTGCAACACTTTGCACTCTAACTATGGACATAATGTGACTTTTAATTTTGATTTTAAATGTTGTGTTCTTGCTGTTTGCTCCCTACATCTGTAATTGTATAACTGGATTTGTTTCTAGCCGCATGAAAGCTTTTAAGTTGCAAATGGTTGCTCAAACCCCTGCTACTGCTGTAACTTCCTCCAACTACTATTTGGGGCCCCTGGATCAGCAATCCTCAATATGAGGATTAGGAGAATATGTTGCCTCACCAATTTAGGGACAACTCCCCTTGTCAGCTCGCGGAAGCAGTTATGGAACGAGACCGACGCCCCTTTTCCCTAGGCAACATAATTCTCCTAAAAGAAAAGGGGAGAATGAGAGAGTCATGTCCTAGGCAGATTGATAAGGAGTCTAGGGGTCCCCAAGGAGAGAGGGGTCTGGAATTCTCAAGGAGGAAGAAAGGACAAACTTTTTTTCTTTCTCCACATTCCTTAGGATTATACAATAATGTATCCTGCCTGAAGACAGTGTTATCTTAAAATGTAAATTAGGGGGTAGACCTGGTCTTTTCCAGGATGCATCCTGCCAAAAAAATCTTCAAATGTAAATTAGGTCTTTACAACCTGAGACATTCTTTAGAGTATATAACTTCATTGCTAACACTAGCAAGGGGGTACTCTTTCTACCCACTTCTGACGCCTATGTCAGAAGCTTTCTCTATCTGCTTTATACTTTAATAAAACTTTATTACACAAAAGCTCTGAGCGATCAAGCCTCGTCTCTGGCCCCGGATTGAATTCTTTTCCTCTGGGGGCCAAGAATCCCGTTATCTTCGCGTGATTCAACAACCTTTCAATATATATCAATGTTCTCTTCTCTTCTTTTCCTGGGATCCTGAGATAGCAGTTATACACTTTTTTGCAATTATATATTTCCCTACATCTCTATTTAGTCTTCATCTTTGTGTTTATTTGGGATAATTTCTACTGATTCATCTTTAAGTTCATTCATTCTTTCCTCCTCTGTCTTCCTAAAGCTTTGAGTGTGGCCTTCTAGGTCATTCTGCCCAACTCCCACCATGAATGTGAGCTCTGTGTATATCCTTTCTTGTCACCCAGTAGAAGTTAGTTCTCCAACCCTCACCCAGCTTACCTGCAGCAAGCTTTCCCAGTGCATTGTGGGCAAGAGGGTTTCTTGTCCCTTATCCAGCAGTTTAAGATGCTACTTGTTCCCCCGTAGGACTGAGGAGACAGGTTTAGTTGAAACTGTGTGCCTTTGCAGCAGGGTCTGTGTTTCTCTCCCCTAGGCTTACATTGTTAGGAACTCCTTTTCAGGCCTCTTGTCAGCCGTTTATACTTTTGTGAGTGCCCTGTGAGGTGTATGGAGCAGAGCTCGCAAGTGGAGTTGAATTTTCTTAGTTTTTATAGTTTCCAGAAGTTCTATACTTCCTTGCTAGCTACAGTCATTTTTTTGCAATTCATCACATATTTGAGATGAATTGTTCTTACCAGTGTCCCCGAGAATCTGATCCAAGTAAACCAATGTTTACATATAATCTGTACTCAGAAAAGCTTATATTTCTTTAGGGTTCAGGTTAAATTGGTAACCCAATGACCTCAACTTTCTGGTGGTTCAAGAAAAGTTGTGAATTTGCAGATTTTCTAACATTATTTTATTGTTATTATAAGGGTAGGAGTTTTCCTCATTCCATCCTTCTTTCCATAAATAGAAACTATCATGTATTCTTCAGTCCTATGTACATTGAATACCCATTATATAAAAAAAAAATACAGAACTAAAATGACAAATATGAATAAAAATAAACTCTAATGAATATTTCTCAGATATAATGGTCATTATTATTGTGATATATTCCTGAAACATATTTTTAGAAAGCAAGTTAGAAAGTCATGATAAATACATATTTTCAAAATGTTTGTACTTTCTGTTTTCTAATTTTTAAATTTCTGGCCTCTTTATCGTTATTTCTTCTACTGACCATACATTTTTCAGTTATTTTTCAGTCATCATTGTTAACACAGTATTAATTTATGTCTATCTTCCCCATTAAGTTAAAGAAGTTGAAATCTTTTTTTTTTTAATTTTCATTCAGCTCTAGCAAAATTCGGTGAAGTTTAGTGTTTTCACGAACTTTTCAAGTAAGAGGTTATTGCTTTATATGTGACTATCACAATGGTTAATGCTTATATATGAGAATAAATCACCTTCTATTTGAAATGCAAGTTGAATATTTCTGTACATGTTTTCTGGTAAACTATCCACATGTTCTCAAAGAGTTGTTAGATGCCCTCTTAAATTCAGCCATGTTCAAATGCCAGTTTTGAGTGTTATTTTTGTTCTTTCCTGATGCAAATTAAGTTATGGAATCTATATGCTTTTCTGTCTTTCTTTCAGCTCATCTATGAAAGAGAAGAGATGTACCTTTATTTGTAAGGTCAATACAAATAGATGCCAGTTTCTCATACCTGGTACTGATACTGTACATCCGGACACTGTCAGAGTCTTTTTCCTAGTTTTCAATGTAATTGTCACAAAGGGTCTGTTTCTGTTACCTGTATTTATCCAGATGCTCCAGGAAGACCAGGAAGCACACGAGTCAGTAGCTGTCAAGGAAGGGATCTTGACATTAGGCCTTCTTTACTGAATTTGTTGTGGTCACCTTGATACTGGCTCTCTTTCTACTGGCAGGTGCTTCCACTCTCAGTATTCTGTTTTCAAGTGTTTCTTTCTTCTTTTGGGGAAGAGCTTCTCCAGCAATCACTGCCATGGAGAAGCCTGATTCTGTGCAAGTGTGATCATTGATCCCTTTGGGACTGTTTGGGATGCTCACTGCTGATGCACAGAGTTCTTCAAGTGATGAACAGAATGGGAGAGGAGCCCACACTCTCTCTAGCAGCTCAGGATCACTTCTTCCTTTACCCTTGCCATACTGCTGTGTCGAAGAAGAGTTCTAATTAAATATTCCCTATTTACTCACTGCAATAACAAAGACTACCTTTACTATTTGTACTGGCTCTTATGCCTCCCAGGTAGCTGGTAAAGCTGCTGCATACCTTTTAAAATGTAAATTAGATCTCTACATTTCTGTGTGTGAATAGCCTCAGATTAAATTCCAGAAGAACCTTGATCTATGCATCAGAGCCTAGGCCATCTTTCCAACTTCCTTATCCTCCAAACACCCCTTGCTTCCCCCTCTTCATTCACACTGGCTCCTGACTATCTTTATCCAAGAATATGCTTTTGGTTCTTGCTCTCCCCTCCACCTACCATCTAAATATCCATTCAGATAGTTACCTTTCTCCCTTAGTTCTCTGTTCAAATGTTCATGCTCAAATATCCCCTATCCATTCTTCCCCTCCCTATTATCTCATCCTACATTACTTCCTTCTTAGAAGTTAGTGCTGATACTTGTACAACTTATTTGTTTTCTAATTGATTTTCTCTTCCATCTAGAATGTGAATTTTATGAGTGGAAGGACGTTCTTTTATTCACTGTTGAACACCAGGAACCTGTAATAGGTGTAAAAGTACTCATTAAATATTCGTTGACTGAGTGTATGAATGAATAGATGAATGAATAGTAGAAACATTTCCGTTGCATTAGGTCAATTACAAGTTAGGGAGAAGCTTTCAATTCAGGGTGCTCTGTTTTCCTCTGGTAGTCTGTAAGCCTGGCTACATACTGACCTGTAGCAAGAAATGAGATTCCATGTATTGACAGATATTTCCCTCCTCTCCCAGGCTAAAGTCTTTCTTGTCATCTCTGCTCTTCTAATTCAGGCTGTTTAAGGGTTATTCTGCTTAGATCTTTCAATTGATTCCTTGAAATAAATCTGTTCTTTATCTAGAAGATGAAATCTGTTTTGACTCTGAATCCTCTTCTCAGTCTATCCATAGAGTCTCAAAGAGTTGGATATGACTGAATAACTGAGCACACAACACAGGGACAGCTGTGTGCTAATACATAGAATTCATGACTATATTACATGATGCGGCAACAGGTGCAATGAAGGATCTTGAGATGGGGACATGACCGTATATTATCTGGTAGGCCTAACAGTCACAAAGTAATGAAGGAGTAAGTAAAGACCGAGTCAGGAAAATGATAATTAGGGAATGGTACATGACAATAGAAGGGGAGGCTGAAGTGATTTAAGAAAGAAGCCTAGGAAGCAGGCATCCTCCAGAAACTGCAAAGGCAAGGCAGTGGATTCCTCCCCCCTCCCCCCACCCCCACTACCCCCGCCCCCGGCCTCCAGAAGGAACACAATATTACCCACACTTTGATTTTTCCAGTGAAATCCATTTTGAACTCCTGGCCTGAAGAACTGTAAGATAAATTTATCTTAAGTCATAAAATTTACAAGAATTTGTTACAGCACTAATAGGAAATTAATGCAGATTTTGTTATCAGAAATGGGGTACTGATGTAAGAAATACCTAAAACTTGGGTGGAGCAACTTTGGAATAAGGCTATGAGTGGAGGCTGAGGTATTTTGAGGAGCATGATGAAACAGCCTGAATTGCCTTCAATAAGACTATTAGCAGTAATATGTATCTTAAAAATTTTTCTGCTTGAGAGGACTCAGATGGAAGCGAAAGGCATTATAGAGAAAACCTATCTTTTCTTAGACGATACTTAAATCTTCACAAATAGACTGTTGGTGGAAATTTGGAATTAAACATACTGCTGATGAGGGAAGTGTTATTGGAAACAAGTAGAAAGCAGACCTTGATTTATAGGGGCAGTACGCTTAGAATTCTGTAACTGCATAGAAAGCAAAACTGGTAAATGATGAACTTGGACATTTGGTTTGAAAATTTCCAAGCAAAGTGCTGAATGTATGGCTTGTTTTCTTATCACTTATGTGTGTTAGTTGCTCAGTCGTGTCTGACTCTTCGTGACCCTGTTGACTGTAGCCCACCAGTCTCCTCTGTTCATGGAATTCTCCAGGCAAGAATACTGGACTGGGTTGCCATTTCCTTCTCCAAGGGATCTTCCCCACCCAGGAACTGAACCCAGGTCTTCCCTATTGAAGGCAGATTCTTTACCATCTGAGCCACCAGGGAAACTCCTTTTCACTTATAATTAAACATAAAAGGAAAAAAGACTATGGAGGAGAAAACTGTCAAGCAAAAAGAAACCAAGTTTGATGACTTTGGAAATTCCCAGCCTATCTAGATTTCAAAAAAGAAAAAAAAGCTAAGATTGGGAAATTCTATACCAGGAAAGTATACTTTCTTATATGAGAGAAAGCCAAAGGTGTGACTTGTGTTCTTTCTTTTGCTGCTGCTGCTAAGTCACTTCAGTCGTGTCCAACTCTGTGTGACCCCATAGACAGCAGCCACCAGGCTCCCCCGTCCCTGGGATTCTCCAGGCAAGAACACTGGAGTGGGTTGCCATTTCCTTCTCCAGTGCAGGAAAGTGAAAAGTGAAAGTGAAGTCACTCAGTCGTGTCCGACTCTCAGTGACCCCATGGACTGCAGCAGTCCAGGCTCCTCTGCTGCTGCTGCTGCTGCTAAGTCACTTCAGTCGTGTCCGACTCCTCGTGACCCCATAGACGTCAGCCCACCAGGCTCTCCTGCCCCTGGGATTCTCCAGGCAAGAAAACTGGACTGGGTTGCCATTTCCTTCTCCAATGCATGAAAGCGAAAAAGTGAAAGTGAAGTCGCTCAGTCGTGTCCGACTCTTAGCGACCCCATGGACTGCAGCCCACCAGGCTCCTCCATCCATGGGATTTTCCAGGCAAGAGTACTGGAGTGGGGTGCCATTGCCTTCTCCCCAGGCTCCTCTATTCATGGGATTTTCCAGGCAAGAGTACTGGAGAGGGGTGCCATTGCCTTCTCCATTTCTTTTGCTAGTTCCTCAGAAAGAACAAAGGAAATGGTAGTATTTAGTCATACAGAGGGCTCCTTGAAGAGCTAGGCATTTGTTCACAGGTCACTTTAGCCATCTCTGCAGAAGCCAAGGCAGAGATGTGATTATCTGAGAAAGACCTGTAGTAGAGTTGCTTATATAATGAAGGGTAGCCCTGTGACACACAAAGGAAATTCACAAGGTTTTGAGTATTTTATACAGCAGAATCACTGACTATTTGGTCTGAAAGGGACAGCACAGAGGACAAAAAGAGGAGTGTCATACTCCCCAAACTCCATAGGCAGGAAATATGCTGATAAACTTCTTCACTATAAACACATGAAGCCCCAGATTACAGAGAATTATTTCCAGGCTCTAAATACTATTGTGAACCAATGTGGATTTCAAAATTACTTGAGACTGGTTACTACTTTTTTTTTTTTTTCTCAGTGTTCTTTTCTGAATGGGAATGTCTGTAACTATTATCCTATGCCTAGTTCAGAATTTTACTTTGGGAACATACAACTTATTTCCAGAATTATAGATGATCACAGAGGGCAAGGAATGTGTCTCAGGATGAATTTTTACTGAGATCCTCAGCCATACCAGATTTAAATGACTCAGGTGATGAGATTGGGGATTTTTGAGTTGTTGCAATTGATTGCTTTATGGCTTGAATTATTTGGGGATGTTGGAATGAGATGAATGCATTTTGATGTATGGTGGCATGAATTTTAGGGAGCCTAAAGGGAGGACTGTGGTATGCAGAATAACAGACCCTCAAAGGTACATATGTTTTAATCGCCAAATTTATGAAATTGTGACTTTACATGTGAACTGCAATACTTCTGACACCAAATATATGTTGTTGTTTTTCCACAATAGTAACCAATTGATTAACTCTCCAAAGACCAACTTGGTTTCCTACAATTCAAGCCAACTCTGACACTAACCACCTAGAACTGCATTAGACCCTCAGATTTCAGGGTTCAGTCTCATAAGACACAAGTCACAAGTGTTGGATTTTCTCTGAGTTGGCCTAAAAGTCAGAGTTTTCCACAAAAGCTCTCTCCTTTTGAGGTTTTATAATTTGTGCACAGAAATCAGGAATTCTCTTTACTCATGTTTGCTGCTGCTGCTGCTGCTGCTGCTAAGTCACTTCAGTCGTGTCCAACTCTGTGCGACCCCAGAGATGGCAGCCCACCAGACTTCCCCGCCCCTGGGATTCTCCAGGCAAAAACACTGGAGTGGGTTTTCATTTCCTTCTCCAATGCGTGAAAGTGAAAAGTGAAAGTGAAGTCGTCCAGTCTTGCCCAACTCTTAGCGACCCCGTGGACTGCAGTCTACCAGGCTCCTCTGTCCATGGGTTTTCCAGGCAAGAGTATTGGAGTGGGGTGCCATTGCCTTCTCCGTTACTCATGTTTACTAGCTTATTATAAAGTCTACATCTCAGGAGCTGCCAAATGGAAGAGATGAATAGTGCAGGGACCCAGAGTCTCCATGCCTCTCTGGAGCTCTCTGAACTCTGTTGTCTAGGAGTTTTTATGGAAGTTTCATTATATACACACATGACTGATTAAATCATTGGCCACTGGCAATTAACCAAACCTCCAGCCCTTTATCTCTTCCTGAAGGTTTGTGGCAGGACCTAAAAGTCTCAGTTCTCTAATCATGGTACTTGTTTTTTTTTTTTTTTTTTTTTCTGTCATCTTGACTGATTTAAGGGATCCCTAGATAGTTGGTAAAACTTTCTTCCTAAGTATGTCTGTTGGGATGTTTCTGGAAGACATTAGTGCTTGATTCAGCAGACTCAGTAAAGAGATCAACTCTCACCAGATGAGGTGAATGAGTATAATCCAATCCACTGTTGGCCAGAATAGAACACAAAGGTGAAAGAACAGTGAATTCCTTCTCTCTCCTCCAGGTGGGATGTCCATCTCCTCCTGACCTGGGACAGCAGAGTTCGTTGTTCTCATGCCTTCAGACTCAGACCGAATTGTACCACCAGCTCGCTTCAGTCGTGTCCGACTCTGTGCGACCCCATAGACGGCAGCCCACCAGGCTCCCCCGTCCCTGGGATTCTCTAGGCAAGAACACTGGAGTGGGTTGCCATTTCCTTCTCCAGTGCATGAAAGTGAAAAGTGAAAGTGAAATCGCTCAGTCATGTCTGACTCTTAGCGACCCCACGGACTGCAGCCTACCAGGCTCCTCCATCCATGGGATTTTCCAGGCAAAAGTACTGGGGTGGGGTGCCATTGCCTTCCCCGTTCCAACTTACAGAAGAAGCAAACTAGGTAACTTCTTGACATCCATAAGTGTGCCAGACAGTTCCTATAACAAATCTTTCCCATGTACTGATATATCTCTATGTATCCTGTTGGTTCTATTTTTCTGAAGAACTCTGACTAATACAAATGGTTTGATCTTTCTGATATCCAGCCCCCATCTTAAAGTTCTTTAGGCCCTCCATTCAATAGTCATTTTATTGATATAAGGAGATATTCTTCACTGTAGAAATTCGAAGGGTTTTAGGAGCTATGTGTCAAGAAATGAGGACAAAGACCATTTATTATTATTTTCATGATGTGCAAAATGAATTTTAAGATGTGAGAAAGTTAAGGATCTTGAGAAGGAGAAATTATTCTGGGATATGTGGGTGGGATCAATGTAATCATAAGGGTCCTTACATGGAAGAGGGAAGCAGGAGAGTTGGAGTCAAAGAAGCAGAAATAGCAGTGACCTGAGGGAGGGGCTGGGACAAGGAAAGTGGAAGCTTCTAGACAATGAGGAAGGCAAGAGAAAGTACATTCTTCTCAACCTCCAAAGGGAATTCAACCCTGATGATCACATCTTGATTTCAGTTTAGTGGAACCTTTCACAGACTTCTGACTTTCAGACTGTAGGATAATAAATTTGTATTGTTTTGAGTCACAAAATACTCAGTAATTTGTTACAGCACTAATATAAACCTAATACCATATCTAGACCATAAATAATATCTGAAGATTAATAAGAACAAACAAACTCTCAATTGCCTCTTTTGGGGTGGGAGAGAGATATCTCAAGTCCCAGTTTGTGTCCTTGTTCTCTCTCAGGCCAAGAGCACTGCCACAGACCTCAGACCAAGCCTTCCTCCTTTTGACTGATGATCTTCCTGTAAGCAGACAGGGTAGGGGTCCCCAGAGAGAGACAGAACCAGGCATGGCTTTTTTGACAGAAGAGAAGTTATTTTGGAATCCAAGCCTGGTCACAGTGCTTGCCCTTAAACAGGTCTCAGTAATTAATAATCTTAAGAGAACAAAGGAATGCAGGAACAGAGCAATGGCAGCCAAACAACAATGCAGCCATAAAGCAGAGTCTTAGTTCCTCCTCAAGGGATATATGTA
Source organism: Tragelaphus eurycerus (assembly GCA_935064755.1). NCBI lineage: Eukaryota > Metazoa > Chordata > Mammalia > Artiodactyla > Bovidae > Tragelaphus > Tragelaphus eurycerus. The sequence continues at coordinate 926,207 of CAKXYN010000216.1, read as the reverse complement.
ATAATATATCCCATGGCCCTCATCAGGTGAAGGATGGAATAATGATGCAAACCCTCCTGACTTGAATCACTAAACCTTGGTCTCTGTGAAACTTTGCCCCTTTTCTAGGCTGAATTCTCCTCTATTCAAATATCTTGGTGAATATGCAGGTGCCCTTAGCTTAAAACTTCCCCAATTTTGCTGTTCAGGGAGACACTGCTATGGATCACTACTGTTCCACTTAGGTCACTAGTGATCTTCTTCAGATCAGATGAGATCAGTCTCTCAGTCTTGTCCGACTCTTTGAGACCCCATAAACTGCAGCACGCCAGGCCTCCCTGTCCATCACCAACTCCCGGAGGTCACTCAGACTCACATCCATCGAGTCAGTGATGCCATCCAGCCATCTCATCCTCTGTCATCCCCTTTTCCTCCTGCCCTCAATCCCTCCCAGCATCAGAGTCTTCTCCAATGAGTCAACTCTTCGCATGAGGTGGCCAAAATACTGGAGTTTCAGCTTTAGCATCATTCCTTCCAAAGAAATCCCAGGGCTGATCTCCTTCAGAATGGACTGGTTGGATCTCCTTGCAGTCCAAGGGACTCGCAAGAATCTTTTCCAACACCACAGTTCAAAAGCATCAATTCTTCGGCCCTCAGCCTTCTTCACAGTCCAGCTCTCACATCCATACATGACCACAGGAAAGACCATAGCCTTGACTAGGCGAACCTTTGTTGGCAAAGTGATGTCTCTGCTTTTGAATATGCTATCTAGGTTGGTCATAACTTTCCTTCCAAGGAGTAAGCGTCTTTTAATTTCATGGCTGCAGTCACCATCTGCAGTGATTTTGGAGCCCAGAAAAATAAAGTCTGACACTGTTTCCACTGTTTCTCCATCTATTTCCCATGTAGTGATGGGACCAGATGCCATGATCTTCATTTTCTGAAAGTTGAGCTTTAAGCCAACCTTTTCACTCTCCACTTTCACTTTCATCAAGAGGCTTTTTAGCCCCTCTTCACTTTCTGCCATAAGGGTGGTGTCATCTGCATATCTGAGGTTATTGATATTTCTCCCAGCAATCTTGATTCCAACTTGTGTTTCTTCTAGTCCAGCATTTCTCATGATGTACTCTGCATATAGGTTAAATAAACATGGTGACAATATACAGCCTTGACGTACTCCTTTTCCTCTTTGGAACCAGTCAGTTGTTCCATGACCAGTTCTAACTGTTGCTTCCTGACCTGCATACAAATTTCTCAAGAGCCAGATCAGGTGGTCTGGTATTCCCATCTCTCTCAGAATTTTCCACAGTTTATTGTGATCTACACAGTCAAAGGCTTTGGCATAGTCAATAAAGCAGAAATAGATGTTTTTCTGGAACTCTCTTACTTGCTGCAATTGTCTCAACAGGCACCAAGAGGCACTGTGGCCAAGAAGTACACAGTGCCTCTTGGTGCCTGTTGAGAAAATTGCAGCAAGTAAGGAGATCACTAGTGACCTAAATGGAACACTAGTGATCCAAAACAGTGTCTCCCTGAACAGCAAAACTGGGGAAGTGGAGGACCTTGGAGAAGGCAATGGCACCCCACTCCAGTACTCTTGCCTGGAAAATCCCATGGATGGAGGAGCCAGGTGGGCTACCATCTATGGGGTCGCACAGAGTCGGACACGACTGAAGCGACTTCGTAGCAGCAGCATCAGCAGTGGAGGACCTTGCACCTAGAAGCATTCAATAAATGTAGGTCATAGATAATTTTTTTGTGTGTCCTGTCTTTTAAACTTTAAGCTGGTATGGGCCCAATCTAAGTTACGAGATTTATTACTAAAGACTGTGCCTTAGATTTCTTTCCATCTCAAGGCCTCAAATTCTTCTGTTAATTATTGTATCATGACATTCCATTATGCTAACCACTAAGAAATGATCTTTCTTTATAATTACAACTTGAAATTACAGAAGAAAATTGAAATAGAGGCAAAAAAAATCTTTTAAAGTTTCAACAGGAAGGACCCCAGCTCACACAGGTTGAAAATATGCATTTTTCCTGTAGTATTAATTCTTTTCTTCTCTATAGTTACATAATGACCAAATATACCTTTGTCTTCACATAAGACTATTTTACATATAAAGCATCCTTTATTTTAGCAACAGATTGAAATGAGCTTATTTATTAATTCTCCCCGTGCAGGCAATTTTGTTGTCATATTTTTTTGTTGCTGTTGTTTAGTTGCTAAGTCATATTTGACTCTTAGGACCCTATGGACTGTAGCCTGCCAGGCTCCTCTGTCCATTGGATTTCTAGACAAGAATACTTGAGTGAGCTGCCATTTCCTCCTTCAGGGGTCTTTCTGACCCAGGGATCAAATCTACATCTCCTGTGTCTCTTGCATTGGCAGGTGGATTCTTTACCACTGACTCACAGGGATGTCCTATTATATTTTTTGTTCTGGGTTAATGGAGAAGAATTCTCACACCATCTGCTATAATATTTACATGTGTATCATGTTTTCTCTGTACCAAAAGTGTTATTTCACATAGCTATTCATTTTTTCTCAATAAACTTTTGGTTTCTAGAGCTATTAATATGCTAAAAATTGGAAAAAACCTTGAGATTAGCTAATTTTAATATCAATCATATTTAATAAGATAATGATATTTTTTGTTATAGTAGAAGGAACACTCAAAGACTGTTTGCTTTCTTTTTTAATACCAAAATAGGCAAGTTAATAAACAATGTAATTAAATATTTTTATAAAAGAATGTTTTAAAAGGGCTGAAGACAGCTTTGATAGTGATGAAAGTAAATTTCCCTTGCCAGATGCTTCAATGATAATTAGCTTTACAATTACAATTAATTCCTATATTTAAACTACCCTTTATCACATAATCAATTCTTTTTTTGTTTCTGTTATTTAATCTAATAATAATGCTTGCTATCTTTTCTCTGTATTAGACATTAATGGTAGTTTGGGAAAATTTTTATCATAATAACATGCCACCACTCTCCATCCAGTGAAAATTATTCTAGGCTTCCTTCCAGTATGAGATATGGCCATACAGTTTATCTCATTCCATTTCATACATAGCTTGAGAAGACAGATTGCATTTTTAATGATTTATAAATATTCATATTGCAATTTCTTTATGATACTCAAGATGTAATTTATGGCAACTGATTGAAGGGCACCTTTTATAGTTACGTCTCAGGTAAAATAATCTTGAAGTTTGCTACTTTTCCACTGAATTGAGCCACTTCTTATATTCAAATAGAAAGGTCAAATTCAAATACCTTACTTTTTTATAAAAGATAATTGTTTAGTTGATTATACAAAGGATATCAACAAAGTGTAACTCATAATTTTGATATATTTTTCGGCCCCATTAGAAAGGTCACTGATACTTAATGCTTTGTTCTCAAGGTTTAGTTTTATGTTTTGTTTTTTTTTTTTTTTTTTTTTTTTTTTCCTGAAAGAGCATTGATACACACAAATTGAATGAAACAAACTGAGATTGGAGAGGTAGAAATAAAATATCCACTTCTGATACCTCTGATATTCTTCTTAAATAAGAGAGAATATCATACAAGATTTTTTTTTTTTTTTAATGCCTACACTTGACAAATTTCTATCACGCTTAAGGAATTCTTCTACATGGCAGCATGATCAAGTATTGCAGAATGCAGTGTGGTTTTAAAAACTGCCTGTGAAAAACCACAAGCTCCTAGACAAATGACTCTGAATTTTAACAGAATTACACCTGGGGAAACTCAATCTTGAAATTTTCATTCATCCCTGTAGGAATTGTTTTGCAGGGTTGTTGATTGGTGGCAGCATGCTTGCTTTATAATCACTGCTGGTCACACAATGCAGAACTTATCTTCTACTAGGTTATAATCAATCGGTATCGAGTCATAGTTAACCACACATATTGATGCATAAATCAATCATTTGTAAATGATATTTGTACACAGATTCTATTCATTTCACCAGGAACTAGAACACGTTTTTCTTTTCCTTCTTTTTGTCCCTGGACACGTACAACTGTGGGTTTACCTGAGGAGTGAAGCTCCAGCAGTGCACAGAAAAACCACTGCTTTTGGAAGACTCAAAAATTCTCTCTCAGTTTTGCTGAGTTAGTTGTCATCTCTGTGTACTTCTGCTGCTCTTTGAAACAAAAACGGGGGTGGGGGAGCTGGATCCCTTCCTTTGGGGGTTGCCACTATGCTTTGTCTCTCCTGTCTCACCAAGCAGGCCCTGTTTCACTGACCATGACTTTGCACTAATCTGTTGGATTTGGTTCAGCTTCAATTTTGTGACAGAACCTGAGTAAAAGTAGAAGTGACATGTGAATGGATGTAATTTTCATTTCTTTAATTTGAATTTTTATTTTAATATAAAGAGAAAGGTGAATTTCAAAATTTTGAAAGCAAAATTGTTTCTAATTATAGAGTCATATAAAATTGAAATTCATTTTTATACATGACAGTTAAAAAAGAATTTCCTTTTCTACATTCTATCTTACTTGGAATATTTCAGTGCAGGCTGCAGGCTTTCCTGAACTTACCTTTAATCTGGTTTTGTGTGGAAAAAAATGGGGCTTCCCAGATAGCTCAGTGGTAAAAAATCCACCTGCTATTATGTTGAAGCCACAGGAAATATGGGTTCGATTCCTGGGTTGGGAAGATCCCCTGAAGGAATGTTGAAATGATATCCCTATACATTTATAATCCATGGGATTGCAGAGTCAGATACAACTGAGCAACTGAACCTGCATGTAGATCAGTACTAGAGGGAAGTTGGTGAGGAAAGGCACTTAGCAAGAGACTCTGTATCCTTATTTTGTGAAACTCTTTGGGACAGATCATATAGTATGCAACATAGATGGTCAAGGGCTGAATTATTTATTGTATATATGATACTGATATTTCTCCCAGCAATCTTGATTCCAACTTGTGTTTCTTCCAGTCCAGCATTTCTCATGATGTACTCTGCTGGTAAGTTAAATAAACAGGGTGACAATATACAGCCTTGACGTACTCCTTTTCCTATTTGGAACCAGTCTGTTGTTCCATGACCAGTTCTAACTGTTGCTTCCTGACCTGCATACAGATTTCTCAAGACGCAGATCAGGTGGTCTGGTATTCCCATCTCTTTCAGAATTTTCCACAGTTTATTGTGATCTACACAGTCAAAGGCTTTGGCATAGTCAATAAAGCAGAAATAGATGTTTTTTGGAACTCTCTTGCTTTTTCCATGATCCAGTGGATGTTGGCAATTTGATCTCTGGTTCCTCTGCCATTTCTAAAACCAGCTTGAACATCAGGAAGTTCATGGTTCACATATTGCTGAAGCCTGGCCTGGAGAATTTTGAGCATTACTTTACTAGCATGTGAGATGAGTGCAATTGTGTGATAGTTTGAGCAATCTTTGGCATTGCCTTTCTTTGAGATTGGGATGAAAACTGACCTTTTCCAATCTTGTGGCCACTACTGAGTTTTCCAGATTTGCTGCCATATTGAGTGCAGCACTTTCACAGCATCCTCTTTCAGGATTTGGAATAGCTCCACTGGAATTCCATCACCTCCACTAGCTTTGTTCGTAGTGATGCTTTCTAAGGCCCACTTGACTTCACATTCCAGGATGTCTGGCTCTAGGTCAGTGATCACACCATCATGATTATCTGGGTCGTAGTGATGCTTTCTAAGGCCCACTTGACTTCACATTCCAGGATGTCTGGCTCTAGGTCAGTGATCACATCATCATGGTTATCTGGGTCCTGAAGCTCTTTTTGTACAGTTCTTCCGTGTATTCTTGCCACCTCTTCTTAATATCTTCTGCTTCTGTTAGGTCCATACCATTTCTGTCCTTTATCGAGCCCATCTTTGCATGAAATGTTCCTTTGGTATCTCTGATTTTTTTCAAGAGATCCCTAGTCTTTCCCATTCTGTTGTTTTCCTCTATTTCTTTTCATTGATAGCTGAAGAAGGCTTTCTTATCTCTTCTTGCTATTCTTTGGAACTCTGCATTCAGATGTTTATATCTTTCCTTTTCTCCTTTGCTTTTCGCTTCTCTTCTTTTCACAGCTATTTGTAAGGCCTGACACCATCTTTATGGCAGAAAGTGAAAAGGGGCTAAAAAGCCTCTTGATGAAAGTGAAAGTGGAGAGTGAAAAGGTTGGCTTAAAGCTCAACATTCAGAAAATGAAGATCATGGCATCTGGTCCCATCACTACATGGGAAATAGATGGAGAAACAGTGGAAACAGTGTCAGACTTTATTTTTCTGGGCTCCAAAATCACTGCAGATGGTGACTGCAGCCATGAAATTAAAAGACGCTTACTCCTTGGAAGGAAAGTTATGACCAACCTAGATAGCATATTCAAAAGCAGAGACATTACTTTACCAACAAAGGTTCGCCTAGTCAAGGCTATGGTCTTTCCTGTGGTCATGTATGGATGTGAGAGCTGGACTGTGAAGAAGGCTGAGCACCGAAGTATTGATGCTTTTGAACTGTGGTGTTGGAGAAGACTCTTGAGAGTCCCTTGGACTGCAAGGAGATCCAACCAGTCCATTCTGAAGGAGATCAGCCCTGGGATTTCTTTGGAGGGAATGATGCTAAAGCTAAAACTCCAGTATTTTGGCCACCTCATGCGAAGAGTTGACTCATTGGAGAAGACTCTGATGCTGGGAGGGATTGGGGGCAGGAGGAGAAGGGGACGACAGAGGATGAGATGGCTGGATGGCATCACTGACTCGATGGATGTGAGTCTGAGTGACCTCCAGGAGTTGGTGATGGACAGGGAGGCCTGGTGTGCTGCAGTTCATGGGGTCGCAAAGATTCGGACATGACTGAGTGACTGATCTGATCTGATCTGATATATGATATTGAACTATATCAATATAGTTCAGTGCAGTCACTCAGTCATGTCCAAATTTTTGTGACCCCATGGGCCACAGCATGTGAGGCCTCCCTGTCCATCACCAAGTCCCAGAGTTTACTCAAACTCATGTCCATTGAGTGAGTGGTGCCCTCCAGCCATCTCATCCTCTATCCTCCTCTTCTCTTCCTGCTTTCAATCTTTCCCAGTATCAGAGTCACTTACAAATGAGTCAGTTTTTTGCATCAGGTGGCCAAAGTATTGGAGTTTGAGCTTCAGCATCAGTCCTTCCAATGAATATTCAGGACTGATTTCCTTTAGGATGAACTGGATGGATTACCTTCCAAAAGCATCACTTCTTCAGTGCTCAGCTTTCTTTATAGTCCAACTCTCATATCCATACATGACAACTGGAAAAACCATAACTTTGACTAGATGGACATTTGTTAGCAAAAGTAATGTCTCTGCTTTTTATTATGCTGTGTAAGTTGGTCATAGCTTTTCTTCCAAGGAGTAAGCGTCTTTTAATTCCATGGCTGCAATCACCATCTGCAGTGATTTTGGAGTCCCCGAAAAAATAAAGTCTGTCACTGTTTCTACTGTTTCCCAATCTATTTGTTTGAAGTGATGAGACCAGATTCCATGATCTTAGTTTTCTGAATGTTGAACTTTAAGCAAACTATTTCACTCTCTTCTTTCACTTTAATCAAGCGGCTCTTTAGTTCTTCTTCGCTTTCTCCCAGAAGGGTAGTGTCATCTGCATATCTGAGGTTATTGATATTGATTCCAGCTTGTGTTTTTTCCAGCCCAGAGTTTTTCTTGATATTCTCTGCATATAAGTTAAATAAGCAGGGTGACAATATACAGTCCTGACATACTCTTTTACCTATTTGGAACCAGTCTGTTGTTTCATGCCCAGTTTGAACTGTTTCTTCCTGACCTGCATAGGTGTATCTCAAGACTTTGAGATGAATACAATTGTGTGGTAGTTTGTACATTTTTTGACATTGCCTTTCTTTGGGATTTGAATGAAAACTGACCTTTTCCAGTCCTGTGGACACTGTTGCATCTTCCAAATTTGCTGGCCTATTGAGTGAAGCACTTTCACAGCATCATCTTTTAGGATTTGAAATAGCTCAACTGGAATTCCATCACCTTCACTAGCTTTGTTCATAGCGCTGTTTCCTAAGGCCCACTTGATTTCACATTCCAGGATGTCGGGCTCCAGGTTAATGATCACACAATTATGATTATCTAAGACTTGAAGATCTTTTTTGTATAGTTCTGTGTATTCTTGCCACCTCTTCTTAATATCTTCCACTTCTGTTAGGTCCATACCATTTCTTTCCTTTGTTGTGTCCATCTTTGCATGATATGTTCCCTTTGAATCTATAATTTTCTTGAAGAGATCTCTGGACTTTCCCATTCTATTGTTTTCCTCTATTTCTTTTCAGGAGGATAGTTTAAAAAATCTTTTTTTCACTTAATAGTTTGCAATCAGCAGCTTTTAATTGATGTCTATCATGATTTATCCCACGTGCAGTGCAGGTGACCTACGTTTGATCCCTTGGTTGGGAAGATTCCCTGGAGAAGGGAATGGCAACCCACTCCAGTATTCTTGCCTGGAGAATCCCCATGGGAAGAGGAGCCTTGCAGGCTACAGTCCATAGGGTCGCAAAGAGTCAAACATGACAGCAACTAAGCACAGCACAACATTTTGCTTTATGGCATTTTTAAAGTTTCAGTACAGAAAAAGGATTTTAAGTATTTTTAGTTGTAAATATGACAAGTATAGACTTTCTGAATTCAGTAAAGTGTGAATGTAATAGGGCAATAAATTACTACTAAATAGCTGGATTAAACACACACACACAAAGACTAAGCACTGCATTTCAAAATCCTACTGTGATTTGTTCTTTTTTCTTTTTTTTTTATTTCTTTCTCTTTCTTCTTCTTCTTCTTTTTTTTTTTTTAATAATATATGTGCAATCATTCTCTCCGAACTATCACAGCTGGAGTTGAAATAATTGCTCTAATTTGTATGGCAAAAAAGGCACTCTCGTTTGAGCTGATAAAATGCAACTCATGGCAACTCCGACCTTAAATGTGGTTTAAATGTGGTTCAAAAAACTGTCTGCAATAAAGGAGTATATTAGAGATGCTAAAAGCTGATACCATTTCATTTTTGTTAGGTTTTGGAACAATGTAGCTGATGAGGTAAAATACATAACTAGACTTTCTGATAAGTAATTTTTCATTCACCTAAATTTATTTCCCGATCCAGAAACTTTATTTTGTGAAATTTGTCAATGATTGGAGTACCCTTGGGCTTCTAGTGCTAGTGCTGGGTGTAATTACAATTTGCACGAACCTCTTACAAATGGCAATGTGGAGTTGTCAGAGGATTGGTGAAAGAAGAGCTGGTTTGTTTGACTAAGGTAAAATATTTCCAGGGATTTACTTACCTGGCACTAATATCTACACTAAAAACTTGAAAGAATAGCTTAAACAAAGGGCATTTGAAGTGCCTAGGCTGATTTATGCTCCCAGAAATCCTATAAGTTAGGGAGGTAACTTAAGACTTTCAGGCTCTTGAAAAGTCAAATGGTTCTAGTCATCTTCTAAGTAAGTTCTATCCTGATATCCTCATTTGAATTATTTCTATTTCAACTTCTCCTCCCACTGACTCATCCCATCCCTCTTATAATAATTTCCTCTCATACTTGTTTTCCTCATAACACTGTTCAGTTCAGTTCAGTTCAGTAGCTCAGTCATGTCCAACTCTTTGGGACCCCATGAATTGCAGCACACCAGGCCTCCCTGTCTATCACCAACTCCCGGAGTTCACTCAAACTCACATCTATCAAGTCGATGATGCCATCCAGCCATCTCATCCTCTGTCGTCCCTTTCTCCTCCTGCCCCCAATTCCTCCCAGTATCAGAGTTTTTTCCAGTGAGTCAACTCTTCGCGTGAGGTGGCCAAAGTACTGGAGTTTCAGCTTTAGCATCATTCCTTCCAAAACATAACACTGTATAATTTACTTATTTTTATACATATTTTTGATCCTCTGTCTTTCCCACCAGATTTTAAGCTCTGAAAGGCAAGGAATTTTTGTGTTTTTGTTCCCTTGTATGCAAATCAGCACCTAATGGTGTTCTAAAAATAGTGGTCAAGTGGATAGATCTTATTAATACAGACCACGAAAGCCCAGCACATTAAAGTGAATTTAGTTCTCAGGCTGCCACATCCTGAATGCTGATGTATCACTGGGAAATCACAGAGGAGTGAATTTGGGGTGAAAACAAAGCCCTGAGTGATGGAGTTTGCTCCCTTCTTCTGTCTGAGGGAAGGGATGACACATCAAGTTGGAGACAGTGGGTTTGCAAGGAGCCCATTCTGTCTTCCATGTCAGCCTCCCTGATATCTCTGAGAGCAGCTACATAATCCCTCAGTTCTGCCAGGTTCTATCTGGGTGATGGACTGCATATATTTATACCTGTCAGGGATCATGGTTCCCAGTATGTGTGTCTGGTTTTGTCTTTTCAGGAGTTCTAGAGGGAAGCAAAGGTGGGCACTATTTCCAGCATAGAAGTAGAGAATCTGAGTGCATACTAGTGCATCCCAAAGGGGCCTGCCCATGGGGCCCATCACATATAACAATCCTGTGGTCCAAAGTCAGTGCACAGGGAGTTTCAAAGCCAGATTGTAACACAAGCTCTTCACTCAATTGTGTCCAACTCTTTGCAGCCCCACGGAATGCAGCCCACCAGGCCCCTCTGTCCATGAGATTCTCCAGGCAAGAATATTGGAGTGGATTACCATTTGCTTCTCCAGGGAAATCTTCCCGACCCAGGGATCAAATCTGCATCTCCTGTGTCTCCTTCATTGGTGGATTCTTTATCTCTGAACCACCAGGGGAATCCCACTCTTCTGTTAGCTAAAATCCAAAATACTAAAGGTTTTACAAGTAACTTATTGTTTAATCTGATTTAAAAACTTGCTTGAAAAAACTAGAAAAAAACCATAAAATTATCATTAAACCCTTAACCTTAATTAAGACTTTTTAGATAAAATATAATTGACATTTTTGTAACATACAAATGATAGTTGAGATTACATAAAATAGAGGAAGACAATATAAAGAAACACCAGAGATCTCTCCAAGAAAATTGGAGCTACCAAGAGAATATTTCATGCAAGATCAGATTAGATCAGTCGCTCAGTCGTGTCTGACTCTTCGCGACCCCATGAATAACAGCACACCAGGCCTCCCTGTCCATCACCAACTCCCGGAGTTCACTGAAACTCACAACCATCGAGTCAGTGATGCCATCCAGCCATCTCATCCTCTGTCGTCCCCTTCTCCTCTTGCCCTCAATCCCTTCCAGCATCAGAGTCTTCTCCAATGAGTCAACTCTTCGCATGAGGTGGCCAAAGTACTGGAGTTTCAGCTTTAGCATCATTCCTTCCAAAGAAATCCCAGGGCTGCTCTCCTTCAGAATAGACTAGTTGGATCTCCTTGCAGTCCAAGGGACTCTCAAGAGTCTTCTCCAACACCACAGTTCAAAAGCATCAATTCTTCGGTGCTCAGCCTTCTTCACAGTCCAGCTCTCACATCCATATATGACCACAGGAAAAACCATAGCCTTGACTAGGCGAACCCTTGTTGGCAAAGTAATGTCTCTGCTTTTGAATATGTGATCTAGGTTGGTCATAACTTTTCTTCCGAGGAGTAAACGTCTTTTAATTTCATGGCTGCAGTCACCATCTGCAGTGATTTTGGAGCCCAGAAAAATAAAGTCTGGCACTGTTTCCACTGTTTCTCCATCTGTTTCCCATGTAGTGATGGGACCGGATGCCATGATCTTCGTTTTCTGAATGTTGAGCTTTAAGGCAACTTTTTCACTCTCCACTTTCACTTTCATCAAGAGGCTTTTTAGTTCCTCTTTACTTTCTGCCATAAGAGTGGTGTGTCCTAACAGAAGGGGAAGGACCTAACAGAAGCAGAAGAGATAAAAAGTGGCAAGAATACAGAAAAGTATTATACAAAAAAGGTCTTAATTTCCCGGATAGGCATGATAGTGTTGTCACTCACCTAGAATCAGACATCCAGGAGTGTGATGTCAAGTGGGCTTTAGGAAACATTGCTATAAACAAAGTTAGTGGAGATGATGGAATTCCACCTGAGCTATTTCAAATCCTAAAAGATGATGCTGTTAAAGTGTTGCGTTCAATATACCAACAAATTTGGAAAACTCAACAGTGGCCACAGGACTGGAAAAGGTCACTTTGGATTCTAATCTCAAAGAAGGCAATGCCAAAAAATGTTCTTTGGCCTTGCCCACAATTACCATACAATTGAACCAGTTTCACAAGCTAACAATGTATTGCTCAAAATCCTTCAAGGTAGGTTTCAACAGTACAAGAACAGAGAATTTCCAGATGTTCAAGCTAGATTTAGAAAAGAAAGAAAAGCATGCATCCCCACGTGTTTAAATATAACTGTTTTATTCTTCACATCAGAGTACTTTTTAACTGCCCTTTTGACTTCTTATTTTACTCATCAGTGATTTGAAGTCCAGTGTTTATTTTCAAGCATGTAAACATTTTTAGTTAAATTTTACATATTGATTATTAGCTTGATTGCACTGTTGTTAGAAAACTTACTTTGGATATTTTAAACTTTTTAAATTTGTTGAGAATTACTTGATGGCTCAGTACATGGTGAGTTTTTAAATTCCATGTATATATTTAAATGAATACATATGAATTAGTGTAGTTTATATATACACTACTTAGATTAAGCTTATTAGTTATATTTTTCACACATTAATTTTTTTATTGATTGTTTTTGCTGTTCAATTGATTACAGAAAGTACACTAATATTCCCAATTATAATTGTAGATATTGTTTTCTCCTTTACTTTTTATCAAATTTTGCTTTACTATTTTAAAGCTAAGTTATTAGATGCACAAAAATTTAGAACTGTTTTATCTTCTAACAGAGCTGGAACTAGGATGAGTCAATTGAGGCACTTTGGCTAGGAAATTTAAGGAAGCCCTCAAGCTCAGATTCAGCAAGTGCAGGGCTGGAAGTCAAGAGTGAGTCCCTTCTTAAATATTCCTGGTGACTCAATTGCCTCACCTTACTCCCAGCCCTGTTTTATGGCAAACTTCTTTCTATCTAGTGCTTATTTGGTTTTCCCTTAAAGACCTTTTTGATATATCTTCTTTTGTCTTTTTAATTTCTACATTCTTTTAGGTGTGTTTTTACAAAGCAAAGCTTTGCTTTCTGAAAGCTTTGATTTCAGTCTGAATTTCTATGGCTTTTAATTGGAGTATAGAAAGCATTTCCAGTCAATATGTTTACTCATATATTTGGGTTTCAACTGGTTCCAAATAGGAAAAGGAGTACATCAAGGCTGTATATTGTCATCCTGTTTATTTAACTTATACGCAGAGTACATCATGAGAAATGCTGGGCTGGAAAAAACACAAACTGGAATCAAGATTGCCGGGAGAAATATCAGTAACCTCAGATATGCAGATGACACCACCCTTATTGCAGAAAGTGAAGAGGAACTAAAAAGTCTCTTGATGAAAGTGAAAGTGGAGGGAGAAAAAGTTGGCTTAAAGCTCAACATTCAGAAAATGAAGATCATGGCATCTGTTCCCATCACTTCATGGGAAATAGATGGGGAAACAGTGGAAACAGTGTCAGACTTTATTTTTTTGAGCTCCAAAATCACTGCAGATGGTGATTGCCACCATGAAATTAAAAGACTCTTACTCTTTGGAAGGAAAGTTATGACCAACCTAGATAGCATACTCAAAAGCAGAGACATTACTTTGCCAACAAAAGTTGGTCTAGTCAAGGCTATGGTCTTTCCAGTGGTCATGTATGGATGTGAGAATTGGACTGTGAAGAAAGCTGAGTGCCGAAGAATGGATGCTTTGAACTGTGGTGTTGAAGAAGACTCTTGAGAGTCCCTTGGACTGCAAGGCGATCCAACCAGTCTATTTTAAAGAAGATCAGCCCTGGGTGTTCTTTGGAAGTAATGATGCTAAAGCTGAAACTCCAGTACTTTGGCCACCTCATGAGAAGCGTAGACTCATTGGAAAAGACTCTGATGGTGGGAGGGATTGGGGGCAGGAGGAGAAGGGAACGACAGAGGATGAGATGGCTGGATGGTATCACCGAGTCGATGGACGTGAGTCTGAGTGAACTCCGGGAGTTGGTGATGGACTGGGAGGCTTGGTGTGCTGCGATTCATGGGGTCACAAAGAGTTGGACACGACTGAGTGACTAAACTGAACTGAACTTACCATATTACTATGGTTTGCTGTATTTATCACTTGTTCTGTCTTCCCATTTCTTTCTTTTCTTATCTTCATTTGTATTTTTAAGTATTTTTCTGTTATTCTGTTTTCTCTTTTGACTAGCTTACTAGTTACGTTGTTAGTCTCAGTCGCTCCTTTGAAGTAACATGTCTTTTCTTTTTATCCATCTGCTTTCACAGTTTTCCTTTTGACTTTGCTTTTCAGCATTTGGTATGCTTTTCTTTTTATTTATCCTACATGTGGTCTGTTGTACTTGTTAAATCCATAAAATAGTGTCCTTAGTTATCTTTACAGATATTGTTTTTTCTCCAGTTTCATTTTTTAGACATCAGGACTCCAACATATGTGTATTAGATGTCTTCTGCATTTTTCGTCATTTATTTCTCTGTATTTCATTCTGAGTCCTAGCTGAGGAAAAATTACCCTAGAAGCCTGGAGCCATACTTTGAAAACTCTTCCCTTTGGTTCAGCCCTTCAGAATCCCAGCCATTTCTCCCTTCTCAGTGGTCTCTGAATCCTGATTGTTTTTTTTGTCCAAGCCCTCTGAGTCTTTCGAACATGTGATTGTCTTCCCAGCATCTTTGCAGCCTCCTGTGTGATGAGCAGATTTCTCAAGGAACACCCTAAGAATCAAGGTTTATCTCTACAAATCAGCTTCTTCTTCAGAGTCTCAATTACATAATTATTAACCATCTTTAACTTTAGTTTTCATTTACAATATTTTCTTTTGCTTTTCCAGTTATTCTTTTGGTGATACCTGTTCAAATGCCCTGTTCTGCTAATACTAGAAGCAGATCCTCTTCTATTTCATTTTGAAAAGAGTTTTTGCCATAATTTTTATTGCAAGAGTTAATGAGAGTATTATTATTATTTTTTTTGACACTTAAAATATACATATATTTAAATAGTAAAGGAATTTTCAGCCTGGACATTTGTATAATGAAGGGTGTATATCATCTCCATGATTAAACTTGTCAGTCAAGAAAAGCCATTATCTAATGTTTCCTATTGGTGAATTCCTGCCATCTGCCAAAAAATACAGAACAAACAAGTTTAACACAGTTGAATATTAATCTCTTTTAAGATGACATAGGGTTTGAGGGGATATGGACAGATGCTTGCCTTTTCTGTTTGAATAAAACCTACATATATTTTCCCAGACCACAGAGAAAGTGGGCTTTCAAAAAATTCATAAGTTGTTGCTTAGATATAGCTTTATTTTAAAAATCTCATTGAGCAGTGCTTTCACCTCTTTGTCATAGATGGCACTCAGATTCTGGTGAAAGCTCTGTATCTCTTTAAATAAGAAAAAAAGGAGAGAAACAGATACCCACAAATTCAAGTATAGTTTTAGAGAATTGGAAGATATGGCCTACTCATGGACCCTGCATTAAAATTATTGACCAGGTTTGAATTTTCTGGAAAAATTCCATTTTCATCCAAATTCTTCAAATATTTTTATTTGTTTCTTTGGCAGAATCCAACTGTGAATGTATACATCTGATACATTTATGAGAAACATTGTTTGAATTTCTTTCACTTTGCTGCTGTAAATTGGCCAACTGATCTGAAATTAGGTATTAAGAAACCCACTTTTGTAAACAAACAAATGAAATCATATATGAGGGCAAAATCATTCAGTTCAGTTCAGTCGTTCAGCCATGTCTGACTCTTTGTGACCCCATGGACTGCAGCAACCAGGCCTCCCTGTCCATCACCAACTCCTGGAGTTTACTCAAACTCACGTCCACTGAGTCGGTGATGCCATCCAGCCATCTCATCCTGTTTTCCCCTTCTCTTCCTGCCTTCAATCTTTCCCAGCATCTGAGTCTTTTCTTTTTACAGGTATTCTCTTTATTATATCCTTGAGCTGTAATTGTCAACCTTGTAAGTAAAATTTTAAGAAGTACATATATTTTATATTGCAAGATTTTTATTTATTTATTTATTTATTTATTTATTTATTTATGTTTTGGAGGCTAATTACTTTACAATATTGTAGGATTTTTGCCATACATTGGCATGAATCTGCCACAAGTGTACATGTGCTCCCCATCATGAACCCCCTTCCCACCTCCCTCCCCATCCCATCCCTCTGGGTCATCCCAGTGCACCAGCCCCAAGCACCCTCTCTCATGCACCAAACCTGGCCTTGTGATTTGTTTCGCATATGATAATATACGTTTCAATGTCATTCTCCCAAACCAGTCCACCCTCACCCTCTCCCACAGAGTCCAAAAGACTGTTCTATACATCTGTGTCTCTTTTGCTGTCTCGCATACAGGGTTATCATTACCATCTTTCTAAATTCCATATATATATATATGTGTGTGTGTGTTAGTATACTGTATTGGTGTTTTTTCTTTCTAGCTTACTTCATTCTGTATAATAGGCTCCAGTTTCATCCGCCTCATTAGAACTGATTCAAATGTATTCTTTTTATTGCTGAGTAATACTCCATTGTGTATATGTACCACTGCTTTCTTATCCATTCATCTGCTGATGGACATCTAAGTTGCTTCCATGTCCTAGCTATTATAAACCATGTTGTGATGAACATTGGGGTACACGTGTCTCTTTCAATTCTGGTTTCTTCAGTGTGTTGCCCAGCAGTAGGATAGTTGGGTCATAAGGCAGTTCTATTTTCAGTTTTTTTAAGGAATCTTCACACTGTTGTTCATAGTGGCTGTACTAGTTTGCATTCCCACCAACAGTATAAGAGGGTTCCTGGTTCCCTTTTCTTCACACCCTCTCCAGCAATTATTGCTTGTAGAATTTTGGATTGCAACCATTCTGACTGGTGTGAAATGGTACTTCATTGTGGTTTTGATTTGCATTTCTCTAATAATGAGTGGTGTTAGCCATCAGTATGTCTTCTTCGGATAATTGTCTGTTTAGTTCTTTGGCACATTTTTTGATTGGGTCGTTTATTTTTTTGGAATTGAGCTGTAGGAGTTGCTTGTATATTTTTGAGATTAATTCTTTTTCAGTTTCTTCCTTTGCTATTAATTTTTCCCATTCTGAAATCTGTCTTTTCACCTTGCTCATAGTTTACTTTGTTGTGCAAAAGCCTTTAATTTTAATTAGGCCCCATCTGTTTATTTTTGTTTTATTTCCAATATTCTGGGAGGTGGGTGATAGAGGATCCTGCTGTGATTTATGTCGGAGAGTGTTTGGCCTATGTTTTCATCTAGGAGTTTTATAGTTTCTGGCGTTATATTTAGATCTTAAATTCATTTTGAGTTTATTTTTGTGTATGGTATTAGAACGTGTTCTAGTTTTATTCTTTTACAAGTCATTGAACAGTTTTCTCAGCACCACTTGTTAAAGAGATTGTCTTTTCTCTATTGTATATTCTTGCCTTCTTTGTCAAATATAAGGTGTCCATAGGTGGGTGGATTTATCTCTGGGCTTTCTATTCTGTTCCATTGATCTATATTTCTGTCTTTATACCAGTGCCATACTGTCTTGATGACTGTGACTTTGTAGTAGAGCCTGAAATCAAGCAGGTTGATTCCTCCAGTTCCATTCTTCTTTCTCAAGATAGCTTTGGCTATTCAAGGTTTTTTGTCTTTCCATACAAATTATGAAATTATTTTTTCTAGTTCTGTGAAAAATACATTTGGTAGCTTGATAGGGATTGCATTGAATCTATAGATTGCTTTGGGTAGTATACTAATTTTCACTATACTGATTCTTCCAATCCATGAACATGGCATATTTCTTCAACAATTGCGCTCATCTCACATGCTAGTAAAGTAATGCTCAAAATTCTCCAAGCCAGGCTTCAGCAATATGTGAACCGTGAACTTCCTGATGTTCAAGCTGGTTTTAGAAAAGGCAGAGGAACCAGAGATCAAATTGCCAACATCCGCTGGATCATGGAAAAAGCAAGAGAGTTCCAGAAAAACATCTATTTCTGCTTTATTGACTATGCCAAAGCCTTTAACTGTGAGATCACAATAAACTGTGGAAAATTCTGAAAGAGATGGGAATCCCAGACCACCTGATCTGCCTCTTGAGAAATCTGTATGCAGGTCAGGAAGCAACAGTTAGAACTGGACATGGAACTACAGACTGGTTCCAAATAGGAAAAGGAGTACGTCAAGGCTGTATATTGTCACCCTGTTTATTTAACTTATACGCAGAGTACATCATGAGAAATGCTGGACTGGAAGAAACACAATTTGGAATAAAGATTGCTGGGAGAAATATGAATAGCCTCAGATATGCAGATGACACCACCCTTATGGCAGAAAGTGAAGAGGAACTCAAAAGCCTTTTGATGAAAGTGAGAGTGGAGAGTGAAAAGGTTGGCTTAAAGCTCAACATTCAGAAAACGAAGATCATGGAATATGGTCCCATCATTACATGGGAAATAGATGGGGAAAGAGTGGAAACAGTGTCGGACTTTATTTTTCTGGGCTCCAAAATCACTGCAGATGGTGACTGCAGCCATGAAATTAAAAGACGCTTACTCCTTGGAAGGAAAGTTATGACAAACCTAGATAGCATATTCAAAAGCAGAGACATTACTTTTGCCAACAAAGGTTCGCCTAGTCAAGGCTATGGTCTTTCCTGTGGTCATGTATGGATGTGAGAGATGGACTGTGAAGAAGGCTGAGCGCCGAAGAATTGATGCTTTTGAACTGTAGTGTTGGAGAAGACTCTTGAGAGTCCCTTGGACTACAAGGAGATCCAACCAGTCCATTCTGAAGGAGATCAGCCCTGGGATTTCTTTGGAAGGAATGATGCTAAAGCTGAAACTCCAGTATTTTGGCCACCTCATGCGAAGAGTTGACTCATTGGAGAAGACTCTGATGCTGGTATGGATTGAGGGCAAGAGGAGAAGGGGACGACAGAGGATGAGATGGCTGGATGGCATCACTGACTTGATGGATGTGAGTCTGAGTGACCTCTGGGAGTTGGTGATGGACAGGGAGGCCTGGTGTGCTGCAGTTCATGGGGTCGCAAAGAGTTGGACACGACTGAGTGACTGATCTGATCTGATCTGATTGATAAAGTTGGAATAATATTGACTATATTTGTTACTGTGTTTTATTTTTTACCTTTATCCATTGTTCCTGTTTTCTCTTCTACTCTTTTTCTGCCTTTCATGGTTTTAATTGACCTTTTCATTTGATTTTATTTCCTTTCCTTTCTTAACATATTAGTTGTGCTACTTTTTAAACTTCTTTAATGGTTACCATAGAGTTTGCTATATATATTTACAGCTAATCTAAGATCACTTTCAAATAACAGTGTACTTTTTCATGGGTAGTGTGAGTACTTTATAATAATAAATACTCCTAACTCCTTTCTCTAGTCCCCCATTTCATTGCATTTATATCACACATATATACAAATATATATGTGTATAGTGTCACCATGTTTATTTAACTTATATGCAGAGTACATCATGAGAAATGCTGGACTGGAGGAAACACAAGCTGGAATCAAGATTGCCGGGAGAAATATCAATAACCTCAGATATGCAGATGATACCACCCTTATGGCAAAAAGTGAAGAGGAACTCAAAAGCCTCTTGATGAAAGTGAAAGTGGAGAATGAAAAGGTTGGCTTAAAGCTCAACATTCAGAAAACGAAGATCATGGCATCTGGTCCCATCACTACATGGGAAACAGATGGAGAAACAGTGGAAACAGTGTCAGACTTTATTTTTCTGGGCTCCAAAATCACTGCAGATGGTGACTGCAGCCATGAAATTAAAAGACACTTACTCCTGAGAAGGAAAGTTATGACCAACCTAGATAGTACATTCAAAAGCAGAGACATCACTTTGCCAACAAAGGTTCGCCTAGTCAAGGCTATGGTCTTTCCTGTGGTCATGTATGGATGTGAGAGCTGGACTGTGAAGAAGGCTGAGCGCCGAAGAATTGATTCTTTTGAACTGTGGTGTTGGAGAAGACTCTTGAGAGTCCCTTGGACTGCAAAGAGATCCAACCAGTCCATTCTGAAGGAGATCAGCCCTGGGATTTCTTTGGAAGGAATGATGCTAAAGCTGAAACTCCAGTATTTTGGCCACCTCATGCGAAGAGTTGACTCATTGGAGAAGACTCTGATGCTGGGAGGGATTGAGGGCAGGAGGAGAAGGGGACGACAGAGGATGAGATGGCTGGATGGCATCACTGACTTTATGGATGTGAGTCTGAGTGACCTCCGGGAGTTGGTGATGAACAGGAAGGCCTGGTGTGCTGCAATTCATGGGGTCGCAAAGAGTTGGACACGGATGAGCGACTGATCTGATCTGATCTGATCTGATCTGATTTGTGTCCTCTTTGATTTCGTTCACCAGTGTTTTATAGTTTTCTATTTATGTTTCTTTTGTTTCTTTAGGTAGATATATTCCTAAATATTTTATTCTTTTCGTTGCAATGGTGAATCAAATTGTTCCCTTAATTTCTTTTTCTTTTCAAATGAGTCAGTTCTTGGTATCAGGTGATCAAAGTATTGAAGTTTCAATTCAACATTGGGGTCTTTTAATTTCATGGCTGCAGTCACCATCTGTGGTGATTTTGGAGGACCCCCTCAACGCTAAAACTAAAATCTGTCACTGTTTCCACTGTTTCCCAATCTATTTTGATTGAAATGATGGGACCAGATGCCATGATCTTAGTTTTCTGAATGTTGACCTTTAAGCCAACTTTTTAACTCTCCTCTTTCACTTTCATCAAGAGGCTCCTTAGTTCTTCTTCACTTTCTGCCAGAAGGGTGGTGTCATCTGCATATCTGAGGTTATTGATACTTCTCCTGGCAATCTTGATTCTAGTTTGTGCTTCATCCAGTCCAGCATTTCTCATGATGTACTCTGCATATAACTTAAATAAGCAGGCTGACAATATACAGTCTGTTGTATATTGTTTGGAATCTGTTTGTATACTGCTTGGAATAATTGTTTGTATACTGTTTGGAATCAGTCTATTTTTTCACGCCCAGTTCCAACTGTTGCTTCCTGACCTGCATGCAGATTTTTCAAGAGGCAGGTCAGATGGTCTGTTATTCCTTTCTCTTTCAGAATTTTTCAGTTTGTTGTGGTCCACACAAGTCAAAGACTTTGGTATAGTCAATAAAGCAGAAGTAGATGTTTTTTCTGGAACTCTCTTGTTTTTTCTATGATCCAACGGATGTTGGCAATTTGATCTCTGGTTCCTCTGCTTTTTCTAAATCCAGCTTAAACATCAGGAAGTTCATGGTTCATGCACTGTTGAAGTCTAGCTTGGAGAATTTTAAGCATTACTTTAAAAGCGAGTGAGTTGAATGAAATTGTATGGTAGTTTGCACATTATTTGGCATTGTCTTTCTTTGGGATTAGAATTAAAACTGACATTTTCCAGTCCTGTGGACACTGCTGCATCTTCCAAATTTGCTGGTTTATTGAGTGCAGCACTTTCACAGCATCATCTTTTAGGATTAGAAATAGCTTAACTGGAATTCCATGAACTCCACAAGCAAAATGGTTGTCTGAGAAGACCTTATAAATTGCTGTGAATAGAAGAGAAGAGAAAGGCAAAGGAGAAAAGTACAAATAAACCCATTTGAATGCAGAGTTCCAAAGAATAGCAAGGAGAGATAAGAAAGCCTTCCTCAAGGTCAATGTAAAGAAATAGAAGAAAACAGTAGAAGAAGAAAGACTAGAGATCTCTTTAAGAAAACTGGAGATACCAAAGGCACATTTCATGCAAAGATGGGCAAAATAAATGACAGAAATGGTATGAACCTCACAGAAGCAGAAGATATTAAGAAGAGGTGACAGGAATACACAGAGTAACTTGAGAAAAGAAATCTTCACAACCCAGATAATCACGATGGTGTGGCCACTCACTTAGAGCCAGACATCCTGGGATGTGAAGTCAAGTGAGCCTTAGGAAGCATCACTATGAACAAAGCTAATGGAAGTGATGGAATTCCTGTGGACCTATTTCTAATCCTGAAAATGATGCTGTGAAAGTGCTGCACTCAGTATGTCAGCAAATTTGGAAAACTCAGCAGTGGCCATAGGACTGGAAAGGTCAATTTTCATTCCAATCCCAAAGAAAGGTAATGCCAAAGAATGCTCAAACTACTGCACTATTCCATCCATCTCACACACTTGTGGACAAGGCAATGGCACCCCACTCATGCTTGGAAAATCCCATGGACGGAGGAGCCTGGTGGTCTGCAGTTCATGGGGTTGTTAAGAGTCAGACACGACTGAGTGACTTCACTTTCACTTTTCACTTTCATGCATTGGAGAGGGAAATGGCAACCCACTCCAGTGTTTGGCAACCCTGGGAATCCCAGGGAAGGGGGAGCCTGATGGGCTGCCGTCAATGCGGTTGCACAGTCGGGCACAACTGAAGTGACTTAGCATCAGTAGTAACAGCACACACTAGTAAAGTAATGCTCAAAATTGGAACACGTGTACACCCGTGGTGGATTCATGTTGATGTATGGCAAAACCAATACAATATTGTAAATTAATTAACCTCTAATTAAAATAAATTAATTAAAAATAAGAAAAATAAATTAAAAAATAATAAAAATAAATTTAAAAAATGAAAACATTATTATTTGATTGAAAAAAATTCTCTAAACCAGGCTTCAGCAATACATGAACTGTGAACTTCCATATATTCAAGCTGCTTTTAGAAAAGGTAGAGGAACCGGAGATCAAATTGCCAACATCCCCTGGATCATCATGATCAACCTAGATAGCATATTCAAAAGCAGAGACATTACTTTGCCAACAAAGGTTCGCCTAGTCAAGGCTATGGTCTTTCCTGTGGTCATGTATGGATGTGAGAGCTGGACTGTGAAGAAGGCTGAGCGCCGAAGAATTGATGCTTTTGAGCTGTGGTGCTGGAGAAGACTCTTGAGAGTCCCTTGGACTGCAAAGAGATCCAACCGGTCCATTCTGAAGGAGATCAGCCCTGGGATTTCTTTGGAAGGAATGATGCTAAAGCTGAAACTCCAGTATTTTGGCCACCTCATGCGAAGAGTTGACTCATTGGAGAAGACTCTGATGCTGGGAGGGATTGAGGGCAGGAGGAGAAGGGGACAACAGAGGATGAGATGGCTGGATGGCATCACTGATTCGATGAATGTGAGTCTGAGTGACCTCCGAGAGCTGGTGATGGATAGGGAGGCCTGGCGTGCTGCAGTTCATGAGGTCGCAAAGAGTCGGACACGACTTAGCGACTGATCTGATCTGATCTGATATATACATATATAATGAAATATATTCTTGATATTACTATTTTGAAGAAACTTGTATTAGATTATTTAATAATAAGACAAAAGCATTTTAATTTTATTTTCAATTAACCTTTCTTTGCTTATTATATCTTTATATAGATCCGAGTTTCTGATCAGTCATTTTCCTGTCACTAAAGAACTTTATTTAAAACATTTTTTGCAAAGTAATTGTATTGGGAACAAATTCCCTCAATTTTTGTTTGTTTGAGAAGTCTTCATTTGTTTTTCACTTTTGAAGGATTATTTCACAAGGTATAAAATTATTGTTTTGTTTTGTGTGTGTGTGTTTTATTTCAACACTAAATATGTCACTCTACTCTCTTCTTGCTTACGTAGTTTCTGAGGAAAAGTCAGATATAACTCTTATTTATGCTTCTGTATACTTGTTTATTCCTCCTTGGTTTCTTTCATAATTTTTTTATATTTGATTTTCTGTAGCTTGAAGACTCTGTGCTAGCTGTCGTTTTGGAGACATTTATCCTTCTTAATGGGCTCTGAGCTTTGTGGATCTGTGGTTTGGTATCTGACATTAGTTTGCAATAACTCTCAGTCATTACTATTTTAAATATTTTTTCTGCTTATTTTCTCTTTCTTCTCCTTCTGATATTCCCAATATGCATTTATTATACCATTTGCAGTTCTTAGATATAATTTTTTTCAGCCTTTTTCCTTTTTTGTTTTAGAAATTTCTATTGAGGTATGCTCAAGCTCAGAGATTCTTAACTTTGTTGTAAACAATCTACTAAACTCATAAAAGGTATTTTCATTTCTCTCAGTAATACATATATTTTTTCATCTCTACTATTTCTTTTGGATTCTTTCTAAGTTCCATCTGTTTGCTACATTGCCTATCTTTGCTTATATACTGTCTACTTCAATCATTGGGCTTCCCTTGTGGCTCATCTGGTAAAGAATACGCCTGCAATGTGGGAGACCTGGCTTTGATCCCTGGGTTGGGAAGATCCTGTGGAGAAGGGAAAGGCTACCCACTCCAGTATTCTGGCCTGGAGAATTCCATGGATTGTATAGGCCATGGGGTCACAAAAAGTCAGACAAGACTGAATGACTTTCACTTCACTTCAATCACTGGAGCCGTTAGCACATCAAATATAGTTTTAAATTCTCAGTCTGATAATTCTAACATCCCTGTCATGTCTAGCTCTGATGCTTGCTCTGTCTCTTCAGATTGTGCTTTGCACCTTGTAATATGCCTGATATATATATATATATATATATATTTTTTTTTTTTTTTTTTTCTATATCTAGACCTGATGTGCTGTGTAAGATGAACTGGTATGCAAGGACATTAGTAACATGGTGGTGAGGTATGGGGGGAAGGGACGCTTCTTATAGTTGTTCCTTTCAGTCCTCAGTTTTTCAGTGAGCCTACACCTTCTGACTGTGAACTTCAGAAGTATTTCTCAGTTTTCTTCTTTGTCCTTAGAAGTCACAAGATGGCTTTAAGTGAGCTAGAGGTTGATTTTCCTTTCCCCATGTGGAAGCCTGGAAACTGGTTGAAGTTGGGCATGTCTCTTTCCCTAGATCAATTAGGTTCTGATAAAACCTGAACAGGTTTAACAGTTTCTTCTTAGGGTACCTTTGATGAAAAGAGCAAATGTGTGGTCTGTTTGGAAATGATCCTCTTCCTTGAGCACTGCTGGCAGCATGAGGTGATCTCTGTGAAACCCTGATTCAACTTCTGGAGGTAAAATTCACAAAAGTGTGTCGTCTCCCATGACTGGGTCTCCCTGGAATTTTTCTCTCTTGGGCTTGCCTGCTCTGAGCCACCAGCAATTATCTAATTGCACTTCTGGTTTCCATACCCAGCACTGTTTGCTATAGAAGTTTCAGTTCATGAATTTTGGTTCCTCCAATCTTAGGGACATCTCTTTGTCTTGTGATTTTATGTCTCTTATAGATCTAAGAAGGGTTGTTGATTATTTTATTTGTTCAGTTTTTACTTACTGGTAGAATATACTGGCAATTTCTAGGTTCCTTACATGTAGAATGAGAAATCAGAAGTTCAGTTTTTCATTAGAGGGCAGAAAGTGTCTTTGCAAAAGGTGGTGGCACACCTATGTACAGTAAAATCATAAGGGCTTTTACAAATATTATATAAAGTATAAAGTGTTTGTTTCTGGGGTGGTAAAATTTAATATATATTCTAATATGAAATCTAGTTAAATAGGAAAAAATAAGGGCATTCTATCTAAAACCAAATTCAACATACATATTATAGGAAGGATAAGAAAAAAGAAAAAAGATATACTTATTTAGGGTACAATCAATAATAAATTTTAAATTATTATAAAAATTTTCTTAACATTTGGGGAAATTTGATTTACTATGTGGCATAACATTTCCATGATTCTGAAAGGTAATACTTGTTATACCTTTATAGGATAAATTGATATTTTCATAAAGAGAGACTAAGGAACAAAATGACTGACAACATTGGAATAAATGGAGAAAAAAATTTTGCTTACATCTTTAATATCATAATAAATATCACTTATGAGCTAATGTAAATAAGCACTAAATTTAGAAGAAATAAAGTATTTAAGAGGAAAAATTATTTAACATTGATGTATTGGATGGATCAGAGAACTAAGCGTTACCAAGTCTAAATATATGTATTGAAGAACTTATTTAATAAATTTTTATAGTGTAGTCATTGAAAGTGAAAGTTGTGAAAACACTATAAATATATTTTTAAGCAGATAATCAAATTCAAAATAACATGTAAGTAATCGTTAGGACTATATAAGAGCTATGTAAGATAAGTTGCACAAAAATGTAACTAGGTCCTCTGTACCATATATTAGCATTTTAGCAGATAGTTTTCTTTTTAAACATTTTATGTTTATAGCTAGAGCTAAGTCTTCATCTATATCTACATCCACTAATATATTTAGCTTGATCTATATTTATCAAAATGATCCAAACCATACAAGAAGTAAAGACAACTCATTAAGTAAGTTCTTATACATTAAATTTTCATTGTCTTTATTATATGAATTTATAAAAATTACTAACTGTTAAAAAGAAAATTTAATAGTCAAGGAAAGAGGAATGGACTGCTGAAAGATGAGGAGAGACAGAATGGAGAGGAGAAGAATGAGGAAGAAAAAAGAAAAGGAAGGAATTATTTACCTTGTTATGTTTTGTACTCATTGTATATTTTCTAGTAAGTATTCCTTAAAAATGCTTTCAGTCCTTCCATGTCTATAAATGTCTGTCTTTCTATAACTCAGAGCCTTGAATTTAATTCTTTAGTTGCTCTGAGGTTTACTTAGAATTCCCCCCCCCCCCCCCCCCCCCGCTGCAGAATTAGATATACATACAAGTGGCTCATGGGTGAACATGTTCACCGATGTACCTGTATGCCTGTTCCTTTACCTACATTAGTGAAAGAACAATCGCTGGTTCAAAGGGTGCTTTTTATTTTTTAAAGTTTTAATTTACTCAGCCTTAATTTAAGGCTGAAGTTTTTAATGTTAAATTTGTATTATGGAACTGTATGCAAATTTCCCTTAAGTATATTTGAAGAGTGTGAATCTCATGCATAAAACTTTCTTCTCTCCTGCTAATCATACCTCATCTTTCTTTATATTTTACATCTTTGATTACCTATGGGCTTCCCTCATAGCTCAGTTGGTAAATAATCTGAGATTCTTGCATTGCAGGAGACCCCAGTTCGATTACTTGGTCAGAAAGATCCCCTGGAGAAGGGATAGGCTACCCACTCCAACATTTTGGGGCTCTTCTTGCGGCTCAGCTGGTAAAGAATATGCCTGCAATGCCAGAGACCTGAGTTGGGAAGATCCCCTGGAGAAGGGAAAGGCTACCTACTCCA
This sequence comes from Tragelaphus eurycerus, assembly GCA_935064755.1. Lineage (NCBI taxonomy): Eukaryota > Metazoa > Chordata > Mammalia > Artiodactyla > Bovidae > Tragelaphus > Tragelaphus eurycerus. The sequence continues at coordinate 898,903 of CAKXYN010000216.1, read as the reverse complement.
GTATCCTGGCCTGGAGAATTCACAGAGGCAGACACAACTGAATGACTTTCACTTCCACTCTTATCACCTGTGGCCACTGTCACTTTTTCTTCTTTAATAAATTCTATGTGTGAAAATGAGTTGCTTTGTTAATTCTTTTGCCCATTTTGGAAAGGAGATACATATTTTTAAGCTATTCATTTAGCTTTATATTTTAGAGTTGTATGTTTTATCTTTCATATATGGGACAAATATTTTTCTTTCAATTGGGCACTTTGTAGGTATTTTGAAGTATAGAATTTATTCATCTGAGGTTTTTTTTTTTTTTTTTTTTTTTTATACCATAGTTCATTATAGAGTAGTTCCTTTTTTTTGTTGACATTTTGATACATTTTAATTTCATTTTCTTGTTTGCTATTTGCAGTTTAATATTATTCATGTAATTTTTGATAGACAGAAGTTTTACACTTTTATATAAATAATTCATTAATCGAATTTCTTGCTTTGGTATAGAATTCTACCTGCCATTGTCATTATGAATAAAAGTGAGAGGTGACCTACTCTGTGAGGAGGGGTCTTGCTGGTGTCATGCTTACTGATTGGGTTGTATCTTATGTCTACTCAGATGCAACATCCATGAGCATCTGGACTCAACATTCCATCCAGGGCCTGACACATAGGCAGTCAGCACACATTTGAAAAACTTCATAACGAGAGCAAGCCTGGCCAGGCAGAATACAAGTGGAAGGTTAAGTTAATGGCAGAGTGTTCTACCTATGTTCTTTTACAGGAGTTTTATGGTTTCTGGTCTGACATTTAGGTCTTTAATTCATTTGGAGTTTATTTTTGTATAAAATGTTAGAGAAAGTTCTAATTTTATTCTTTTGCAAGTACCTTTCCAGTTTTCCTAGCACCACTTACTGAAAAGATTGTCCCTTCTCCATTGTATATTCTTGCCTCCTTTGTCATAGTTTGATTGGCCATACGTACATTGGTTTATATCTAGGCTTTCTATCATATTCCACTGATTTGTGTCTGTTTTGGCGCCAGTACCATGGTATTTTGATTACTGTATCCTTGTCATAGAGTGTGAAGTCAGGGACCTTGACATCTCAGGCTCTGTTCTTCTTTCCCAAGATAATTTTGACAATCCTGGGTCTGTTGTGTTTTCACACAGATTTGAAGATTATTTGTTCTAGTTCTGTGAGAAATGTCATGGGTCTTTTGACAGATTACACTAAGTCTGTAGATTGATTTGGGTACTATGGGCATTTTAGCAATATTAATCCTTCGAATCCAAGAGTGTGGGATATCTTTCCACTTCTTTGTATCATTTTTAAATATCTTCATCAATGTTTTAAGATTTCAAAGTATAAGTCTTTCACCTCAGTGATTAAGTTTATTCCTGAGTATTTTATTTTTTTCGGTGCAATTTTAAAGGTGATTGTTTTCTTGCTTTCTCTTTCTGAAAACTCATTGTATATAGAAAAGCAATAGATTTCTATATATTGTATTTTGCAACTTTACTGAATTTATTTATTTTTAAAAGAAGCCAAAGTGTTTTGGAGGTCTTTAAAAGTGTTATGGACCCCTAGCATTGTGCTAACATTGTCTCTTCCTCTCCATTCCTCCACCCTGTTTCCCTTTCTCACCTTCTTATCTCCTTCTCCATGCCTCAGTTTCCTCCTTTCCTCTCCTGCTCTCCCCTCCTGTTCCTGCTTGTTTTGTTTTTTTTCTTTAAAATTTTTAGATCTCCCCGTTAAATAAGGTATTCTTTCTTCACTGATACAGAGTAGTTCCATTTTCATATATAAAATTCTTGCAAAATTATAGTCCCTGGATTCACTACCCTGTTTCTTCAATCACATTTTCTAGGCTCTTTCAATTACTATATTTCCTTCCTAATTTTATATTTGGAAATACAAACTCTCCCTTTTTTTCTTTCAATATCTCCTTACTATTCCTACATATGTCTACTTCTGGATATTTCACAAATATATGTTAATAGATCTTTAAAATATCTTTGGGTTTTTAATTGCTTCAAAAAATTGTATAAACAGATTTGTGAAGAATTGACATTATTGAACATGTGATATAAAGGACAATTATGGTTTTCCACCAAATAATCTTTATATTATTGACTGTTTATTCTTTAATGTAATTTGCAATATAATAACTCATTTTTAAGGTCCAATCCATTTCTTGACATTGGCCAGGTCTTTTCTTTGAAACAGTGACTACTCTGTCATTTTCTGAGCTGTTTTTAAAGAGTATCTAAAAAAATAGACAACTCCTTGAAAAGAAGAATGTTTGCAAGGGTGTAAGGAGGGGACCCTCAGCCATTTGCCACAGACATGACTTCTCTTCGAAGGACTGATCAGGAAATGGAAGACAGGAATTGCCATCTTGTATTTTTCCTCATTGATTAACCACCTTGAATGTTGTTCAAAATTGTGAAGAAAAATAACAATGCAAATTCATAATCTATAATTAGAACTGGTCATTAAGAAAAAAAACAAAAACAAAAAAACACTGCACTAAGTGAAAGAATAAGGGGCAGGTTGACCAGGCAGAGACTGTGGACCACATCTTCATTCCTTAACACCTCCCAATGACAGTCACTTTTTGCATAAACAAACCCAAACCACTCCAAGAATAGCTGTGTGCTTATCAGGGCAAGAAGGGCAGATAGGCAAGAGACACTTTAATGTATTCAAAAAGGAAGGGAGATATATGAGAGGGCAAGAGAAATCAAAAGAAATTTTGAAAAAGAACAAATTTGGAGGAAATAATACTACTTGTTTCAAAATTTACTATAAAGCTGCAGTAGTTAAAAAGTATAAAAGAATTGAAGAGAATAAGAAATCTAGAGATAGACCAGTGAAAATATAGTCAACTGGTATTCTGATGAAAGTTACAACGACAATTCAGAATAAAAAGGATAGTTTTGGAGTTAAATAATGTTATATCCTTACACACAAAAAATGAACAAAGCTTCACAACATATATTAAAAAATTAAGTAAACATAAATTATATACCTAAAAGTAGATGCAAAACTACAGAACTTCTTAAGAATCACAAGAGAAAAATCTTCATGACCTTGAGTGACACAAAGAGATTTTAGATATAAGACCAGAAGCACAGCCCATGAAAGAAAAAAAATAAAGTGTTAAATTAGAATTTGTCAAAATTTAAAATATTTCCCCTGCTAAAGACAGCATTAAGAGAATGAAAAGACAAACTTCTGGTTAGAAGAAAACATTTGTAAGTCAAAGTTTTGACAAAGTACTTGCCTCCAGAATATTTACAGAAGTATTAAAACTCAAAAAAAAAAAAAAAAAAAGAAAGAAAGAAAAGAAAAGAAAAAATCCTTTATTTTTATACTGGGAACATAATCTAAACAGATACTTTCCCAGGATCTACAAATTGAAATTTAGTTTATTTAAATATATTCAACGTCATTATTCCTTGCTGCTGCTGCCACTGCTGGTGCTAAGTCACTTCAGTCGTGTCTGGCTCTGTGTGACCCCAAAGACGGCAGCCTACCAGGCTCCCCCATCCCTGGGATTCTCCAGGCAAGAACACTGGAGTGGGTTGCCATTTCCTTCTCTAATGCGTGAAAGTGAAAAGTGAAAGTGAAGCCGCTCAGTCATGTCTGACTCTACGCGACCCCATGGGCTGTAGCCTACCAGACTTCTCTGTCCATGGGATTTTCCAGCCAAGAGTACTGGAGTGGATTGCCATGGCCTTTTCTGTATTATTCCTAGAAAAAATTAAATTAAACCACAAAGTGATAGGTAACAAAGCTACTAGAAAGGTTAAAATTTTATAAAGTAATGATAATATCTTATCATAAAAAGTAATGATAATGATGATTCTGTTTGAGTGCTGCACTCAAAATGCCAGCAAATTTGCCACAGGACTGGAAAAGGTCAGTTTTCATCCCAATCCCAAAGAAAGGCAATGCCAAAGAATGTTCAAACTACTGCACAATTGCACTCATTTCACATGCTAGCAAAGTAATACTCAAAATTCTCCAAGCTAGGCTTCAACAGCATGTGAACTGAGATGTTCACAGATGTTCAAGCTGGTTTTAGAAAAGACAGAGGAACCAGAGATCAAATTGCCAACATCCGTTGGATCATAGAAAAAGCAAGAGAAATCCAGAAAAACATCTACTTCTGCTTCATTGACAATGTTAAAGCCCTTGACTGTGTTGATCACAACAAATTGTGGAAAATTCTTCTAGAAATGAGAATATCATACCACCTTACCTGACTCCTGAGAAACCCATATGGAGATCAAGAAGTACAGTTGGAATCGGACATAGAACAATGGACTGGTTCCAAATTGGGAAAGGAGTAAGTCAAGGCTGTTTATTGTCATCCTGCTTATTTAACTCAAAGAAGGCAATGACAACCCACTCCAGTACTCTTGCCTGGAAAATCCCATGGACAGAGGAGCCTGGTAGGCTGGGGTCCATGGGGTTGCCAAGAGTCAGACACTACGGAGCAATTTCACTTTCACTTTTCACTTTCATGCATTGGAGAAGGAAATAGGAACCCTCTCCAATATTCTTGCCTGGAGAATCCCAGGGACGGGGGAACCTGGCGGGCTACTGTCTATGGGGTCGCACAGAGTCGGACATGACTGAAGCGACTTAGCAGCAACAGCAGCAGCAGCTTATTTAACTTATATGCTGAAATACATCATGTGAAATGCTGGACTGGCTGAAGCACAATTTGGAATCAAGATTTCTGGGAGAAATGTCAATAATCTCAGATATGCAGATGACACCACCCTTATGGCAGAAAGTGAAAAAGAACTAAAGACCCTCTTGATGAAAGTGACAGAGAAGAGAGAAAACGCTGGCTTCAAAGTCAACATTTAAAACTCAGATCATAGCATCCAATCCCATCACTTGAAGCAAATAGATAGGGAAACAGTGGAAACACTGGAAGACTCGTTTTTCTTGGGCTCCAAAATCACTGCATATGGTGACTGCAGCCATGAAATTAAAAGATGTTTGCTCCTTGGAAGAAAAGCTATGACAAACTTGTGTGCTTAGTCACTCAGTTATGTCTGACTCTTTGCAACCCCATGGACTGTAGCCTGCCAGGCTCCTCTGGCCATGGGGATTCTCCAATCAAAAATACTAGAATGAGTTGCCATGCCCTCTTCCAGGGGATCTTCCCAACCCAGGGATCAAATTCAGGTCATCCACGTGGCAGGTGGATTCTTTACCACATGAGCCACAAGGGAAGCCTAGACAGCCAAGACAAACTTAGACAGTATATTTAAAAGCAGAGACATTACTTTGCCAACAAAGGTCCATCTAGTCAACTATGTGATTTTTCCAGTAATCATGTATGGAATTGAGAGATGGACAATAAAGAAGGATGAACATTGAAAGACTGATGCTTTTGAATTGAGTTATTGGAGAAGATCCTTGAGGGTCCCTTGGAATGCAAAGAGATCTAATGGATCAATCCTAAAGGAAATTCATCCTGAATATTCACTGGAAGGACTGATTCTGAAGATGAAGCTCCAGTACTTGGCCACCTGGTGCAAAGAGTTGACTCATTAGAAAAGACCCTGATGCTGGGAAAGATTGAAGGCAAGAGGAGAAAAGGATGACAGAGGATGAGATGGGTTGGTTGGCATCACTGACTCAATGGACATGAGTTTGAGCAAGCTCCAGGAGATGTTGAAGGACTGGGAAACCTGGTGTGCTGCAGTCCATGGGGTTGCAAAGAAGCAGACACAACTAAGCAATTGAACAACAACAATGATAATATCAGCTGCTACTGAGGATCTGAGGAACTGGAAGTGCTCTTATGTGTTGTTTGTAGGTATACAAAATGGTACAAACACTGGAAAAGAGTTTGTAGTTTCCTAACAAATTAAATATATGCTTATGATATGATCCAGCACCCTGGTCGTGCAATGGCTGCTGTGAGATTGTTGAACAATCTTTGATCACATAAGTTACTTTATGATGAAATCAAAACTAAAACAAAAGGCAGCTGTGATATAATGAATGTATACACATTGGGATTGGCTTCTGACGGTTGAATATTACCCGGTCTTGCCATCTCTGTTCAATGTTACTTTGGACAAATTATTTAACCTTATTAAGTGTGTGTGACTTGTAAATTAAATGGAGACATACCAATCTTGCAATTGTGCATTAATATGAATATTTTTAACAGTTGTTAAGTGACCTTTACTTTACATGATAATGTTTAGGGAATTTTGTGCTATCATTATCACAATCACCATTGTCATCTATATTTTCTTATTACCAGTTTGAAATTTTTTGGTCACAGTGCAAAAGTAGAAATATACAATGAAAGTTATCAAAAGATGATGTATAAGGCTGTCACACACCTCTTTCTGTTCACAGAGTGTTCCTTTTTCCTTTTAGAACATGGATGCTCACTTGAGTCAAGAGCAAGTGTCAGAACAGGGGTCCCCATGGATGTCTTATTCTTTTTTCTGTTTAACCAAATCATCTTTTCCCCACCCCCTCAGAGCTATATAACTATCCATTTAATTTCTGAAAACAGGTATACTATATGAAGCTAATAGTGTATTTTAATCATTATCTTCTTTTATTTCTAAACTGTGTCACAGAAATTAATTATAATGAAATATTAAACCTTCATTAGTTAAGCTTTTTATTGCTCTAAATATCATTTTATACTTAGTGTTTTATTGAATGGAGTGAGTTCAGAATCAAATTCATTACCCCTTGTCAGGAAAAAAATTTTGACTCTGAATTCATCCTGATATTTACAACATATTTAAGTATAATATCACATTTAATGGAGAAGGAAATGGCAACCCACTCCAGTGTTCTTGCCTGGAGAATCCCAGGGACGCGGGAGCCTGGTTGGCTGCTATTGATGGGGTCACACAGAGTCGGACACAACTGAAGCAACTTAGCAGCAGTAGCAGCAGTGCATTTAATTTGCATAGTTGGGCAACTTGATACACTATATCCACTTTTACATTGCTGTTAGGATTTTTTGACGGATGTGTCTTATTATTTTGTTTAAATATTGACATTATATAGGACTTGTATTTGTTCAGCTGTAACAAATGATTTTATCTTGTTTCAGCATTATTCTTATTAATTATTAAATAATTTAAGTGAATTCTTTAACATTGATTAGTATGCTTTTTACTTTTGAAATTTTATGTTATACTGTAGTTTTCAGTAAGTTCTGTGGGGTATTTTAATGACTTAAATGTGAATAGCCATTCAATTTAGTGATTATTTTACCACCATCTGCATTCTAGTGAGCTCCCTGATACCATAGTTCAGTTTAGAACGTCTACAAAATTTCCAGAAGCGCGATTTAATTTGTTTAAGACTTGGCCATAATTAAAATGTAGATAATTAGAGAAAATATAAACCTGATGAAGAATTAAAGATTCCATTAGTGCTCTGGCACCTTATAAATCACCAATTAAAGAAAATGCTGAAAATACTAATCTTGGCACAGTATCGATCCTCCCATGCACTTCAGCCTCTCTATAAATAGTTTTTAAAAAACATACAAATTAAGTGGACTATGAAGGAAAAGCAATCTTTGGTTTACTAAATAGGATTGAGAGAGTTTTATCATTGCTTTCTTCTTAGGGCTTAACAGATGCCAGAAGAATCCATTTAGATAAACCAAGATAGCTATATTACAGTTTTACAATTCATTAATTTAAATAGTTAATTTCCATGAATTAACCAATTAGTCAATTTTATGTCAATTGACAATTGTTCTTTAATTTATAAAACTCTAAGTCAATACATTTACTTGGATGTCTTGGGACTGTTACTTTAATGAAATTAAATCAACTGACAAAATTATTAAACTAAAGAATTCTTTATATAAACCATAAAGTTGACAAATGACAGAATATTTGCATAGTTCACTATTTGGTATTTCATTCAAAAATATAAAAGAATGAAATAAAAAAGAAATTACAGTAATAACTCTCAACATTTTAAAGAGCTATTTACACTGTGTGTGGTAATTTGCAATTCAAATAAATCACTATTTGCCTCCGCCAAGGCTTGAAGAGGAAAAATAAAGGACTGCCATATATACATTCTCCTCCAGCTCAGCTAATGCTCATATCCTTCATCTCCTGGGGAAGCAAGGGAGGGAAAATGGCAGGATGAAGATAGATAAGTTAAATATAGAGAAATTGGGGGAAAAAGAGGAGTGAGAGACAAATTTGAAGGACCTTATGACTGATTCATATGCAATCAGAAGAAGAAGAATAAATTCACACACAAAAAGAGAAAAGGATAGGATACTCTTTGATCCTATAGTCCTGTCTCCTTCTTCAATCTTCCAATTATATATATATATATATATATATATATATATATATTCTTTATGACTCAAGTCCTCTTTTACATAATTTTACATTTGAACATAATTCATGTGAAAATCCATACCTATGTAATACATCATTTTACATCTTATTGAGATTAAGTTTTGCCAAAAGCAGATAAAACAAAAAGAATATGTTATATTTTTTTCTCTTCCCAAAGAGCTATAGAAAATGTTAACTGTGATTAGAGATGGAAATGGCAGACTATTACTAATAGATTTCAGTGAACGATGTCGGCTTCGTGATCTCCGAAGAAGAATTAGCTTTGGGACCAGGGACCAGGCTTGATCACTAAAGAGCCTTTGTGTAGCAGAGTTTTATTAAAGTATAAAAAGGCACAGAGAAAGCTTCTGACATAGACAGCAGAAGTGGGGCAGAGAGTGTCTCGCTCACTAGTTTTATCAAGGCCTTATATACTTTTTCAGATCGACTCCCACAGCATCAGATCAGATCAGATCAGATCAGTTGCTCAGTCATGTTTGACTCTTTGCGACCCCATGAACTGCAGCATGCCAGGCCTCCCTGTCCATCACCAACTCCCGGAGGTCACTCAGACTCACATCCATCGAGTCAGTGATGCCATCCAGCCATCTCATCCTCTGTCGTCCCCTTCTCCTCCTGCCCCCAATCCCTCCCAGCATCAGAGTCTTCTCCAATGAGTCAACTCTTCGCATGAGGTGGCCAAAATACTGGAGTTTCAGCTTTAGCATCATTCCTCCCAAAGAAATCCCATGGCTGATTTCCTTCAGAATGGACTGGTTGGATCTCCTTGCAGTCCAAGGGACTCTCAAGAGTCTTCTCCAACACCACAATTCAAAAGCATCAATTCTTTGGCGCTCAGCCTTCTTCACAGTCCAGCTCTCACATCCATACATGACCACAGGAAAGACCATAGCCTTGACTAGGTGAACCTTTGCTGGCAAAGTAATGTCTCTGCTTTTGAATATGCTATCTAGGTTTATCATAACTTTCCTTCCAAGGAGTAAATGTCTTTTAATTTCATGTAAGCGTCTTTTAATTTCATGGCTGCAGTCACCATGTGCAGTGATTTTGGAGCTTAGAAAAATAAAGTCTGACACTGTTTCCACTGTTTCTCCATCTATTTCCCATGTAGTGATGGGACCATATGCCATGATCTTCGTTTTCTGAATGTTGAGCTTTAAGCCAACCTTTTCACTCTCCACTTTCACTTTCATCAAGAGGCTTTTGAGTTCCTCTTCACTTTCTTCCATAAGGGTGGTGTCATCTGCATATCTGAGGTTATTGATATTTCTCCCAGCAGTCTTGATTCCAGCTTGTGCTTCTTCCAGCCCAGCGTTTCTCATGATGTACTCTACATAGAAGTTAAATAAACAGGGTGACAATATACAGTCTTAACGTACTCCTTTTCCTATTTAGAACCAGTCTGTTGTTCCATGTCCAGTTCTAACTGTTGCTTACTGACATGCATACAGATTTCTCAAAAGGCAGATCAGGTGGTCTGGTATTTCCATCTCTTTCAGAATTTTCCACAGTTTATTGTGATCCACACAGTCAAAGGCTTTGGCATAGTCAATAAAGCAGAAATAGATGTTTTTCTGGAACTCTCTTGCTTTTTCCATGATCCAGCGGATGTTGGCAATTTGATCTCTGGTTCCTCTGCCTTTTCTAAAACTAGCTTGAACATCAGGAAGTTCACAGTTCACATATTGCTGAAGCATGGCCTGGACAATTTTGAGCATTACTTTACTAGCATGTGAGATGATGCAATTGTGTTTGAGCATTCTTTGGCATTGCCTTTCTTTGGGATTGGAAAGAAAATTGACCTTTTCTAGTCCTGTGGCAACTGCTGAGTTTTCCAAATTTGCTGGCATATTGAGTACAGCACTTTCATAGCATCATTTTTCAGGATTTGGAATAACTCAACTGGAATTCCATCACCTCCACTAGCTTTGTTCGTAGTGATGCTTTCTAAGGCCCACTTGACTTGACATTCCAGGATGTCTGGCTCTAGGGATCACACCATCATGATTATCTGGGTCATGAAGAACTTTTTTGTACAGTTCTTCTGTGTATTCTTGCCACCTCTTCTTAATATCTTCTGCTTCTGTTAGGTCCACACCATCTCTGTCCTTTATCGAGCCCATCTCTGCATGAAATGTTCCCTTGGTATCTCTAATTTTCTTGAAGAGATCTCTAGTCTTTCTCATTCTGTTCTTTTCCTCTATTTCTTTGCATTGATCGCTGAAGAAGGCTTTCTTATCTCTTCTTGCTATTCTTTGAAACTCTGCATTCAGATGTTTATATCTTTCCTTTTCTCCTTTGCTTTTCACTTCTCTCCTTTTCACAGCTATATGTAAGGCCTCCTTAGACAGCCATTTTGCTTTTTTGCATTTCTTTTCCACGGGGATGGTCTTGATCCCTGTCTCCTGTACAATGTCAGGAACCTCAGTCCATAGTTCATCAGGCACTCTATCTATCAGATCTAGGCTCTTAAATCTATTTCTCACTTCCACTGTATAATCGTAAGGGATTTGATTTAGGTCATACCTGTATGGTCTAGTGGTTTTCCCTACTTTCTTCAATTTAAGTCTGACTCCTTAGCATCACATAAATCAATGTTTTCTCACATTTTGGCAAGCCATCTGTCCTAAATTTCAGCTGGATGCAGTAACTCAGGTCAAATCTTATATTTTAAATTTCCAATTCATTATATTTTTACAACAAACTAGATATTAGAATCATAGATTGCTATTGTCAATATATCTTGTTTGACCCAGTCTTCGCTAGCTCAACCTGGTCCAAGTGAAAGAAGTTGCAATCAGTAAAACTCAAATGTCAAATGTAACACTTGAAATTTAGCACCATATTAGCAAAATTATTTTTGCTCCATGCCATGAAACTGAATTCAGGCCTAACAGATGAATGGGTTATGGTCGAACATGTTTTATCTGAATTCTATTCATTTATAATAATGTGGAAAACATACGTAATTTGACTGCCATTTATATTCCTACATTGCTCATGGAGGGTTGATGACCCTTTCTTTACCAAGAAAATATACATTATGATGAGGTAACTACAGTATTCTCTCTGGGTAGATAACTGTCTAGGCAGGAAATAGCAAATACAAAAGGACTAAAACAATTTTCTGAAAGTGTGTGTCTATAATATAATGATTATTGTGATAAAGTGAAAAAAATCAGTATATTAGCTAGATATTTTCAAGCTGTTAATCAATTGCTAAGTACTTGTTGCACATTTTCTGATTTCCTCTGGACTCTTGGCATTATTTAGATATAGAATGTGTTTATGTTACAACATTGACATTATATTATTGGTCACTTAAAACATTTTCATAATTAATACATCTTTATGGAATATATTTAGATTTAGACCTGTTGGTATTGTTTAGTCACTAAGTCATGTTTGACTCTTTGCCATCCCATGGACTGCACCCACCAGGCTTCTCTATCCATGGGGTTTTCCAGGCAATAAAACTAGAGTGGGTTGCCATTTCCCTCTCCAGGGCATCTTCCTGATCCAGGGATTGGACCTACATCTCCTGTGTTGGCAGGCAGATTCTTTACCACTGAACCACCAGAGAAGTTTAGACCTAGCATAGCCTAATTATTATCATTAATGTCAATAATTATTAAGAAGGCAGATTGAGTTAGTCGGACACATTCAATTAGATACACAGCACCCTCTTCATTTTGCATCCATGAAAATAATATTAAAGTAAGTAATTCAAATATATATATATATATATATATATATATATATATATATATTTAATGAATTGAATATAAAAGAGTACACAACAGGACAATTCTTACCTCAAAAACATGTTTTCAACTTCAAATGATCCACTCTAGCATCTTGGGTTGATCAAAAGTCTTATTCCACTGTATCTTTCATGCATTTCTAAAATTCAGTCTTGCCTTAGTGCTATTTTGTGTGCTGGGTATTATGTTAGTTGTCTGCTTTAATTTTGCTGACTAGATACCTGATAAAGTTCTATTTCGCTGAACTGATGCAGTGATTAAGTTATTTCTCCAGTAACAGCTTTTCAAACATGTGAGGAAAACTAGAATATGAAAACCTACCATGAAACATTTCCCTTGAAATAGAAAAATGAGGAACTATCCTGAGTTTTGCTCAAACATAAAATATCAATATAATTAGTACCTCATGAGAAAAAAATGCTCATCTGGAGATAGCTGTCAAGACATTTGAGAATATGGTTCATAAATGGTGCATCCTAAGAGGTGACAGAGCAAAGGTGAATAGAGAGCATGTAGATGATGTAAGAATATAGCAAGAGACATAAATAGTCAGCCATGAGGGGACAGAAGGCAGGAATCAGCTGTCAAATAGGATTACTTTGTGTGAGACTCAAGGATACCAAAATAAATATTGAAAAGGAGATTGTAGAAAAAAAAAAAAAAACATGAAAAGGATAAAAATGCAGTAAATAAAAGTAAGATTAGATCCTCAAATGAAAGATTAAACAATTAATTTAAAAATACATTGTCTCATGAAAGGGGAGGGAGTAGGAAAAGGAGAAAGAGGAGGTGGAACAAGAAGAGGAGGTGAAGGGAATTAAAAAAAAAAAAAAACACACATGGAATCACTTTGTCATCACACTATTTTAAACGTTTTACATGCATTTCCTTTTATAAGTTGTCTAATAATATTTTAGTAAGTAGAATAGAATATTGATCCCCAAGATATCCACATTCTAATTCTAGGTATGTGAATTTATGTTAGATTACATGGAAAATGGGATTTACAGATATAATTGAGCTAAGGATCCTGAGATAGAAAAATTATGTTGGATTTTCTTTCTTTCTTTTTTTTTTTTTTTCTTCTTTTTTTAATTTAATTTTATTTTATTTAACTTTATAATATTGTATTGGTTTTGCCATATATTAAAATGAATCTGACACATGTTTACTTGTGTTCCCCATCCTGAACCCTCCTCCTTCCTCCCTCCCCATACCATCCCTCTGGGTCATCCAAGTGCACCAGACCCAAGCATCCAGTATATGTTGGATTTTCTAAATGGACCCAATGGAATCACAAATGTCTTTACAAGTGAGTCACCAAGGAAGAGTCTGTGTCTGCATGAGAATGGCTTGACCAACCATTGTTGCTTGAAGGTGGAAGAATAGGCCCGCAGCCAAGCGGTGCAGGCAGCCTCCAGAAGCTTGAAAAGACAAGGAAGGGTGCAGTTCTGCAGACGCTGAATGGGTTTTTATTTTTTTACTTTATTTTAAAAATTAGATTTCTATTTTTTTTTTTTTTTTTACCTTCCATGTGCTGGGTCTGTCATTGCAGTGTGTTTCTCTAGTTTTGGTATGTGGGCTTCTCACTGCAGTGGCTTCTCTTGTGTGGAGCATGGGATGTAGAGTTCGGACTCAGTAGTTGTGGTGCACAGGCTTAGTCGCCTTGAGATATGTGGAATCTTACCAGAGCAGGATCAAACCCACATCTCCTGCCTTATAGCAGGTAGATTCTTAACTGTTAGACTACAAGGGAAGTCCCTCAATGGGTTTTTAGTCCATTGCGACACACTTTGAATTTCTGACCTCCAAAACTGTAAGGTAATAGATTTGTGTTGTTTTAAGCCATCAAGTTTGTAGGTTCAATCCCTGGTCAGGGAACTAAAGTCCCTCAAGCTGTGCGGCTTTTCCAAAGGAAGAAAATAATCCAGGAAGCTTGTAGTATCTTTATATAGTAGCCAGAAAAAACTAATAAACATTCCACCAAGAAGTTGGAATTGTATCCTCATTACAAACAATAAAATCTGCTCCTATCAGTATATGATATTTAACTCAAGTAACTCTGCAGAGTCAATGCCGAAATGCTGATGGTTCCTTCCTCTCCAACTTAATCTAGCACCACAACTTTAAGCTGCCACTTCACACTTTAGACATAGAAACAAAATAATTAACAAACAGAATGAATATTCTAGCCAAACATCTTGAGAAAACTGATAGCTTAATTTTTTTTTTTTTTTTTGCCAACTATGAGCTTGTGTGTATTTATGCACAATTGTAGGCTCCCAAGCTGGCTCATTGAGTAAAGAATCCACCTTTAATGCAGGAGATACAGGAAATGCAGATTTGATTCTTGGGTTGGGAAGATCCCCTGGAAGAGGGCTTGGCAACCCAGTCCAATACTTTTTCCTGGAGAAACCTGTGGACAAAGGAGCCTACAGTCACAAAAAATCGGACATGACTGAAGCAACTTAGTTTGCATGCACACACAATTGAAATTATTAGATTTGTTAACTTCATTAAACATTAAGCCCCTTGGATGGAAGTACCTCTAATGCCAGGGGACCTAAGGTGGGAAACCAAAATCCAAGCTGGGAGGACAACACCAATCACAGATGACCAAGGAGGCTTTAAACATCAGCCAACTGATAATTTCACTGCTTTCCTCCTGCCTTTTTTCTATAAAAAGTTACTTCCTGAACTTCTAACCACTTCTGGTTTGACTCTGCCCAATTTAGTTGATTTTCACTCAAATAAATTCTTAAAATGTTAAATATGACACACTTTCTTTTTTAACTGGTTTCAGTGTTTTAGTGAAGCTGTGCCCACAGGCTGTGCCCTCTGCAAGTGCTTGTCAGTATCTGTCCTCAGTGTGTGAGCAATAAGGCCAGGGGCCAGGTGGGTATGTACCCTGTCCATGTTAAAGGCTACAAGGTATTAGACTTGGCTATTTTCTTCTTCTATAAAAGAAAGTGGTAAGACAGTTTCTTATGAAGGCCTCACTTATATAGGAGAACAGAGTCCTATGGATACCTTTCAAATATTTAATTTCAACATTTCCTACTGGAAGTCACAGTGGGATCCTCTACCGGGGATCTTTCTGCAGTTTTTACCCCAAGAATCTGGCGGGGAGGGTGCTCCTGGTATTAAAACACACAAAAGTGTAAAGGCCTTGAAAATCAAGTACTCTGGTGTTTTTAACTCTGAAGCTAGTTCACAATGGAAGTTAAAGTGTTAGTTGTTCAGTCATGTCTGACTCTTTGTGATCCCATGAACTATAGTGTGTCAGGCTCCTCTGTCCATTGATTTTCCAGGCAAGAATACTGGAGTGGTCAGTCTTTCCCTTCTCCAAGGGATCTTCCCTACCCAGGGATCACACTCAGGACTCCTGCATTGCAGGCAGATTCTTAACTGTGTGAGCCACCAGAGAAGCCCAGTTCACAATGAGCCTCTAGCAGTTACTCATTATATGCGAGCAAGTTCCCACTTATGCACCTCCATCAACAGGTACCTGTCCTCAATGAGCTGTGCTTCTCAGTACCCATCTTACTCTCCAGTTTTCAGAGCGGCAATCTAATTTGTGACCTCAATTCTGACAGTCTAAGAAGTGTTGTTTTTCAGTTTGTACAGTCTTTTCCTAGTTCTGACAATTTCCAATCTCTTTTTAGTTTGAACCAGAAAGTAGAAGTCTGTTGTAACTCTTCATGTGATCCGGTTTGATCATCTTGATTTCCCATGGTCTTGTACACTTCCTTAGTCTTAGAATCAAACATTATCCAAGATTTCTTTTAATTCTTTTTAGGGGAAAAAACTCTGTCTTGGTGTTCTCTATTTTTGTTTGTTTCAAAAGATCTACCATCAAATGTATATTAGTTGGGCTAAATTGGGAAAAATAATTCAATGAAAGGTTTTTACTCAATGCTTCTCTCCCTATAAGTACTATGAAACTTTATTTTTATTGAATAAATTTGACATATAACATTGTGTAAGTTTAAGTTGTATACTGTGTTATTTTAATATGCTGAAATAGAGATTCTGATATAACTATATCATATTATACAACTCTAGTACAATATTCGGAGAAGGCACTGGTGACCCACTCCAGTACTCTTGCCTGGACACTCCCATGGATGGAGGAGCCTGGTAGGCTGCAGTCCATGGGGTCGCTAAGAGTCAGACACTACTGAGCGACTTCACTTTCAGTTTTCACTTTCATGCACTGGAGAAGGAAATGGCAACCCACTCCAGTGTTCTTGCCTGGAGAATACTAGGGACAGGGGAGCCTGGTGGGCTGTCGTCTATGGGGTCGCACAGAGTCGAACATGACTGACGTGGCTTAGCAGCAGTACAATATTGCTGTCTATATTCATTATACTATGCATTCCCTCTCCATGGTTTATTTAATACTCATTACAAGTTTGTACTCTTAACCAAGCTTATCATAGTTTGCTGTTCGGGGGTTGGGTGCATACATATGTATGGTTGTTATATCTTCTTGATATACTGATATCTTTATCACTACATAGCAGCCTGTCTCTTACTATTCTTTTTAGCTTAAAGTCCATACCTGCTCTTTTTTGCTTTCCACTTGCTTGAAATTTCTTTTTCCATCTCTTCACTTCAAATGTATGTGTGTTTTTAGAGTTGAGTCTCCTGTAGGCAGCATAGAGTTGGGTCTTATTTTCTTTTAATCTGTCCAGCCACTCTGTGCTTTTGATTGCTGAGTTCAATCCATTGATATTTAGGGTTAATTATTGACAGATGAGGATTTCTGCTGCCATTTTATTTTTTATCTTCTCATTATTTTTCACTCCTTTGTTTCTTTTTCCTTCTGTTTCTGTCTAACTTTGTGAGTTGGTAGTTTTTCCATGATGATTTTGCTCAATCAAACTTTGTTAATGTTTCATATCTCTGCTTTTGATTTTTTCCTTTGTTATCACCATTCATTTTATATAAAATCTCTCATAGATAAAGTTTGCTGATAGCAATTTATCTTCATTCACCTATAAAAGTTCCCTCATCTTACTCTTCCTTGTCACAGATTATCTTTTTGTGTTATGATTTCATAACTAAGTTGTACTTATAGCTATATACATATAACTATATATAGCTATATGCAGTAGCTATTATAGGTAAAGACCTTTTTCCTTTAACCTTTTTGCTATAGTTAGGAGTTTAATATGCTATTCTAAAAAAAGAGTTACAGTTTTCTAATTCTGACTGTCTACTTATCACCTTGATCAGAGTTTTGTTTCATCTTGGAGTTCCTTTCAACAGTTCTAAAGCAAGGCTAGTGGGGATGAACTTCCTCAGCATTTATTTGTCTGGGAAATATTTTATATATCTGCATGTCTGAAGGACAACCTTGCTGGATAGAGTATTTTTGGCTGATGGTTTTTATTTTTTAATACTTTGAATATGTCCTTCTATTCTCTCCTGACCTCTAGAGTTTTGGGTGGAAATTTGCTGATAGTCTAATGAAGGTTCCTTGTAGATTACCATCTTTTCTCCCTGAAAGTCAATAAGGGAAGCTTCTGTCTTTATCATTGACTTTCAACAGTTTTAACATAATGTGTCTTGAAGAAGGTCTTTTACATTGAAATAATAAGGTTTTTGATTGTCTTCATGGGTTTATATATACAGTTTCTTCTCCTGGTTTGGGAAATTCTCAGCCACTGTTTCTTTAAACATACTCTTTGTTCCCTTGTCACTCTCTTCTCCTTTTGGAATATCCACTACTTTTATTTTGGCTTTTCTAATGGAATTAGTTTAGTAGAATTTCTTCACTTTAAAAAGAAAAATCATAGTTCACTCTCCTCTTCCATCTGAAACATTCCCAGATTCAATCTTCCAACTTGCTAACTCTCTCTTCCATCTGATCTGATTGTTTCCATTGTGATCTAAGGTATTCTTCATCTCATTTATTGAGTTCTACAGCTTGCAATATGGGAGACCTGGGTTCAATCCCTGGGTTGGGAAGATCCCCTGGAGAAAGGAAAGGCTCCCCACTCCAGTATTCTGGCCTGGAGAATTCCATGGGGTTGCAAAGAGTCAGACACGACTGAGCAACTTTCACTCACACTTTCAACTCCAGAATCTGTTTGGTTCTTTCCTAGAGTTTTAATTGCTTTGGTAAAGTACTCTTTCTCTTTGTTAATTTTATTCCTGAGATCATTGTATTTCTTTTATGAGTTCTGCTGTAGCTCACTAAATTTTATCATAACAGCTCTTTTGAAATCTTTGTGTTAGATCATGCTATTCCATGTCTTTGGTTGCTGGAAAATTGTCATTTCCTTTGTGTGGTATCATATTACCATGATTTTTCATGTGTTTGATGAGTTGTTCCTATGCCTCTTCATTTGATGTAGTGAAAGCCTTTCTTATTTAGGTAAAGCTTTGTTTATTTTGATTCTAACAGGCTGGTAGTTGGGTGCCTTCCATTTGTTTTTCAGAACACTACATTATATGCAAGTTTCTTTTTTATTCCCCTTATTGGGGCTGAGGCAGCTAAGATCAGACATGGTAAAAAGAAAGGTTAGTGGCACAGTGAGGGGAAGTGTGCACTTAGCATTTATAGCTTTGATGGAGGCATCCATGACTGATAAGGTATCCTTGGATATGGGGTCACAGAGGTCTAGGTCAGAATCCAAGGACACCACAGGAGAATTTCCCTTCAGAGCTCTATGTCAGTCTCTTTCCTTTCCCTCCCCCATCACCGAGTCTCTCTTCAGATAGCAGGTGTCTCTAGCTACAGGACACGTGGCAGGACATACCCTGCTCACCAACTTCATCATCACTTGCTCTGCCAGGAAAGTAGTGCTGTTCCACTGTTCCACATGGTGTCTGACCCGGTACCACTTCTGCTCTCACTCCCTTACTCTGCAGCCTCCAGGGTCCAATCTACCCACTTCTGTGGGTACTGATGGATATATCTCTTGGGTGATCTGGGAGGCTGTATCGAGATTTTTTTTTTTTTTTCAGTTATCAATGTCCAGTTAGTTGTAAGCTGAAGGAGAAAGAAAAAAGAACAACTACATCATCATAATGCTGATATAACCTTCAGATTTCTTTTTATTGAGGTTAGTGTTTGAAGATAATATTAGGGTATGAAGGTTGTTTAGTGCTATAAGGTGTCATTTCTTCTAAGACTTTTCAGGGCATAGAACTAAATAAATGTATTGCTTTGGAAATGAAATAAACTTGAACTTGTACCAATATTTTGACTCTAAGATTACAAAAAATTTACTTAATTCTTTGATTTTATCTTTTTAATATGATTTATATTTTAACCACTTTTCTCTTGCCCTTAAAAATCTTTGTTCCTCATGATATTAAAATATCTCTTGTCAATTTCACATGCATATTTAATAGTTTAGAAATAACAAATGCAATGTTACTACTCACAACTCTAGTCTTGAATACCAGCTCAGATCTCTTTCACTTATTTCTGTCAGTGCCTAGCATAAGTAGGTAAACAGTAAATTTGAATATTTGAACCAAAATAAGCTTTTATGGCAATAATGCCCTGTAATGAGGCTGGGTAATTTTTCATAGATGAACAGTGCAGCTGGGAATACACACTATGTTAAAAACACACATTCTTCCTACTAGCACCATCTCAAGACAAAATTACAAAAAAGGGCATAAAGAATACAAATGCTGCCTTAGCATTAAAACTCTACTAGAATGTTACACAAGTCTCACAGATTATATGTGGGAATTGAAGTTAAGTCAGGAAAATCCCAACATTTTACATGTCCATCACTTCACAGACATGTAAGTCTTGAATCCGTTTTCCAGGGGCTGGTCTATCTGCCTCTTTCATCATTAGAACGTATGCTCTCCGCTTCTCTCTTGCTCAGTTAGCTAGTATTATATTTCTAATCCTTTCTTTTCTACCTCAGCACACCAACTGTGTGTTCTGGTCCTTCTTTTATTTTCAAACTGTTGACATTTAGTACACCATTTAAAAGACAATTGGAATTTGAAACAACAAATAAGACAACAAGCATAAAGTAAAAACTTTAGCAGCTTCTATTTTTCAGCAATACTTCCTATGATTGTTTCTTGTTTCTTTTTTCCATGTTAAGAAATTGATGACTTTCTGAAGCTGACTTAGAAGAAGATATTCCCATATCCTTTTTGTAGATGGATGAATCTTTTAAAATTATTTAGTTATTCTTTAACATAGTTCAACTTCCCATGTACAAAATGGCATAAATGGAAGAGTCAAACATCAGTGATTATACTTATGTTCTCCAGAATAAAATACAGTAGTGAAATATTGAGACTAATATGTACAAAAGTCTGAGGGAAGAGATCATATGTCTATATAGTCTAATGATTATTAATCTATATTAAACATAAAAATATAGGCAATATTTCAAAGAATAATCAAGATCCCTGAAGTCAGTAGTAGTGTGAAGATAGATATTTCACACTGAAAGAATCAGCTGCTGATACAAATAGAGCAAAGAGAAAACAAATCCTCCACATCTCTGGTGACTAGGGAGTCTCACCAACAACTGTGTTGATGAACTTTTGAGAATTGAAATGTCACCAGCACCAAACAGATGGTGAGTAGGAAAGGTAGGCTGGCAAAGTCTTCCTCTTGAAGAAGCAATCATCTATAGTAAAAGAGTAGAGGCATATTTCATAATGTTCCTTAATTTATAGAATAAGATTCAGATAAGAATACACACAGATCTCATTTTAGATCACCAAAGCCACAGCTCTGGAAGCAGAAGCCTAAGAGAAACTAGCATTAAGTTCAGATATTACTGCAGAGAGAATCACGAGAATCTCTTCTGGAGGCAAAGCTAGGACCTAGTGTGTGTGTGTGTGTGTGTGTGTGTGTGTAACATGATACACAGTTGTCTATTTAATTCCTGGGAAGAGTAACTGCAGACCCCTAATGAACCAAATAAAAGTCCAATTAAGTAATAGACAGACAACAATAATAAAGCATGATAAGGACAAGAGATAAGTGATAACAGAGAGTCCAAGCACATTAGTGAAAATAACCAAGGGGAAGTGATTTAATTTCATTATTATAAAGGAACATAATATAAGAAAACACAAGAGAATATAGAGGGACTGCTTATTTTAGATACAAAAAAAAAAAAAACAGAAATCATAAGAAATTGTCATTTCAATAAGAAAAAACATGTAATTAATAAATCAAAAGGTTGTTACAGAGTGGAAGAAATTGTAGCTTCTTTTAGACAAGGTTAACATTGCAGAATGTATTGAGAACTTCTGTGGATTAGTAAGACAAAACAAAATAAGCCAATATCATTGTTATATAAATAAACCATGATACATAGAATTAGAAGTACAAAGAGTAATATTTATATGAATAAATATTCAGTCTTATTAGTAATAACATTTCTAATTTTAGGTTGCTACTTTATGGAAATGATATTATGCATAGATATTTTATTGGAAGTATGAATTAGAATCTTCCTTTATGGATTTATTGTGATAGCAAAAATATCAGAATAACTTTTATAAATATTAATAGGAAAATCATTAATAAAGCTTTAGTGTGTCTATATTGGGGGACATAATAATTTAAGAGCAACATACAGTTAGTAGTTATAACATGAAAGGAGCCTTTATGTATAATTTTAATTGGAATAAAATTAAAGAAACCTAGATAGCATATTCAAAAACAGAGACATCACTTTGCCAACAAAGGTTCGCCTAGTCAAGGCTATGGTCTTTCCTGTGGTCATGTATGGATGTGAGAGCTGGACTGTGAAGAAGGCTGAGCGCCGAAGAATTGCTGCTTTTGAACTGTGGTGTTGGAGAAGACTCTTGAGAGTCCCTTGGACTGCAAGGAGATCCAACCGGTCCATTCTGAAGGAGATCAGCCCTGGGATTTCTTTGGAAGGAATGATGCTAAAGCTGAAACTCCAGTATTTTGGCCACCTCATGCGAAGAGTTGACTCATTGGAGAAGACTCTGATGCTGGGAGGGATTGAGGGCAGGAGGAGAAGGGGACGACAGAGGATGAGATGGCTGGATGGCATCACTGACTCGATGAATGTGAGTCTGGGTGACCTCCGAGAGCTGGTGATGGATAGGGAGGCCTGGCGTGCTGCAGTTCATGGGGTCGCAAAGAGTCGGACACGACTGAGTGACTGATCTGATCTGATCTGAAAGAAAATATACTTTAAAAATATATCTTCATATATAGACATATATGTGTGTAAATATATACCAAAGAAATATATAGTGAAGAAGAAATCTCAAAGCAATACATACAGCCTCTGAATGGTGATCACTTCACAGAAGAGAAATGCTTTTTGGATATTTGAAGAGAATCTTTCTGCTTGTTCTATATTTAAAAAAACATATTTTAAATCTTCTACAAAATCATAAATGATTTACTTGTATAGCTTTGCAAAATACATAAGTTAAAAATTTACAATATACAAAGAACTTCAGGGAAAAATAATGGATATTAAATTCTTAACATTATTTTCATGAATTCCTTATTGCCAAATTCAGACTTAAACTGAAAATGGGGAAAACCACTAGACCATTCAGGTATGCCCTAAATCAAATCCTTTATTATTATACAGTGGAGTGAAAAATAGATTTAAGGGACTAGATCTGATAGACAGAGGGCCTGATGAACTATGGACAGAGGTTCATGACATTGTACAGGAGACAGGGATCAAGATCATCCCCATGGAAAAGAAATGGAAAAAATCCAAATGACTGCTTGAAGAGGCCTTACAAAGAGCTGTGAAAAGAAGACAAGTAAAAACCAAAGGAGAAAAGGAAAGATGTAAGCATCTGAATGCAGAGTTCCAAAGAATAGCAAGGAGAGATTTAAAAAAAAAAAAAAAAAAGCTTTCCTCAGTCATCAATACAAAGAAATAGAGAAAAACAACAGAATAGGAAAGACTAGGGATCTCTTCCAGAAAATTAGAGATATCACGGGAATATTTCAGGAAAAGGTGGGCTCGATAAAGGACAGAAATGGTATGGACCTAACAGAGGCAGAAGATATTAAGAAGAGGTGGCAAGTATACACAAAAGAACTGTACAAAAAAGATCTTCACAACCCAGATAATCACGATGGTGTGATCACTCATCTAGAGCCAGATATCCTGGAATGTGAAGTCAAGTAGGCCTTAGAAAGCATCACTATGAACAAAGCTAGTGGAGGTGATGGAATTTCAGTTGAGCTATTTCAAATCCTGAAGGATGATTCTGTGAAAGTGTTGCACTCAATATGCCAGCAAATTTGGAAAACTCAGCAGTGGCCGCAGGACTGGAAAAGGTCAGTTTTCATTCCAATCCTAAAGAAAAGCAATGCCAAAGAATGCTCAAACTACTGCACAATTGCACTCATTTCACATGCTAGCAAAGTAATGCTCAAAATTCTCCAAGCCAGGCTTCAGCAATACATGAACCGTGAACTTCCTGATGTTCAAGCTGGTTTTAGAAAAGGCAGAGGAAGCAGAGATCAAATTGCCAACATCTGCTGGATCATGGAAAAAGCAAGAGAGTTCCAGAAAAACATCTATTTCTGCTTTTATTGACTATGCCAAAGCCTTTGACTGTGTGGATCACAATAAACTGTGGAAAATTCTGAAAGAGATGGGAATACCAGACCATCTGATCTTTCTCTTGAGAAACCTGTACGCAGGTCAGGAAGCAACAGTTAAAACTGGACATGGAACAATAGACTGGTTCGAAATGGGAAAAGGAGTACGTCAAGGCTGTATATTGTCACCCTGCTTATTTAACTTATATGCAGAGTACATCATGAGAAACACTGGTCTGGAAGAAGCATAAGCTGGAATCAAGATTGCCAGGAAAAGTCTCAATAACCTCAGATATGCAGATGATACCACCCTTATGGCAGAAAGTGAAGAGGAACTAAAATTCTTCTTGATAAAAGTGAAGGAGGAGAGTGAAAAAGTTGGCTTAAAGCTCAACATTCAGAAAACGAAGATCATGATATTTGGTCCCATCACTTCATGGGAAATAGATGTGAAAATAGTGGAAACAGTGTCACACTTTATGTTTGTGGGCTCCAAAATCATTGTAGGTGGTGATTTCAGCCATGAAATTAAGACACTTACTCTTTGGAAGGTAAGTTATGACCAAACTAGACAGCCTATTTAAAAGCAGAGACATTACTTTGCCAACAAAGGTCCATCTAGTCAAGGCTATGGTTTTTCTAGTAGTCACATATGGATGTGAGAGTTGGACAGTGAAGAAAGCTGAGCGCCAAAGAATTGATGCTTTTGAACTGTGGTGTTGAAGACGACTCTTGAGAGTCCCTTGGACTGCAAGAAGATCCAATCAGTCCATCCTAAAGGAGATCAGTCCTGGGTGTTCTTTGGAAGGACTGATTCTGAAGCTGAAACTCCAATACTTTGGGTACCTCATGCAGAGTTGATTCATTGGAAAAGACCTTGCTGTTGGAAGGATTGGGGACAGGAAAAGGGGACGACAGAGTATTAGATGGCTGTATGGCATAACTGATTCAATGGACATGGGTTTGGGTAGACTCCGGGAGTTGGTGATGGACAGGGAGGCCTGGCGTGCTGCAATTCATGGTGAGAGGGTAACAAGCAGGAAGGCCAAGGGTCTCCAAATGGAGGGAATACCCTGCAAGTGTCGGACATTTTTCTCTCTCTTAAGTGGTAGGAGGAAACAAACTAGCAATATTTTTTTCTTCTCTATATAAATCTAAAAGGACGTTTCTCTTAAAATACTGTGTTGCCATAATGACACCTGGTTTCCCCTGAAGTTAACTATTCTCAAACCTTGAGATAACCAATGCATATTTCTTATGGAAATGTTTTTTTAAGCTATGTTAATGTACTATGAATTTACCTCAAACTCTGTCTTCAAGTTGGTTCCGCCTAATGGCTCAGAACCTACTTGACAAACCAGTGTGTTATACTCAGATATTGTTCCCCTAATCTATGTAAATGAAACTGTTTGTGTGGTAATCTGCCCTTCTACAAGATTCAAGTTAATTATTTTATGGCCCGGGATGAATCGTCTGGTGTCAAGATTATCCCAAAATGCATCTTATGGGTGAGAGGCCTGGTGCCATTCTGAGTTTTAAGACATTCCTTTCTTTCATTAACAGACTGCTGGTGACTATATAACATCCAGCTGAAGACTAGCAGGGGGGTACTCTTTCTGTCCCCATCTGATGTCAGAAGCTTTCTCTATATCCTTTATATTTTAATAAAACTTTATTACACTAAAGCTCTGAGTGATCAAGTCTTAGCTCTGTCCCCGGATTGAATTCTTCTCCGGAGACCAAGAATCCCGGTGTCTTTTCGTTCAGCACAACATTTCGATGGCGTCACAGAGAGTCGGACATGACTGAGCGACTGAACTGAATTGATTTCTATTCCTTGACAAGTTGATCAGGCAGTAATAAAAAGTAAACTTGAATGAATAACATAATAATTAGGAGGATGGAGTGAGGAGAGAAACCATGGAGAAACAAGAAAAAATTAACAGCAGTTGTTAAGAGGATGGATCACAAAAACAGACTGCATGGGTACAAATTCTACTTTGTTACTTACTACATGTGTGACCTTGGACAGATGACAGATCATGTTGGTACCTGTTTTCTGGACTTTTAAATGAAATGATAAAAAGGTACTGACTTCTGAAATGTTATGTAGATGAAATGAATTAATTGAAGTAATATTCTGATATAAATGCACATGTGTATATATATCATATAGAAGATGATAGTTTGTTATTTTATAGCTTGGAGTGTTATTTATGTCTCTTTTTGTTTTACAAATTTGTAGGTGTTTTAAAATTTTTATTTTGTCAGTCAGTCAATCAGGAGAAGGAAATGGCAACCCACTCCAGTGTTCTTGCTTGGAGAATCCCAGGGACGGGGGAGCCTGATGGGCTGCTATCTATGGGGTCGTACAGAGTCGGACACGACTGAAGTGACTTAGCAGCAGCAGCAGTCAGTTCAGTCGTACAGTCGTGTCTGACTCTTTGCAACCTTATGAATTGCAGCAGGCCAGGCCTCCCTGTCCATCACCAACTCCCGGAGTCCACCCAAACTCACGTCCATCGAGTCGGTGGTGCCATCCAGCCATCTCATCCTCTATTGTCTCCTCCTCATGCCCCCAATCCCTCCCAGCATCAGTCTTTTCCAATGAGTCAACTCTTTGCATGAGGTGGCCAAAGTACTGGAGTTTCAGCTTTAGCATCATTCCTTCCAAAGAACACCCAGGACTGATCTCTTTTAGAATGGATTGGTTGGATCTCCTTGCAGTCCAAGGGACTCTCAAAAGTCTCCAACACCACAGTTCAAAAGCATCAATTCTTCAGCGCTCAGCTTTCTTCACTGTCCAACTCTCACATCCATACATGACCACTGGAAAAACTATAGCCTTGACTAGATGGACCTTTGTTGGCAAAGTAATCTCTGCTTTTTAATGTGCTACCTAGGTTGGTCATGACTTTCCTTCCAAGGAGTAAGCGTCTTTTAATTTCATGGCTGCAATCACCATCTGCAGTGTTTTGGACTCCCCAAAAATAAAGTCTGACACTGTTCCCACTGTTTCCCCATCTATTTGCCATGAAGTGATGGGACAGATGCCATGATCTTCGTTTTCTGAATGTTGAGCTTTAAGCCAACTTTTTCACTTTCCACTTTCACTTTCCTCAAGAGGCTTTTTAGTTCCTCTTCACTTTCTGCCATAAGGGTTGTGTCATCTGCATATATCTGAGATTATTGATATTTCTGTGGGCAATCTTGATTCCAGCTTGGCTTCTTCCAGCCCACCGTTTCTCATGTTGTAATCCATATATTAGTTAAATAAGCAGGGTGACAATATACAGCCTTGACATTCTCCTTTTCCTATTTGGAACCAGTCTGTTTTCCCATGTCCAGTTCTAACTGTTGTTTCCTGACCTGCATTTTATTTTGTATTGGAGTATAATTGTTTTACAATGTTTAATTTTAGGTGTACAGTGAAGTGATCCAGTTATTAGTATATCTATTTGTGTTTTATTTTAGTGGGCTTTCTATCTTCATTTATCTCATCAAAATATACTCATTCTAAAGTCATAGTGCTTCATCCAATAATTTCATTGAAAATGCATTCATGTTTCAGTGATTCATCCTATTGGTTGCCTTCCTTAGCATTAGATTATCAAACATATTTTATTGTGTCTTACAGACCTATTTTGAATATATGTTTAAAAAATGTCTTTAATTTCATTTTTTAAAGAATAATTGAAGGAAAGCTGATTTACAATGTTGTGTTAGCTTCTGGTGTACAGCAAAGTGACTCAGTTTTATATCTATCTATATTTCATATTTTTCCATTATGGTTTATTAGAAGATATTGAATATAGTTACCTGTGCTATACAGTAGGACCTTATTGTTTATCTACTTTATATATGGTTGTTTCTGTAGGCTAATACAAAACTCCCAATTTATCCCCACAATCTTTTTCTCTTTGGTAACCATAAGTTTGTTTCTATGCTTGTAAGTCTGTTTCTGTTTGTAAATAAGTTCATTTGTATCATATTTTAGGTTCCACATATAGGTAATATCATGTGATATTTGTGTCTCTCTGTCTGACTTTCCTCACTTAACATGATAATCTTTAAGTCCATCCATGTTGCTGGAAATGTCTTTATTTTGTTCTTTTTTACATTTGAGTAATTTTCTACAGTGTGATAAAGAAATGTCACTATTTCTTTATCCATTCATCTGTTGATGAATATTTAAGCTTCTATGTCTTGACTATTGTAAACAATGCTCCAATGAACACAGAGTGCATGTATCCTTTTGGACCATGTTTTTCTTTGGATATACACCCAGGAGTGAAGTTGCAAGATCATATGACAACTTTAATTTTTGTTTTTTTTTTTAAGAAGTCCCCATACTGTTCTCCATAGTGGTTGCAGCCAATTTACATTTCCATCTGCAGTGTAGGAAGGTTTTCCTTTTTCCCACACCCTCTCTAGCATTTATTATTCATAGAAAATGTATTTAATTTCTTCTCTCTCTTTTGGTTCACTGAATTCTTCTCTGTCCTTAACTATGAGTTCACAGCCTCTTCTACCAGGTCCCACCCTAACTGTGTCTGTGTCTGTTCACCCTGTACAGATCCAACCCTGGAGCCAGCTGGTCATTCCACTGAATTCCTCTTGAGAATATACCCTCTTCCTTAGGCACGGTTTCTATAATCTTTACCTCCTGGTATAGATGGAGTACAGAACTTTTTCTCTCTGAAAGCAGGCAAGGAGGAAGCAAGGAGCACACCCCAAGCTTTGGTTTCAGGTTGTACCCCTAGTGTTTTCTCCATCCCACGTAGATAATTTTGGCTCTCTGAACTGAGAAACCAGAAGGGTCACAACTTTACCATGAGATTTCCATTTCTGTTCTACTCTTGAGCTTGCACATTTTTTTTTTTTTTTTGGTCCTATTATTATTATTTTGTTGTTTGAAGTACAAGATATGTCCAAGGTGTGATCACTCTCAACCTCAGCGACTTATCCAATTTAGTCTGATTTCCACATGCACATCAAAGTCCTAGCAAGAACTTTGCAATAATATTATGGGTCACTTAACTGTGGGGTATTTTCAGTGCTCACCTTACACACCACTATTTGAAGTAGTAAACTATTCCCTCCTTCTTGAAGTTAATTTCCCTTGGTTTATGTGACATAATATTCTGATTTTCAGCTTACCTTTCTGGTTAGGAATTTTTTAGTTGTATTTACCCATTATTTTTATTTACCTGTCTTCTAAAACCAAATTACTTAGCATTAAGTACTGTGCCATATTTTCCTGTCTCTCATGGTCTATCATGAATATAACATGGTGGTTATGAGGGCAGAGTCTTCAGGAAGAATGCAAAGTTTTGAATTCATTTGCAAGTTTTATGATCTTTGCTTGACACGTGCTTAACTTCCTGTGTCCCAGATTCATCACCTGTAAAACGGAGTTAATAATATTTAGGTTAAATTGTGTTTTGACTATTAATTGAGATAAAACATCCAAAACACTTAGCACTGTGGTTTAGTACTCAATGAGTTTTAGAAATTACTTCTGTTATCCTGTTCTACCTATATAGCACATGGGTGAGAGATCAGGGCTCAATTCTTGTCATCGTATGTTTGAGGTACATATTATAGAACCAATTGCATATATCAAGTTGGAATTATAAATCTGCATGTATTATAACCTATAATTCCTTCTATCTCACTTGCAACTTGATGTATACAACTGGTTCTGTAATATGTACCTCAAACATATCGTGACAAGAATTGAGCCCCCGATTTCTCATTGTGTGCTACCCATTGCTTTTCTACATTTTAGTAAAGGGTTACCAGTGTTAAAATTAAAAAGAGAAACTTTCCTAATGGTCCAGTGTTTAAGAATCTGCCTGCCAATGCAGGGGACATGGGTTCCATTCCTGGTCTGGGAAGTTTCCACACGCCTCAAGGCAACTAAGCTTATGCACCTGTTGAGACTGCATGTTTTATAGCACATGCTCCACAACAAGGGAAGCCACAGCAATGAAAAGCCTGTGCACACAACTAGAGACTAGTCCATGTGGCAGGGAAAAGCCATTTTTGTCTCCATGTTAGAAGTATTTCTTTGACTTGGTTTCCATTGCGTTTGTTATTTATTCATTCATAATGGCCTGCCTCAGAAAACCCTGCCCTTATGGCTGCCTGTTGAAATGCCTTCAAGACCTTGTCCACTTGTGGATGATAGGAAGGAAGAAATTAATAAATCTCCTACCTGAAGCTGCCATTCTAGGAGATATTTGGAAGATTAATAACCTTTTAACTTTATTTTCTCACCTCCACTCATCTTTGTTCTGTAAAACCATATGACATCCTGATCCTCATAAAATGATTATTTTGAGACATTAGTCTGCTGTCTTTCCAAATAAAGTCATGTTCCCTGCTTCAACAGCTTGTCCCTCAGTTAATTGGCCTGTCCTGTGGCAAGCAAAGAGAGCTTGGATTCAGTAACATTCTCACTTGCCACACTAGAGAAATTGTGTGTACCCATAAATTAAAAAAAAAAAAAAAAAAAAGAGAGAAATTCTTCAGTTTTTCCTTCATCTCTAGTATAGATTATCACTAAGGTTTGCCATTTTTATTTGCATGGTTCTAGTGAAGTCATTGTACATCCTCAGCTTCAATTTGCATTTCCTCCTGCCTTAATGACACTGACAATGATAGGATTGCTTCTTACCTCCCATTCATTCTCTACACAGAGCTAGACTGACCGCTTTACAAGGAAATGAGTAGAAATGAAAGTGATATACACATTGGCTTAGCATATACTATGATTCCCTAGTGGCTCAGATGACACAAAATCCTACAATGCAGGAGATCTGGGTTTGAACCCTGGTTCAGGAAGATTCCCTGGAGAAAGGAATAGCTACCCACTCCAGTATTTTTGGAGAATTTCAAGCCTGGAGAATTCCATAGACAGAGGAGCCTGGTGGGCTACAGTCCGCGGGGTCGACCCACAAAGAGTCAGATGTGACTAAGTGACTGTCACTCTCACTTCACTTTCAACATGCACTATTCCAGAAGTAATGGTATGGACCTAACAGAAGCAGACAATATTAAGAACATGGCAAGAATGCACAGAACTATTCAAAAAAGATCTTAATGACCAAGAAAACTGTAGTGGTGGGATCACTCACCTAGAGCCAGGCATCCTGGACTGTGCAGTTAAGTGGGCCTTTGCACAGTTTGTTGTGATCAACACAGTCAAAGGCTTTGGCACAGTCAGTAAAGCAGAAGTCAATGTTTTCCTGGGATTCTCTTGCTTTTTATATGAGATCCAAGAGATGTTGGCAATTGGATCTCTGGTTCTCTGCCTTTTCTAAATCACTATGAACAAAGCTAGAGGAGTATGGGATTCCAATTGAGCTATTTCACATTCTATAAGCTAATGCTGTTAAAGTATTGCACTCAATATGCCAGCAAATTTGGAAAACCCAGTAGTGGCCATAAGACTGAAAAAGGTCAGATTTCATTCCAGTGCCAAATAAAGGCAATACCAAAGAATGCACAAACTACCACACAATTGCACTCATTTCATATGCTAGCAAAATAATGCTAAAAATTCTCCAAGCCAGGCTTCAACTGTGCGTGAACTGTGAACTTCCAGATGTTCAAGCTGGGTTTAGGAAAGGCCTAAATTTGAACTAGAGATCAAGTTGCCAAGATCCGTTGGATCATAGGAAAAGCAAAAGAATTCCAGGGGAAAAAAAATCTACTTCTGCTTTATTGACTGCACCAAAGCCTTTGACTGTGTGGATCACAGCAAACTGTGGAAAATTCTTCAAGGGATAATAATACAGGACCACCTTATCTGCCTCCTAAGAACTCTGTTTGTAGATGAAGAAGCAACAGTTAGAATCAAACATGGAACAATGGACTGGTTCAAATTGAGAAAGGAGTACGTCAAGGCTGTATATTGTCACCCTGTTTATTTAACATATATGCAGAGTACATCATGTGAAATTCCAGGCTGGTTGAAGCACAAGCTGAAATCAAGATTGCCAGGATAAGTATCAATAACCTCTGATATGCAGATGACACAACCCTTATGGCAGAAAGTGAAGAGGAATTAAAGAAACTCTTAGAGGAAAACATAGGCAAACACTCTCTGACATAAAGCACTGCAGGATCCTCTATGACCCACCTCTCAGAATATTGGAAATAAAAGCAAAAATAAACAAATAAGACCTAATTAAAATTAAAAGCTTCTGCATAACAAAGGAAACTATAAGCAAGGTGAAAAGACAGCCTTCAGAATGGGAGAAAATAATAGTAAATTAAACAATGGACAAAGAATTAATCTCAAAAATTTACAAGCAACTTCTGCAACTCAATTCCAGAAAAATAAACGACCTAATGAAAAAGTGGGCCAAAGAACTAAACAGACATTTCTCCAAAGAAGACATACAGATGGCTAACAAACACATGAAAAGATGCTCAACATCACTCATTATCAGAGAAATGCAAATCAAAACCACTATGAGGTACCATTTCACGCCAGTCAGAATGACTGCTATTCAAAAGTCTACAAGCAATAAATGCTGGGGAAGGTGTGGAGAAAAGGGAACCCTCTTACACTGTTGGTGGGAATGCAAACTAGTGCAGCCACTGTGGAGAACAGTGTGGCTGTTCTTAAAATAATAGAATGAAAATAGAACTGCCTTAAGACCCAGCAATCCCACTGCTGGGCATACACTCTGAGGAAACCAGAACTGAAAGAGATACATGTACCCCAATGTTCATTGCAGCACTGTTTATAATAGCCAGGACATGTAAGCAAATTAGATGTCCATCAGCAGATGAATGGATAAGAAAGCTGTGGTACATATACACAATGGAATATTATTCAGCCATTAGAAAGAATACATTTGAATCAGTTTAACGAAGTGGATGAAACTGGAGTCTATTATACAGAGTGAAGTAAGCCAGAAAGAAAAACACCAATACAGTATAGTAACGCATGTATATGAAATTTAGAAAGATGGTAATGATAACCCTGTATGTGAGACAGTAAAAGAGACACAGATGTATAGGACAGTCTTTTGGACTCTGTGGGAGAGGGCGAGGGCGGGATAATATGGGAGAATGGCATTGAAACATGTAAATTATCATATGTGAAACGAATCGCCACTCCAGGTTCGACGCATGAGACAGGGTGCTCAGGACTGGTGCACTGGGATGACTCAGAGGGATAGGATGGGGAGGGATAGGGGTTCAGGATAGGGAACACATGTACATCCATGGAGGATTCATGTCAATGTATGGCAAAACCAATAGAATATTTTAAAGTAAATGAATAAATAAAACTGGAAAAAATAAATATCAACTTCCTATTCAAAATTTTAAAAACATGTATTCTTCAATTTAAAAAAAAGTAAGAAAGTGAAAGAGGATAGTGAAAAAGCTGGCTTCAAACTGAACATTCAAAAAACGATCATGGCATCCAGTTCCATCACTTCAAGGCAAATGGATGGGGAAACAATGAAATCAGTGACAAACTTTCTTTTCTTGGGTTACAAAATCACTGAGACATTTCTTTGCCAACAAGAGTCTGTCTAGTCAAGCTATGGTTTTTCCACTAGTCATGTGTGAATGTGAGAGTTGGACCATAAAGAAAGCTGAGCACTGAAGTATTGATGCATTTAAACTGTGGTGTTGGAGAAGATTCTTGAGACCTCTTTAGACTGAAAGAAGATCAAATCTGTCAATCCTAAAGGTAATCAGTCCTGAATATTCGTTGGAAGGACTGATGCTGAAGCTGAAGCTCCAGTATTTTGGCCACCTGATGTGAAGAACTGACTCATTGGAAAAGACCCTGATGCTGGAAAAGAGGGAAGGCAGGAGGAGAAGGGAATGACGGAAGATGAAATGGTTGGATGGCTTCACTAACTCAATGGACACGAGTTTGAACAAGCAGAGTTGATGATGGACAGGGAAGCCTGATGTGCTGAAGTATATGGGATTGGAAAGAGTCAGACACAATCGAGGGACTGAACTGACTGATTCCAGAAGTGTTTTCTCTTTAACTTTCTGAGACTGCAATGCAAATAAACAGAGTCTTGAGTGTACAAAATATTCCTTTAAAATCACATCCAAAATGAAATTTCATTAGTTTAAAGAGAATAACCTGAAATTAGGGAATATTATTTTCAGATAAATAACAAGTGTAGTAAAGGCATTTTTAAATATATGCTGGGTGCAATGGAAAACAAATATAATAGGTATTAGATTAAGAAATTTGTCTGTAAAAGTAATCTATAAAATTAAAGAAGTTAATATAGGAATAGACAAGTCATTGGCAAAATACAAAATCTCCACAATAGCCATAGTAGATGTTCCAGGGATAGAAAGATAATAATCCAGTTGAAGATAATCAGAAATTGAGGAAATAAGAGAAGAGAACAACACTAAGAAATTAGCATGATTCCAAAAGTTTAAGGAAATCCTAAGTGCATTAAAGAGACAGGGACCTGGATATATATCTTGGTATTTTGATGAGGGGCTTTAGGAGAAACTGATAAGGAAATTATCATTCAAAATGTATGCCTTAGCTAAAACAGTAAGAAAGTGATAGATATGAGATACAAATTATGTGATAATATACTGTAAAAAATCTGTGATGCTAAGAATCAGAATTCTCTGAAATAAAGCACCCATGAAAAAATTGTTTGATCTATTCTAAGAACTTAGTGATAATGACATCAAAGATAAGACCAAAAGAAAAAAAAAATGTTGCAGACATAATGCAGCATTGCAGGGCCACTAATAAATTTTAAAAACCCATACATATTTTTCTAGCATGATGAGCTTGAACACATTCTGATGGAGAAAAAGTAATACAATGTAATAGATAAAAATTTTTGGAAGACTAAATTTTAAAATGTACACTTAAAAAAGACTAGAAATCTATCTTTAATTTTAGATAATAGAATTCTGAACAATAATATTAAATGTGAAACTTTTATATATGTTTTCACTCTATTTCCAGAAACCTCACAGTCACTTTTACAACTGCATTTAAAAGTTGAACATACATATGTGTGTTTATTGAAGTGTGTAAAATTTAAATAACACTTTTCTCTGTGCAAATGTGTTCAGTTATGCAATAAATCTAAAGTATAGCCTAGAACTCATTTCCTTTCTGTGTATAGCTTAATGGGAAAATAGGAACTAAAGAGCAAAGGATTACGTTTTTTCCACACTATAACAGATGGATGCTCACTGGCAGAACAATGATGTGCTCCAAACAGACATAAGAAATTTTCAGTAAATGCAAAAAATATTGGTGTGCATTTTCAGTTTTTCCTTCTGCATATCTAATTAGAAGTATATTTATCTGATGGACAAGCAATTGGTTTCTGGATATAATTATAATTATGGAGCACCCATGAATACTTGATTTTATCTTCCTGGTAAAGTTTTGAAGCAAAATAAGTGTATAATGTAATTAATTGCATAGACTAGTCCAGTCGTCCTTTCCTGTTTTCAAAAGAATGAAGCTGACCTATAATAAGAGTGCCCAGAAAATAAAGTGTGAAATAAGGCTTGAGAAAAAACATTTAGGGGAATAAAATCTTCTAGCTTTAATCTGCATGAGAACTGAAAATGCCCTACAAAAATAGTAATCATGATATTCAGTTTGTATTACTCCTCTTTCTTTATAAAGCAGAATAAGTTTAAAAATAAAAAGTGAATAACTTCCAGTTCTCTGTCTGGCATGTAAGGAGATAGTCATCACTCTGTCCTAACAAGTAGAAACCTGAACACACAGAAAAATT
Organism: Tragelaphus eurycerus; assembly: GCA_935064755.1. Lineage (NCBI taxonomy): Eukaryota > Metazoa > Chordata > Mammalia > Artiodactyla > Bovidae > Tragelaphus > Tragelaphus eurycerus. The sequence continues at coordinate 863,410 of CAKXYN010000216.1, read as the reverse complement.
AACATTTTTCTTAGATCCATAAGAGAAGCAATGTTTCATGACAAATCATCCCCTAAATTGGAGAGACAGTCAGATATGGAGAATCACAGCTTAACAGAATAGAAAACCACAGGCAGAAACTTCCATGGGAATCACTGCTAAACTTTTTCTTTTTCTTTTTTTTTTTTGACAAATTGCTGGAGGCTTGAGGTGAACTAGTCTGAGCCTTAAAAACTCCAGGGGCATACACTCTTTTATGAGTTTTCCCTCCAGGAGTTGGACCAGGTTCTCAGGGGAATATCAGAGAAAAATCTTAAAGTGCTTCTGGCAGAAGCAGGCTTAGAGCCATGTTGAAAAACCCCAAAACATCATGTTCTTAACCATCTGCCCTCAGGAGAAACTCTTTAGCCAGAGCCCAATATGATGGGGTTTTATTTGTGCCTAACTGCTTTGGGGAGAAAGACAGACAACTCCAGCCAACCTTAGTCATCCTGTCCCACCTAAGGGAGGAAAATCTGAGTCAAGAGGTGTAATCTCAGAAAATATGAGACCTAATTATAGAATATAGTGTTTCCCCTACCCCATACCTCACCACCAGATCACCAAAGGCCCTTTTACATCACTCTTTTTTTTACCTATTACGTTATATCTAACTCTCAAGAAAAAAATTACAAGGCACACTGAAAGGTAAAAAATGCAGTTTGAAGAGACAGAGTAAAAATCAGATTCATGCTCAGAACCAGATTTAGTCATGGCTGGGATGTCAGGATGATCAGATTAGGTATCTAAAACAACTATGATTAATCTGGTAGGGTTCTGATGAAAAAAATAATAGCATGCAAGAATAGACAGACAATGAAGAGGAAAGATGGAAATTCTAAAAAAAATAACCAAGAAGAAATGTGGAGGATCAAAAATACTGAAACATAAATTGAAGAATTCCTTTGGTGGGCCTGCTAGTACAGAACCATAGCTGAGGAAATAATGTTGAGCTAGAAGATATCTCAATAGAAACTTTAAAACTAAAAAGGAAAAAGACAAGAAATAGGACAGAATATCCATGAACAGTGAGACAATTGCAAAAGACATAACAGTGTTATTAATACTATATGGAAAAGAAAGAGAAAAAGAAATGGAAAAAGTATTCAAAATCATGACTGATAATCTTTCTCCAAATTAATATTAGACATCAAGCCACAGGTCTATGAAGCTCAAAGAAAACTGAGTAGGAAACATATCAAAAATATTGTGTGTGTTTGCTTAGTTGCTCAGTCATATCTGACTCTCTGGCACCCCATGGACTGTAGCCATCCGGCTTCTCTGTCTATGGAATTTCCCAGGCAAGAATAATGGAGTAGGTTGTCATTTCCTCCTCCTGGGGATTGTCCCAATTTAGGGATAGAACATACATCTCCTGCATTGGCAGGCGGATGCTTTACCACTGTGCCCCCTGGGAAGCCTATCAAAAATACTACACTTAGATGTCATTGACAGATTTATGGATAAATTCGTTGTGATAAATATATACAATGGAATATTACTCAGCCATAAAATCAATGCATTTAAATCAGTCTTAATGAGGTGGATGAATACAGAGTGAAGTAAGTCAGAAAGGGAAAAAAAAAATCATATATTAACATATATATATATATATGTATATGGAATCTAGAAAGATAGTACTTATGAACCTATTTGCATGGCAGCAATGGAGATGCATACATAGACAACACACTTTTGGACACAGTGCGGGAAGGAGAAGGTAGGACAAATTGAGAGAGTAGTATGGAAGTATATACATTGCCATATGTAAAATAGATAGCCAGTGGGAAATTACTGTATGATGCCTGGAGCTCAAGCCAGTGCTCTGTGACAACCTAGAGGGGTGGGATGAAGTGAGAGATGGGAGGGAGGCTCAAGAAGGATGGGACATATGTGTACCTATGGCTGATTCATGTTAATATATGACAGAAACCAACACAATATTGTAAAGAAATTATCCTCCAGTTAAAAATAAATAAAGTAAAAATATTACACCTAAAGCATCTAATCTTCAACCTATGGAAAGTCAAGGATAAAGAAAGAATCTTAAAAGAAGTCAGTTTAAAAAAAATACCCATAGAAAAGCAAAGATAAGAAATATACCTCACTTCTCATGAAAACTCATGCAAATAAGAAGGGAGTGGAGTGAAATATTTTGTGTTGAGAGAAAAAAATCCATCAACCTAGAATTCTGTGCTGTGCTGTGCTTAGTCTCTCAGTTGTATCTGACTGTTTGTGATCCCACACAGTGTAGCACACCAGACTCCCCCATCCATGGGGATTCTCCAGGCAAGAATACTGGAGTGGATTGTTATACCTTCCTCCAGGTTATCTCCACAACCCAGGTCCAGCAGCAAAATTTTGCAAATAATTTTTTCGAGGAAAAGACTAAGAAGAATATGTAACAATTGAAAAGCCATTAGGGAGACCATTAGAAACCCACAACAATGAAGAATATTTGAGAACTTGGAAATCAAAATAAGAATTATTGTAAATCCCAAAGAGCTTATTATATTGTAGATGTGTAACTAACTTATTCAGATTTAATTGTTGGCCAACCTGGAATTTCTGGACTAAATCCAACGTATTCATGATATGTTATCTTGAATTTGACTTCTGACAATTTTTAAAATACATATTAGTTTTGTTTCTATGTTCATAACAGAGAGTGATTTGTACTTTTTCTTTTATATACTTGCTAATTTTTGGTGTCAAGTTCATTTCTCTTCATAGGATACAGAACTCTCCCTCAGTTTAATTTTCATAAGATTTTGTGCAATTAAAAAAAAAAAAAAACAACTATAGTTGAAAACCTGTTCCATCAAATGAGCTCATCTGGTCTGTAGATTTCTTCATTTGATGGATGGGTTTTAAACTATAGATTTACTTAATTTTTTTTTTTAAAGGGATGCGTATATATATATTTCCTATATCTCCTAGTTTCAGTTTTGGTACATTTTTAAATAAAATTGTTCACAGTAACGTCTTATTAAAAACGTGATGTCTATTGATCTTGTATGATGTTTTTATTTTTGCTATTCATAATTTCTGCCTTTTCTCTCTTTTTCTTGAACATGTTTGCTATGAGCTTGTTATTTTTTAGTCCTATTTAAAGAATAAGTTTAGTTCCATGAATTTTCTGTACTCTATTTTTTTAATTAATAAAGTTCTATAAATTCCCTTCCTTGTGTGTGTGTGTGTGTGTGTTAATTGGGTTGAATTTACCATTCTTTTTCTAATTTCCTGAGATGGATCCTTAGTTAGATAATTCACTCTTACCTTTCTTTAGTTTCTAATACTGCATTAAAGAGTATAAACTTTGATCTAAGGAAATGCTTAACTGTATTCTACAAGTTTTATGTCATCATCTCACTTTATATGTATATGTATATTTACTGACACTGCTAGAACAATATAAGCTTTCTTTTGGTTAATCTTCACATGAGAGTTTTTTCTTTATTATTAAATTTACTTGTACTTAAACTTTCATCTTCATGAAGTTTGTCTCTTGTTCACATCTTAGTCAAATATATATATTTTTCTTATATTTGTTTCCTGTTCTAACCAGTTATGTTTCTTTTCTTTTTTCTTCTTCTTCTTTGTTTCTATTGGACTAATTAGAAGATTTTTTACACAGCATTTTTTTTTTTTTTTGCCACAGCTTGTTAGCTATATACATTTTTAATGTATTTAAAGCTATTTTCTTTTGTTTTTAAAATATATTTATACTGCTTTTTAAAATCCTTGTTTTAAAACTCTGAAAACTAGACTACCTCTAAAATTGTTCTTGTTATTTTATAACCCTCCCAAGAGTTTCCACTCTGAAGAGTTTTGGGATCTTCTCTTGAAGCCTGGAAACTTCACTAGGAAACTCCAGATGTGGATCTTATTTCTCCCTCAGCTCTTTTTTATCCTTTGATGAAAAAGCATATGTCTCCTCAGTTCTTAAAATATCTCAACAGTCAATTGTTTGATTTTTGCTTTTTTTTCCATTCTATGGCTATTCAAAAGCAGAGACATTACTTTGCCAACAAAGGTCCATCTAGTCAAGGCTATGTTTTTTTCAGTGATCATGTATGGATGTGAGAGTTGGACTGTGAAGAAGGCTGAGCGCCAAAGAATTGATGCTTTTGAACTGTGGTGTTGGAGAAGCCTCTTGAGAGTCCCTTGGGTTGCAAGGCGATCCAACCAGTCCATTCTAAAAGAGATCAGTCCTGGGTGTCCTTTGGAAGGAATGATGCTAAAGCTGAAACTCCAGTACTTTGGCCACCTCATGCAAAGAGTTGACTCATTGGAAAAGACTCTGCTACTGGGAGCGATTGGGGGCAGGAGGAGAAGGGGAAGACAGAGGATGAGATGGCTGGATGGCATCACCAACTTGATGGATGTGAGTTTGAGTGAACTCCGGGAGTTGGTCATGGACAGGGAGGCCTGGCATGCTGCGATTCATAGGGTCGCAAAGAGTTGAACACGACTGAGCAACTGACCTGAACTGATGGCTCTTCCTGAGCTTTCCTGGGTAAAGAATCTGCCTGCAATGTGGGAGACCTGAATTCAATCTCTGGGTCAGGAAGATCTCCTAGAGAAGGGAATGGCTACCCACTCCAGTATTCTTGCCTGGAGAATTCCATGGGCAGAGGAGCTTGGTGGGCTACAATCCATGAGATCACCAAGAGTTGGACACTCCTGAGCGACTAACACTTCCACTTCCATGGCTTTTCCTACCGAGCTCTTACTATATAGAAACTGAAACTTCATGATCAATGTTCCATGTCATTTATGCCAATTTTCGGTTTCTAGCCTTTGTCTTTTAAAACTATATTCTTAAAAGTTATTCAGCTAAATCATTCAAATCACTAGTTCTTTATTAGTGTATAATGCTGCCTTTGAATTGTGTCTTTTGGACATTTGTAATTTTCTAAATAACTTAGGTTGTTTCTTTGCATATTAGCATGCTCATGTGTCATATAGAATAATAAGATTCAAGGACACAAATTATAGTTTCATTAAAGTATTCTCTTTTCTGTTGTCAAAGATAAAATGCACCAGACAATTAAGTTGTCTTCAGGCTATGTTCATTAATGTTCGGACTTCCCTGGTGGTAAGTTACCATGTTAACTGAAGTCACTCAGTTGTGTCCAACTCTTTGCAACCCCATGGACTCTAGCCTACTAGGCTCCTCTGTCCATGGGATTTTCCAGGCAAGAGTACAGGAGTGGGTTGCCAGTTCCTTCTCCAGGGGATCTTCCTGACCCATGGATTGAACGTGGGTCTCCCACACTGCAGGCAGATGCTTTACCCTCTGAGCCACCAGGGAAGCCCATCAAGTTACCATAAATGTAAGGTATTTCTTTGTTTTATGCCCATATATATTTATGTGTGAAATGAGAGAATGCTTATATTATATCCTTCAGCTATTTTCATTAGTCACATAAATCATTATAGATTATCCATACATTTTAACATGAATGATCCAGAAAGCTAAAATTTAGGAACAAATACATACATCAATATTATCACCTACTTATAGATTTCTTAAGTTTGCTACAGTTCCTCTTGCAGAACCCATTCTGGTGTTTCTGTAACCGACACTACTAGTGAAAGTACTGTCAAGAACTAGCTCACCAACTGATTATACAAACAGTGAGGATTCCTCCTTTGTTCTTTCTTTTAATTTTAGTGGTTACATATTTCTGGAAAACTACCAATTCCAGCAAAAATTAAAAAGGGCAACTTTCAGTGTATATTTTAAATGCAATAGAAGCCATCCACAGAGATTCATTAGTAGTAATTCATCAAGCTAGTTGCAGAAACTCAGCTGTGAAAATAATGGTCCAGTTTGGTTTCCAGATCATTTTCATAGACAAATAAAGAGTACTTAGAACTTCTGAGGGATGTATCCTGCCTCATTCCCCCACCTGCCCTTGTTCTCAGAATCTCTGTGTTGCAGAGATCCCAGAGAAGCTTATTTCATCACAATTTTAAGAGATAGACTTGTCTAAAAGCATGATGACCATAAGTACACTGTGCATTCATGTTCACAGATGGCTGTCTTAATAACTAGTCTATGCAAGTGAGTTTTAGAAATTATGCCATTTCTCACAGGCCAACAATCCATCTGAGAATCTCCTGGATCAGGACACCAAAATTTATTTTTAGATGTGTTAGCCTGACAATTCTGTTAAAAGCAACTTAAAAATCCAAAGAAAATACAGAGAGAAAGCCTGTTTGAAGGCATTGGAGAGTTTCCCAAGCAAGTAGCTAAAGGTACAAAACCCCAGAGAAGGTGATCTCCTGAGAGGTGAGCAGACGTTCCCTTAGATAATTTTCCAGCTATAGGCAAACAGCAAAAAACTGAGACCAAACTGAGAACGAGTACAAGAATCAAAGAAACCTGAATTTTTTTTTTTTTTTTTTAAATCTTATGGAACTCCAGAGAGAGAAAGAGGGGAGAATAAGACCAAAAGTCAGAGAAATCTAAACTTAATACTGGAATCTCACAATATCCTTCCCAAGTCATATATTGAATTCTCAAGATAACTAAAAGTCAGACATTTTTAAGATTTAAGAAAACAAGGATCAGTATTCAGGCTCCAGTTTCCTGTTTATGAGAAAACAATCCAGGCATCATCTTAATCTCCCTGAAAACCTGGATGGGGGATTGGGCAGGTAAACTCTAGGAACTGGGTGGGGAGGTGTATATTTGGGATTACTGGGTCATAGGGAATCTTGAGTTAATTCAGTCTCTATTTGAATTATGGTAATTAGCTCTATCCTATCTTTGTAAGGATAGATAACTTCCTGATGTTGAAGCTGGATTTAGAAAAGGCAGAGGAACCAGAGATCAAATTGCCAACATTCGCTGGATCATCGAAAAAGCAAGAGAGTTCCAGAAAAACATCTATTTCTGCTTTATTGACTTTGCCAAAGCCTTTGACTGTGTAGATCACAATAAACTGTGGAAAATTCTGAGAGAGATGGGAATATCAGACCACCTGATCTGCCTCTTGAGAAATCTGTATGCAGGTCAGGAAGCAACAGTTAGAACTGGTCATGGAACAACAGACTGGTTCCAAATAGGAAAAGGAGTACGTCAAGGCTGTATATTGTCCCCATGTTTATTTAACTTATATGCAGAGTACATCATGAGAAATACTGGACTGGAGGAAACACAAGCTGGAATCAAGATTGCCGGGAGAAATCTCAATAACCTCAGATATGCAGATGACACCACCCTTATGGCAGAAAGTGAAGAGGAACTCAAAAGCCTCTTGATGAAAGTGAAAGTGGAGAGTGGAAAAATCGGCTTAAAGCTCAACATTCAGAAAACGAAGATCATGGCATCAAGTCCCATCACTTCATGGGAAATAGATGGAGAAACAGTGGAAACAGTGTCAGACTTTCTTTTTCTGGGCTCCAAAATCACTGCAGATGGTGACTGCAGCCATGAAATTAAAAGATGCTTATTCCTTGGAAGGAAAGTTGTGACCAACCTAGATAGCATATTCAAAAGCAGAGACATCACTTTGCCAACAAAGGTTCGCCTAGTCAAGGCTATGGTCTTTCCTGTGGTCATGTATGGATGTGAGAGCTGGACTGTGAAGAAGGCTGAGCGCCGAAGAATTGATGCTTTTGAACTGTGGTGTTGGAGAAGACTCTTGAGAGTCCCTTGGACTGCAAGGAGATCCAACCGGTCCATTGTGAAGGAGATCAGCCCTGGGATTTCTTTGGAAGGAATGATGCTAAAGCTGAAACTCCAGTATTTTGGCCACCTCATGCGAAGAGCTGACTCATTGGAGAAGACTCTGATACTGGGAGGGATTGAGGGCAGGAGGAGAAGGGGACGACAGAGGATGAGATGGCTGGATGGCATCACTGACTCAATGAATGTGGGTCTGAGTGACCTCTGAGAGCTGGTGATGGACAGGGAGGCCTGGCGTGCTGCAGTTCATGGGGTCGCAAAGAGTCGGACACGACTGAGTGACTGATCTGATCTGATCTATCTTTGTAAGAAAATCCCTCATAACTCCCTATAATTTTTCTAACACAATGTTTTGCATTTAGTTAAAGAAATTACAAGCCATTCCAAGAAACTGGAACAAGTGAATAAAAAAGAAGCATCATGATTAGAATTTAACAATAGAAAGATCCTACCAGACTTGCTTCTGTAATATACATTTTAAGATAACAGGATTAGTCAAAAGGAGAAACTGTCCTCAAGTAGGATACATTGTTGTTATGTAATCCCTAGTACAGAGTTTAAACTGAGTTGCTTTTTGTGTAATCATCAGTTTGGGGCTTAAAGAAAAAAATGTTTTATGGGACTAAGAGTAACGAATGCAGAAGGGGAAAACAAAAAGTGTTTGTCCTTTCATCCTCCTTGAGAATTCCAGACCCCTATCTCCTCCTTGAGAACCCCAGACTTCTTTCTCCTCCTCAGGGACCCCGGACTTCTTATCAATCTGCCTAGGAATTGACTCTCTCACATACTGTGGCCTGGCTTCAGAGAACAGGATTTATGAAGAGAAAACGTCATCTAAATGTGAGGGCAAAATAAGTATATATTTTAGACAGGCCAAGACTGAGACAGTTTGCTTGATAAAATTGCATAGGAAGAGAATAACTGCACAGAGACAAAAATCCAAGCATCAGGTCTGAAAATTCCAGCATATAGATGTTGTTGGAACATTAAGAGAATCAAGTGAGTGGAGGTTAGGAGAGTGGAGTTCCACACCCTGAGTGAAGATGTTCCAAGAAAAAGGATTGAACTGCAGTATCAAATGCAGCTATCAGATTGAATGTGGAGAAGCTAAACATGGTTGTGTGCTAAGTCCCTTCAGTCCTGTCTGACTATTTGTGATCCTATGTACTATATAACGAAGAATTGATGCTTTTGAACTGTGGTGTTGGAGAAGACTCTTGAGAGTCCCTTGGACTGCAAGAAGATCCAACCAGTCCATTCTGAAGGAGATCAATCCTGGAATTTCTTTAGAAGGAATGATGCTAAAGCTGAAACTCCAGTATTTTGGCCACCTCATGAGAAGAGTTGACTCATTGGAGAAGACTCTGATGCTGGGAGGGATTGAGGGCAGGAGGAGAAGGGGACGACAGAGGATGAGATGGCTGGATGGCATCACTGACTCGATGGATGCGAGTCTGAGTGACCTCCGGGAGCTGGTGATGGACAGGGAGGCCTGGCGTGCTGCGGTTCATGGGGTCGCAAAGAGTCGGACACGACTGAGCGACTGATCTGATCTGATTTGATCTGTACTATATAACCCATCAGTCTCCTCTGTCCATGGGATTCTCCAGACAAGAATACTGGAGTGGGTTGCTATGCTCTCTTTTAGGGTATCTTCCAGACCCAGGGATCAAATCTCTTAATGTCTCCTGCATTGGTAGGTGGGTTCTTTACACTAACACCACCTGGGAAGCCCCATAAGCTAAGTATAGCTACTGGATTTGATAATGTGGAAACCACCAGAGAAGCTGGTGGAGAGTAAAAATCTGACTGGTGCAGATTCATGAAGTAATGGGACAAGAAGTAGAAACCTTACCTGATTACATGTCCATACATGACCATTGTTCACATATGACATAAAGCCAGTCCACCTTGATGAAATATCTAAACTATAAGTACAAAATTTTAGAGTGCTTGATAAAAGCATGTAATGTTCAAGCATGCTAAGTTGCTTCAGTTGTGTCCAACTCTTCACAGTCCTATGGGCTGTAGCCTGCTAGGCTCCTCTGTCCATGGGATTCTTCAGGCAAGAATACTGGGGTGAGTTACTGTGCCCTCCTCCAGGGAGTCTTCCTGATCCAGGGATTGAATCAGTGTCTATTACATCTCCTGCACTGGCAAGGGGGTTATTTACCACAAGTACCACCTGGGAAGCCCCAAAAGTATGTAGGGATATACTATATCTTTTACTTAGTGGGACCAAATTAAGCAGGTCATTAAATTGAGAAATTGAACTAGAGAAAAAGTGAAAAAAATTGTAATCAAAAGTTTAAAAGCAACAAAAGGCTAGTGAAAGTATTTGCCCTCAATAAAGTAGGGAAAAGATTTCAATTTTCAACAAAATTCAAACAAATAAATATAAAAGCTTCAAACAATTTGAAAACACAGTTTAAAGTAGACAAAGTACAAATAAGTATTACAAATATAAAAAGAAAAATCTCATACATAGGACATATGGGAACACGAATTAATAAAATAAAATGCCATTCTTGTCCATTAAGTTAATAAAAATTAAGACAATTTAAAATTTTGTACCTTGGGCATGATGTGAGAAAAAAAAGTTACTCCCACACATTATTTCTAGAAATGTAGATTGATAAAAGGTTTTCTGATATTGGCTTGCAAGTCTTTGCAAAATTTGATATTTAAATTTTATGATTTATTTCTGCATATATAACTCATGTAAAATAAGGTATGCACAGGAATGTTTATTGTAACATTATTTGCAATAGAATAAAAAACTGGAAATATTAAATAACAATGTTTGGCTGCCCTGTTAAATGCATTGTAGAGCAGTCATACTCTGGAATATTATGCAATTTTAAAGAAAAAAAATATTAAGTTACTTTAGTAACATGAAATGACCCCCATGTGTTAAGTATGATAAAGTAAGTAGTGGTATTATTTATTAACCCAATCTGATAACAAATAATTAAATATTACACATTTAGATGTAATGATACTTTTAAAAATATCTGGACATCTACATGAAAAATGTGAACCTGGTAATATCTGAGTTATGGGATTTGGGTGTGGGGGAGAAGCAATAATGGATCAATATCACAGTTACTCACAGGACCATATGAGGCCTTCCCAGACAGAACTCCCCTGATATCTTCTGCTTGCCTTTTGTCTGTAGAAAACTTAAGCCTCCTAGGCATTCCCTGATGTCTAAAGAATACATTTAATTAAAGGCAAACAGAAAGGCAAACAGTCAGGCAAGACAAAATAATAATATTTTACCCATTAAATAAAATAAAATCATTAAGTTCTTTCTCAAGGGCTATGCATAGTATTCTGAGTTATGCCCTTTGAGCTGTTTTGGAGACACTGAAATCCCCACCAGGTGGAAGAATTTAACTGTATGCTGCCCATAAGCATGTAGACCCCAGACCAGTTGGAACCAGAAGGTCAATGATACTGACTCTCAGTTACTGCACCACCAACCAATCAGAAGAATTTCCATGAGCTGAGCACACAAACCAAAGCCTCTGTCTCTTACCCTGTCTTTAAAGACCTTTCCCTTAAAGCCAATAGGGAGTTCAAGACTTTTGAACAAACACAAACTGACTGGACTTCTTGCTTGATGCCTGCAATAAACACTGCATATTTCTTCACCACAATACGGTGCAGTAGAGTGGCTTTACTCTGCATGGGTGAGAGGACCCCAAGTTTGGTTGGTTAAAGAAAGGTTCATCGCATCACATAAACTTTTTAAAGATTTTTTGTAATTTTAAAAGAAGAGAAACATTTTTATACCAAAAGCAATTCCACATAATTAAAAGACATATATAAGAAGTGAAACCTAAATGATCTAAGTGAAAGTGAAAGTAAAATTCGCTCAGTTGTGTCTGACTCTTTGTGACCCAATGGACTCTATAGTCCATGAAATTCTCCAGGCCAGAATACTGGAGTGGGTAGCCATTCCCTTCTCCAGGGATCTTCCCAACCCAAGGATCAAACCCAGGTTTCCTGCATAGCATGTGGTTTCTTTACCAGCTGAGCCACAAGGGAAGTCTAAGAATGCTGCACTGGGTAGTCATTCCCTTCTCCAGGGAATTTTCCTGACCCAGGAATTGAACCGGGGTCTCCTGAATTGCAGGCGGATTTTTTTAACGAATGAGCTATGAGGGAAGCCTTGAAAGATCTAAAGTCTATCTCAAAATTAGAAGTTTCACAATAAAGTTAAAACACTGGAAAACATCATTGAGAAGAGTGTTTTTGTTTAATATGTACATTTGCATAAAGTATGCTTGCATATTTTAACATATGCAAAGAAAAGTAAATACATGGAAAAATGCAGTAATGGTGACTGTTTCTTAAATGACAACATTTTCTGCTTTTACATATTTCTGTAATCCTTTTTTTTTCTAAAGAGCAGTGATTGTGTTTTATAATAAAGTGGAATATTGTATCAAATGTATTTTCTATAGCTATTTTGTAAGGATTAAGAATCTTCCATAACCAACAACAGAGAAAATGTGTAGCCAAACCCCCAAACAGAAAGTAGATTGGCACTGAATTTTGTACTCATGTTTACTTTGTCATTACTAGATTCAATAATGAGAACTTGAACTAGGAGACTGGATATTGATTATTTTCATTCTTTGTTCTTAGCGGCTTGAACACAGGAGTAAACTGTAGCTGGGTCATCCATCAGCCTTACACAGAAACTAAGTGGGCTTTTAGATTCTGAATTCTTTCCATTTTGAATCCTTTGACTCTTCTTCCTTGGAAGTGCATCTTCCCAGTGGAGGGGAGGGTGCTTCCTTTGTGTTGACTGGGCCCCAGTTCATGGCGAGAGGCCAGGTCACCACAAAATCATGTGGCTCTGAGGCATTTTCTTTGGTGAGTCTGTGTTTGAGAACCTCCAGTCAAGTGCAGGGAAAGCTGCTCCAAGTTCCTTGTATTCCAGTTTCTCCTGACCATACCCTTCATTCAATAGGAAATAGGGTAACCTAATGCTTCTATGGAGTGATTGCTGTGGCAGGTCTTCAGATTTCACATGAGTAGCATTATGGGGAGGGCAGTAAGTGGATAACTTGATTACAAGTCTAAAATAAGAGCTTCAAGGTTACGGGCTGATTGTGTTCATTCAAAATTAATTTGTTGAAGCTCTAACCTTGTCAGTACCTCAAACTGAGGCTGTATTTGTAGACAGATCCTTTTTTGTTGTTCAGGAACTCAGTCATGTCTGACTCTTTGAGACCCCATGGACTGTGGCACAACAGGCTTCCTTCTCCTTTACTATCTCCCAGAGTTTTTTCAAAATCATGTCCATTGAGTTAATGATGCCACCCGACCGTCTCATTCTCTGTCACCCTCTTCTCTTCCAGACTCGATCTTTTCCAGCATCAGGGTCTTTTCCAATGAGTTGGCTCTTTGCATTAGGAGGCCAGAGGATTGGAGCTTCAGCTTCAGTATCAGTCCTTCTAATGATTATTTATGGTTGATTTCCTTTAGGATTGACTGATATGATCTCCTTGCTGTCCAAGGGAATCTCAAGAGCCTTCTCCAGCACCACACTTCGAAAGCATCAATTTTTTGGTGTTCAGCCTCCTTTATGGTCCAACTCTCACATCCATACATGACTCCTGGAAAAATTATAACTTTGATTATACAGACCTTTGTCAGCAAATTGATGTCTCTGCTTTTTAATACTCTTTCTAGGTTCGCCATAGCTTTTATTCCAAGGAGCAAGTGTCTTTTAATTTCATGGCTGCAGCACCATCCACAGTGATTCTGGAGCCCACGAATATAAAATCTATCACTGTTTCCATTTTTTCCGCCTCTATTTACCATGATGTGATGGTACCAAATGGCATGGTTTTAGTTTTTTGAATGTTGAGTTTTAGGCCAGCTTATTTACTCTCCTCTTTCGCCTTCACCAAGAGGCATTTTAGTTCCTCTTTACTTTCTGCCTAATATTAGGGTGGTGTCATCTGCATATCTGAAGTTATTGATATTTCTCCCGGCAATCTTGATTCCAGTGTGAGCTTCATGCAGCATGGCATTTCACATGATGTACTCTGCATATAAGTTAAATAAGCAGGAAGACACCCTTTACATACTCCTTTCCCAATTTGGAACCAGTCTGTTGTTCCATGTCCAGTTCTAACTGTTGTTTCTTGACCCACATACAGATTTCTCAAGAGGGAGAATTTTCCACAGATGATAGAAATTTGATCTCTCATCCTTCTGCCTTTTCTAAATCCAGCTTATACTTGTGGACATTCTCAGAACACATAGATGGGTATCTGGGATGTACTCACACACAGGGAAGACCACAGATGAGGAGAAAGGCCTTGGAAGGAATTAAACTTGTGGATGCATTGAACTTGGACTCAAGCCTCCAGAGTTGTGAGACAAAAAACATCTGCTGGTTAAGTCCCCCTAGTTTGTGGCCATATGTCAGGCCTAGTGTTTGTGTATGCTAAGTTGCTTCAGTTGTGTCTGACTCTCTGTGACACTATAGACTAGTGCCCACCAGGCTCCTCTGTCCTTGGGATTTTTCAGGCAAGAATAGTGGAGTGGCTGCCATGCACTCCTCCAGAGGATCTTCTTGACACAGGGGTTGAACCTCTTCTCCTATGGCTCCTTCAGAGCAAGCAGATTCTATACTGCTGAGTCACCAGGGAAGCCCATCAGTCCTAGCAAACTAACTGAAGTTCAAGATGTTCTTAGAAACTCTGATGAGTAAGGATTGCTTTCCACAGGGAGAAACACATGAACTTCTGCTAGGAGAAAGACTAGTGAATAGCCCTGAATATCCAGTAGAAAAGAAACCCCTGGGGAAGTGGGAAGAGAATTAAAGAATTTAAACAGGAAACTCATAGGATCTTTCTGACTTTCTTATGATAAACCTAGCTACAGTGTGGACAAAAAGAGGAGCTTGGATCCACAAAGTAGACAGAGAACAAGTGCCTTCATGTCTGAGGGTAAAATACAGAAAGTAAGCTATTGCTAACAGCCAGATCTTAGTGTGGCCCCCAGGTACTTGGAGAATGCCAGGTCTGCAGGAGGCTGGGAAGCTGGGGGTTGGGTGGGGCTTGACAGCCTTAACTGGCTGCTTCTGCAAATTAAAGGGGTCTGGGGAGGGTTGGCTTAAAGTTGGCTTAAAGCTCAACATTCAGAAAACGAATATCATGGCATCTGGTCCCATCACTACATGGGAAATAGATGGGGAAACAGTGGCAACAGTGTCAGACTTTATTTTTCTGGGCTCCAAAATCACTGCAGATGGTGACTGCAGCCATGAAATTAAAAGACGCTTACTCCTTGGAAGGAAAGTTATGACCAACCTAGATAGCATATTCAAAAGCAGAGACATTACTTTGCCAACAAAGGTTCGCCTAGTCAAGGCTATGGTCTTTCCTGTGGTCATGTATGGATGTGAGAGCTGGACTGTGAAGAAGGCTGAGCGCCAAAGAATTGATGCTTTTGAACTGTGGTGTTGGAGAAGACTCTTGAGAGTCCCTTGGACTGCAAGGAGATCCAACCAGTCCATTCTGAAGGAGATCAGCCCTGGGATTTCTTTGGAAGGAATGATGCTGAAGTTGAAACTCCAGTACTTTGGCCACCTCATGTGAAGATTTGACTCATTGGACAAGACTCTGATGCTGGGAGGGATTGGGGGCAGAAGGAGAAGGGGACGACAGAGGGTGAGATGGCTGGATGGCATCACTGACACAATGGATGTGAGTCTGAGTGACCTCCGGGAGTTGGTGATGGAGAGGGAGGCCTGGCGTGCTGCGATTCATGGGGTCACAAAAAGTTGGACACGACTGAGCGACTGATCTGATCCGATCTGATCTGGGGAGGGTTGGTAAGTGAGGAGCTGGACACAGTGTTTTTAGACAGCTTCTCTGAGAAATTTGGCAGAGAAAGTCTGGAGGGAATTTGACTGGGAGACAGTGGCCATTTGGAGAGATGGATTTGTAGACTGTTTCAACTTAGATCCTTTTAACTGTCCACTGTGCTTCTCATTGTGAGAAAATAGCAGCAGCACCTGGGAACTTCGGGAAATGGAAATTCTCAGCCCCTTCCCCAAGCTACTGAATCAGAAACTCTGGTTGGGAGGCAGAGAACCACATACTGGGATATTATCTAAGAGGTGGGGATGGATGCACTGCAGTCTATAACAGGGGAGTACTGAATAAATCTGAGAAATGTCCAACCAGGACATCATGGCCAAGTTTTATGACGCTGTTTCTTAAGTTACATGTTCAAAGATGATTGATTTTTGATGTGTTTATTCCTCTCCATTGACTCCCAATACATGCCATGCCCCATGTAGATGTTTTGTAACATTTATTTGTTCACTCAGTTTATTTGAGAACTTAAAAAAAAACTTCTTTCTATAGTAACCTTCCTGTTATATGATTATTCAAATCTTTGCAGTTTTAAACTCTGAAATCAAGTTGTCTCCTTTAGATTGACCTCCATATACCCATCATTATTTGCAAAGTATTTATTAATTCATACTTTTGAAAATTTTGGCATAATTATGATTTCACCAATTATACAGCTTTGGTTTTTACTTAGCTGTGTTTCTCATGCTTCTGAATTCAACAATGATGTCTACTTTATATTACCCTTCATCAGTACTTGCAAATGTGGATGGTAATAAAAACTGAAGACCACATTCTCCGGAATGTTTCATACAGGGCTTATAATTTAATCAGTTCAGTTCACTTCAGTTGCTCAGTCTGAACTGTCCGACTCTTTGTGACCCCATGAATCGCAGCACCACAGTCCTCCCTGTCCATCACCAACTCCCGGAGGTCACTCAGACTCACATCCATTGAGTCAGTGATGCCATCCAGCCATCTCATCCTCTGTCGTCCCCTTCTCCTGCCTCCAATCCCTCCCAGCATCAGAGTCTTTTCCAATGAGTCAACTCTTCACATGAAGTGGCCAAAGTACTGGAGTTTCAACTTCAGCATCATTCCTTCCAAAGAAATCCCAGGGCTGATCTCCTTTAGAATGGACTCGTTGGATCTCCTTGCAGTCCAAGGGACTCTCAAGAGTCTTCTCCAACACCACAGTTCAAAAGCATCAATTCTTCGGTGCTCAGCCTTCTTCACAGTCCAGCTCTCACATCCATACATGACCACAGGAAAGACCATAGCCTTGACTAGACAGACCTTTGTTGGCAAAGTAATGTCTCTGCTTTTGAATATGTGATCTAGGTTTGTCATAACTTTCCTTCCAAGGAGTAAGCGTCTTTTAATTTCATGGCTGCAGTGACCATCTGCAGTGATTTTGGAGCCCAGAAAAATAAAGTCTGACACTGTTGCCACTGTTTCCCCATCTATTTCCCATGAAGTGATGGGACCAGATGCCATGATCTTCGTTTTCTGGATGTTGAGTTTTAAGCCAACCCTTTCACTCTCCTCTTTCACTTTCATCAAGAAGAATTTTATTTCCTCTTCACTTTCTGCCATAAGGGTGGTGTCATCTGCATATCTGAGGTTATTCATATTTCTCCCAGCAATCTTGATTCCAACTTGTGTTTCTTCCAGCCCAGTGTTTCTCATGATGTACCCTGCATATAACTTAAATAAGCAGGGTGACAATATACAGCCTTGATGTACTCCTTTTCCTATTTGGAACCAGTCTGTTGTTCCATGTCCAGTTCTAACTGTTGCTTCCTGACCTGCATACAAATTTCTCGAGAGGCAGATCAGGTGGTCTGGGATTCCCATCTCTTTCAGAATTTTCCACAATTTATTGTGATCCACAGAGTTAAAGGCTTTGGCATAGTCAATAAAGCAGAAATAGATGCTTTTTTTGAAACTCTCTTGCTTTTTCGATGATCCAGTGGATGTTGTAAATTTGGTCTCTTGTTCCTCTGCCTTTTCTAAAACCAGCTTGAACATCTGGAAGTTCATGATTCACATATTGCTGAAGCCTGGCTTGGAGAATTTTGAGCATTTCTTTACTAGTTTGTGAGATGAGTGCAATTGTGTGGTAGTTTGTACATTCTTTGGCATTGCCTTTCCTTGGGACTAGAATGAAAACACCTTTTCCAGTCCTGTGGCCACTGCTGAGTTTTCCAAATTTGTTGGCATATTGAATGCAGCACTTTCACAGCATCATCTTTCAGGATTTGAAATAGCTCAACTGGAATTCCATCACCTCCACTAGCTTTGTTCATAGTGATGCTTTCTAAGGCCCACTTTACTTCACATTCCAGGATGTCTGGCTCTAGGTGAGTGATCACACCATCATGAATATCTGGGTTCTGAAGAACTTTTTTGTAATTGGACTACCATTATCAGAATGACTACAATTATGACATTGCTAACCAGGATTAGCCCACGACATCTGGGCTATGCTAGATCTATTTACTTGATAGGTTCAGGCACTCCTTTAATACTAGCCAGCCTCTGACTGTGTGAACTTGATCTTGTTTAGTTTTATAAGTCTCATGTGCAAATAGACTCTTTTGTTATTTTCTTTCTTAGTAACAACTATAAAATAGCCATAATCTTTTCCTCATGTGTTCAAAATAGTCTGCCTGAAAATGTACTTAAATTCTAGAAAGCTTTATACTAATTTAAATTACAATGGCACCATAGTTTGTGCTTGTCATTATCTTTCCTAGGCTTTGTCATTTCCATGGCAACACACACTGTATTTTACTTTGTTTATAAATTATTTATGCTGAGCAATAAACTAGTTTTTATGAATATTCAACAATGCTTCCTAAGTGGTGAAATGTTCTGAGCCTTCTCTTAAATCCTTCCCACATAAAACTTCTGAATTAATCCTTTGAAGTACAGCTATGATCCTGTCACTCCTCTGCTCAAAAATCATCAATGACTTCTGGCTATTTACCAAGCAAAGCTCACTTCTTCGTCTGATTTTTGCCTCCTTGATGTGTTTTTACAACCTTATTACATTATATCTAACTTCCTGATGTTACCAAGACCAAGCTTGTACTACTTCCTGTGGGACAGGCCAATAAATTGAGAAACGAGTTGCTGGGGCAAGGAGTAAAAACTTTATTCAAAAAAACAGCAGACTGAGAAGATAGTGAACTAGTGACCTGAAGAACTATCTTGCTTACATTATAATTAAGGCTTCTTTTATAATTAAAAATGAGGGAGTAAAGTCAAACATTTCCTGATTCTGGTCAGCCTTGGAGAGGTTGTTAATTTCTTCCTTCTTGTAGCCATTTACAGGTGGGCCTGGTCCTGTGCGCTAAAGAAGGTTATTTTAGCTTAATGCTTATTACCTGGAAAGCAGGGTTCCCAGAGATGGGCCATTATATATAATTTAAGCTTACAGACAACAACCCTTTAGTGATTAATTTGTAGTGGAATACAAAAGTTCTCCCCTATTACACTACCATGGTCTGAGAATGCTTTGCCTACCAACAACAGAATGATACATTAAAATGACATAAACAACAAAAAATATTCTCTCATTAAAAAAATAATTAAGAAGGTGCGGGACAGTGGTGGTTTAATTGCAAGTCTTATCATCACGGCCCGGCTTACCTTCTGTGCAGCAATCTCCATATTCCCCTGGTACCTCTAGCATGAGCATTTCCAGTTAAATTGTCACATTGCAAAAGGGAAGAGAGAAAATCCCCATCTGTCATCAAGAACGAGAAAATCCTTCCCAGGGCCTTCCAGCAAACTTCCCTTCACCTCTGCTGGGCTGTGTTTCTTTCACACCCCACTGAAACCACACCTAGTGAGGGGACAGAGGCCCTCACACCATCTGGATGGTGAATATGCTATTCCTGGCTTAGGGAAGAGTCCAGCTTCCCACAAAAGAAGGTCATGATTGTTGAGAGGACAGTGCAGGAGATCAGGGTTGAGCTGCTAAGGAAAGGAAGAAATGGCTGTGATGTAGACAACCAACTGTCTTGCTCATTAACTAAGCTGTTCATTTTAAAATGGAGACTAAATATAAAAACCTGTTTGGTCACAATTACACTGAATGGCATTCAGCAACACTCACCCCTGAAAAGCCTTTATAACATATATAGTGCATATTGTATAGTATATGCTGTGTGATATGTACTGTATGGTATATACTGTGTAATACATATTGTATAGCACATACTGTCAGAGAAGGAAATGGCACCCCACCCCAGTACTTTTGCCTGGAAAATCCCATGGATGGAGGAGCCTGGTAGGCTGCAGTCCATGAGGTCGCTAAGAGTTGGACACGACTGAGCGACTTCACTTTCACTTTTTACTTTCATGCATTGGAGAAGGAAATGGCAGCCCACTCCAGTGTTCTTGCCTGGAGAATCCCAGGGATGGGGGAGCCTGGTGGGCTTCCGTCTATGGGGTCGCACAGAGTCGGACACGACTGAAGCGACTTAGCAGCAGCAGCAGCAGCAGCAGCACAACATATTGTGTACTATATTATGTATACTGTAGCTCTTAAGTCAGGTTCATAGACTAGACCTTGAGTTATGAGTCCATTTATCTCTACTTAGGACTTTTTGGCCTCCTTCATAGACCCTAACTTCTGTGCCACTTTTACAAGATAAAAACTTACTTCTGAAGTCACTTATCGCTGATCCTGGAAACGGTCCTTTTCTGGGTACTTTCCTTTGAGCCAAAAGCACACATTCAGTCATGAGGGGGAGCAAGTTTGGCCCTTCCTATACTATGGGACCTCTAGAGTCAGTGGACAAAGTCCATAATATTTAGTACTTAATAATTCCTGAATGTATCTACCTTTGTTCCTCTCCTATGTCGTTTATATTCTCTCCCTGACTATAGCTGTTTACATTCCCCCTCCCTAAAGCCAAGTATATATTTGATTTACATAGTTTGTCAAATATTTTTAGAGTTTTAATATGATAAAATTAATATATAAAAGAATTGATGGGAGGATATATGAAGTTAGATTACTTTGGTCATAAATAAAAACATATGTATATATATGTAACCACTTCTACAGAATTATTTACTATTTTTGAAATAAATTAATTACAATTACCTTCCTAAAGATAAGCATTTATCTTTAGACTTGTTCATACATATGTGTATGTGCCTGTGTGTGTAATTAATTTTATTAATGCACTGATGAGAGAAATATAAAACATATACATATTTGACAAAATAACCTTGGTACTAGTTTTAAAGGTCCATCTTTGGCAGTGTTTTCTTGTTTTAAGATGCAAGGTAATAGGTTACATATCCAACATAGAGAATCATTCACATAAAAGAAATGTGAAACTAGCTAAATAAGCTTCTTTCAATTATTTACAGGAACTGTTAATTATTTATCCACTAATTTAATTCATTTGAACTATACACAGGGCTTTTTGCAGTAGGCTTAGGCCATGAAGAATTTAATTTCGTGAGTATTGTAAGAACTGATTTTCCCCTATTACTCTAGTAAACATAGCTTAATAAATACATGCATTAACTCTGTCAGTTTATACTATTTGAAATGCTATACAAAGCACACACAATTAAACTGTTATTTCAGGATATCATTGAGTTTCTGAATACTGAAATATCTCTTCAGTAATCTAAGGAAAATTAAATATGATACCTAGTTATTCTTTTTTACAGTTCCTGTGTTGTTTCTTGCTTTAATCTGATTCTTTAGGTCATGCCTAATAAGTGATATATTTCTTATGTGCCTAAAATTTTTAATGTTCTTTTTAAAAATTTATATTTACAGGTAAGAAACAAAAAATTTTGGCATTTTACATTAATAACTTTTCTGTTTTAATTTGTGTCAAATATTTCTTTTTCAAATTTGATTTTATCAGGTACTCAATAATTAACATAAATATTATAATATTTTTGAAAACTTTGTTTTAGTCATAATCTGAAGAAAGATAAAATATATTTTAATCTTCCTCCCAAGGTGTGTCTTCCTAATTAATATGTCACACATAAACATTAAAGATCCAATGGCCATTTCTAATAAATTACATTATATCAAATTGATTCAGGGAATTGATGATCTGTGATGACTTTTAATCCAGAGGAACTTCTGAAAATGGACTTATTCAGAAGCTCCTTGCTGGTCTAGGAAGCTCCTTACTTGAGTTTGCATTACAGAAGTGACCTTTTAATCTCCAACTAGTGGGTAGCCATGAACTTGCCTCACCCCTGCTCATAAACCACAGCACTGGGAGTCTGCTGGGGCAGGAATACAATTTGCTCTTCTGAGTCTGTACAATGTTTGGAACTTACCTGAGTTGAGAGCAAAAATGCTGACTGACAAGGTATGCTGACACCACACAAACATACACAAACGTATACATACACACAATTTGATAAATGGTAAAAAATATTGGTGATAAGTAAACTAATGGTCTAACACATTAGGAGAAGAAATCAACAATTAATAAGAGTTTCAGGAGGAGCTTCTTCCTTGCTGTTTCTGTGTATCACTGGGTGAAACTTTCTTTATCTAAAACATTTTAGAATGTAAACCCTGACAAGGTCCACTTTTGGCAGATGTCTTCCATAAATAAAAATGATTGTGGGTGGCATGGTAGAATGGAATAGCATTTTCTGGTGGGGGCACTTGATAAGGATTCTCAAGTAGAATCTCAGTGAGTTTTACTGGAAAGCATTAAAGACCCCTTGTCCAGAGTTTCTTTCTGAAGTCACCCTGGTGGCCATCAGCTCTCCTCTTTTTCTTGGGGATGGGTCTTCATAACAGTCACTGTGTCTATCTCTCAGATATACTATAAGTCCTCTTT
Source organism: Tragelaphus eurycerus (assembly GCA_935064755.1). NCBI lineage: Eukaryota > Metazoa > Chordata > Mammalia > Artiodactyla > Bovidae > Tragelaphus > Tragelaphus eurycerus. The sequence continues at coordinate 840,950 of CAKXYN010000216.1, read as the reverse complement.
TATCTTAAATCATTTGTTGGAAAATGTCAGTTTTCATCCCAATCCCAAAGAAAGGCAATGCCAAAAAGTGCTCAAACTACCACACAATTGCACTCATCTCACACGCTAGTAAAGTAATGCTCAAAATTCTCCAAGCCAGGCTTCAGCAATATGTGAACCGTGAACTTCCTGATGTTCAAGCTGATTTTCGAAAAGGCAGAGGAACCAGAGATCAAATTGCCAACATCCGCTGGATCATCGAAAAAGCAAGAGAGTTCCAGAAAAACATCTATTTCTGCTTTATTGACTTTGCCAAAGCCTTTGACTGTGTAGATCACAATAAACTGTGGAAAATTCTGAGAGAGATGGGAATACCAGACCACCTGATCTGCCTCTTGAGAAATTTGTATGCAGGTCAGGAAGCAACAGATAGAACTGGTCATGGAACAACAGATTGGTTCCAAATAGGAAAAGGAGTACGTCAAGGCTGTATATTGTCACCATGTTTATTTAACTTATATGCAGAGTACATCATGAGAAATGCTGGACTGGAAGAAACACAAGCTGGAATCAAGATTGCTGGGAGAAATATCAATAACCTCAGATATGCAGATGATACCACCCTTATGGCAGAAAGTGAAGAGGAACTAAAAAGCCTCTTGATGAAAGTGAAAGTGGAGAGTGAAAAGGTTGGCTTAAAGCTCAACATTCAGAAAATGAAGATCATGGCATCTGGTCCCATCACTACATGGGAAATAGATGGGGAAACAGTGGAAACAGTGTCAGACTTTATTTTTTTGGGCTCCAAAATCACTGCAGATGGTGACTGCAGCCATGAAATTAAAAGACACTTACTCCTTGGAAGGAACGTTACGACCAACCTAGATAGCATATTCAAAAGCAGAGACATCACTTTGCCAACAAAGGTTCACCTAGTCAAGGCTATGGTCTTTCCTGTGGTCATGTATGGATGTGAGAGCTGGACTGTGAAGAAGGCTGAGCACCGAAGAATTGATGCTTTTGAACTGTGGTGTTGGAGAAGACTCTTGAGAGTCCGTTGGACTGCAAGGAGATCCAATCAGTCCATTCTAAAGGAGATCAGCCCTGGGATTTCTTTGGAAGGAATGATGCTAAAGCTGAAACTCCAGTATTTTGGCCACCTCATGCAAAGAGTTGACTCATTGGAGAAGACTCTGATGCTGGGAGGGATTGGGGGCAGGAGGAGAAGAGGACGACAGAGGATGAGATGGCTGGATGGCATCACTGACTCGATGGATGTGAGTCTGAGTGACCTCCGGGAGCTGGTGATGGATAGGGAGGCCTGGCATGCTGCAGTTCATGGGATCACAAAGAGTCGGACATGACTGAGTGACTGATCTGATTTAGTAGTATCCATTTCACAGAATTTTATAGTCTCAGTTGGGACTCTTCAAATGTGTGTACTCTTGTGGCATTCGGGGTGATTTAGATCAGTCATATTTCAGATTCATCTGGAGGCTTTCCCAATATTAATGGATAAGTGATTCAATTCATAAATCCTTAGAGTCCAGGTAATCATGGTCAGAACTGTGGCTGAAATCGCCAATTGCAATGAACTCTCAGTTGACAGTCAAGGTTCCCGACTTGTTGCATTTCTCCTGGCAATACTCCTGTTCCCTGTGATGGACTGTTACAATGTGGCTCGACCTGGGAGTATTAGTGACAGATATGGCAATGGATCTATGCTTTTCAAAATGGAACATATAGATTGGCTCCTGGAGCTAAGTTTGTGGTGTCTGAAAACCTTATTTCCCTGAGTAGGAAGTTATCTATACATTTATGTAGCACTATGTACTTCTCCTTTGCAGCATTACTGTTTAAAGTACATTATTTTTCATTACTGTCTCTATTATAAATCTGAGACTTCTCTGCTATGTTTATCACAGGTGTTTTAGTGCCTACTAAATAACAAATGACTTAGTAGTCAAATGTCTTCTTATAGATTTTAGAGACTGCAGTATTCATTACATGTATTTAAAAAAAATATCTTGTCTTGAAATTCTTCCCACTTATCCAGAAATATTTGAGTTATTTGATTATTATTCTGAATAGATTTATTTTTAATTACTCAATTGCAGATATCCCCAAATGCTAATAATTCTATTAAATTTTTTTGAACATCAGAATTTGTTCACTCCTTAATAAGTAGGCAATATGTAAATTCCTGTAGTTATTGGATTTTCTTCAGGCTACTTCATTTGCATTAACTATATTGAGTGGATTGTTTTCTTTGACCCCTTCTTTGCACTAACATAAACATTAACATATCTTTAAATTTTAAGTTCTGTTTGGCCTCTTACATAACAAACTAAGAAATGTTGGTATGTTCCACTAAGTTTTTCAAAGTTTTGTGGACACATTTGCCATAACTTTTAATGAAGATGTATAGTACTTTGTATGCTGAAAGGTCGTATATCAGTAAATACATGGGTACTCTGTCTAGGATCACTGACATATAGCCCTTTATGCTTTACATGTTTATTTTCATGTAACTGTCTCTTGTTTTTCTGGCTATATGAAAACTTACATGTTGCTTACTTAATAGATCAATTATATGTTACTAATCTCCCCCCCCCCCCCCCCCCCCCCCCCCACACACACTTCAAGGATCACTGCCTTCTTGTGGTGAAGGGGCTTGTATAACTCAATGAAGCTATGAACCAAGCCATGCAGGGCCACCAAAGATGGACAGGTGATAGCAGAGAGTTCTGACAAAATGTGATCCACTGGAGGAGGGAATGGCAAACTACCCTACTTCCTGTGAGAACCACATGAATTGGATAAAAGGCAAAAAAGATATGATACCAAAAGATGAGTCCCCCAGGTCTGAAGGTGTCCAACATGCTACTGGGGAAGAGGAGAGGAGAATTACCACTAGCCCCAGAATTAATGAAGCAGCTGGGCCAAAACGGGTATGATGCTCAGTTGTGGATATGTCTGGTGATTAGAGTAAAATCCAATGCCGCAAAGAACAGTATTATACAGGAAACTGGAATGTTAGGTCCGTGAATCAAAGAAAATTGGATATGGTCAAGTGAGAGATGGTAACAATAAACATCGACATCCTAGGAATCAGCGAACTGAAATGGATGGGAATGGGTGAATTTAATTCAAATAACTACTGTGGGCAAGACTCCCAAAGAAGAAATGGAGTAGCTCTCATAATCAGCAACAACAACAAAAATCTGAAATACAGTACTTGGGTGCAACAGCAAAAATGACAGAAAGATCTTGGTTCATTTTCAAGGCAAGTCATTCAACATCACAATAATCCAAGTCTATGCCCCTGCCACCAATGCCAAAGAAGCTAAAGTCGGTAATTTCTATAAAGACCTAGAAGGTCTCCTAGAACTAACACTTAAAAAAGATTGTCTATTCATCATCAGGGATTGGAATGAAAAAGTAGGAAGTCAAGATATACCTGGGGTAACAGGCAAGTTGGCCTTCGAGAACAAAATGAAGCAGGGCAAAGACTAATTGAATTCTGCCAAGAGAAAGTACTAGTCATAACAAATACCCTTTTTCAACAATATAAAAGACAACTTTACACACGGACATCACCAAATGGTCAATACCAAAATCAGATTGATTCCATCCCTTGTAGTTGAAGATGTAGAAGCTGTATAAAATTAGCAAAAATAAGACATGGAACTGACTGTGGCTTGGATCATCAGCTTCTCATAGCAAAATACAGGCTTAAACTAAAGAAAACTGGGGAAAATACTAGGCCAGCCAGGAATGACTTAAATCAAATCCTGTATGAATTCGCAGTAAAGATAATGAATAGATTTATGGGACTAGATACAGTTAACAGTGTGCCTGAAGAACTATGGACAGAGGTCCATAATAGTGTACAGGAGGTGGTGAACAAAACTATTCTAAAGAAAAAGAAAAGCAAGAAGGAAAAGTGGTTATCTGAGAAAGCTTTACAAATAGCAGAAGAACAAAGTGATGCAAAAAGCAGGGCAGAGAGGGAAATATACATCCAATTAAATACAGAATCCTAAAGAATAGTTTGGCGAGACAAGAAGGGCTTCTTCAATGATTAATGCTTAATAATAGAATAAAACAACAAAAAAAAGGGAAAGACTAGAAATTGCTTCAGAAAAATTGGAAACATCAAGGGAGCATGGGCACAATAAATGATAAAAATGGTAGAGACCTAATAGACAATGAAGAGATCAAGATGAGATGGAAAGAATACATAGAAGAACTGTATAAGAAAGATCTTAATGAACCAGATTCCTATGATGGTGTGGTTAATCACCCAGAGTCAGATATTCTGGAGTGTGAAGTCAAGTGGGCCTTAAGAAGCAGTGCTGTTAATAAAGCTAATTATTATGGATGAGATGAAATTCCAGCAGAACTATTCAAATCCCTAAAGGATAATGCCATCAAGGTTTTGATTCATTATGTCTGCAAGTCTGGAAGACGCAGCTGTGGCCACAGGACTGGAAAAGTTCAATCCTTATCCCAATTCCCAAGAAGGAGAGTACCAAATAATGTGCCAACCATCAGACAATCACATTCATCTCCCATGCTAGTAAGGTCATGCTTAAAATCTTGCATACTAGGTTTCAGCATTATGTGAACCAAGAACTTATAGATGTCCAAGCTGAGTTTAGAAAAGGGAGAGAAACTAGAGATCAAATTGCCAACATTCCCTGGATTGTTGAGAAAGCAATTCCAAAAATGCATCTACCTCTGTTTCATTGACTATACTAAAGCCTTTGACTGTGTGAATCATGACAAACTGTGGTAAGCTCTTAGAGAGATGGGAATACCAGAACATCTTACTGATCTCCGAAGAAACCTGTATGCAGGTCAAGAAGCAACAGTTATAACCTGTATGGAATAACTGATTGGCTTAAGACTGAGAAAGGAGTAAGACAGAACTGTCTGCTGTTCACCCTGTTTGTTTAACCTGTACACTGACCACCTCATGAGAAATGCCAGGCTAGATGAGTTCCAAGCTGGAATCAAGATAGGCAGGAGAAGCATCAACAGCCTCAGATGTGTAGATGATACCACTCTAATGGCAGAAAGTGAAGAGGAACTAGAGTCTCTTGATGAGAATAAAGGAAGAAAGTGAAAGAGTTGGATTAAGGCAAAATATAAAAAAAAAAGAAACCAAACTAAGATTATGGCATCTGGCCCTATTACTGCATGGCAAATAGAAAGGGAAAATGTGGATATAGTGACAGATTTCCTCTTCTTAGGCTCCAAAATCACTGTAGATGGTGACTGAAGCTAGACGGTTGCTTCTTGGCAGAAAAGTGAATGACAATCCTGGACAGTTTGTTGAAAACCAGAGACATTACTCTGTCAAAAAAATGTCCATATACTCAAGGCAAGTCCATATAGTCTTCCCAGTGTTCATGTACTGTTGTGAGAGCTAGACCATATAGAAGCAGAATGCCAAAGAATGGATGCCTTTATGTGGTACTGGAGCAGACTCCTGAAAGTCCTTTGGACAGCAAGGAGATCAAACCAGTCAATCTTAAGGGAGATCAATCCTGAATATTCACTGAAAGGACTGATAGTGAAACTGCAGTATTTTGGTCATCTGATGTGAACATACCAGTCATTCAAAAAGTCCCTGATGTTGGAAAGATTGAGGGCAGAAGGAGAAGAGAACGTCAGAGGATGAGAGAGCTGGACGGCATAACCGATGTTGAATATTAACTTGAATAAACTCCAGAAGATGGTGAGGGAGGCCTGGCGTGCTGTAGTCCATGGGTTCACAAAGAGTTGGACATGACTGGGTGACTGAATAACAGCAACAATCTTTTTCCAATGCAAGGAATAGTGTAAGGGAGGAGAGAAAAAAAAAAAAAAAAAAAAAAAAAAGGGGGGGGGGGGGGGGGGAAAAAAAAAAAAAAAAGAGACTCCGGTTAAGATGGCGAAGGATTAGGACGGGGAATACGCTTTCTCCTCCACAAATTCATCAATGGGACATCTGGGCGCCGAGTAAATACCACAAACAGCTCGGAGTGCTGGCGGAGGACGTCGGACACCCAGAAAGCAACTCACTGCCTTCTAAGGAGGTAGGAAAGAATATAGAAGCCAGAGAGAGACAAAGAGGGAGGGCGGACCTCTGTCGGGAAGGAGTCTTGAGAAGTTTCCAAACACCGGACCTCTCCCGGTCTCGCGAACCTGGGAAACACGGAGACTATCATAACAGGGAGGAGAACAGTTGAGCAATAGAACCCACAGCTGCGGGCCCTGCGGAACTTCCGCAGCGGAAGCACCGCTGCAAACGCCCGCATCTGCCATTGGGGAGCCGGGGCTGGGCAGGGAGATGCCTTGGCCGTTCCCACGCGGGACGCTCCGCTCCGTGCTCCCCAGAGGGACGCTCCCCCGGGACTCTCCCCCACTGGACGCTCCCCCGCCGGCCACTCCCGTGCAGGCGTGCCCCCGCCCGCTGTGCCGGCGGCTCCCACGAGGGCCACCCCATCCCCTCCCCCACCCGCCCGCCCCCTTCCCTCGCCGACCCCTCCCCCTCTGCGGGCCTCAGCGCAGACTTCGTTCCCTGATTGTCTGGGTGCTGCCTACTGGGTTGGGCCAGCAATCCAGATTGTGCGCGCCGACCACGCGAGTGGCGGGCCTTGGCCCAGAACACCGCCGAACCGTGCACAAACAAAGAACTATACAAACAACCACAGAGAAAGGGGCCTATAGATCTTGAGAAATTTAAGCGAACAAGGAACTAGCTGAAATGAACGGACCCACAACAATAATAGAGAAACTCTTATATATATTGTTACTCTTTTTCCCATCATTATTTCCTTTTTTTTTTCTTTTCTTTTTTTTATTTTTTTTTTATTTTTATTATTTTTTTTGGAGGACAATTTTTTTTCCTTTTATTTTTTTTTGTTGTTGTTTGTTTTTTTCTTTTTTTTTTTTTATTATTATTTTTTTTTCCTCTAGTACTTCTTTTCTCCACGTTTAGATATCTTTTCACCTTTTTTTTTTTTTTTTTTTTTCCTTTTTTCCTTTCTTTTTTCCTTTCCTTTTTCTTTTCTTTCTGTCTTTCTTCTCTCTCCTTCCCTCCTCCTTTTTCCTCCTCCCTCTTCTCCTTCCTCCCTTTCCTTTTTTCTCTTCATTCTTTAATTTCTCTGATAACATCTGCGGCTTTCCATACCCTGATCCCACAACACTATTAAGGCTCATTACCTCCATACCTACTCTCCATCACACACACATTCCAAAATCAATTCTCCAAAAAAACACACCTCTCCATACCTACCCACCCAACTCTCTCTACTCACTACTAACACTCCCTGCACCCCAAAATCCTCCACCCCACACCATACAACTTCCTAAACAAAACCTCACCACCTCACCCAATATTCAGAAACCCACAATAAAAACTCCACAACTACAGAATACATAACCCCCAAACTTACAATTTACAAGATGAAGAGAAATTCCCGAGGTAAACAGATAACCCACCAACCAAAAAAAGGAAAACACTACCTGATATTCGATCGTTATCTCATGGAATCATGGAATATCTAGCTTGAGGGAAACCTAGAAAAATCACAATCATCCTCTGGAAAAAGAGGCAGAGAACGAATAAGGCAATTAAAGAATAGAGGAGAAAAAAAAACGAATAAAAAAGGGACAATCTAAACCTCAAATATTAACTTACATTTATTAGAGTCCAGAAGAAGAAGACAAAAAGAAAGACTAAAGATACTAGAGGAGATAATGTTGAAACTTCCCTAATGGGAAGGAATAATCACTCAATCAAACCAGAGAGTCCAAATAGATAAACCCAGACGACACCCCAGACATATTATCAATTAACAAAATCAAACACAAAAACAAATATTACAGCAGAAAACAAATCCATAGAGCTGATCTTTCTCTCTCACAGGAGGTGGCATACTTATTGCTACGCAGATTATTGTCAGATCTCTTCATTGGTCAACCTTTAAGACCTGAGGATTCACACCACCAACACTCTCAAATACTAACATTCTCTACGGAACCAAAGGAAATTCAACCAACAACAAAGTATGCAACGGGATCATATTTATCATTAATTACCTTAATGTAATGGGTTGATGCCCCAACCAAAAAGAACTGGCTGATGGATCAGACCTCTTAATGAAACTAAACACTTTCTAACACCATACACAAAAATAAACTCAAAATGGATTAAAGAGCTAAATGTAAGACAGAAACATAAAACTCCTAGAGGAAAACATAGGCAAAACACTCTCTGACTTAATCACACAGATCCTCTATGACCCACCTCCCAGAATATTGAATAAAATCAAAAATAACAAATGGGACCTAATCAAACTTAAAAGCTTTTGCACAACAAAGGAAACTATAAGCAAGGTGAAAAGACAGCCTTCAGAATGGGAGAAAATAATAGCAAATGAGCAACTGACAAAAATAATCTCAAAATATACAAACAACTTCTACAGCTCATTCCAAAATAAATCCAATCAAAAATGGGCAAAGAACTCAATAGACATTTCTCCAAAGAAGACATACAGATGGCTAACAAACACATGAAAAGATGCTCAATATCACTCATTATCAGAGAAATGCAAATCAAAACCACTATGAGATACATTTACGCCAATCAGTATGGCTGTAGCCCCCCCAAAAAAAAATACCACCAAAAAAAAAAATAATCAAGGAGGGCTATAAAATGAAAACCAAAAAAAAAAAACAAAAAAAATAACGCAAATATATTGAAATTAAAAAAAAGGTAAAAAATAACCCTATTTACGAGACAACAAAAGAGACACTGATGTATAGACCAGACTTTTGGACTCTGGGACCAGGAGAGGGTGAGATGATTGGGGAGAATAGCATTGAAATATGTATAATATTATATCTGAAATGTATTAATTGTTCAAACTAAACACTATCATGTTACAATTTGTTCATACTAGATGTTTGTAATGTTTCTGATAATCAATAAAAGAGATTCTTGATTTAAAAAAATAAATAAAAAAAAAATTAATGAGCGTTTGAACACCTGGTTTATAATGATACATTAAAAGTGTTTGTGTCTTTTTCCTTGAATCTCTGTTGGGGCTTTTGGACTTCCCTGGTGGTCCAGTGGTTAAGAATCTACCTTCCAATGCAGGGGACACAGGTTTGATCCCTGGTTGTGGAACTATGACCTCACATGACATGGAACAGCTAAGTGGACACATCACAACTAGAGCATCCAGTGTGCCACAGTGAAAAATCCCACCTGACTCAAGGAAGATCCCAGGCACTGCAACTCAGACCTGACACAGTCAAAGAAAGAAAGAAAGAAACTCTGTTGGTTCTTGAATGTCTCAAGAGACAAATAATTTGACACTCTTTCTAACTTATTCAGTATTTAACTAGAAGGGGCAGGAAGAGACTGTGATTCTATCTGTAGAAGCCGAGTCCTTCTTTCTATTCCCCTTTGTCTCACATTCCCCTTTGCCCTCTTTTCAGGTTTTTCCCAAGAAGACTAACTTTCCTGAGAACCTGAGTGATGAGGGAAAACTGAACATAGGGTTCACAGGGAAGAAATGGGACTTTCAACATGGAAGTTCAACACAGTTTTCTATTAGTATTTAAATGAAGTATTATCAAAGTTATAAAGGTATATATTTTTAAACATGTAGTCAAGATAAAATTCATTGAAGTACTTTGCATTCATATTTGTAAAAAAAAAAGTCTTCAAAATTTGGTGTCATTTAAACACTTCTTTTTTCCTTTAGCTTTATTAAGATATAACTGCCAAGTAACACTGTGTAATTTAAAGTGTACAACATGATAACTTGATATATGTATATATTGTAAAACGATCACCCCATTGAGTTAACATAGCCATAATTTCATATAGTTAACCATTTTTTTTTTTTTTTTGGTGTGTGTGTGGTGAGAACATTCAAGATACTCATGTCAAGCTACTCGTGGCCACTTTCAAGTGTATAATAATACACTACTGTAACTATAGTCACCATGCTGTACATTATATCCCTAGAATGTACTCATTGTATAATGGAAAGTTTGTTCCCTTTGACCAAAATCACTTATTCTTTCTACTCTCCCCACTCTTGACCCCAATTATAATCACAATATTATTACTAATATTATATTAAACTAGTATTAGTTACAAGACATAGATTTAGTGCTTGTCAACAGATGAATAGATTAAAAAATGCTGCAGTGAGTATTGTTATTGTGCTAGTTGCTCAGTTGTGTCTGACTCTTTGCAGCTTTATGGAATATAGCCTGCCAAGTTCCTCTACCCTTGGAATTCTCCAGGTAAGAATACTGGAGTGGGTTGCTGTTCCCTTCTCCAGGGGATCTTCCTGACCCAAGGATTGAACTCAGGTCTCCTACATTGCAGGAAGACTCTTTGTCATCTCTCTGCTAAGTCACCTTAGTCATGTCTGACTCTGTGCGACCCCAGAGACGGCAGCCCATCAGGCTCCCCTGTCCCTGGGATTCTCTAGGCAAGAACACTGGAGTGGGTTGCCATTTCCTTCTCCAATGCATAAAAGTGAAAGTGAAGTTGCTCAATCGTGTCCAACTCTTAGCGACCCCATGGACTGCAGCCCACCATGCTCCTCCGTCCATGGGATTTTCCAAGCAAGAGTATTGGAGTGGGGTGCCATTGCCTTCTCCAACCATCTCTATATATACATATTATACATAATGAATAATGCAGTGAACATGGAGATTCAGAGATCTTTTCAAGACAGTGATTTCATTTCCTTCAGATATTTACCTAGAAGTGGGATTGTTGGATCATATGGTAGTTGTATTTTTAGTTTTTTGAGGAACTTCCATACTGGTTTCCATAGTGGCTGCAACAATTTATGTTCCTCTCTACATGAGCAAAGCTTCCCTTTTCTCCACATTCTCATCAACACTTATTTCTTACTTTCCTGGTAATAGTAATTCTAGCAGGTATGAGGTGATATCTCACTGTGGTGTTTCCCCATCCTGCACCCCATAGCCTGCAGGATCTTAGTTTCCCATCAGGGGTCAAACCCATACCCCTTGTATTGGAAGTGCAAAGTTTTAACCAATGGGCCACAAGGGAAGTCCTCACTATGGTTTTTGATTGGCATTTCCCTGTTATCCCTATATTACTCTAAAGTTTTCTTTATTTATATTTTAAAAACTCTTGAATATCAATGAACTCAAAAGTTCTCAAAATGTTCCTCTTTGCCTTCCCTTTCTCTTCCTTTTTCTTATCCTCCTACTCCTACTCCTCTTTCTTCTCTTTGTTTTTTTGTGTGTAATCAATGCAGAACCTTTTCTGTTTTTCTGAGCATGTAGATTATTGATGTTCTTTGAGTTATCTTCTGCTTTCTGCATCCAGTTTTCAATGCAAGCCATAACCTAACAGGTATAGTTATCTTTAAAACACACACACGCGCACACACACACATTTTAAAAACATAATCTCTCAACATATTTTATTCCTCACCTTATCATTTTGTATCTCTGAAATGGTTTCTTTTTTTTTTTTTGAAATTGTTTCTTCATGACCTTTGCTTCTATCTAAAATTATGTTGCTTGTTTTTTTTTATGAACTTCTTGCTCCTTGAGGCTTCCCTGGTGGTTCAGATGGTAATCTGCTGCAATGAGGGAGACCTGGGTTCAATCCCTTGGTTGTAAGATACCCTGGAGAAGGGAATGGCAACCTCCTCCAATATTCTTGCCTGGGAAATCCCATGGGAAGAGGAGCCTGGTGAGTTATAGTCCATGGGGTTACAAGAGTCAGACATGACTTAGTGACTAAACCACCACTTGTGATTACTTCCCTAGTGGCTCAGATGGCAAGAAGTCTCCCTGCAGTGCAGGAGACCAGGATTCGATCCCTGGGTTGGGAAGATCCACTGGAGAAGGAAATGTCAACCCACTCCAGTATTCTTGCCTGGAAAATCCCATGGACAGAGAAGCCTGGCAGGCTACAGTCCACAGTGTTGCAAAGAGTGATGATTGAACAACATCCCTTGTTCCTTGGAATAAAAGCATGACAAACCTAAAGGCAGAAACATCACTTTGCTGACAAAGGTCTGTCTAGTCAAACCTATATTATTTCCATTAGTCATGTATGGATGTGAGAATTGGACCATAAAGAAAGCTGAGCGCTGAAGAATTGATGCTTTCGAACTGTGATATTGAAGACTCTTGAGAGTCCCTTGGACAGAAAGGAGAACAAACCAGTCAATCCTAATGGAAATCAGTCTTGAATATTTATTAAGACTGATGCTGAAGCAGAAGCTCCAATACTTTGGCTCCCTAATGCAAAGAGAAAACTCCTTGGAAAAGACTCTGATGGAAAAGATTGAGGGCAAGAGGAGAATGGTGTGACAGAGGATAGGATGGTTGGATCCTATCCTCTAAATGGACATGACTAAATGGACATGAGTTTGAACAAACTCTGGGAGATTGTGAAGGACAAGGGACGCCTAGCAAGCTACAGTCCATGGGGATGCAGAGTTGGACAGGACTGAGCAGCTGAACAACAACCTGATAGTCTGTGCTCTACACCCTTTTCAAAATAAATCCCCTGAGGAAGGGATGTCCTCTGTCTTATGAACACATGTTCCTGTACCAAGAACAGAGCTCACAAATAGGGACAAGTGGATCAATAGAAGATTAACTAAAAATATATTGACTTTTTCTGGAAAGTCATAAAAGGATAAATTTCCTTGGAAAGGCTGCTAGAACCTTTTTATTGTCTTCTCCTCTTGGTTTACTGGCCCACTAACCCACTGATTCAAAATGCATGTTGTTGCTCAGTTGCCAGTTCATGTCTGATTCTTTGTGACCCCGTGCACTATAGCATGCCAGGCTCCTTTGTTCTCCAGTGTCTCTCAGAGTTTTCTCTAATTAATGTCCAATGCATCAGTGATGCTATCTGTCTCATCCTCTGCCACATTCTTCTCCTCTTGCTCTCAATCTTTCTCATCAGAGTGGTTTTTAATGATTCGGCTCTTTGCATCAGGTGGCCAAAGTATTGGAACTTCAGCTTCATCAACAGTCCTTCCAATGAATAGCCCCGGTTGATTTCATTTAGGATTGACTGGTTCGATTTCTTTGCCATCCAAGGGACTCTCAGGTTTAAAATACATAGGTGAGTCTAACAAATAACCCCCCAAAAGAGATAGAGAGAAATACTGGTAAGAATTCAAGTATCCAGCTTTTGATTCAGTCATAAAACCTACATAGAATCAAGTAAGTCTAGTATGAAATCAGAGCATAAAACAAACTTGGAGCCTGCAGAAAGAACCTGGACTCCAACAGTAGTGGCTGATGTAGTTAATAGTCATCTACAGGATAATAACAACACATAAGTAGAGGAAGGGCATGGTGGAGACTTTCCATACTTGCCCCGGGGAAGAGAGGGGGTGCTTTACCCATGTACTGAAACTTTGGTCAATTTATGGGAGAAACAGATGAAAAGATCCAGAAAGAGCCTAGGAACTGAGATTCACTTCTTGAAAAAGAGAATCCTGTTGGCCATGTGATTTAAAGGATCATGTAGCAAAATTGTACCAGCTCCTCCTGGCTCAGCACAAAAGAGGCATGGGGAAAATACAAACAGCTGGGGAGCAAATGAAAGGAAATATTACACCACTTATTCACTGAGAGAAGAATGCATGAGGAGCAGGTAAAGAGTAGCAGCCTGGATTGCTAGTGAAGAAAATGGTAGTACTTTTTTTTTTTTTTTTTTTTTTTTAAAGCCAAGGACCACAAAAAGCACAGGAAATGTAGTTTGCTTCTAAATATGGCACTCATTTTGGTGAGTTCCTTTGGTTTTAACGCTCTCCTCTCTGACAATCTGATTCATATGGAGCCATGTATATATGGAAACTTCCCCCTTTTTCTTTTGATCTGCAAATAATTTGAACAGGTGTTTACTTCTGAAAGCACATTTTGATTCAATCAAACAATGTTCCTGGAAAAAAAAAAAAAAAACCACTATGTGAAGAAGCAACACAGTTTGTTGAGAATAAAATTAAACTTAAATAGTTAATTTAATATGGGGTAAGACATGTACTGTTAAAACTGTGGTATATAAACATACATTTACCATTCTGATCTGAACTCAGTAAATTATGTGCCACATATGCTGCAGACAAATGTTTAGCTGCCACAATTTTAAAAATTTAGCAGAATTAGTAACAAATTACACATCCCTTTCTCCAGTGAAATGGCAAGTTAGATGTTTGTGCTCTGTAGCAATTAAATAAAAGTTAATTGAAAAATGAATGTTCCTCTGAATTCTCACTTTACCTGCAAAATAAACCACTATGCAGGCAAGTAAGCAAAGAGTCCTGGCTAGACCGTGAGGTAGTTATTGGAGTATATTGAATGTATAAAATGGGCAGAAACATTTTACAGACACATTTGGGAAGATACATACACCAGTCTCAAAATTTTGCATAGGCTTTGATGAAACAGCTCCTCTTCCAGTAATTTCCCATCATTTTTGTACAGATATATGATCTTCTTTTTCATTATTTAACATAGCAAAAAGTTAACAACTTTATATGGCTAGCATATAAAATAACATATATTTATGCATCTCTGAGAGACAGGCAATTCAGTTCAGTCGCTTAGTTGTGTCTGACCTTTTGCTACCTAAGAAGAATATACCATTTTAAGTGTTTATCATCTCCTTTTTTCCTATATTTACATGAATTTTCACTGCTAGTGCAAAGTGCTACTATCCATCCAGGGATGAAGATAACCCCCCAGTCAACACAGTCTGAATACTTGGTCCAGTCCTATACATGTGGTCCATCTAGAACACAAAATATCACACAATGAAGTCATGAAAATGTACAAAATAGAGTGATATTCACTGGTTTGAGAAAATGTTCACAGTATACTATGATATGAAACAGATATATGTTATAATATTTTTTAAAAGCACATGCAGGTACATAGAATATGTGCTGTTTGTGTATATGCTTATTGTGATGAGATTAAAAATTAAAGAGATGAAAATGTAGAGATTTTCATCTTGTGTTTTTCTTATTTATGCATTGAACATAGAGCATTATGTAATATGAAAAATATGCAAAATTCTGATTTATTTTGGCTTTACTAAATTTAAAAAAAAATGCATTTTTAGCCCAACACTGTGTTTTGGCAATTGGGAGACCCAGCCTCTCACTGTACCACTCCTTCCCATCCTTTGTCCTTCCTGGAATTAAAACTCAGAGAGAGAAAGGCAAGACTAACTATTATTCTACACCTCACTTCTTGTGTTGCAGATTTAGCATTACTTTTGTTGAAAACAACACAGTAGGGGCAGGAACCAGTAATTTTCCCCATAAAGAGGATTGGTGAAGTGATCACAGGAAGTGACATTTCAGTTGTTCTTTAAAGATAAGCATCTTTCTGACAAGTGAAAATGTAAACAATAGCACATCTCAAGTACTGGGAGCTGCATGGCAAAAAGCAAGGAAGCTTACCATTGCAAGAGGGATAAAGGCAAGGATGCTAAATGTTTGTAGCATGTTTACTAATCACAGAGTAATCATATGACTGTACTTTTGGCAGAAATTCCTATATGCCAAACCCCTCATGGCTGACTTACTCTGCATTTTGCATTTAAGTCTCACAGGCATGGGTCTTACTTATTTTTCTCCCTCTCTTTCTTTCCTTCCCCTCCCCAATTCTGCTTCTGGAAAAAGTGAAATTAGAAATTTGACGAATTTTGCAGAAGAATTAAATGAAATGAAAATGGAGGAGACACTTGGATGCGGTGATTATTTGATTCCTTTTGCCTTTCTGATTCTGTGAAATTTAGACCAGTAGTGAAGGACACACAGCCATGAAATTAAAAGACGCTTACTCCTTGGAAGGAAAGTTATGACCAACCTAGATAGAATATTCAAAAGCAGAGACATTACTTTACCAACAAAGGTTCGCCTAGTCAAGGCTATGGTCTTTCCTGTGGACAGAGGATGAGATGGCTGGATGGCATCACTGACTCGATGGATGCGAGTCTGAGTGACCTCCGTGAGCTGGTGATGGACAGGGAGGCCTGGCGTGCTGCGGTTCATGGGGTTGCAAAGAGTCGGACACGATTGAGCGACTGATCTGATCTGAAGGACACAAGGATAGGAGAAAGCTTATGTCTGTAGGCTTAATAACAATTGTTTTTCTTACTTGTAATAAATTTTAAGACTCACTTATTAATAGTCATATATGGTAAAAAGCATTTATTGAGTGCATAAGAGGTCCAGGGAGTACAATACAAGTTAAACATGATCTCATTCTCAGAAATCTCATGGTGGGACTATATTTTTGTACTTTAGTTAATTGTCTGTTTACCTGTGGGCAGAATGAATGGATGAATGAATAAGTGAATGGATAGTAAATTTGGCTAACAGAAGATGCAGAATCACTCAATGTGCAGCAGGCGCTGGTGTCAAGTTCAATTAGAACCTTTATTTGTGGTGAAGTCAACAGATAACATTGATACCTATCTGACCAAAAGGAAAAGAAAAACAAAATAAAACAAAACTTAAATAGCCTGTCTTTAGGTTATAAATATATTTCTGATCCTTATTGAAGTATTGCTAGTGCACTATGCTTGCACCTCAAATGAGCCTGTGTGAGGATCTGTGCTCACCCAGAGCCCAGATAAGGCAGAGGAGTCAGGAGGGAGGGTGGGGGATAGTCATCATTTGCTGTGGCCACAGGAAGGCGTGAGGAAGGGGACACTGAAAGGCAATATAAGACAAGAACATAAATGCTTGCTTTTATCTTTTGAGTGAAACTGAATCTGCCTGTGAGTTTTAGTTTCCTTATACAAATATCTGTTAAGGAAAAAAAAATCCTGGCAAGTCATATTACATCATCCTGACCAGTGATACATTTTATTAAATATATTAGTATTGCTTTAAAGAAAGATATGGTTATGTTAAACATTTTGTGAGAATGAAAAAAAAAAAAAAAAGCTCACCATAAATGAAAATTTCTTCCAATGCTTACAGATCAGAAACATTTTAAAATATGTTAATTAAAATTACAGGCTTCATTCACATTTCATGATTTCCTATACTGAGTGCTGTTCACATGTAATAAAGGATACAGTATTAAATGAAAAGATTGAAACATAAAATCAAGTTAAATCATCAGTAGTGTAGTAGTCAGAATTGATCTATGTAGTTGATTCTATTTTTACTACTTGGCTGTTACTATGTAGTTCCTTCTGCCCTTCCCTAAATCAGTCCCATTGACTCTGTCCTCCTTTTCTTTGTTCTCTAATTCCAGCCAGTCCACTTCATTATTCTTATATCTGAATCATCAGCACAGAACAGAGTATTCCAGGTCCAGGTCAGCAGAACATTTCAGTGTCGGAAAATGGACTGTAATTTTCCTGTTCCATGACATAATATCCATATTGAATCTCAAACATTGTTATTAGTTTTCCTTGGCTTAAAGGATCAGACAAACTATTATGTTTATAATTTTGCCTCTAAAATAAATAATAAAAATGTTTTAATTTGAAATATGCTTTAATATATTGAAATCATAGACCTTAGGTCATTATTTGTTGCTCCAGGCATTTAAAACCATGTAGTTCAGCAAAGGAATTGTATATCTATATATCAGTGTCTCTATTCACCTGCCCCAGAGCATATACAGCCTTCTAGAGAAGCTTACCCCCAGAACTGAAAGGTACTACCACCGAGGTACTACCACTCAGGCTTCAAGAGATGGTTCCACCATGATATCAAACCAGGATGGTACTTCAGGATGGTGGGAAACATGGCAAAATCAATCAATTCCATAAGCATGGGACAACTGCTGCACTTAATTTGCTGTGAAGTTTGTTTACTGATCAGAAGCAATTTTATGTGTAATATCAAGGCATTCAGTAAGTCCACAGATGATAGTTTAGTTAAAAGTATTATGCTTGGGGAAGGCAAATTCATATCCAAACTCTCTGTATTCCTGTAAGAATAAAATGCTGCCCTGTCCAGTGTGAAAGAGACCCAGTATAATCAAGTTGCAATCATTGATCACACTGGGGTATGATGTCCTACCAGAAATTCAGTGTTTGCTGAGGCAGACCGGGTGCTCAGTGGTGGCTTTTGTGAGTGATAGCCTGTGTTGCTGAGAACACACCTCCATCCCTGTCAGCTGAACCCAGTGGGTGAGGACAGGAGTGCCCCAGGGAAAGATGCTGAGTGATGCTCACAGAAGTGAAAGTAAAGCTGCCAGTCATGTCTGACCCTTTGTGACCCCATGGACTGTAGCCTGCCAGGCTCCTCCATCCATGAGATTTTCCAGGCAAGAATACCGGAGTGGGTTGCCAATTCCTCCTCCACAGAATGGGTCATCTATCCATCTGATTATTAGATCCTCTGCTTAGATCAACGTGTGAAATTAGTTGAAGTGGGAAATAAATATATTCATACTTTTTACTCATCCAGAGAACTCTACATACATGTTTCTTCTTTAGACCTCCTTTTGACTGATTTCCCAATTATATTCTTTCCAAGTTCCTGACAGTCCTGTCAAATCATAGGCCACAGTCTATGAATCAGTAAATAATCACAAGTCTTGGTAATTTCTCCTACTAAGTACAGTGCACAGCCCGGTGCACTGCTGAGTCCAGGCCACTGGGAGGATTTCCCTTCACAGTGTTCTGCAGGGGTATCCCAGGGAGGGGCTGCAGGGCTCCAACTGTGTTATCAAGTGATGCCTGCATATTGTGCAGGACCACCTGTAAACCAGGCATGGGTTTTCTCTTTCCTCAGTCAACTGATTATAAGAAATTCCTCTTGAGGGTGTAGCTGGGAACTGGGAGGGAAAAAGAAAGGTGAGATAAGTGTTGGCCATGGGTATTTGGACCACCTCTTCATGCAACTTGCTTGTGTCTTCAAGGCTTACTTGGATCCAGTTTCCTTCATGCTCTTTCTATTATAAGATGGAATGTTGCCAAGCACACTCAACTTTATAGTTTGGGTCAGACCACATCCAGTTCACAAACAGTGGTTCAGTTTGCATGGTATCTTGGTGATTCATGCTAAAGGTTCAGTCTTTACTAAGACCCAGTAGCTGATCAAAAACTGTCTTCCAAAAGCAGTTATTTGCATCAAATGTCAGGGCTTTGCTCCAAAATCCTAAGGGTCTGCACTGTGAGTTACCTACAGAAGCTCACACAAGGCTCCAAAGAACACCTCTATCTGCCACTGTGGAATTGTGTAGCCTAGGAGAGTGTGAGTCAGCTGCCCAGCCCACTCCTGTTCTGGGCTTCACCCAAAACTAGCAGCTTTCAGGTCACAGGGAAAATGAGCTGGAGCAGAACACTCAAGTGAAAAATTTTGTTTCCAAAACACTAAGAGGACTTCTTGGCATTGCACCTCCTTTTTGTTATAGAGGTGACCTGGCACAGTGATTTTCCTTTGCCTTAGAAATGTTATCACATGTCCACACTACTGACCCCTAGAAATTTTACTGAGGTGGAAGGCCTCTGAGTTTTCACTGGATTTGTTTCTCATCTTGTGACACACAAATGTCTAAGAGTAAGCCCAGTGCAATTGATACATCTTGCTTATCAGTGTAATTCCATCAGGATAATGGACCAGTGTGATACCTTCTGGAGGGAATGGTGTTAGAGAGCCCTGCATCCTAGACAGTTATGTAGGGATGGAGAGTGGGCATAGCCCTGAGATCACACAGGAAGGTATATTGCTGGCCTTGACAGCTTTCTGCAAACTTCTTCTTGGTATCAAGAAGAAAGCATTTGCTAGACTAATAATTTCATACCATGTGTGAGTGGACATGGTCATTTGCTTAAGCAACCTAACCATATCTAGAGCAGTAGCTGTAGTTGGAGCTACACCTAGTTAAGTTTACAATAATAACCCATAGTCATTCTTCAAGATCCATCTGTCTTCTGCACAGGCCAAGTAGGTGAGTTGCCTGGAGATGTGATCATTGCCACTCCTGAATTCTTCAGGTTCTTGATGGTGACACTAATGTCTGCAAGCCCTCTAAGAGCACAGGATTGCTTTCAGTTTGCTATGTTCTTAGATAGAGGCAATTCTAGTGGCTTCCAGTTGGCTTTTTCTACCATAATATCTCTCACTCCACTATTTAGGGAACTGATGTGAAGATTCTGCCAGTTACTGATTTAATCTATTCCAATTACACATTTTGGAACTGGGAAAATAACCATAGAATGGGATTGGTCACACTGTAAGATGGATCTGAACTAAAATTCCATTGATCTCTTGATCTTCATAAACCCCAATCCAATGGGTAGACTGGAATAACATTTTCAGTTCCCTGGAATTAGTATGAATTCTGAGCTAGCAATCCTTCGAAAGTCTGATTATTTCCTTTTCTGTGGTGCACAGTAATCCTGGTGGAAGGCCATGTCTTCCTTTGAAGGCTGGGATAAAGATTAATAGTGTCAATTTTGACAATACATCAGGATTCTTCCTCAAGGTAACATGACCTCCATTTCATTCAAGG
This sequence comes from Tragelaphus eurycerus, assembly GCA_935064755.1. Classification (NCBI taxonomy): domain Eukaryota; kingdom Metazoa; phylum Chordata; class Mammalia; order Artiodactyla; family Bovidae; genus Tragelaphus; species Tragelaphus eurycerus. The sequence goes on along the minus strand of CAKXYN010000216.1, from coordinate 820,448 downwards.
AATTCTGGATTTGATGTTTGGAAGTTGAATGAGGGGTGGGACTCTTTAGAAGTGATCTAAAATTCTTCTTCTTGTAGAGATCAAGTAAGACTGACCAACCAGTTCTCTTCTAGAAACATTGTGATCAAATAGCCAACACCATAAGTCTCTGCATGTCATAGTCTTATTGCAGTTTGCCTCCACTGTGTGTTATGGTAACCACATCCACCTCGTCTTTCACAATTTGTTACTGCCCATTGGCCTCTGCCACCATGGGTCTGATTATCCTCATTGCATTTAAGATCATTGGCAACAATTCTCACTGTAATTTTTCATCTACAGAATTCTTTAGAAACCCAGGTATTTCCCTCAAAAATTTATTTCTCATAGTTTTAGTGAAAGGTGTGTCCACTGGACCCTCCTGGGGCAGATGAACAGGTCAGACATGATAAATCCACTCTAACATCCAGATCTTTGTACACTTCCTCTTACAGAAAACCAAGGCATGTCTGGCATTTCAACTTTACCTAGTGTAACAGGGACTATTATGTCCATGTTCTAACCAGCCAATCAACCTATTAAATGAATTGTTAGAGCTCTTTTTAACCCTTCTGATTATATATTAAATTCATAATCTCTGATTAGTGGGCTCACATCCAGTTTTCTCTTCTTTTTACCATTTTGTTACATCCTTGTTATGTATTCATATACCTACTTCTTGGATTTACTCTGCATAAACTGGAAAATTTATGCAGTTCTTTTGGAGTGTAGTAAATTTACTTATGGGTCACAGTCTGTATCTCAATTTTGGGGGACCTTCCAGGACTTGAGTCTGCTAATAAGTCTAGAGGCAAAGAGGAGTGAGTCCTGGGGAGAATCAGCACTGTCTTGTAAGGTAAGTGCCACAGGAAGAGCATAATTACCCTTTTCAGGCAGGGGTAGGTGGGCAGTCTCTACTGTCAAAGAAGATTCAGCAATATTTAGTAAAATTTAATTCAATGTCCTAGGTTTCATCAGAATTTGCCCACATATCCCCATGCTGATTCTTAGGATCCCATTCTTTCCAAAGTAATGTCCTCACTTCACCAATACACACCCTGCACTTTGTGTATAGTTCATCCACTCATTGGATGAAATTCAGGTTCTGTTTTTAGCAATTTCACTTCTGTCTCTGAAAGAGATAAGGATTTTCTTCAGGGCAGACAAAGAAAATCTAAAATCACTTACAAAGCATTTGAACTGAGAATCTGAAGCCTTGAGGTTCTGAGCTCCTCCATTTCTTTCCCCATTTGTCTACAGCAATTAGGAGCAAATTGCTGAACTCAAGACACTCCTTAGTTGGATAAAAACATAGAAAAGTATCCAATATATGGTCAGCCAGAAATTTGCTTCTTGTTAAGTACTTGATTAAAAGTATCCAGTGTCACTAAAAATATTCTACTCAGCCGTCCTGGTGCTCCAACTCAAGGAATGCAAACTCTCTTCCAGGAATCTTTCTTATTATGGAGGCCCGTAATGATCTGTCTGAATCACATGATTGTATACCTGCAATAATAATTCCTTCTCAAACCGTGACCAAAAAAGTAAAGCTAAGTGAGAACTAATTTGTTATATTTTCTTGGCACTAGAGACTTTTTAAGTTTTTTTTTTTTTTTTAATTCTACTAAACCATTCTTCCAAACAATTAGGGTCAGGATTTTGGGCCCCTACCAGATTACTTTAAAACTTAATTTGAATAGAAAGTCACCTGAAATTCATTAATCAACTAGGATATTTTAAAACATATCAAAATTTCATCTGAGTTCATTAATTATGAATTAAACCTTAATCCATAAGAAGATGTTGTTGTATCTGCATGTCTGTGTATATTATTTGCATTACAAAGATATCCACTTTGTGGTAAAAAAAAAAAAAATCAAAAACAAAAAACAATATGCAAAGGTGTTATTCTGCATATATCTGTTACTATATTGAGGGCTTCCCTGGTAGCTCAGCTGGTAAAGAATCTGCCTGCAATGCAGGAGACCCTGGTTCAATTTGTGGGTCAGGAAGATGCTCTGGAGAAGGGATAGGGTACCCACTCCAGTATTCTGGGGTTTCCCTTGTGGCTCAGTTGGTAAAGAATCTGCCTGCAATGTGGGAGACCTCGCTTTGATCCCTGGGTTGGGAAGATATCCTGGAGGAGGGCATTGGAGACCATTCCAGTATTCTTGCCTAGAGAATCCCCATGGGCAGAGGAACCTGACCAGCTCCAGTCATGGACCATCAGTGCACTTTTTAATAGTGGAAATATCTTATGTTTTATGAAATGAAAATAGAGAACCAATTCCAGAAGCCAAGAACAAATTCAGAAAAGTCATCCTTAAGATTTTGTTCCTCTAGAAACATACTCAGTACTATAATATGTATCAGCCAGTGCTGTCTGCAGAAGCAATAGTGTATATAATGTTTTAGATATAGATATGAACTTTTGCACTCTAGTCCCCAATAATGAAAAAGACATCTTTTTTGGGTGTTGTTTCTAGAAGGTCTTGCAGGTCTTCACAGAACCATTCAACTTCAGCTTCTTTAGCATTATTGTTCGGGGCGTAGACTTGGATTACTGTGATACTTAATGGTTTGCCTTGGAAAAGGACAAAGATGATTCTGCCATTTTTGAGACTGTATCCAAGTATTGCATTTCAGACTCTTTTGTTGACTATGAGGGCTACTCCATTTCTTCTAAGGGATTCTTGCCTGCAGTAGTAGATATAATGGTCATCTCCGTTAAGTTCACCCATTCTAGTCCATTTTAGTTCATTGATTCCTAAAATGTTGATGTTCATTTTTGGGATCTCCTGTTTGACCACTTCCAATTTACCTTGATTCATGGACCTAACATTCCAAGTTCCTATGCAATATTGCTCTTTACAGCATCGAACTTCACTGCCATCACCAGTCACACCTACAACTGAGTGTTGTTTTTGCTTTGGCTCCATCTCTTCATTCTTTCTGGAGTTATTTCTCCACCAATCTCCAGTAGCATATTGGGCCCCTGACAACCTGGGCAATTCATCTTTGAGTGCCCTGTCTTTTTGCCTTTTCATACTGTTCATGGGATTCTCAAGGTAAGAATACTAAAGTGGTTTGCCATTCCATTCTACACTGGACCACGTTTTTTGAGAACTCTCCACCATGGCCAGTCCATCTTGGGTGGCCCAACACAGAATGGACCATAGTTTCTGAAACACAAGCTGGAATCAAGGTTCCTGGGGGAAATAATAATCTAAGATATGCAGATGACATCACCCTTATAGCAGAAAGTGAAGAAGAAATAAAGAGGCTCTTGATGAAAGTGAGAGGAGAGTGAAAAAGTTGGCTTAAAACTCAACATTAGGAAAACTAAGACCATGGCTTCTGGTCCCATCACTTCATGGCAAATAGAAGGGGAAATGATAGAAATAGTGAGAGACTTTATTTATGTATTTATTTATTTATTTTGGACTCCAAAATCACTGCAGATAGTGACTGGAGCCATAAAATTAAAAGACACATGCTCCTTGGAAAGGAAGTTATGATCAACCTAGACAGCATATTAAAAAGCAGAGACATTATTTTGCCAACAAAGATCCATCTAGTCAAAGCTATGAATTTTATAGTAGTCATGTCTGGATGTGAGAATTGGACCAGAAAGAAAGACACATCAAAAAATTGCTGCTTTTGAATTGTGGTGTTGGAGAAGACTCTTGAGAGTCCCTTGTACTGCAAGGAGATCCAACCAGTCCATCCTAAAGGAAATGAATCCTGAATATTCATTGGGATGAATGAAGCTGAAACTCCAATACTCTGGCCACCTGATGCAAAGAACTGACTCACTAGAAAAGCCTCTGATGCTGGGAAAGATTGAAGGCAGGAGAAGAAGGTTACAACAGAGGATGAGATGATTGGATGACATCACTGATCAATGGACAGAGTTTGAGTAAGCTCTGGGAGTTGGTATTCGACAGGGAGGCCTGGTGTCTTGCAGTCTGTGGGGTCACAAAGAGTTGGACACGACTGAGCAATTGAACTGAACTGATAGATATGAACATGGATGCTTATGATGCATATACAGGGGTTTATTTTAGCAATATGGCTCAAATGATTACAGGACCTGACAAGTTCAAAATTCCTAGGGCAGACTGATAGGCTAGGAACTCAACTCAGTTCAGTCACTCAGTCATATCCGAATCTTTGTGACCCCATGGATTGCAACACGCCAGGCTTCCTCGTCCATCACCAACTCCTGGGTTTTACTCAAATTCATGTCCATTGAGTAGGTGATGTAATCCAATCATCTCATTCTCCATCATCCCTTTCTTCTCCTCCTGCCTTCAGTCTTTCCCAGAATCAGGATCTCTTCAAATGAGTCAGTTCTTTGCATCAGGTGGCCAAAGTATTGGAGCTTCAGCATCTGTGCTTCCAATGAATATTCAGGACCAATTTCCTTTAGGATGGACTGGTTGGATCTCCTTGCAGTCCAAGGGACTCTCAAGAGTCTTGCTCAACACCACAGTTCAAAAACATCAATTCTTCAGTGCTCAGCTTTCTTTATAGTCCAACTCTCACATCCATCAGATCAGATCAGATCAGTCGCTCAGTCGTGTCCGACTCTTTGCAACCCCATGAACCGCAGCACGCCAGGCCTCCCTGTCCATCACCAGCTCCCGGAGGTCACTCAGACTCACATCCATCGAGTCAGTGATGCCATCCAGCCATCTCATCCTCTGTTGTCCCCCTCTCCTCCTGCCCCCGATCCCTCCCAGCATCAGAGTCTTCTCCAATGAGTCAACTCTTCGCATGAGGTGGCCAAAATACTGGAGTTTCAGCTTTAGCATCATTCCTTCCAAAGAAATCCCAGGGCTGATCTCCTTCAGAATGGACTGGTTGGATCTCCTTGCAGTCCATACATGCCTACAAAAAAAAAAAAAAAAGACAGCTTTCACTAGATGGACCTTTATTGGCGAAGTAATGTCTCTGCTTTTGAATATGTTGTCTAGATTGGTCATAACTTTTCTTCCAAGGAGCAAGTGTCTTTTAATTTCATAGCTGCAGTCACCATCTGCAGTGATTTTGGAGCCAGAAAAAATAAGCTCTGTCATTGTTTCCCCATCTATTTGCCATGAAGTGATGGATCCAGATGCCACGATCTTAGTTTTTTGAATGTTGAGTTTTAAGCCAGATTTTTCACTCTCCTCTTTCACCTTCAAGAAGCTCTTTAATTACTCTTCACTTTTTGCCATAAGGTTGGTGTCATCTGCATATTGAGGTTATTAATATTTCTCCCAGCAATCTTGATTCCAGCTTGTGCTTCATCCAGTCCAGCATTTCTCATGATGTACTCTGCATATAAGTTAAATAAGCAGGGTGACAATATAAAGACTTGACATACTCCTTTCCCTATTTGAATCCAGTCTGTTCCATGTCCAGTTCTAATTGTTGCTTCTTGACCTGCATACAGATTTCTCAGGAGGCAGGACAGGTAGTCTTATATTCCCATCTCTCGGAGACGTTTCCTCACTTCGTTGTGATCCGCATCGTCAAAGGCTTTAGCATGATCAATAAAGCAGAAGTAGATGTTTTACTGAGACTCTCTTTCTTTTTAAATGATCCAACAGATATTGGCAATTTGATCTCTGGTTTCTCTGCCTTTTCTAAATCCAGCTTGAATATCTGGAAGTTCATGGTTCACGTACTGTTGAAGCCTTGATTGGAGAATTTTGAGCATCACTTTACTAGCATGTGAGATGAGTGCAATTGTGTGGTGTTATGAGCATTGCCTTTCTTTGGGATTGGAATGAGAACTGAACTTTTCCAGTCCTGTGGCCACTGCTGAGTTTTCCAAATTTGCTGGCATATTGATTGCAGTATTTTCACAGCATTATCTTTAAGATTTGAAATAACTCAATAATATTGCTTCTTAAATCTATAGGTGAACCAGTAGGTCATAAACTCAAGAAGAATTTCTGTTCTACAATTTTGAGACATAATTCCTTATTTTCTGGGAAATCTATTTTTGGTTTTAAGGTCTTCAGCTGATTGAATTAAGCCCCTTATCCACCACCCCCTACATTTTCAACATTGAGGATAATATCTTGTACTTAAAATCTTATTTAAAATTTGTAAACACTAATCTCTCTAAAAAAAATCTTTACAGTAACATTTAGATTAGCCTTTGACCAAGCGACTGGGCACCATCACTTGACCAAATTGACGCATGCAATTCACTGCCTTATTCCTCACAGTGCTACTGAGTGTCAGTTGCCTTCTTTAGTACGCTGTGACCCCCTAAGTAGGAGTAGGGACCTGAGCCTGGGAGAATTCAAGTAGGATCTGGCACGCAATTTATGTCTTATGACCTGCAAATAAAAAGTATAATGTACCCAGAGTTTTTATTCTAGGAATACAGTTGGAAATATAAAAAATTGAGAGACAACCAGAAAGGCAAATGGTTAAATTTTATATAACCTTAAGCAGTCAAGGCAATGAAAATTGCCTATAAGCTAAAATCATGAATAAAAAGCAAATAAGAAGTGTTTAAGTGTTGAGAAACTTTTGTTTCTGAGAACACATAAAGTGACATAAAATAAAAAATTGAAACAGTAAGAAGGAGATGATAAAGATGCCTTCATTCTAATTTTCATGAAATCTATCATAGTTGAAACTCCTATTTTTTAAGTAACCTAATGTATCTTGAAAAGTCACTGCTCCTACCCAACTTGAATTCATTTGAGTCTTGTATACAAAAGAGAATTCAATATATTTTTTTTAAGGGGAAGTGTTGTTTACTCTGAAGTTTGAGGAATTAATAAGAGCAAAAACCAGGGGCACAAGTTAAAATGCACCTGCCTGTTTTTATATCACAGTCTGCGCTCCAACATGCAAGGAACAAGAAAGGGAAGACACAAAAAGGAGCTCTAAGCAGCATATAATCCATTCTGGCAGCACTGGGAAGCCACTGTAGAAATTTAACTCTTGGAAAAGATACAATGCATTGTCAATACTGATTACTCATTTTTTTTTCAGTTTTAGATTCAAGAATATGTAGTGTTTGAATTTTTTTAAGCAAGCATCTATTTATTTTCAGTAAATAAAGTGAAAGTAAAAATTATTTACATATTTCTTCAATTTAAGATACAAAATTGAAAAGTCAAAAATAGTTGAATTTATAAATATGTAAAAAGTATCTTTAGAATCATTAAGGTCTGAATGTGAGTCCAAAAATAACACCAGATTTGATTTACTTAAGATCTCTGGAATCATGGGGATAAACTGGGGCAGACTAGAGATGCACACAGGGCTGGAGCAGCAGATGGTCCATGGCATCCCTGGATAGGAGAGATGGGGAAAGCTGTGAAAAGGGCAATGTATCCAAACATTCTGGGGTGATTTCACAACACTTAGTACCCAATGGAGTTTGGAAATAATGAAAATGGTAAGCAAGATGACTTCCAAGCTCCTGCCTTAAGAAATAGAATGATATCAATATTCTCTGTGAGAATGTAAATTAAAATGCATTATGGATTTTGTATAGTTTAAAGGAGAATTCACCAGGAATATTTTGAACTGAAGAAATACAATTCATTTCTCAAATATTTGTAAATAAGAGATAAGGACATTTTTGAAAGGGAAAGATAATGAATTACACTTGTTTAGGAAATATTTGCAAATTTTGTTCATATGAGAGCATAGAAAGATCTCTACTGTTGTCACAGAAGTGGGGGAAAGAAAGAGAGAGCAAACTGCACTCCACTTATTATCTTTTCTTTTGGACATCTTCGGGTCCCTGGACTCAGCCACAGAGAACAAAGGCTGCTGTGACCCTCTGTAGGAAGTGCAAGTGTGAGGGCTGTACCACTCAAGTTGGCTCAACCTTGAATTACACGGTTTTATACCAAAACTCCAGTATTTTGGCCATCTCATGCGAAGAGTTGACTCATTGGAAAAGACTCTGATGCTGGGAGGGATTGGGGGCAAGAGAAGAAGGGGACTAAAGAGGTTGAGGTGGCTGAATGGCATCACTGACTCGATGGATGTGAGTCTGAGTGAACTCCGGGAGTTGGTGATGGACAGGGAGGCCTGGTGTGCTGCAATTCATGGGGTCGCAAAGAGTCGGACATGACTGAGTGACTGAACTGAACTGAACTGACACCGAGACCCTGAAACTGATGAGGCTGTGTATCCAGTTTGCTAGAGACTTGATTGGAAAACACTTTACTTTAAGTCATTTACATTTATCATAAATATTTAATCAAAGTTGCCAAGTGTACTTTGAAGTACAAACAGCAGTCATTTCTTAACTCAGGTGTCTAGACTAATCAAACCTTAAGAAAAAGTGCCACATTTATAACGATACCATCATTTTATTAAATCATTTCAGTTAAATTTGATTTCAGTGCAAAAATCACAACATTTGCTTTTCTCTGGTAGAAATGCTGCTCAGGGCTGTAATTTTAATTTGATTGAAGGGCAGCCAGCTTGTGGGGTTTGGGGCAATAAGTGAAGTTCAAAACCATGTGACTCTCATTCAGCCCCACCTTTGCGACTCTGCTTTAAACTGAAAAAAGCAAATGGAAAATGTTTTCTACACCTAATCCCTTATCTTTCTTCTTTTTTCAAGCTACATTTCTACTCTCCTGAAATAGGCAATCTTTTGCTAAAGTTGTTAAACTGTGCCAGTAATATATCTTATTCCTGAAACATCAAGAAAACAATATTACTGGAGTTTTTATTCATATTTTGCTGACTCCTAGATTGAGAAAAACCAAGAAGATATACACGGAGGCTACAGATGTTATCGTTCTTAGAAAAATAGATCATGAAACTGTGTAATCTCTTATTACAACATTGTTGAAACAGTATTTCTTTGGGCTCCATTGACTTTTATAAAATGCTTTGAATACATGTATCCCAATGTCCATTGCAACAGTATATACAATAGCTAGGACATGAAAGCAACCTAAATATCCATCAACAGAGAAATGAGTAAAGAAGATGTAGTACAAATGCACAATGGACTATTATTTAACCATAAAAAAGAACAAAATACTTCTTTTGCAGCAACATGAATGAACATAGAGATTGTCATACTGAGGTAAGTCAGATAGAGAAAGGCCTATATCATATGATATCATTTATATGTGGAATCTAGGAAAAATGGTACAAATGAACTTATTTACAAAGCAGAAATAATGTCACAGGTGTAGAAAACAAACTTATGGTTACCAAGAAGGAAACAGGGGTGGGAACCTGGGAGATTGGGATTGACAAATACACACTAGTATATATTAATAAATAACTAATAAGGACCTACTATATAGCACAGGGAACTCTACTGTGTAATGACCATATGGGAAAAGAATCTAAAAAATGAGTGTATATTGGTTCAGATGGTAAAGAATCTGTGTGCAGTGCAGGAGACCAGATTCCATTCCTGGGTCAGGAAGATCCCTTGGAGAAGGAAATGCCTACCCAGTCCAGTATTTTTGCCTTGAGAATTCCATGGACAGAGGAACCTGGTGGGCTACATAATAGTTCACAGGGTTGAAGAGTCAGAAAAGACTGAGCAACTAACACTTTTCACTTTCACATTTCCATATGTATATTAAAACTGCTTTACTTTACTACACCCCAGAAACTAACACAACATTGCAAATCACTATACCCTAATAAAATTTTTTAATGTTTTAAAGAGCATATTTGATTATATTGATTATATATACTTTTATATATTGCCTAGCACAAAAAACTGCTGTATTTGGACATAATAAAAATATACCAGTCTTCAGTGCTTAACACATTGTTCTTTAATTTTTAATAAGTTGCTCTTGATAATTCTATGTTTAACTTATTGAGGAAATGCCAAACTGTTTGGGGCAACACTTATGCCATGTAAATATTTCTTCAGAGAATCATCAATGTAATGGATATGAGAGACTTCCTATTTCAATAGAAATGTAGATTTGGCCATTCTAGGACCCACTGTAATAGTAATTATAATTATTGCTATTATAATCATGTTTATGGATAATAAAATACATTGTGATTTTTCATATGCTTTGACAATCATTTATCTGAGCTTTATGACAATGCAACTTGGATATTTGATACTATGCATTTTGGACTTCCCCAGTAGCTCAGTGGTAAAGAATTCGCCTGAAATTCAGGAGACCTGGGTTCAATTCCTGGGTTGGGAAGATCCCCTGGAGAAGAGAGTAGCTACTCACTCCATTATTCTTGCCTGGAGAATTCCATGGACAAACTAGCCTGGCAGGCTACAATCCAAGGAGTCACAAACTTATGTATTTTATGCAAACTTACTTAACATACATTCTTCTAAAATGTGATCTATTTTTCCTTAATTTTAGATCACTGAAGATTAGATATATTTTCTTAATTCATACAGTAAATCTTTTATCTATAACTTTGAAAAAAAAAATATTGATCACAAACCCTAGAGAGATTTTGGAATCAAAAAGTAATTTCAGAAGAGCGTAGCTGAATTTTATCAAGAATACATTTCTAAGATTGAATGCATTTCATAAGATTAGATATATGCATCTCTAAATGATTTTATTAGTGACTTACTCACTAAATGGCTTGTTCCCATTAATTCTGAGGACTAAAATTTTAAGGGAATTAGGAAAAAAAGCAGCAAAATCCTATTGATTCATGTCAAACAATGATATATTTAATTTCTTCTACTCCTGTTGCCTACCACATAAAATAAGTGCTTTATCAAAAAGTCAATCTTAAGAAAAGATATTTTTCAGGAAAGAGAAAATTAGAGAATAGAGAACATTCAAGCAATAGAAAGATTAGAGATAAATTTTTTTTACAACAGTCTTATCTGTTTCCCAACAGGAATGAAAGACAAAATGTAAATTAAAAAAGGTAACTTTAAATGATCAAGTTTTATTCATTGAATCATTGATTTATATGGTAGATTAAATTGGATAAGTATTAGGTACAAGTTGCTAGGGATACAAAGATGACTCAAGAATGGTTTTTGAAGAGACAGATATGTTAAAAAACAAACAAACAAAAAAACCCATAACTGCCTTGGATTAGGGCAGGGAAGTGAGAAAATACTTCTGTTTCTTCTCTGGGCTTCTTACTCTCTCTCCATGTCAATTTGCATTAGAATTTTATCCCATGCTGTTTTCCCTTCCTGGACTATTCTGTCTCAGAAGATATTCCAACTTTAAACTGAGAGTCTCCAAATCTACACCTCTGGCCCAGACTCTTCTGAGGACCAGACTCTCATATCTACTACTGCAAAGTGGATGTTCTGGGACATTTTATGAGCATTATGTGGAAAATGGAACTCATCATCCCTAATCCTTCCTCTCAGATTTATGTCATCTGTGATTTTAATGATTCATTCATTCTTTTTATTTATATAGGGAACTCTATTTTAAGTCAAATTCAGAATAAAGTGTTAGAAATAAAAGCTTAACATGAGAGACTGCATTTATGGAGCTTATAAATTTATTATACTCATTGACACACATATCAAGATTGCCAATCACTATTCTAACTGATTTGAATTAAAGAGAAGTTTAATAAAGCCTTAGCCAAGCCAAAAAATAATAGTCCAGGTTCTTAAGCAGGTATATAACTGGGGAGTAGATTGAAGAAAGGAGAAACACTGTTTATGAAGCCACAGTCAGCTTGAGTCCTAGAGGATAAAGAGGGTTTGGGTGGTGAATGAGTCATAGAACATTATGGGGAAAGAAGGTGGTTGAAGTGGTCAGAAAAACATCTTAGAAACTTGCAATCATAAAATGTTTACAAAAATTCACCATTTTCCAATTCATTAAGAAATTTCAAAGGATCAATGTAATAGAAATCACAGTCTCTGACCATTGCATTTAATTTGGAAATCAGCAGTGACAAATATAAATGCAATCATAAAGATGACAGATGAACCTGGACCACAGGTTCTTTCTCTTTCTCTATTTGGTAGCTCAACAAAGAGCTGACTTGAACATCTAGATTAACTCAACAGAATAGCTATTTCCAGTCCTGAGAGCCATTGGCTTCATTTTTCCACCAGGCTCACACTGAACAGAAAGGTTTACTGTTTCACCTGCCTGGATATCCCAGCCAGTCCATCATGCTCATAGAGATGTGGGATCCAGGGCCAAGTTCTACCCCAGAATTCCTTTCCATGTGTGCTCAGGCTCTCTCCACTGTCTTGCCCTCACCCTCAAGGTACTTTACTCAGGGTGGTGAGGGGAAGGGGTGACGTTTCCCATTGTCTCCTCTGCCTGTACATTGGACAGGGAATCTTATTTTACATTTATTCTGCATGTCTTTAATGATGTGTGTCTGGACCTATTAGGCACAGAATCATAGTAACAAAAGTTCAAGTTTAAGGTCTTATATGTAGTATTTTATTTCTTAATTTATTAATTTTTACTGAAGGATAATTGCTTTACAGAATTTTGTTGTCTTCTGTCAAACCTCACCATGAATCAGTCATAGGTATATATATATCCCCTCCCTTTTGAAACTTCTTTCCCATTCCACCACTCTAGGTTGATACAGAGCCCTGTTAGAGTTTCCTCAGTCATATAGCAAATCCCCATTGGCTATATATTTTACATATGGTAATTTAAATTTCCATGTTATTTTTTCCATCTCATCATCTCTTCCCCTCTCCCCATGTCCATAAATTTATTCTCTAATCTGTTTCTCCATTGTTGTCCTGTAAATAAATTCTTCAGTACCATTTTTCTACATTCTGTATATATGTGTTAGAATATGATATTTGTCTTTCTCTTTCTGATTTACTTCACTCTGTATAATAGGTTCTAGGTTCACACACCTCATTAGAATTGACTCAAATGGGTTTCTTTTTATGGCTGAGTAGAGATATTACTTTGCTAACAAAGGTCGTCTAGTCAAGGCTGTGTTTTTCCAGTGGTCATATATGGATGTGAGAGGTGGACTGTGAAGAAAGCTGAGTGCTGAAGAATTGATGCTTTTAAACTGTGGTGTTGGATAAGACTCTTGGGAGTCCCTTGGGCTGCAAGGAGATTCAACCAGTCCATTCTGAAGGAGATCAGTCCTGGGTGTTCATTGGAAGGACTGAGACTGAGACTGAAACCCCAATACTTTGGCGACCTCATGCGAAGAGTTGACACATTGGAAAAGACTCTGATGCTGGGAGGGATTGGGGGCAGGAGGAGAAGGGGATGACAGAGGATGAGATGGCTGGATGGCATCACCGACTCGATGGACATGAGTTTGGGTAAACTCCGGGAGATAGTGATTGACAGGGAGGCCTGGCATGCTGCGATTCATAGGGTCGCAAAGAGTCAGACACAACTGAGCGACCGAACTGAACTGAACTGAATATTCCATTGTGTGTATGTACCACAGATTCTTTATCCATTCATCCGTCAATAGACATCTAGGTTGCTCCCAAATACTAGCTATTGTAAACAGTGCTGCAATGAACAATGGAATACATGTGTCTTTCAATTTTGGTTTCCTTAGGGTATATGCTTAAGAGTGGGATTGCTGGGTCATATGGTGATTTCATTCCTAGTTTTTTAAGAAACCTCCATACCATCTTCCATAGTGGCTATATCAATTTACCTTCCCATCAACAGTGCAAGAGTGTTCTCTTTTCTACACACCTTCTACAGTACTTATTGTTTGTAGACATTTTAATGATGGCCATTGTGACCAATGTGAGGTAAAATCTCATTGCAGTTTTGATTTGTACTTTTCTAATAACGAGCTATGTTGAGCATTTTTTCATGTGTTTGTGAGCCATCTGTATGTCTTCTTTGGAGAAATGTCTGTTTAGATCTTTTTCCCATTTTTTGATTGGGTTGTCTGTTTTTTTTGGTATTGTGTTGCATGAGCTGCTTGTATATTTTGTAAATTAATCCTTTCTCAGTTGTTTCACTTGCTATTATTCTTTCCCATTCTGAGAGGTGTCTTTTCATCTTGTTTACTTTCTTTTGTTATGCAAAAGTTTTTAAGTTTAATCAGGTCCTACTAGTTTACTTTTCTTTTTATGTATGTTACTCTAGGAGGTGGGAAATAGAGGATCTTGCTTTGATTTATGTCATCGAGTGTTCTGTATGTTTTCCTCTAAGAGTTTTATACTTTCTGGTCTTACATTTAGGTCTTTAATCCATTTTTAGCTTATCTTTGTGTATGGTGTTAGGAAGTGTTCTAATTTCATTCTTTTAGATGTAACTGTCCAGTTTTCCCAGCACCATTTATTGAAGAGGCTGTCTTTGCCTCATTGTATATTCTTGCCTCCTTTGTCAAAAATAAGGTACCCATCAGTTCATGAGTTTATTTCTGGGCTTTCTATCTTGTTCCATTGGTCTCTATTTCTCTGTGTGTGTGTGTGTGTGTGTGTGTGCCAGTACCATACTGTATTGATGACTGTAGCTTTTTAGTATAATCTGAAGTCAGGATGATTGATTCCTCCAGCTCCATTCTTCTTTCTCAAGACTGCTTTGGTTATTCGGGGTCTTTTGTGTTTCCATATGAATTGTGAAATTTTTTGTCCTAGGTCTTTGAAAAATGTCATTGGTATTTTGATACGGATCACACTGAATCTGTAGATTGCATTCAATAGTCTAATCTTTTTCACAATATTGATTCTTCCTACCCAGGAACATGGAATATCTTTCCATCTGTTTTTTTGGTCATCTTTGATTTCTTTCAATAGTGTTTTATAATTTTCTGTGTACAGTTCTGTGGTCTCCTTAGGTAAGTTTCAGTTCAGTTCAGTAGCTCAGAGGTGTCCAGCTCCTACTACTAGATATTTAATTATTTTTCCTGCAATGGTGAATGGTATCGATCCTTTAATTTCTCTTTCTGATTTTCATTGTTAATATATAGAAATGCAAATTATTTCTGTGTGTTAATTTTGTATCCTGCAATTCTGCTAAATTCACTGATTAGCTCTAGTAATTTTCTGATACTATCTTTTCTATGTACAATATCATGTCATCTGCAAACAGAGAGAGTTTTGCTTCTTCTTTCTTGATCTGGATTCCTTTTATTTCTTTTTCTTCTGATTGCTATAGCTAGGACTTCCAGAACTATGTTGAATAATAATGGTGAAAGTGAACACCCTTGCCTTGTTCTTTACCTTAGGGGGGATGCTTTCAGTTTTTCACCATTGAAAACAATGTTTTCTGTAGGCTTATCATATATGACCTTGACTATGTTGAGGTAAGTTCCTTCTATGCCTATTTTTTGAAGGGTTTTAATTATAAATGACTGCCGAATTTTGTGAAACGTTTTTACTGCCATCTATTGAGATTATCCTACAGTTTTTATATTTTCATTTGTTAATATTGTGTATCACATTGATTGGTTTGCATATATTGAAGAATCCTTGCATCCCTGGAATATATCCAACTTGATCATGGTGTATGAACTTTTTGATGTGTTGCTGAATTCTGTTTTCTAAATTTTTGTTGAGGATTTTTGCATCTATGTTCATCATTGATATTGGCCTGTAGTTTTCTTTTTTTGTGTGTTGTCTTTCTCTGGTTTTGATTTCAGGGTGATGGTGGCATCATAGAATGTTTTTGGACGTGTTCCTTCCTCTGCAAGTTTTTTGAAAGAATTTTAGAAGGATAGGCATTAGTTCTTCTCTAAATGATTGATAGAATTCTTCTGTGAACCCATCTGGTCCTGGGGTTTTGTCTTTTGGGAAAATTTTTTATCACAGCTTCAATTTCAGTGTTTGTGATTGGGTTGTTCATAATTTCTATTTCTTCCTGGTTCAGTCTTGGGAGAGTTAACTCTTCTAAGAATTGGTCCATTTCTTCCAGGTTATCTATTTCCTTGCCCTACCATTGTTCATAATAGTCTCTTATAATTCTTTATATTTCTGCATTGTCTGTTATAACCTCTCTTTTTTTCATTTCTAATATTGTTGATATGATTCTTCTCACTTTTTTTCTTGATGAGTATGGCTAAAAGTTTGTCAATTTTATTTATCTTCTCAATGAACCAGCTTTTAGTTTTATTAAACTTTATTATTATTTCTTTTATTTATTTTTCTTTTATTTCTGCTCAGATCTTTATGATTTCTTTCCTTCTACTATTTTTTTTTTCTTCTTCTTTAACCGGCTGTTTTAGGTGTAAAGTTAAGTTGTCTATTCAATGCTTTTTTTTGTTTGTTTCTTGAGGTACAATTGTATTATTATAAACTTCCCTCTTAGAACTGCTTGTTCTGCATCCCAAGGGTTTTGATTTGTCATGTTTGCCTTGTCATTTGTTTCTAGAAATATTTTGATTCCCCTTTATATTTCTACATTAAACATGTTGGTTATTTAGAAACAAGTTGTTTAGTCTCCCTGTGTTTGTGTTTCTTAAATTTTTTTCTTATAATTGATAGTCTCATAATGTTGTGGTCAGAGAAGATGCTCAATACTATTCAATTGTCTTAAACTTACTAAGGTTTGATTTATTTGGTTTAAAACTGAAAGGTTTACTTGGGTTTGTGAGCCAAAATGCAGTCTATCTTGGAGAATGTTCCATGTGCACTTGAAAAGAAGGTATATTCTGTTGCATTTGGATAGAATGTCCTGAAAATATCAATGAGATCTAGCTCATCTAATGTATCATTTAAGACTTGTGTTTCCTTATTAATTTTCTGTTTCGATGATCTGTCCATTGGTATCAGTGGGGTGTTAAAGTCTCCTATTATTGTATTGCTGTGAATTTCTCCTTTTATGTCTGTTACTGTTTGTTTCATGAATTGATGTGTTCCTATGTTGGGTGCATAGATATTTACAATTGTCATGTCTTCCTCTTGGATTGATCCCTTGATCATTATGTAGTATCCTTCCTTATTTCTTGAGATATTCTGTATTTTAAGATCTATTTTGTCTGATATGAGTATTATTAGTCCAATTTTCTTTTGCTTCCATTGTCATGGAATACATTTTTCCATCCTTTAACTTTCAGTCTATATGGGTCTTTAGGTTTTAAGTGGATTTCTTGTAGACAACATATATATGGGTCTTGTTTTTATATCCATTCAGCCAGTCTCTGTCTTTTGGTTGGAGCATTGAATCCATTTATGTATAAAGTAATTATTGATATATATGTGACTATTGCCATTTTCTTAATTGTTTGGGGTTGATTTTGTAGGTCTTTTTTTCTTCTCTTGTAATTCTTGACTCTATAAGTTCTTTCAACATTTGTTGTAAAGCTAGTTTAGTGGTCCTAAATTCTCTTACTTTTGCTTGTCGGAAAATCTTTTTATTTCTCCATCAATTTTGAATGAGTTTGTTGCGAGTTCCAGTAATCTTGGTTGCAAATTTTTCCCTTTCAGTACTTTAAATATATCCTGAATGCTTTAAATATACCCTTCTGGTCTGCAGAGTTTCTGCTGAAAGATCAGGTGTTAGACGTATGGGGTTTCCCTTGTATGCTACTTGTTGCTTTTCCCTTGCTGCTTTTAATATTATTATTATTATTATTTTTATGTTTAGTCTTTGTTAGTTTGATTAGTGTGTTTCTCCTTCAGTTTATCCTGTATGGGACTCTGTGGCTTTTCGACTTGATTGCAATCCTTTATTTCCTTTTCCATGTTGGGGAAATTTTCAACTACAATCTCTCCAAAAATTTTCTCATAACCCCCCCGCCCCCCTTTTTTTTCTCTTCTTCTTCTGGGACCTCTATAATTTGAATACTGGTGGATTTGATATTGTCTCAAAGACGGGGAAGGCAATGGCACCCCACCCCAGTACTTTTGCCTGGAAAATCCCATGGATGGTGGAGCCTGGTAGGCTCCAGTCCATGTGGTCGCTGAGAGTCGGACACGACTGAACGACTTCACTTTGACTTTTCACTTTCATGCATTGGAGAAGGAAATGGCAACCCACTCCAGTGTTCTTGCCTGGAGAATCCCAGGGACAGGGGAGCCTGGTGAGCTTCCGTCTGTGGGGTCGCACAGAGTCGGACACAACTGAAGCGACTTAGCAGCAGCAGCAGCAAAGGTCTTTGAAGCTATCTCCAGTTCTTTTCATTCTTTTTACTTTATTCTGCTCTTTAGAATCTATTTCCACCATTTATCTTCCAGCTCACTGATTCATTCTTCTGCTTCTGATATTTTGCTATTGATTCCTTCTAGAGTATTTTTAATTTCAGTAATTGTGTTGTCTCCGTATGTTTATTCTTTAATTCTTCTAGGTCTTTGTTAATTGATTCTTGCATTTTCTCCATTTTATTTTCAAGGTTTTTGATCATCTTTACTATCATTATGCTGAATTCTTTTTTAGGTAGCTTGCCTATTTCCTCTTCATTTATTTGGACTCCTTTGTTTCTAGTTTGTTCCTTCATTTGTGTAGTATTTCTCTGTCTTTTCTTTTTTTAAACTTATTGTGTTTGAGGTCTCCTTTTCCCAGGCTTCAAGGTTGAATTCTTTCTTCCTTTTGGTTTCTGCCCTCCTAAGATTGGTCCAGTGGTTTGTGTAAGCTTCCTAAATGGCAAGATTTGCACTAAGATTTCTTGTTTGTTTGTTTTCCTCTGATGCGTAAGGATAAGTGAGGTGGTAGTCCTGTCTGATAATGATTGGATTTATATTTTAGTTTTGTTTGTTGTTTAAATTAGGTGTCCTGCACATGGCGCTTGGGTGATGCTGTGTCCTGTATTCAAGTGATTTTCTTTGTGTGAGTTCTCAGTATTTGATACTCCCTAGGGTTAGTTCCATGTATAGAGTCTTCTCTTGTGTTGTTGGAAGAGGGTGTTTGTTATGACTAGTTCATTTTCTTGGCAAAACTCTATTAGTCTTTGCCCTGCTTCATTCAGTATTCCAAGGCCAAATTTGCCTGTTACTCCAGGTGTTTATTGACTTCCTAATTTTGTATTCCAGCCCCCTATAATAAAAAGGGCATCTTTTTTGGGTGTTAGTTCTAAAAGGTCTTGTAGGTCTTCATAGAACCGTTCAACTTCAGCTTCTTCAGCGTTACTGGTTGGGGCATAGATTTGGACTACTGTGACATTGAATGGTTTGCCTTGGAAACGAACAGAGATCATTTTGTCATTTTTGAGATTGCATCCAAGTACTGCATTTCAGACTCTTTTGTTGACCATGATGGCTACTCCATTTCTTCTGAGGGATTTCTGCCCACAGTAGTAGATATAATGGTCCTCTGAGTTGAATTCACCCATTCCAGTCCATTTTAGTTCGCTAATTCCTAGAATGTCAACATTCACTCTTGCCATCTCTTGTTTGACCACTTCCAATTTGCCTTGATTCATGGACCTGACATTCCAGGTTCCTCTGCAATATTGCTCTTTACAGCATTAGACTTTTCTTCTATCACCAGACACATCCACA
Organism: Tragelaphus eurycerus; assembly: GCA_935064755.1. Lineage (NCBI taxonomy): Eukaryota > Metazoa > Chordata > Mammalia > Artiodactyla > Bovidae > Tragelaphus > Tragelaphus eurycerus. The sequence goes on along the minus strand of CAKXYN010000216.1, from coordinate 801,109 downwards.
GCTGGGTATTCTTTTTGCTTTGGCTCCATCACTTCATTCTTTCTGGAGTTACTTCTCCACTGATCTCCAGTAGCATATTGGGCCCCTACTGACCTGGGGGATTTCTCTTTCAGTATCCTAGCATTTTGCCTTTTCATACTGTTCATTGGATTCTCAAGGCAAGAATACTCAAGTGGTTTGCCATTCCCTTCTCCAGTGGACCACATCCTGTCAGATCTCTCCACAATGACTCACCCATCCTGGGTTGCCCCACTGGCATGGCTTAGTTTCATTGAGTTAGACAAGGCTGTGGTCCTAGTGTGATTAGATTGACTAGTTTTCTGTGAGTATGGTTTCAGTGTGTTTGCCCTCTGATGCCCTCTTGCAACACCTACCATCTTACTTGGGTTTCTCTTACCTTGTGTGTGGGGTATCTCTTCACGGCTGCTCTAGCAAAGCACAGCCATTGCGCCTTACCTTGGATGAAGGGTCTCTCCTCACCACCACCCTTCCTGACCTTCAACGTGTGATAGCTCCTCTAGGCCCTCCTGAGCTCACGCAGCCATGGCTCCTTGGATGTGAGAGCTGGACTGTGAAGAAGGCTGAGCGCTGAAGAATTGATGCTTTTGAACTGTGGTGTTGGAGAAGACCCTTGAGAGTCCCTTGGACTGCAAGGAGATCCAACCAGTCCATTCTGAAGTAGATCAGCCCTGGGATTTCTTTGGAAGGAATGATGTTAAAGCTGAAACTCCAGTACTTTGGCCACCTCATGTGAAGAGTTGACTCGTTGGAGAAGACTCTGATGCTGGGAGGGATTGGGTGCAGTAGGAGAAGGGGACGACAGAGGATGAGATGGCTGGATGGCATCATTGACTCGATGGATGTGGGTGTCAGTGACCTCCGGGAGTTGGTGATGGACAGGGAGGCCTGGCGTGCTGTGATTCATGGGGTCGCAAAGAGTTGGACACGACTAAGCGACTGATCTGATCTGATCTGAGGGTTAGTTCTCTGGTAGTTTAGGGTCTTGAAATCAGTGCTCCCACTCAAAAGGCTCAGGGCTTAATCGGTAAATTCTCAGTTATGTGGAATCAAATTCCCTGACTATATCCTGAAGCATTTCAGAATCCTTCAGCAGCAATATTGTTTTCTCCAAGTCGATCCAGGAACTTGCAGCTGAACATATGAGGATCCAGGAGCCCAGTCCAGATGTTAGCCTGCAGCAGTTCGTGAGGAATGCATTTACTCTCTCATTGCAGAGTGCCTGCCTCTGAGTGCAGCTGGCATTCTCTGGTGCACCTACCTAGCTACCACTATGCTCCCACAGCCACCCCTATTGCTGCTACTGCTGGCTCTAGGCACGGAGCAAGTATTTTTAATTTTGGAAAATTTTTAGTCATCATTCTAAGATTTGTTTTTTTGGTATCATTTACCCTTTTCTCTGTTTCTGGCTTTCTTATTAAAATGCTGTTGACATTATAGTTCTATATTCTTTAAATTTTCTCTCCTTTCCAACTTTTTATTGTGTCCTAATATCTTAAAGTAAATCTTTAATTTGCTTGTCAAGATTCAAGCATTTACTAATGGCCTAATACTATCTCTGTCTCATTAAAATTTGCTATATATTTCTATTGTTTCATTAATTTTAGACTAATAATAATTGCAATAAAACCTGAGAAAAGCATTTTAACTTATATTACCTTATAGATATGGGAATTTTTTTTAAATACTAAAAATTAATAATTTCAGAATGCTGTTTAAAGACATATGAGATTTTTAAAATAAAATTACATTTTAAGAAAATAAAATTTTATGAAGAAAATAAAACAGAAATATGGGTTCAAGTAGAAGTGTCATTTGTTGTGTGTTTAGTCACTCAGTCATGTCCAACTCTTTGTGACCCTTTGGACTGTAGCCCACTAAGCTCTTCTGTCCATAGGATTTTTCAGCAAGAATAGTGGAGTGGGTTGCCATTTCCTGCTCCAAGGCATCTTCCCAATCCAAAGACTGAACCTTTGTCTCTTGAGTCTCCTGAACTGCAGGCAGATTATTTACCCACCAAGGCAACAGGGAAGCCCAACTAGAAGGAATGATGTGATTATTATTGATGACTGAAGAGCAAATTTTTAATAAAAGATGCAAGATATCAAAGTGTTATAATATTTAGGTTACATTTAATACATTTAAAAGACAAGTGAAAAAAATTATTCTAAATGAGAATATACCAGGAATTACATCTTTTATAGCTAAACTTATGATAATTCTAGATGTCAATTTAGTGTGGAAATATAAAAATGAATATGTACATATATTTAGAATTTTATAATAATTATTGATTTATTTGATGGCACTGAGTCTTCTTTGCTGCGTTCAGCCTTTCTCCAGTTGTAGCAATTGGAGCCCTACTCTCTATCTGTGGTGCATGGTCTCTTGTTGCAGAGTACAGACTCTAGACACACAGGCTTCTATAGCTGTAGCATGCAGGCTCAGAAGTTGCAGCCCAAAGGCTCTTGAGTACAGGCTCAGTCGTTGTGGCACATGAGGTTAGTTGCTCCACAAATGTGGAATCCTTCGGGACCAGGGATCAGATCTGTGTCCTCTGCATTGACAGGTGGATTCTTATCCTCTGTACCACCAGGGAAGCCCTTAGCTTGTTTTTCTTTTCTTTTTTTAATAAGTGATTGCAGCAAGCAAATAATACATAATACAGTACTAGATTCCTAACCTTTGTGATGAAACAAAACATTTAAGAATTGAAAAGGATGAAATATAAAGTCATATTTCACAGATGATATTATTGTATAAATAGAAAACAAACAAGCAAAAAACCTACTGGCTGGATTGTGAGTCTTAATAAATGAGTTTAATAAACTTGTGGAGTTAAAGGTCAAGATATACAAAGTAACTTACTTATATACCTTGCAACAAGTGGAAAATCAAATTTAAAATAATACCGTTTGCTATAACATCACAAAATCAAATGCCTAGGAATATTTTAACAACAGATTTACAAGATCTCTAAGCATAAAGCTCTAAAATATTATCGAGAGAATTTCTAAAAATGTTAAGTTAGTGGAGGGATATACCATGTTTACATTTGGAGTACTCAGTATTATAAATATGTCATTTTCCTCACAGATATGCATATGCTTATGATAAAGATGGCAGTGTAGATCAGTGTGGAAAGGGCAATTTTGTCAAAGAGTAATTCTGGGTCAACAGGATATCTAGACTGAAGAGAAGGACTCACAAAACATAAAGATTCATTTGAGTGTTACTAGGCTCAGGGCTGAGTCTTGGGTCCTCTTCTCCTCCTAATGTGCACACAGTCTCTCCCTAGTCTCTTTCCAGTCTATGACTTTAAATACCATCAGAATGCCAGCTGTACACATTCAGACATCTCTCCAAGTTCTAATCTCTCTCCTGAAATATCCAGCTGGAATTGACAGCTCTATTGCAAAGTCCATTATGTGCTTGGTTTTCCTTATGTGTCCTCCCACAACTTTCCAACACCCACCAAACCTATTTCTCTTCCATTTTTCCAAATTTTAATCAATAGCGCCAAATCCCATTAATTTCCTAGAATTCGGCCTTTCTTTTGCTCTTACCTCTCAGGTTCAATCCATGTATCCCAGAAGCATGAGTCACTACTGTATGTACTTCTTTGCATCCAAACACTTGCCATGCTGGAGTTTTCATTTTTTATGCTTCAGCTGGCCTCATCATTTTTACTTATGCCCCCTATGATCCGTACTTAAAAAATTATACATTAGATTATTTTTTACTCTTTTTAAAATTCTCTAATAGCACCTATGACAATAAGATATAATTCAAATTAGTTATCAGAGCTTATGGTCCCCTGCATTCCCTCACCTCTGACTACCCCTCCAGCTGCACCATTCTCCTCCCCTCTTACTAAGTTCCAGTCACACTGGCTTCTTTCTTTTCTTGGAACAAATAATGTCATTGCTGATTTATGTACTCAGCACTGGTCTGATAGATTTTGTATTGCTAGGTTAGGTCTCAAATGTACAGAAAGTAAAAGGTACTATTGTTATTGTTCTGTTGCTAAGTAGTGTCAAACTCTTTGCAACCCTATGGACTGTAGCACTCCAGGCTTCCCTGTCCTTCACTATCTCCCAGAGTTTTCTCAAGTTCATGTTCATTGAATATGTATGGGAGAAAGAGAGAGAACAATGTACCAACATTTGGAAGACCTGCGTAAATCCATGAATGATTTTCTGAATAATCTATGCACTATTTTGCAGAATTGTGAATGTGTAAAATATTCATGCAAAGAGCCAGATAAAGGATGTTAGCCTATGGCTATTTTCATTAATATGATTTCAGAATCCACATTGTGATCAATCTTAATGAAGCTCCCTTTTGTAGAGTTTTAGTGACATATCAAAAAGGAATATCTATAAAGCAGTCTTGTTTTCTTTTTTTATTCCTTCCCCCAAGGTAGATTTTCTTCATGTACTTCATCCAAAACAAAATATTCTCAATGTTTACTGCAGATGTAGACATGAGAATCTAGCTATGTTTCATCAAAGCAAATGTCCAGACATTTGTAAAATTGTAAAACAATTTTTTGTTTTAATTTACAATTTTCCTCATTTTTTTTTTTTTTTGGTCTTGAATAACAGTTATTTTCACTAGAAGATATATTTTTTAAGTTAACAATAGTTTTAGTACTGTATTCATCAGTATTCAAAATCATTTTAGTGTCAATTTTGACTATAGTGAATATCTGAATGTAACTAATATAAACAAAACTTTAGGGTTCTCAATTTTTGAGAGTGTATGTGGGTCCTCAGACAAAAGGAGAGTACTACTAATGTGCCCATTTGTTCTCTGTCTCGCTCTATCTCTTTGCATTAGAATGTGAGGATCATGAGAATGAAGGACTGACTTTGCCTCCACTTTTGTTCCCACTGCCTGGATTAGTACTTAGCAGATGTCACCGGAAATGTGTTCTCTCCTTTCATGCTTGCAAATCAGGTTTCACTTTCCCATATCCTGTTAAGTGCCTTCCCATAGGCCCAGGGGTTTCTCTACAACTGTTAGTTCTGCCATTTTCCTGTGCCAAGTTCAAGCTTCCCAGATATTTGTTCTGTCTTCTCTGGGTTGCTAGTTTCTACAGACCTTACCAGAACAAGGAAAGATGAGAAGATGATATTTTAGCATTCTAAAAATATCATCCCTTAACTTATTTAGGAAACTTATTTAGTGAAATCCAGACAATGTTGGAATACTTTAAATTACTCTGCAGTTAAATCTTGTGTCTTGGGAGAATTTTTAAAAGTTAAATAGATCTGCCACTTTATTTGTTCAATTATTTCGGAGACCATATTCTATTTTCTACTATTGTAGATTGTAAATTTGTAAACATTGCTGTTTTAAGGACTGACACTTTTCCTCAGCCAAAATTGGACTTCAGAAATGGTACTGGTTATCTTCATGTACTGTTTTTCAAAAGTACCTTGCAGAAATGTTATAAGAACAATTAATTGTTTGCAATTTGATTTGAGATCTCCAGGCAGAAAAGGTGAAATGTAATTTCCAAGTTGTTATGTTTACCTTTACAGCTTAATGACATATATTAGCCAAACAAACCCAAAGGGGACATAACCTGGGGACAAGATTCTAGTACTTTATGCACAGAGGCAACCAAGCAATTCTCATTAATGTTAATGGGAGTCAAACCCATCGTAAACCTTAAGGCAATGATCACAACACATTGCCTAGTGCTGTTACAAGTAAACATCTATGAGTGAATAGTTTTGCACATACATTTCAGAAAATGTTTCACTATATTATGAACGAGTATAAACCAGTAATGAAAGTGTATCTAGGCACAAATGAAACATACTCCATTTTAGTTCAGTTCAGTTCAGTGAAGTCGCTCAGTCAAGTGAAACTCTTTGAGACTCCATGAATTGAAGCACACGAGGCCTCCGTGTCCATCACCAACTCCCGGAGTTCGTCCAGACTCACATCCATCAAATCAGTGATGCCATCCAGCCATCTCATCCTCTGTCGTCCCCTTCTCCTCCTGCACCCAATCCCTCCCAGCATCAGAGTCTTTTCCAATGAGTCAACTCTTCGCATGAGGTGGCCAAAGTACTGGGGTTTCAGCTTTAGCATCATTCCCTCCAAAGAAATCCCAGGGCTGATCTCTTTCAGAATGGACTGGTTGGATCTCCTTGCAGTCCAAGGGACTCTCAAGAGTCTTCTCCAGCACCACAGTTCAAAAGCATCAATTCTTTGGTGCTCAGCCTTCTTCACAGTCCAACTCTTACATCCATACATGACCACAGCAAAAATCATAGCCTTGACTAGACGGCCTTTGTTGACAAAGTAATGTCTCTGCTTTTGAATATGCTATCTAGGTTGATCATAACTTTCCTTCCAAGGAGTAAGAGTCTTTTAATTTCATGGCTTCAGTCACCATCTGCAGTGATTTTTTAGCCCAGAAAAATAAAGTCTGACACTGTTTCCACTGTTTCCCCATCTATTTCCCATGAAGTGATGGAACTGGATGCCATAATCTTTGTTTTCTGAATGTTGAGATTTAAGCCAACTTTTTCACTATCCACTTTCACTTTCATCAAGAGGCTTTTGAGTTCCTCTTCACTTTCTGCCATAAGGGTGGTGTCATCTGCATATCTGAGGTTATTCATATTTCTCCCAGCAATCTTGATTCCAGCTTGTGATTCTTCCAGCCCAGCGTTTCTCTTGATGTACTCAGCACATAAGTTAAATAAACAGGGTGGCAATATACAGCCTTGATGTACTCTTTTCCTATTTGGAACCAGTCTGTTGTTCCATGTCCAGTTCTAACTGTTGCTTCCTGACCTGCATACAAATTTCTCAAGAGGCAGATCAGGTAGTCTGGTATGCCCATCTCTTTCAGAATTTTCGGCAGTTTATTGTGATCTACACAGTCAAAGGCTTTGGCATAGTCAATAAAGCAGAAATAGATGTTTTTCTGGAACTCTCTTGCTTTTTCCATGATCCAGCGGATTCTGGCAAGTAGATCTCTGGTTCCTCTGCCTTTTATAAAACCGGCTTGAACATCAGGAAGTTCACGGTTCACATATTGCTTAAGCCTGGCTTAGAGAATTTTGAGCATTACTTTACTAGCATGTGAGGTGAGTGCAATTGTGTCATAATTTGATCATTCTTTGGCCTTGCCTTTCTTTGGAATTGGAATGAAAACTGACCTTTTCCAGTCCTGTGGCCACTGCTGAGTTTTCCAAATTTGCTGGCATATTGAGTGCAGCACTTTCATAGGATCATCTTTCAGGATTTGGAATAGCTCAACTGGAATTCCATCACTACCACTAGCTTTGTTGGTAGTGATGCTTTCTAAAAAGCTAGTGGAGATGATGGAATTTCAATTGAGCTATTTCAAATCCTGAAAGATGATCCTGCGAAAGTGCTACACTTAATATGCCAGCAAATTTGGACAACTCATCATTGCCCACAGGACTGAAATGCCTGAAGGGCGGCGGCCAAGAGGAGTTACCCCACGTCTGAGGTCAGGGGCAGTGGCCGGGAGTAGATACCCCACGCCCTTAAATCTGAGGCCAGGGGCGGTGAGAAGGAGGAGCAACCCCATGCCCGAGGCCAGGGACGGTGGCCGGGAGAACCAACACCATCCCGTGGCTGCCCAGGCAAAGGAGGGCCTAGAGGAGCTATCCCATGTTTAAGGTTAGGAACTTCGGCTGTGAGGAGATACCCCTCATCCAAGGTGAGGAGCATTGGCTGTGCTTTGCTAGAGCAGCCATGAAGAGATACCCCACGCCCAAAGTAAGAGAAACCCAAGTAAAATGGTAGGTGTTGCAAGAGGGCATCAGAGGGCAGACACACTGAAAACATACTCACAGAAAACTAGTCATTCTAATCACAGTAGGACCACAGTCTTGTCTAACTCAATGAAACTAAGCCATGCCCGTGGGGATACCCAAGATGGGTGGGTCGTGGTGGAGAGATCTGACAGGATGTGGTCCACTGGAGAAGGGAATGGCAAACCACTTCAGTATTCTTGCCTTGAGAACCCCATGAACAGTATGAAAAGGCAAAATGCTAGGATACTGAAAGAGAAACTCCCCAGGTCAGTAGGGGCCCAATATGCTACTGGAGATCAGTGGAGAAATAACTCCAGAAAGAATGAAGGGATAGAGCCAAAGCAAAAAGAATACTACACTGTGGATGTGACTGGTGATAGAAGCAAGATTCAATGCTGTAAAGAGCAATATTGCATAGGAACCTGGAATGTCAGGTCCATGAATCAAGGCAAATTGGAAGTGGTCAAACAAGAGATGGCAAGAGTGAATGTTGGCATTCTAGGAATCAGTGAGCTGAAATGGACTGGAATGGGTGAATTTAACTCAGATGACCATAATATCTACTACAAGAATAGCAGATTTACTACTATGGGCAGGAATTCCTCAGAAGAAATGGAGTGGCCATCATGGTCAACAAAAGAGTCCGAAATGCAGTACTTGAATGCATTCTAAAAAATGACAGAATGATCTCTGTTCGTTTCCAAGGCAAACCATTCAATATCACAGTAATCCAAGTCTATGTCTCAACCAGTAATGCTGAAGAAGCTGAAGTTGAATGGTTCTATGAAGACCTACAAGACCTTTTAGATCTAACACCCAAAAAAGATGTCCTTTTCATTATAGAGGACTGGAATGTAAAAGTAGGAAGTCAAGAAACACCTGGTTTAACAGGCAAATTTTGCCTTGGAATATGGAATGAAGCAGGGCAAAGACTAATAGAGTTTAACCAAGAAAATGCACTGGTTATAACAAAACCCTCTTCCAACAACACAAGAGAAGACTCTATACACGGTCATCAGCAGATGGTCAACACCAAAATCAGATCGATTATATTCTTTGCAACCAAAGATGGAGAAGCTCTATACAGCCAGCAAAAACAAGACCAGGAGCTGACTGTGGCTCAGACAATGAACTCCTTATTGTCAAATTCAGACTTAATTGAAAGTAGGGAAAACCACTAGACTATTCAGCTGTGACCTAAATCCAATGCTGCTACTGCTGCTAAGTCGCTTCAGTCGTGTCCGACTCTGTGCGACCCCATAGACAGAAGCTCACCAGGCTCCCCCATCCCTGGGATTCTCCAGGCAAGAACACTGGAGTGGGTTGCCATTTCCTTCTCCAATGCATGAAAGTGAAAAGTGAAAGTGAAGTCGCTCAGTCGTGTCCGACTCTTAGCGACCCCATGGACTGGAGACTACCAGGCTCCTCCGTCCATGGGATTTTCCAGGCAAAAGTACTGGGGTGGGGTGCCATTGCCTTCCCATCTTATGATTATACAGTGGTAATGAGAAATAGATTTACGGGCCTAGATATGATAGATAGAGTACCTGATGAGCTATGGAATGAGGTTCGTGACATTGTACAGGAGACAGAGATCAAGACCATCCTCAAGGAAAAGAAATGCAAAAATCAAAATGGCTGTCTGGGGAGGCCTTACAAATAGTTGTGAAAAGAAGAGAAGTGAAAAGCAATGGAAAAAAGGAAAGATATAAACATCTGAATGCAGAGTTCCAAAAAATAGAAAAGAGAGATAAGAAAGCCTTCCTCAGTGATCAATGCAAAGAAATAGAGGAAAAACAACAGAATGGGAAAGACTAGAGATCAATTCAAGAAAATCAGAGATACCAAAGGAACATTTCATGCAAAGATGGGCTTGATAAAGGACAGAAATGCTATGGACCTAACAGAAGCAGAAGATAGCAAGAAGAGATAGAAAGAATACACAGAAGAATTGTACAAAAAGTTCTTCAGGACCCAGATAATCACAATGGTGTGATCATTCACCTAGAACCAGACATCCTGGAATGTGAAGTCAAGTGGGCTTAGAAAGCATCACTATGAACAAAGCTAGTGGAGGTGATGAAATTCCAGTTGAGCTATTCCAAATCCTGAAAGATGATGCTGTGAAAATGCTGTACTCAATATGCCAGCAAAATTGGAAGACTCAGCAGTGGCCACAGGACTGGAAAAGGTCAGTTTTCATCCCAATCTCAAAGAAAGGCAAGGCCAAAGAATGCTCAAACTACAACACAATTGCACTCATCTCACAAGCTAGTAAAGTAATACTTAAAATTCTCCAAGCCAGGCTTCAGCAATATGTGAACTGTGAACTTCCTGATGTTCAAGCTGGTATTAGAAAAGGCAGAGGAACCAGAGATCAAATTGCCAACATCGCTGGGTCACGGAAAAAGCAAGAGAGTTCCAGAAGAACATCTATTTCTGCTTTACTGACTATGCCAAAGCCTTTGACTGTGTGGTTCACAATAAACTGTGAAAAATTCTGAAAGAGATGGGATTACCAGACCACCTGATCTGCCTCTTGAGAAATTTGTATGCTGGTCAGGAAACAACAGTTAGAACTGGACAAGGAACAACAAACTGGTTCCAAATAGGAAAAGGAGTACGTCAAAGCTGTATATTGTCAACCTGTTTATTTAACTTATATGCAGAATACATTATGAGAAACACTGGACTGAAAGAAACACAGGCTGGAATCAAGATTGCTAGGAGAAATATAAATAACCTCAGATATGCAGATGACACCACCCTTATGGCAGAAAGTGAAGAGGAACTCAAAAGCCTCTTGATGAAAGTGAAAGTGGAGAGTGAAAAAGTTGGCTTAAATCTCAACATTCAGAAAACGAAGATCATGGCATCCAGTCCCATCACTTCATGAGAAATAGATGGGGAAACAGTGGAAACAGTGTCAGACTTTATTTTTCTGGGCTCCAAAATCACTGCAGATGGTGACTGTAGCCATGAAATTAAAAGACGCTTACTCCTTGGAAGGAAAGTTATGACCAACCTAGATAGCATATTCAAAAGCAGAGACATTACTTTGCCAACAAAGGCCCGTCTAGCCAAGGCTATGGTTTTTCCTGTGGTCATTTATGGATGTAAGAGTTGGACTGTGAAGAAGGCTGAGCACCCAAGAATTAATGCTTTTGAACTGTGGTGTTGGAGAAGACTCTTGAGAGTCCCTTGTACTGCAAGGAGATTCAACCAGTCCATTCTAAAGGAGATCAGCCCTGGGATGTCTTTGGAAGGAATCGTGTTAAAGCTGAAACTCCAGTACTTTGGCCACCTCATGTGAAGAGTTGACTCATTGGAAAAGACTTTGATGCTGGGTGGGACTGGGGGCAAGAGGAGAAGGCATGACTGGATGAGATGGCTGGGTGGCATCACTGACTCAATGGACATGAATCTGAGTGAAATCCGGAGCTGGTGATGGACAGGGAGGGCTGGCGTGCTGCGATCGCAAAGTGTCAGACACGACTGAGCGACTAATCTGATCTGATATGATCTGCTGCTTTCTAAGGCCCACTTGACTTCACATTCCAGGATGTCTGGCTCTAGGTCAGTGATCACACCATCGTGATTACCTGGTTCGTGAAGATCTTTGTTGTACAGTTCAAGCTGCAGCTCAGTACAGAATTTTCAAGCAGAAATAATCACCCCAAAAGTAGTAGCATATATTCTGCTTGAGAGACTAGCTAGACTAAAAATCCATTTTTCCATTACATTTGAAATACCAGTATTTCCTCCTATGTACCCAGATCTGAGGTTGATATTAGGAATAAGTTACTGAACTATGAATCATAGTTTCCATCTTTTCAAGTTTCATAAGAAATTATTAATGAACAAAGTTATACAAAGAGCTGTGTGCATCAAAGCTTTTGTGGTCTTAGACTTTGGTTAAGCATATTATGAGCTTGAAAGTTGTTGCTCCATCTTAATAACAGGTGAAAAACTAGGTCAACTGAAAAAAAAAAAAAAAAAACTCTTAAAATACAGAGAAGTGAGGTCACAGGACAAAGTACAGTCCCCTAGTCTTCTAAATTAGAGACAGACAGGCAGATATAAAAAAAAATCACAAATTACAGAAGCAGAAGTCCATGCGTAGAAACTTTCACAGAATACAGTACCAAGTATTCATATCTAGTTTTCAACAAATATTTACAAGACACACTAAAAGACAAAAAGTACAGTTTGAAGAGACAGAGCAAACCTCAAAAACAGCCAGACTCAGATATGGCAGGAATGCTGTAATTATAAGACTGATAATATTAAGTAACTATTATCAATACGTAAACGCTCTTATGGATAAAGTAGACACTATGCAAAAATAGATGCTTAAATTGGTAAACAAGGAGATGGAAATACTAAAAAAAAATCCATATAGAAATGCTAGAGATTAAAAACACTGTAACAGAAGTTGAAGAATGCTTTTGATGGGCCCATTACTAGACTGGATGTGGCTGAGGAAGGAATCTTTGTGGTAGAGGATATGTCAATATCCTTTAAAGTTTGCAAAGTTAAGAGGAAAATAAGATTGAAAACAATAGAATGTCCAAGAACTGTGCAGTAACTAAAAAAAGTTGTAGCATAAGTGTAATGGGAAGACAGGAGGAGAAAAAAATGAGAGGAAAAGAAAAAAAAATATTTAAAACAGTAGTTACCTAGAATTTCCCACATTAGTATCAAACATCAGACCATGAATCATAAAGATCAGAGAGCCCAGAACATGATAATATCAAAAAGTCTACGCAAATTGGAGCAATTCTAAGATAAAGAATGAGTCTTGAAAGAAGACAGAGGAGAAATATCTTACTATGGGAGGCCAACGATTAGAATTACATCTGACCTCTCCTCCGAAACTATAGAAGCCCAAAATGAGTAGAGTGAAAATTAAAAGCATTGGAGAAAAAAGACCAGAAACCTAGCCCTGTGCCCTGCAAATATGTCTTTCAAAACTGAAGAAAAATTGCTTTCTCAGAAAAATGAAAATTGAGAAAATACGTTACCAGTTGACCTGGCTTACATGAAATATTAGAAGTTCTTTAGAGGAAAGGAAAATGATATAGTTCAGCAACTTAGTTCCATTTAAAAGAACAGAGTTAGAGAATAAGTTAATGCAGGCAAAATAGAATAACATATTTTTTATTTCTAATTGATATAACATAGTGGATTATTCAAATTAATTCAGCACCAATGTATTCAATTATTACAGTTTATTATAAGTAAAATAAGTAATATCAGAGATACATGGGACAAGAAGAAGGACCTAGAAATATTTCACTATTATAAAAAATGTGAAGGGTGTTGTAAAATAGTAAAATAGGAAGTAATAATTTAAATTGGATGGTTGAAGAAGTCCTCATATATAGGATTGATTGCCTGCAAAAATCAAGATGGGAAACACAAATACTGTATTGTCTAGGAGAAGTGGTGGCTGTTGGTCTAGATAGTTGGAAATGAAATGGTAAATGTGAGTAAACACACACACACACCTGATAAAAAATTAACAAAACTTCTATTTATAAGATTAGACATTTATAGCTATTTTAATCTGCTTATAAAATCGGCATAAAAGAATCACATAACAAAGATCAAATTTGAGAATCCCAGGATATCCAAGTCTTATCACATAGAATGCTTGTTTCTATGGGAAAATTACTAAAACTGTTGGTTTGGTAGTAATTTCAGTAGTAAAGATTCTAACTGAAGTCACCTGTACTTTTATCAAGAATCTCTCTTCTTTTCTGCTCTATTTCAAGTCTCTTCCATTTTCTCCAACAATGACACAGCTTATTTTCTGCCAAACGTTCAATCATTCTAAAGACTTGAAGCCCTGGAATTATCTATGAATCTCCTTCATTTATTATCTCCCAAATTGGATTATACATTTTTGTCTTTACAGATCAGATCAGATCAGATCAGTCGCTCAGTCGTGTCCGACTCTTTGCGACCCCATGAACCGCAGCACGCCAGGCCTCCCTATCCATCACCAGCTCTCGGAGGTCACTCAGACTCACATTCATCGAGTCAGTGATGCCATCCAGCCATCTCATCCTCTGTCGTCCCCTTCTCCTCCTGCCCTCAATCCCTCCCAGCATCATCTTCTATTAAGAGAAATAACCCATCGGGGGGGGGGGGGAAAGGGGGGAGAACTGGGGAGAAAATCTTTACCAAAAAAAAAAAAAAGAGGGCTCCCCTCCAGAAGAGGGGGGGGGTGCCCTCTCGTTCCAGGGGAGACCACAAAGAATTCTCAACAACAACACAAAAAAAAAAAATATTTTATTGCGCCCCCCCCTCCTTCCACCCCCCCCCTCACAACCAAACAAAAACAAAAAAAAAAAAAAAAACCTTAAATAGGCGAACCTTTGTTGGCAAAGTGATGTCTCTGCTTTTGAATATGCTATCTAGGTTGGTCATAACCTTCCTTCAAGGAGTAAGCGTCTTTTAATTTCATGGCTGCAGTCACCATCTGCAGTGATTTTGGAGCCCAGAAAAATAAAATCTGACACTGTTTCCACTGTTTTTCCATCTATTTCCCATGCAGTGATGGGACCAGATGCCATGATCTTTTTTTTCTCCTTTTATAGCTTTTAGTTCCTCTTCACTTTCTTTTTTTTTTAATTTTGGTTTTTTAGCCCACCTTTTCCCTCCCCTTTTTCTTTTTTATAAAGACTTTTTAGTTCCTCTTCACTTTCTGCCATAAGGGTGGTGTAATCTCTGCATATCTGAGGTTATTGATATTTCTCCCAGCAATCTTGATTTCAGCTTGTGTTTCCTCCAGACCAGCATTTCTCATGATGTACTCTGCATATAAGTTAAATAAACATGGTGACAAAATAAAGCCCTTACGTACTCCTTTTCCTATTTGGAACCAGTCTGTTGTTCCATGACCAGTTCTAACTGTTGCTTCCTGACCTGCATACAGATTTCTCAAGAGGCAGATCAGGTGGTCTGATATTCCCATCTCTCTCAGAATTTTCCACAGTTTATTGTGATCTACACAGTCAAAGGCTTTGGCATAGTCAATAAAGCAGAAATAGATGTTTTTCTGGAACTCTCTTGCTCTTTCGATAATCCAGCGGATGTTGGCAATTTGATCTCTCGTTCCTCTTTTTCTTTTTTTTTCTTCAGTTTAGAAAATAGGAAATATAAGGGATAAGAGAGGCGAGAAGAGGGGAAAAGTGAATTTGAGAATTAGAGAGAGAGGGAGGAGGATGGGGTAGTGTGGTATATTTTTTTTTTTTTTTTTTTTTTTTTTTTTGGGGGGGAGAGGAGAGAAATTTTAAATTTTTTTGTTGTTGGGCGTTTTTTAAATATTTTGTTATAGAGTGTAGAGAAGATTCATTACAGCATCATATAATACGAGATATAATAACTCGAAATAAATACCCTCCCCTCCCCAATATTTTTGTGGGGTGTTTTTTTTTCGCCCCCCCACTTAACTCCACCAAGGAGGCGGGCTGGAGGGCGGTAAACAAAACAAAAATAATAAAAAAGTGGGAAGATCTTTTTTTTTACTTTTTTTTTTTTTTTTTCTCCCCTCTTTTTAATAACTTCTTCTTCCTTTGTGCCCCCAAAATTTTTTTCTTTTCTCGCCCCCCTCTTTTTCTGAAATATTTCTTTTTTTTTTTTTTTTTTTTTTAATAAATCCTTAGTCTTTCCCATTCTGTTGTTTTCCTCTATTTCTTTGCATTGATCGCTGAAGAAGGCTTTCTTATCTCTTCTTGCTATTCTTTGGAACTCTGCATTTAGATGTTTATATCTTTCCTTTTCTCCTTTGCTTTTTGCTTCTCTTCTTTTCGCAGCTATTTGCAAGGCCTCCCCAGACAGCCATTTTGCTTTTTTGCATTTCTTTTTCTTGGGGATGGTCTTGATCCCTGTCTCCTGTACAATGTCACGAACCTCATTCCATAGTTCATCAGGCACTCTATCTATCAGATCTAGGCCCTTAAATCTATTTCTCACTTCCACTGTATAATCATAAGGGATTTGATTTAGGTCATACCTGAATGGTCTAGTGCTTCATTGTATTTGTAATGATACAGTATCAAGCTTATATCCACCCTGCATTAGACACTCTAGCAGGTGTCTCCTGATTCACTTGTGCAAAGAACCTTGGGAAATTTTACTGAACAAGGGCCAGTGCTCCAGGAATTTGGAAAATATTATTCCCTGGTCTGTGGTTTCCATTGATTTGTTGATAAGCTTGTTGTTGATCTAATTGCCATTCTCTTGTAGGAAATCTCCGTTTTCTTGACTTTCATATTCTTTTTGTTATTTTTCTCTCTCTCTCTTTTTTTTTTTTGCCTTTCCTGTTTTATAACTTTATTTTTTTTACATGTCAAATTTGAGTTAAATTAATATTCCTGAGTCTAAGTGATTCTGTCCATTAATTCTAGGGAATTCTTATATATTATCTCTCAGAATATTATCCAGTCCTACTGATTGTCTCACTGTTTTCTTTTGAATCTGATCAGAGTATGTTTGAACTCTTCATTTTCTCACTTATATCTTTTAGCCTCTAGTTTATATTTCCATTTTGTCTTTGGGTTGCTGTCTAAGTAGTTTCTTCAAATGTATCTTCAATTCAGTAATGCTCTCTCCAAGCTTGTCTCACATGTTATTTCCCCATTTATTATAATTTTAGACTTTTTGTTAAGCTCATTCCCAATTTACCTTTTCAATTTAGTCAGTCTATTTTCTTTTTATTATTATTATTTTTTTACTTTACAATATTGTATTGGTTTTGCCATACATCAACATGCATCCGCCACAGGTGTACACGTGTTCCGCATCTTGAACCCCCCTCCCACCTCCCTCCCCATACCATCCGGCATCTTGTGCTCTGTAATTGGTCATTCGAAGATCATTGAAAAATTAATCCTGAAATGTATTGATTCTTCTGTCTCACTCATGGTGTTTTATTTCCTTCTGTGTTAATTTCAGATTTTAAGATTATATCTCTTTAATTCTACCAGTATAAATCCTTTAAGGTCTAGATTTGATTTTTTTTTCTCTTTACGGTGAACCCAGGTTGGTTTTATGTCCACACTGTGTTAATTCTACTTCCCAGACAAGGGCAGTTTACAGTTCAGAACTTATAGGGATCCTAGGTTTTGCCTGCTTCCTTGTTTGCTTGTTTTCTTCTACAGTCCACATGCAGAGTGTAGGAGCTCCTCTATCTGCCAATGCCCCACAGTTCTCCTCCCTAGCACACATTTGCTTTAATACTGTTTCAATGTTTAAAATTTGTGGCCTTTTGTCAACTTTGGCTTCAAAAGGTTTTCTTAATTACTATACAATTAAAATTATGTGTTAAAATATTTTATCTGGGATTTTTAAGTATTCTTAATTGGAAGAATTTGCCCACATATCTTGCCTACTACATTTTTGGAATTTGTATTATAAACTCTATTCATGTTTAAAGACTTCTTGAGAGTTGTTTCTATTCTCTGCAAAATTCTCTGGTCTTTTCTTACTGACTTTTGGAGTTAGTAGTTTGTTTACAGTCATATTAATATAGGACAGTATTAATAAACTAATTAATTAAGGATAAAAATAAAATAATAAAATAATAATATAAATAAATTAATAAAGGTTCATTTTAATATAGTATAGTATCAATAAAGAATCCAAGGAGGAAGAACATAATACCTAAAGTTATATCCATGTCTAGAATAGCTAAACAAAATTATAAAGCAAGGTAAAATTCTGAAAACGGGCACGAGTCTTTTTTTATTTGAAAGGAATTGATTTCTAATGTAGATTTTTAATGGATTTTAGGCTTGTATTCAAGTAAAAATGTTGTGCTAGGGCCAAATTACCCTTTTGATGATAACAGGTAGGTAGAAACATAGTCCTGATGCTGATCCTGGCAAAAGGAAGTGTATACAGGCATTTTCAGAATTTTAATGGTTGATCCTGAGATCTAAAAGATAAAGAATGTCAAGAGCATGCATATATGGAAAGAAGGAAGAAAAATAGATACCACAAGTAAAATGTCATAAATTTTATTATTTTCTATTTCATGCTTCATTCATTTTCACTCAAATATAAGCAAAAAAGAGGAAAAATACTTACTGTGTCTTTTAATACAAAGTGGAAAGGTCCATATTCTCATGGAACTTGAATCCTATAGAGTAGAGAGAGGAAACAGACAAAAACATAGGTACACAAGTTGGAAGGTAGAGAACGGTTTTATTGTTGAGTATCAATATTACAAAGAAAGTAAAGTAGGGGACCAAGGTTGATGGTAAATGGAAACTGTCAAATACCTTAATCTGAGAGAGGGCCTATGAAGGGAAACATATGAGGATGAAGGAAGAGTGAACATAAAGATCCAAAGGTAGTAACAGACTTGGGGTGCTCAGAGAGTGATGAGAATGGGACAATGTGCAGGGGTGAGGAACTTCTGGGGACTGTTACGATAATGATTCTACTTGTTTCCAAAATATTGTAGGATTCTTAACCCAATCATTGGGGCTTCTTGTGGCTACATTACTTCCAAGATCTATTAGAGATGACATTTGACATATCTCTAATTGTTTTGTGGTTTCACTTACAATTAAGATAGGGAAAGACACAGGGTTTGGGGGAGAAAGGTGTAGGTGAAATGTGGTGGTTTGAATATACATATTTATTCCTATTTTTTCATAAAACACAATTGGCAATTTAGAAAAATCAGTACCTAAATAAAAGGCAAAAACATGAAGGTCAAAAAGCAATAAAAAAAGATATGTCAGGCAAAATCTTGGAATCTATAGAGTGAATAAGTGAGTGAAAACTAAATCGTAATAACACACTCTGGACTCACCTTATGTTTAAAGGTGTCTGTGTGTTCAGTTGCTCAGTCATGTTTGACTGTGATCCCATGGATTGTAGCTTATCAGATTACTCTGTCCATGAGATTATCCTGGTAAGAATAGAGGCATGGGCTTCTAGCCCTCCTCCAGGGGATCTTCCTGGCCCAGTGATAGAACCCATGTCTCCTTCGGTTCCTGCATTGGCAGGCAGACTCTGTACCACTGAGCCACCTAGGAAGCCATGTCTGAGTGTGAAGGAGAGTAAAATATAGGTGGTCTACACTGCAGAGCTATAGAAACTAGGGAATTGGCAGAGGGGGGTATCTTTGCATGTGGGGGTGAAAAAGCAGAGAGGGTCAGTTCCAAGGCCGTGGGGAGACTTCACTCAGAGCAAAAACAGTGAGACCTGCATTCCTCTTCCTCTACCTGACAGTCAGCTTATGAGCTGCTCAGCCCCAAAGCAGGGCCTCCAGATACACTGAAATAAGGCATCGGTTTGACCTTGGAGGAAGGGCTGTTCCTAAGCTCTGCCCACATGAAAATTTCTAGTTAGCCTTGTTAAATTCTCTTTTAACATACAGAATAGTCCAAGCATGAAAGCCACAGGCCAAAGCAAGGAAACCCATAGACGATGAAATATATCAGAAAGCAGAAAAACTATAGAGGACAATAGATGCTTGTCTCTAAATTCTGAGAAAAAAAGTTATTTTCAAACTGGCATTTATGGCCAGGCAGTGTAGTGAGGGGCGGCCAGCTCATTCATTCAGTCATGTCTGAATCTTTACAACACTGTGGACTGTAGCCTGCCAGGCTCCTCTCTCCTTAAGATTCTCCAGGCAAGAATACTGGAGTGGATTGCCCTTTCCTTCTCCAGGTGGTCTTCCCCACTCAGGGATTGAATCACATTTCCTGCATTGACAGGCAGATTCTTTACCACTGTGCCACCTGGAAAGCCCATTCATGGCCAGACCGTAGATCAAATGTGAACTTAGCATAGGGACATATTTAACAATATAAGATCTCAAAGTATTTATATACAATATCTTTCTTCTCAATAATTCCTTAAAGTTTGATTTGGGAGCCATGGATCACAGTGATTCAAAACTGGGGAGAGGCAGTGGGAACTCAGGGTGTAATGAAGTATAACTTTTAACAGCTCTGCACCAGAAATAGGGACCAACCAACCCAACTGGGCCTGAAGCATGGAGAGCAAGAATGTGCTGGGGGAAAAAATTGAAGTATATATATATATAATTGAAGTGACAGCATGCGCACGCATGCACACACACACACACACATATGTAAATGTGCTGTACTTAGTCACTCAGTGGTGTCCAACTCTTTGCAACTACATGGACTGTAGCCCACCCAGCTCCTCTGTCCATAGGATTCTCCAGGCAAGAATACTGAAGTGGTTTGTCATTTCCTCCTCTCAGGGATCTTCCTGACCCAGGGATCCAACCCAGGTCTCCTGCAGTACAGGCAGATTCTTTACCACTGTGCAACCTGGGAAGCCTTGGTAGAATTTTGATTTTCACATGCAGAGCAAACGATTTTGCTTCTAATGGAAAGTTGGGGGATAAACTGGTGAAAGTAGCACTCAGAAGACAAAAATAAATTTAAATGCTGTACATTTAGTGAGTGAAACACACACATACACATTTGGGAAGGAATGTTTAGACCACATCCTACTGAACCATTACATTATGGCCAATGGGAGAGCTAGCATTTAGATTCAGCAGTCTTGCTCTTGACTTCTGACCCCTGCATACTGACAAGGAATTTAGAACTTTTCTTTGAACCATCTGAATCTTAGTTTTATATTCTATAAGAGGTGATGTTAATATCTGTCTCAAAAGAATGCTGTGAAGATTAATTTAGCAGAGCTATATTCAGTATTTAGAATGAAACTTGGAAAACAGAAAATATATTTGATGAAATGAGTTATATGGAAAGTGGATCAATAACTCATGGAAAGGTCATTCCCTCAAAAGAGCAATCTCACTTAGAAATCGCAGATTTCCCCAAGAATGGTTTAGTTGGCTGTTAACCTTTAGAAAAGATAATTAAGTAAATTACTAATAGAGTGTGTGCTAGGTCGCTTCAGTCATGTTTGACTCTTTGTGACCCTATGGACAATAACCAGCCAGGCTCCTCTATCCATGGGATTCTCTAGGCAAGAATACTGGAGTGGGTTGACATTCCCTCCTCCAGGGGATCTTCTCTACCCAGGAACTGAACCCACATTTCTGACATCTCCTGCTTTGGCAGGTGGGTTCTTTACCACTAGTATCATCCAGGAAGCCAATTAACAGAGTAGAATGTAATTAAATTGGGAATTACTCATCTGAATACTGGGGAAAAATCAAGTTGTACTTGCAGTTGGCCTCTGAAATGAGACAAAGGGACCGCTTTGTGGAACTAAGGGCTAAGGACTCTAATTAGACTGTGGGGTCTGATGCTGCTTCCTGATGGGCAGTGTCAGAGTGAATTGAATTGTAGGAGCCACAATTGGTATTAGAGAACAGCTTGGTGGGATGGGGGGTTGGGGAGAGGCTGCAATCTGGGACAGAATTGTACATACTCTTTTGTATATTTGATATATCTTTTTCAGCATTACTGAAGTGTAATTTATAAGATTATAACATATTTATAGTGCAAAACATGATGATTTATACATTATGAAATGATCACAACAAATTAACACATCCATGACCTCACATAATTACAATTTTTATTTTTGGTGACAACACATAAGATCTGTTCTCTTAGTCTAATTTCAAGTATATAGTCAGCATTGTTAAATATATTAACCATGCTATACTTTAGACTGCCAAGATTTAGTCACCCTTTTAATGAAATTTCATACACTTTGCCCAACATTCCCCAGTTCTTCCAACCTCAGCTGCTGGTAGCCACCATTTTTTTCTGGGTTTCTATGAATTTGATTCTTTTTATTTTTTTATATTCCACATATAAGTGACACCATGAACTATTTGTATGTATCAGTGTACATTTCACTATAATGCCATCCAGTTTCATTCACATTGTTACAAATGAAGAATTCCTTCACTTTCATGGTTGTATAATGTTCCATTGTATACATGTAGCACATTTTCTTATCCATTTATCCTCTCCAGTACTCTTGCCTGGCAAATCCCATGGATGGAGGAGCCTGGTAGGCTGCAGTCCATGAGGTCACTAGGAGTTGGACTCAACTGAGCGACTTCACTTTCACTTTTCACTTTCATGCATTGGAGAAGGAAATGTCAACCCACTCCAGTGTTGTTGCCTGGAGAATCCCAGGGACAGGGGAGCCTGGTGGGCTGCCATCTATGGGGTCACACAGAGTCGGACACGACTGAAGTGACTTAGCAGCAGCAGCAGCAGTAGTCTGTTTCCACACCTCGGTAATTGTAAGTCTGTTCCACACCTCGGTTACATGCTGCAATGAACATATCAGGATGCAGATGTATCTTAGAAAAAGTCATTTCATTTAATTCAGATATACACCCAGAATTGGATTTCTGGATCATATGGTATTTTCAGAACTTTCAAACTGTTTTACATAGTGGCTGAAACAATATACATTGCCACCAGTAGTGCAAAAGCATTTCGTTTACTCCATATCCTCATAAACACTTATCTCTTGCCCATTTTTAAAAATTTATTTTTTGAGTATGATTGCGTTACAACATCGTGTTAGTGCTGTTGTACAACAATATAAATCAGCTATAATATACATATATCCCCTCCTTCTTGGACCTTCTTTTCACTACTGCATCCTACCTGTCTAAGTCATCACAGAGAACTGAGCTGAGCTCTGTATGTATGCAGCAGCTTCCCACTTTACTTCACTTTCACTTCAGTCACTCAGTCGTGTCTGACTATTTGCGATCCTATGAACCACAGCAGGCAAGGCCTCCCTGTCCATCACCAGCTCTTAGAATCCACCCAAGCCCATGTCCATGGAGTTGATGAAGCCATCCAACTATCTCATCCTCTGTTGTCCCTTCCTCCTCCTGCCCTCAATCTTTCCCAGTATCAAGGTCTTTTCGAATGAGTCAGCTCTTCACATCAGGTGGCCAAAGTATTGGAGTTTCAGCATCAACATCAGTCCTTCCAATGAACACCCAGGACTGATCTCCTTTAGGATGAACTGGTAGGATTTCCTTGCAGAGCAAGGGTCTCTCAAGAGTCTTCTCCAACACCATAGTTCAAAAACATCAATTCTTCAGCACTCAGCTTTCTTTATAGTCCAACTCTCATATCCATACATGACCACTATAAAAACCACAGCCTTGACTAGAAGGCCTTTGTTGACAAAATAATGTCTCTATTTTTGAATATGCCATCTAGGTTGGTCACAACTTCCCTTCCAAGGAGTAAGTGTCTTTGAATTTCATGGCTGCAGTCACCATCTGCAGTGATTTTGGAGCCTCCCAAAATAAAGTCAGCCACTATTTCCACTGTTTCCCAATCTATTTGCCATGAAGTGATGGGACCAGATGCCATGATCTTAGTTTTATGAATGTTGAGCTTTAAGGCAACTTTTTCACTCTCCAGTTTCACTTTCTTCAAGAGGCTCTTTAGTTCTTCACTTTCTGCCATAAGGTTGGTGTCATCTGCATATCTGAGGTTATTGATATATCTCCCATCAATCTTGATTCCAGCTTCTGCTTCATCGAGCCCAGCGTTTCTCATGATGTGCTCTGCACATAACTTAAATGAGCAGGGTGACAATATATAGCCTTGACATACTCCTTTTCTTATTTGGAATCAATCTGTTGTTCCATATTCATTTCTAACAGTTGCTTCCTAACCATTAGTTACTTATTTAGCTTCCCACTAGTTACCTATTTTACCCACTAGTTACCTGTGTGTGCATGCTAAGTTTCTTTAGGTATGTCCAACTCTTTGCAAACCTATGAACTATAGCCTGCCAGGCTTCTCTGTCCATGGGATTCTCCAGACAAGAGTACTGCAGTGGGTTGCCATTTTCTTCTCAAATTATTAGTGCAATTGATACTAGACAAGATTTTACTATTTTTTTTTAATGTGAAGGATTTCACTATTTGTTGTTTCGTGCTAATCTTGTGATGACCCACAAGGGTGGGTGGTTGCAAGGGCACACAAGTGAGGCTGAGAGGAGCTAACGCAAGTCAGAGGTCAGGGGCAGAAGGTCAGGAAGGGTGGTGGTGAGGAGATACCCCTCGCTGAAGGTAAGGAGCAGAGGCTGCGCTTTGCTGGAGCAGCCGTGAAGAGATACCCTGCACACAAGGTCAGAGAAACCCAAGTAAAATGGTAGGTGTTGCAAGAGGGCATCAGAAGGCAGACACACTGAAATCAACTCACAGAAAACTAGTCAATCTAATCACACCGGGACCACAGCCTTGTCTAACTCAATGAAACTAAGCCATGCTGTGTGGGCCACCCAGGAAGGACAGGTCATGCTGGAGAGGTCTGACAGAATGTGGTTCCCTGGAGAAGGGAATGGCAAACCACTTCACTATTCTTGCCTTGAGAACACCATGAACAGTATGAAAAGGCAAAATGATAGGATACTGAAAGGGGAACTCCCCAGATCAGTAGGTGCTCAATATGCTACTGGAGATCAGTGGAGAAATAACTCTAGAAAGAGTGAAGAGATGGAACCAAAGCAAAAACAATATCCAGCTGTGGATGTGAATGGTGATAGAAGCAAGGTCCAATGCTGTAACGAACAATATTGCATAGGAACCTGGAATGTCAGGAAAATGAATCAAGGCAAATTGGAAGTGGTCAAACAGGAGATGGCAAGAGTGAACATTGACATTCTACGAATCAGCAAAATAAAATGGACTGGAATGGGGGAATTTAAGTCAGATGACCATTATATCTACTACTGTGGGCAGCCATCACGGTCAACAAAAGAGTCTGAAATGCAGTATTGGATACAATCTCAAAAATGACAGAATGATCTCTGTTCATTTCCAAGGCAAACCATTCAATATCACAGTAATCCATGTCTATGCCCCAACCAATAATGCTGAAGAAGCTGAAGTTGAATGGTTCTATGAAGACCTACAAGACCTTTTAGAACTAACACCCCAAAAAGATGTCCTTTTCATTATACGGGACTGGAATGCAAAAGTAGGAAGTCAAGAAACACCTGGAGTAACAGGCAAATTTGGCCTTGGAGTATGGAATGAAGCAGGGCAAAGGTTAATAGAGTTTTGCCAAGAAAATGCACAGGTCATAACAAACATCCTCTTCCAAAAACACAAGAGAAGACTCTACACATGGGCATCACGAGATGGTCAATACAGAAATCAGATTGATTATATTCTTTGCAGCCAAAGATGGAGAAGCTCTATACAGTCAGCAAAAACAAGACCAGGACCTGACTGTGGGTCAGATTATGAGCTCTTTATTGCCAAATTCAGACTTAAATTGAAGAAAGTAGGGAAAACCACTAGACTGTCAATTCAGTTCAGTTCAGTTGTTCAGTCGTGTCCATCTCTTTGAGACCCCAAGAATAAGAGCACACAAGGCTTCCCTGTCCATCACCAACTCCCGGAGTTCACACAGACTCACGTCCATCAAGTCAGTGATGCCATCCAGCCATCTCATCTTCTGTTGTCCCCTTCTCTTCCTGCCCCCAATCCCTCCCAGCATCAAAGTCTTTTCCAATGAGTCAACTCTTCACATGAGGTGGCCAAAGTACTGGAGTTTCAGCTTTAGCATCATTCCTTCCAAAGAAATCCCAGGGCTGATTTCCTTCAGAATGGACTGGTTAAATCTCCTTGCAGTCCAAGGGACTCGCAAGAGTCTTCTCCAACACAATAGTTCAAAAGCATCAATTCTTTGGCGCTCAGCCTTCTTCACAGTCCAACTCTCACATCCATACATGACCACAGGAAAAACCATAGCCTTGACTAGACAGACCTTTGTTGGCAAAGTAATTTCTCTGCTTTTGAATATGGTATCTAGGTTGGGCATAACCTTCCTTCCAAGGGGGAAAACATCTTTTAATTTCATGGCTGCAGTCACTATCAGGTATGACCTAAATCAAAATCAAATCCCTTATGATTATACAGTTGAAGTGAGAAATAGATTTAAGGGACTGGATCTGATAGATAGAGTGCCTGATGAACAATGGACTGAGGTTTGTGACATTTTACAGGAGACAGAGATCAAGATCATCCCCATGGAAAAGAAATGCAAAAATGAAAATAGATGCCTGTGGAGGCCTTACAAATAGCTGTGAAAAGAAGAGAAGTGAAAAGCAAAGGAGAAAAGGAAACAAGCATCAGAATGCAGAGTTCTAAAGAATAGCAAGGAGAGATAAGAAAGCCTTCCTCAGAGATCAATGCAAAGAAATGGAGAAAAACAACAGAATGGGAAAGTCTAGAGATCTCTTCAAGAAAATTAGACATACCAAGTGATCATTTCATGCAAAGGTGGGCTCGATAAAGGACAGAAATGGTATGGACCTTACAGACGGAGAAGTTATTAAGCAGAGATGGCAAGAATACACAGAAAAACTGTACAAAAAATCTTCATGACCAAGATAATCATGAATGTATGATCACTCACCTAGAGCCAGACATCGTAGAATGTGGGTCAAATGGACCTTAGAAAGCATCACTAGGATCAAAGCTAGTGGAAGTGATGGAATTCCAGTTGAACTATTTAAAAATCCTGGAAGATGATGCTGTGAAAGTGCTGCACTCAATATGCCAGCAAATTTGGAAAACTCGGCAGTGGCCACAGGTCTGGAAAAGATCAGTTTTCATTTCAATTCCAAAGAAAAGCAATGCCAAAGAATTCTCAAACTACTGTACAATTGAACTCATCTCACACGCTAGTAAAGTAATGCTAAAGATTCTCCAAGCCAGGCTTCAGCAATACATTAACTGTGAACTTCCTGATGATCAAGCTGGTTTTCGAAAAGGCAGAGGAACCAGAGATCAAATTGCCAACATCTGCTGGATCATGGAAAAAGCAAGAGAGTTCCAGAAAACCATCTATTTCTGCTTTATTGACTATGCCAAAGCCTTTGACTCTGTGGACCTCAATAAAATGTGGAAAATTCTGAAAGAGATGGGGATAGCAGACTACCTGACCTGCCTCTTGAGAAATGTGTATGCAGGTCAGGAAGCAACAGTTAGAACTAGATATGGAACAACAGACTGGTTCCAAATAGGAAAAAGGGTACATCAAGGCTGTATATTGTCACCCTGCTTATTTAAGTTATATGCAGAGTACATCATGAGAAATGCTGGACTGGATGATGCACAAGCTGGAATCAAGAATGCTGGAGAAATCTCAATAACCTCAGATATGCAGATGACACCACCCTTATGGCAGAAAGTGAAAAGGAACTCAAAAGCCTCTTGATGAAAGTGAAAGTGGAGAGTGAAAAGATTGGCTTAAATCTCAACATTCAGAAAACTAAGATCATGGCATCTGGTCCCATCACTTCATGGGAAATAGATGGGGAAACAATGGAAACAGTGTCAGACTTTATTTTTTTGGGCTCCAAAATCACTGCCGATGGTGATTGTAGCCATGAAATTAAAAGACGCTTACTCCTTGAAAGGAAAGTTATGACCAACCTAGATAGAATTTTGAAAACAGAGACATTACTTTGCCGACAAAGGTCCATCTAGTCAAGGCTATGGTTTTTCCAGTGGTCATGTATGGATGTGAGAGTTGGACTATGAAGAAAGGTGAGTGCTGAAGAATTGATGCTTTTAAACTGTGGTGTTGGAGAAGACTCTTGAGAGTCCCTTGGACTGCAAGCAGATCCAACCAGTCTATCCTAAAGGAGATCAGTCCTGGGTGTTCTTTGGAAGGAAGGATGCTAAAGCTGAAACTCCAGTACTTTGGCCACCTCATGCGAAGAGTTGACTCATTGGAAAAGACTGCTGCTGGGAGGGATTGGGGACAGGAGAAGAAAGGGATGACAGTGGATGAAATGGCTGGATGGCATCACCGACTCAATGGACGTGAGTTTGAGTGAACTTCAGGATTTGGGAGCAGCCAGGAGCAGCCCGGATGAGATACCCCACGCCCAAGGTAAGAGAAACCCAAGTAAGACAGTAGGTCTTGAAAGAGGGCATCAGAGGGCAAATACACTAAAACCATTCTCACAGATAACTAGTCAATCTAATCACACAAGGACCACACCCTTGTCTAACTCAATGAGATTAAGCAATGCCCGAGGGGCAACCTGGGATGGGCGGGTCATGGTGGAGAGATATGACAGGGTGTGGTCCGCTGGAGAAGGGAATGGCAAACCACTTCAGTATTCTTGCCTTGAGAACCCCATGAACAGTATGAAAGGACAAAATGATAGGATACTGAAAGAGAAAATCCCCAGGTCAGTAGGGGCCCAATATGCTACTGGAGAGCAGTGGAGAAATAACTCCAGAAAGAATGAAAGGATGGAGCCAAAACAAAAAGAATACCGAGCTGTGGATGTGTCTGGTGATAGAAGCAAAGTCCGATGCTGTAAAGAGCAATATTGCATAGGAACCAGGAATGTCAGGTCCATGAATCAAGGCAAATTGGAAGTGGTCAAACAAGAGATGGCAAGAGTGAATGTTGACATTCTAGGAATTAGTGAACTAAAATGGACTGGAATGGGTGAATTTAACTCAGAGGACCATTATATCTACTACTGTGGGCAGGAATCCCTCAGAAGAAATGGAGTGGCCATCATGGTCAACAAAAGAGTCCGAAATGCAGTACTTGGATGCAATCTCAAAAATGACAGAATGATCTCTGTTCGTTTCCAAGGCAAACCATTCAATGTCACAGTAATCCAAGTCTATGCCCCAACCAGTAACGCCGAAGAAGCTGAAGTTGAACGGTTCTATGAAGACCTACAAGACCTTTTAGAACTAACACCCAAAAAAGATGTCCTTTTCATTATAGGGGACTGGAATGCAAAAGTAGGAAGTAAAGAAACACCTGGAGTAACAGGCAAATTTGGCCTTGGAATACGGAATGAAGCAGGGCAAAGACTAATAGAGTTTTGCCAAGAAAATGCACTGGTCATAGCAAATACCCTCTTCCAACAACACAAGAGAAGACTCTATACATGGACATCACCAGATGGTCAACACCGAAATCAGATCGATTATATTCTTTGCAGCCAAAGATGGAGAAGCTCTATAGAGTCAGCAAAAACAAGACCAGGAGCTGACTGTGGCTCGGACCATGAACTCCTTATTGCCAAATTCAGACTGAAATTGAAGAAAGTAGAGAAAACTACTAGACCATTCAGGTATGACCTAAATCAAATCCCTTATGATTATACAGTGGAAGTGAGAAATAGATTTAAGGGCCTAGATCTGATAGATAGAGTGCCTGATGAACTATGGAATGAGGTTTGTGACATTGTACAGGAGACAGGGATCAAGACCATCCCCATGGAAAAGAAATGCAAAAAAGTAAAATGGCTGTCTGGGGAGGCCTTGCAAATAGCTGTGAAAAGAAGAGAAGCGAAAAGCAAAGGAGAAAAGGAAAGATATAAACATTTAAATGCAGAGTTCCAAAGAATAGCAAGAAGAGATAAGAAAGCCTTCTTCAATGATCAATGCAAAGAAATAGAGGAAAACAACAGAATGGGAAAGACTAGGGATCTCTTCAAGAAAATCAGAGATACCAAAGGAACATTTCATGCTAAGATGGGCACAATAAAGGACAGAGATGGTGTGGACCTAACAGAAGCAGAAGATATTAAGAAGAGGTGGCAAGAATACACAGAAGAACTGTACAAAAAAGAGCTTCAAGACCCAGATAATCATGATGATGTGATCACTGACCTAGAGCCAGACATCTTGGAATGTGAAGTCAAATGGGCCTTAGAAAGCATCACTACGAACAAAGCTAGTGGAGGTGATGGAATTCCAGTGGAGCTATTCCAAATCCTGAAGGATGATGCTGTGAAGGTGGTGCACTCAGTATGCCAGCAAATTTGGAAAACTCAGCAGTGGCCACAAGATTGGAAAAGGTCAGTTTTCATCCCAATCCCAAAGAAAGGCAATGCCAAGGAGTGCTCAAACTACCGCACAGTTGCACTCATCTCACACGCTAGTAAAGTAATGCTCAAAATTCTCCAAGCCAGGCTTCAGCAATATGTGAACCGTGAACTTCCTGATGTTCAAGCTGGTTTTAGAAAAGGCAGAGGAACCAGAGATCAAATTGCCAACATCCGCTGGATCATGGAAAAAGCAAGAGAGTTCCAGAAAAACATCTATTTCTGCTTTATTGACAATGCCAAAGCCTTTGACTGTGTGGATCACAATAAACTGTGGAAAATTCTGAAAGAGATGGGAATACCAGACCACCTGATCTGCCTCTTGAGAAATCTGTATGCAGGTCAGGAAGCAACAGTTAGAACTGGTCATGGAACAACAGACTGGTTCCAAATAGGAAAAGGAGTACGTCAAGGCTGCATATTGTCACCATGTTTATTTAACTTATATGCAGGGTACATCATGAGAAATGCTGGACTGGAAGAAACACAAGTTGGAATCAAGATTGCCGGGAGAAATATCAATAACCTCAGATATGCAGATGACACGACTCTTATGGCAGAAAGTGAAGAGGGGCTAAAAAGCCTCTTGATGAAAGTGAAAGTGGAGAGTGAAAAGGTTGGCTTAAAGCTCAACATTCAGAAAACGAAGATCATGGCATCTGGTCCCATCACTGCATGGGAAATAGATGGGGAAACAGTGGAAACAGTGTCAGACTTTGTTTTTCTGGGCTCCAAAATCACTGCAGATGGTGACTGCAGCCAAGAAATTAAAAGACGCTTGCTCCTTGGAAGGAAAGTTATGACCAACCTAGATAGCATATTCAAAAGCAGAGACATTACTTTACCAACAAAGGTTCGCTTAGTCAAGGCTGTGGTCTTTCCTGTGGTCATGTATGGATGTGAGAGCTGGACTGTGAAGAAGGCTGAGCGCCAAAGAATTGATGCTTTTGAACTGTGGTGTTGGAGAAGACTCTTGAGAGTCCCTTGGACTGCAAGAAGATCCAACCAGTCCATTCTGAAGGAGATCAGTCCTGGAATTTCTTTAGAAGGAATGATGCTAAAGCTGAAACTCCAGTATTTTGGCCACCTCATGCGAAGAGTTGACTCATTGGAGAAGACTCTGATGCTGGGAGGGATTGAGGGCAGGAGGAGAAGGTGACGACAGAGGATGAGATGGCTGGATGGCCTCACTGACTCGATGGATGCGAGTCTGAGTGACCTCCGGGAGCTGGTGATGGACAGGGAGGCCTGGCGTGCTGCGGTTCATGGGGTTGCAAAGAGTCGGACACGACTGAGCGACTGATCTGATCTGATCAGGATTTGGTGATGGACAGGGTTGCCTGGCATGCTGCAATTCATAGGGTCGCAAATAGTCAGACACGTCTGAGCGACTGAACTGACTGAGCCATATTTTAAATGATTGATAAGAAATTCTAGTTTCAATTTTTTCCTCTCTATGACCAACATCACACAGCAGCTACACACAGGGAGGTGGGGGAGTGGAGTGGGTTGGAAAAGAGCAGGGGGGTTGGGTCTGACAACACCTCTCTGGTTGCACAGTTCTCCATCAGTTATTTAATTCATCTTCATTTTATCTTCTTCATTTGTCAAACGAAGAGAGTCACTCTAGGGACTGCTGTGAGGATGACATTAACCATATACATATAGTTAGTATACATATATATATATCTATATATATGTGTTTATATATATATATATATATATAATATATATATATACAACACATAAAGCTACAGTAAACAGTCGCTAAATAACAATAGCCCTGTTTACGAGACAGCAAAAGAGACACTGATGTATAGAACAAACTTTTGGACTCTGGGAATGGGAGAGGGTGGGATGATTTGGGAGAATAGCATTGAAATATGTATAATATCATATCTGAAATGAGTCACCAGTCCAGGTACGATGCCTGATAACGGATGCCTGGGGCTGGTGCGGCTGGTGCACTGGGACAACCCAGAGGGATGGTATAGGGAGGGAGGAGGGAGGAGGGTTGAGGATGGGGAACACATGTATACTTGTGGCGGATCCATCTTGAGGTATGGCAAAAGCAATACAATATTGTAAAGTTAAGCAAAATGAAATTTAATTAAAAAAAAAAACTAGTGGAAATTTTATTAAATCTTATATCAGAACCTCTTGGCTGACAAGAGGGAGGAGAGAGATAGTAAAATGAGATAGATCATGCTACTTTCATCTTCAGTTCAGTTCAGTAGCTCAGTCGTGTCCATCTCTTTGCGACCCCATTAATCACACTACGCCAGGCCTCCCTGTCTATCACCAACTCCCGGAGGTCACTCAGACTCACGTCCATCGAGTCAGTGATGCCATCCAGCCATCTCATCCTCTGTCGTCCCCTTCTCCTCCTGCCCCCAATCCCTCCCAGCATCAGAGTCTTTTCCAATTAGTCAACTCTTCACATGAGGTGGCCAAAGTACTGGAGTTTCAGCTTTAGCATCATTCCCTCCAAAGAAATCCCAGGGCTGATCTCCTTCAGAATGGACTGGTTGGATCTCCTTGCAGTCCAAGGGACTCTCAAGAGTCCTCCAACACCACAGTTCAAAAGCGTCAATTCTTCGGTGCTCAGCCTTCTTCACAGTCCAACTCTCACATCTATACATGACCTCAGGAAAAACCATAGCCTTGACTAGACGAACTTTTATTGGCAAAGTAATGTCTCTGTTTTCAAAATTCTATCTAGGTTGGTCATAACTTTCCTTCCAAGGAGTAAGCGTCTTTTAATTTCATGGCTGCAGTCACCATCTGCAGTGATTTTGGAGCCCAAAAAGTCTGGCACAGTTTCCACTGTTTCCCCATCTATTTCCCTTTCATCTTAATTTTATGCTAATATGCCAAGTATTGTCATGTGTGTAATACTACACATGACAGTATTGCCTTTTTGTTTACAGCCATTCTAACAGGTGTGGTTTTGATTTGCATTTCCCTGATGTTTAGTGATATTGAGCACTTTCTCATGCTCAATAGTCATTGTGAAATGATTACAACAATCAAATTAACACAACCATGACCTCACATAATTGCTTTCTTTTATTTTTTAGTGAAAGCATATGAGATCTGCTCTCCTAGTCTAGTTTCAAATATGTAGTCAGTATTATTAAATATAGTATGGGCACAAGTTTGAACAAACTCATGGAGATAGTAAAGGACAAGGAAGCCTGCCATGATGCAATTCATGTGGTTGCAAACAGTTGGGCATGACTGAGTGACTGAACAACAGTAGCAATTAAATATAGTAATCATGCTGCATGTTAGATCCCCAGAATTTAATCATCTTTTTACTGCAAGTTCATACACCTTGACCAACATTCTCCATTTCTTCCAAACCCAGCCTCTTGTAGCCACCATTCTTCTCTGCATTTCTGAGTTTGACTCTTTTATTCTTGGCTATTCATATGTGTTTAAAAAAAAAAAAAAAAAATTAAATGTCTATTCAGGTCCTTTGCCCATTTTAAGTTGGGTTATTTGGTTTGTTGTTATTGGTTTGTATGAGTTCCTGATTTATTTTGAATATTAACCTCTTATTGGATATATGGTTTGCAAATATTTTCTCCCATTCTATAAGCTAACTTTCTATTTGGTTGACTTTTTCTTTTGTTGTCCAGATTTTCAGTGTGAGGTAGTCCTACTTGTTTATTTTTGCTTTATTGCATGTGCTTTTGGTGTAAGATCCAAAAAAATCATTTATAAACTAAATTAAAAAATAAAACTAGAAGTCATTTGAAGGAGTATATTTAGTCATTCCACAATATCATTGCTGTATTTCGATGATTTATTCATATTCTGAAAATCAAATGCAGTTTTTATTATTTAATGTGAAAATAAATAAAGAAGGTTTTACTTATAGAATTTGGTTTGCAGAGTAGTTTATATTCAAATTCAGTAGATTGACTTTGTCTTGTCACCAAAGATAAATGTCTTCTGTTTCCTCCACTTGACATTCTAAGTATTTAAATTCTTTGCTTTTAGAGAGCTATTATCTTTCTTGATAGATAATTTCCACATATTTTGGTCATATTCATAGATTTAAGTAGGCCCAATGACACACACATTCTTCTGTGTTGTCCAATATAATCACAGAATCTTGCTTTAGTCTCTGACACTAGACAGAATGCACTGGGTATCAGGCCTGGAAATGTAGTTATTTAGCACAGAGAGAAAATAGGCCCTTTCTTTGAAAGTAATTTTCAGAAACAGTGCTCTCTGAAGCAGAACATTCTGGAATATTATGTCCCTCAAAGCATTTGGGTCCTTCAACTTAAATGTATATTTCTTATCATAAACCATTATCTACCTTGAAATTCCAGAGTGCAAAAGTCTGTTGCTTATAAATAGCATATTTATATGTTAAATATCTGTAGCTTATGGACCTTCATTCCTTTTTTCTTCTTATTGCCCTGAAGACAATTTCTAAAATGATTTTAGAGATATGGAGTAGTAAATGACATGGTCTTGAGAAAGATCAGTTTAATTCAAAATGTCCCAACCAATCATTTGGCTTTATATGTGTGCTTCAAGGTAGGTTAAGGTGGAACAGGGACTGAGTGTATGCTCTTTCACCTGTGATTAAGGTACAGGAGCTCAGGATTTTATTAAACAGTATTATATGGCTGTTTAATTGCTAAGGGAGATACAGTAGATTGATTCTCCATGCTACCAAAACATTTGCTGACTATATGATGCAACTTTTGACCTAACATTTTATCTATTTATATATGATATGCTAATAAAATTGCAAAGTATAATTTATGTTACTAAATCAAATTTGGGTTGTCAAAAAAATTCATTTGGATTTTTCTATAACATCGTATATAAAAATCTGAACAAACACTTTGGCTAACCCAATAGTAGTTTTATAATTTCTACATTTTTGTATATATTATCAGTGACCTGTATTTAGCTCCTTTTTCTGCTTTGCTGTTGTTGTTGTGGTTCAGTTGCTCAGTCATTTCTGACTCTTTGCAATCCCATGGACTGCAGCACATCAGGCTTCCCTGTCCATCACCAACTCCCAGAGCTTGCTTCAACTCATGTCCATGGAGTCAGTGGTGCCTTACAAACATCTCATCCTCTGTCGTCCCCTTCTCCTCCTGCCTTCAATCTTTCCCAGCATCAGGGTCTTTTCTAATGACTCAGCTCCTCATATCAGGTGGCCAAAATATTGGAGCTTCAGTCCTTCTAACGAATATTCAGAACTGATTTCCTTTAGGATTGACTGGTTTGATATCCTTGCAGTCGAAGGGACTCTTAAGAGTCTTCTCCAAAACCACAGTTCAGAAGCATCAATTCTTCAGCATTCAGACTTCTTTATGGTTCAATTCTCACATCCATACATGACTACTGGAAAAACCATAGCTTTGACTATACAGAACTTTCAGATCAGATCAGATCAGATCAGTCGCTCAGTCGTGTCCGACTCTTTGCGACCCCATGAACCGTAGCACGCCAGGCCTCCCTGTCCATCACCAGCTCCCGGAGGTCACTCAGACTCGCATCCATCGAGTCAGTGATGCCATCCAGCCATCTCATCCTCTGCCGTCCCCTTCTCCTCCTGCCCTCAATCCCTCCCAGCATCAGAGTCTTCTCCAATGAGTCAACTCTTCGCATGAGGTGGCCAAAATACTGGAGTTTCAGCTTTAGCATCATTCCTTCCAAAGAAATCCCAGGGCTGATCTCCTTCAGAATGGACCGGTTGGATCTTCTTGCAGTCCAAGGGACTCTCAAGAGTCTTCTCCAACACCACAGTTCAAAAGCATCAATTCTTTGGCGCTCAGCCTTCTTCACAGTCCAGCTCTCACATCCATACATGATCACAGGAAAAACCATAGCGTTGACTAGGTGAACCAACAGACCTTTACAACTTACTAAAATAGAACTAAAACTTAATGAAAACTGTTCTTAATACAAATATTTGAAATATGCAATTTTTTCCTGATGAAAACAAAGTAAGGGAAACCTCATGTCAATAATCTAAGGCCTGAGACATTTACTATGGTTTTATCTTAAAATAATTTAATGGGTTACTGTGTCTACTTAGTAGCTGGCTTGAGACTTTGTTTGTTTGATCAAATAGCTATCATCAGTCAAAAACGACAATGTAGTCAGGCTCATTAGAGCTTTAGCTGATTTTTTTTTAAAGTAACATCTAAGTCTGTTCAACATTACATATAAGCTTTCAAAATACTTAGCAGCAGTTTTTCTTAGCAAGATTTAGAGAAAATTGAAGAAAGCTTTTTAAGCAGGAAAATGATAAACTTTTGTGGAAGAAATTATTTATATATATTCCTAACTGTTAAATTCTAATGCTTAGAATATTGTAATTAACAAAGATTTTTGAAATGTAGGCAGATTTGTGTGCATGCCCTTCTGTATGTGAATATATATGTGTATATCAGTTCAGTGACTCAGTCACTCTTTGTGACACCATGAATCACACCACGCCAGGCCTCTATGTCCATCACCAGCTCCTGGAGTTCGCTCAAACTCACGTCCATTGAGTCAGTGATGCCATCCAGCCATCTCATCCTCTGTCGTCCCCTTCTCCCCCTGCCCCCAATCCCTCCCAGTATCAGGATTTTTTCCAATGAATCAACTCTTTGCATGAGGTGGCCAAAGTACTGGAGTTTCAGCTTCAGCATCAGTCCTTCAAATGAACACCCAGGACTGGTCTCCTTTAGGATGGACTGGTTGGACCTCCTTTCAGTCCAAGGGATTCTGAAAAGTCTTCTCCAACACCAGAGTTCAAAAGCATCAATTCTTCACTGCTCAGCTTTCTTCACAGCCCAACTCTTACATCCACACAAGAAACTGGAAAAACCATAGCCTTGACTAGATGGACCTTTATTGAGAAAGTAATGTCTCTGCTTTTGAATATGCTATCTAGGTTGGTCATAACTTTCCTTTCAAGGAGTAAGTGTCTTTTACATTCATCGCTGCAATCACCATCTGCAGTGATTTTGGAGCCCAGAAAAATAAAGTCTGACACTGTTTCCAGTATTTGTCCATCTATTTCCCATGAAGTGATGGGACCAGATGTCATGATCTTAGTTTTCTGAATGTTGAGCTTTAAGTCAACTTTTTCACTCTCCATTTTCACTTTCATCAAGAGGCTTTTTAGTTTCTCTTCACTTTCTGCCATAAGGGTGGTGTCATCTGCATATCTGATATTGATATTTCTCCCGGCAATCTTGATTCCAGCTTGTGTTTTTTCCAGCCCAGCGTTTCTCATGATGTACACTGCATATAAGTTAAATAAGCAGGGTGACAATATACAGCCTTGATGTACTCCTTTCCCTATTTGAAACCAATCTGTTGTTCCATGTCCAGTTCTAACTGTTGCTTCCTGACCTGCATATAGGTTTCTCAAGAAGCAGGTCAGGGGATCTGGTATTCCCATCTCTTTCAAAATTTTCCAAAGTTTATTGTGGTCCACACAGTCAAAGGCTTTGGCATAGTCAATAAAGCAGAAATAGATGTTTTTCTGGAACTCTTTTGCTTTTTTCATGATCCAGCAAATGTTGACAATTTGATCTCTGGTTCCTCTGCCTTTTCTAAAACCAGCTAGATCATCTGGAAGTTCACGGTTCACGTATTGCTGAAGCCTGGCTTGGAGAAATTTGAACATTACTTTACTAGCGTGTGAGATAAGTGCAATTGTGTGGTAGTTTGAGAATTCTTTGGCATTGCCTTTCTTTGGGTTTGGAATGCAAACTGACTTTTTCCAGTCCTGTGGCCACTGCTGAGTTTTCCAAATTTGTTGGCATATTGTGTTCAGCACTTTGACAGCATCATCTTTCAGGATTTGAAATAGCTCAACTGGAATTCCATCACCTCCACTAGCTTTGTTTGTAGTGATGGTTTCTAAGGCCCACTTGACTTCACATAACAGGATGTCTGGCTCCAGGTGAGTGATCATACCATTGTGATTATCTGGGTCATGAAGATCTTTTTTGTACAATTCTTCTGTGTATTCTTGCCACCTCTGCTTAATAACTTCTGCTTTTGTTATGCCCATACCATTTCTGTCCTTTATTGCGTGCATGTTTTTGTGAAATCTTCCCTTGGTATCTCTAATTTTCTTGAAGAGATCTTTAGTCTTTCCCATTCTGTTGTTTTCCTCTATTTCTTTGCATTGATCACTGAAGAAGGCTTTCTTATCTCTTCTTGCTATTCTTTGGAACTCTGCATTCAGATGCTTATATGTTTCCTTTTCTCCTTTGCTTTTCACTTCTCTTTTCACAGCTATTTGTAAGGCCTCCTCAGACAGACATTTTTTTTTTTTTTTTTGCATTTCTTTTCCTTGGGGATGGTCTTGATCTCTGTCTCCTGTAAAATGTCATGAACCTCCATCCATAGTTCTTCAGGCACTCTGTCTATCTGATCTAATCCCTTAAATCTATTTCTTACTTCCACTGTATAATCATAAGGGACTTGATTTAGGTCATACCTGAATGGTCTAATAGTTTTTCCCACTTTCTTCAATTTAAATCTGAATTGGCAATATGGAGTTCATTAGCTGAGCCATAGTCAGCTCCTAGTCTTGTTTTTGCTGACTGCATAGAGCTTCTCCATCTTTGGCTGAAAAGAGTATAATCAATCTGATTTTGGTGTTGACCACCTGGTGATGTCCATGTGTAGAGTCCTCTTGTTTTGTTGGAAGAGAGTGTTTGCTATGACCAGTGCCTTCTCTTGGCAAAACTCTATTAGCCTTGGCCCTGCTTCATTCTGTACTCCAAGGCCAAATTTGCGTTAATCCAGGTGTTTCTTGACTTCCTACTTTTGCATTCCAGTCCCCTATAATGAAAAGGGCATCTTTTTTGGGTGTTAGTTCTAAAAGGTCTTGTAGGTCTTCATAGAACCCTTCAACTTCAGCTTCTTCAGCGTTACTGGTTAGGACACTGGATTACTCTGATATTGAATGGTTTGCCTTGGACATGAACTGAGATCATTCTGTCATTTTTGAGATTGTATCCAAGTACTGCATTTCAGACTCTTTTGTTGACCATGATCGCTACTCCATTTATTCTAAGGGATTCCTACCCACAGCAGTAAATATAATGGTTATCTGAGTTAAATGCACCTATTCCAGTCCATTTTAGTTCACTGATTCCTAGAATGTCGATGTTCACTCTTGCCATCTCCTG
Organism: Tragelaphus eurycerus; assembly: GCA_935064755.1. Classification (NCBI taxonomy): domain Eukaryota; kingdom Metazoa; phylum Chordata; class Mammalia; order Artiodactyla; family Bovidae; genus Tragelaphus; species Tragelaphus eurycerus. Next base: position 762,243 of record CAKXYN010000216.1, on the reverse strand, counting down.
TTTGACCACTTCCAATTTGCCTTGATTCAAGGACCTAACATTTCAGGTTCCTATGCAATATTGCTCTTTATAGCATCAGATCTTGCTTCTATCACCAGTCACATCCACAATTGGGTGCTGTTTTTGCTTTGGCTCCATCCCTTCATTCTTTCTGGAGTTATTTCTGCACTGATCTCCAGTAGCATATTGGGCACCTACCAACCCGGGGAGTTCCCCTTTTGGTATCCTATCATTTTGCCTTTTCATACTGTTCATGGGATTCTCAAGGCAAGAAAACTGAAGCGGTTTGCCATTCTTTTCTCCACATTCTGCCAGACCTCTCCACCATGATCCTCCCCTCTTGGGTGGCCCCACATGGCATGGCTTAGTTTCATTGAGTTAGACAAGGCTGTGGTCCATGTGATCAGATTGGCTAGTTTTCTGTGATTATGGTTTCAGTGTTTCTGCCCTCTGATGCCCTCTTGCAACACCTACTGTCTTACTTGGGTTTCTCTTACCTTGGACGTGGGGTATCTCTTCATGGCTGCTCCAGAAAAGTGCAGCTGCTGCTCCTTACCTGGACGAGGGGTATCTCCTCATGGCCTTGAACGTGAAGTAGCTCATCTCAGCTCCCCTTTGCCCGCGCAGCTGCTCCTGGTACATGGGGTTGCTCCTCTTGGCCGCCTCTCCTGACCTTGGGCATGTTTTAGCTCCTCCCGGCAGCTCGGGCATGTGGTAGCTCCTCTCTGCTGCCGCCCTGACCTCAGACGTGGGGTAGCTCCTCTCAGCCACGCCTCTGCGAGGTCCGTCACAGCCAATGCACTTTCTAAAACACATTTTGGGAACACACACCAGCTATAAAGACCAAGCTTCCTACTCTACTATGTTGTTAATACCATACCATATAACTTCAATGAGGTTTTGCATTGGAAAAGATCCGAGATATATGTATGTATATATCTCTATCTCTACCTCTATCTGTATCTTTTATTCAAAGATTTCATTGGAATCATTCATATAAGGTATTTCTAAACCCAAGAAGTAAATGAAACTTCATTCTTTCTAAACTACATTTTGGGAACATATACCAACTATAAAAACCAAGCTTCCTACTCTACTATGTTGTTAATACCATACCATATAACTTCAATGAGGTTTTGCATTGGAAAAGACCCTGATGCTGGGAAAGACTGAAGGCAAGAGGAGAAGAGGATGACAGAGGATAAGATGATTAGATGACATCACTGACTCAATGGATATGAGTTTGAGCAAACTCCAGGAGATGGTGAAGGTCAGGGAAGCCTGGCATGCTGCAGTTCATGGACTCACAGAGTCAGACACATCTGAGTGATTGAACTGGACTGAACTGAACTGAACTAACATATTATAAGTTATGACTTAGGACATGACTTAGTGACTGGAAAACAACAATTTTTATTGCATTGCCATCTTTGGTTATTTCTTTGGAAAATACTTGAAAATATAAACTAAAGAAAATATTTTCAAAATGTTTTGAATTTTTGTGTTTATTTTACCCATTTGTTTTTATCGGAAACATATCATGTTTTTGCTTATTGTTTTCAGTCATAAAAGGCTCTAGTATAGGTTGTGGTATATTGTATCATTTTACTGTCCACGTATTCTTTTGAGCAGCATCCTGTTTGTTGAGAGAAGGTATTTTTCAAACTGAAATACATGAACAGAGCTCAGTAACCCAGAGGGACTATGGCTTCAAGTATGTAAGATCAAGTCTATAAAACAGCTTTATACCTGCTTACTTCAAAAGAAATAAATTTATATGCAGGAATTCACCTTTCTGTAGTTGAGCAATACAAATATAAGAGATTCTTATTCATAACTATCTTACTGATACCATAAATATCAGTTTATAATCTCCCATCCCCCAAAGATAACATTTTCACTTTATTTGCTTTGCCTGATCAGTTTTCCAATTGTAATATTGAAATCTTATGTCTTTTTTTTTTTCTTGGTAATTTTCCTAATTATGATTGATTTTATATTTTGAATTTGTACAGTTTCCAGAAATTGCTTTAATAAGTGATCATTTTGTAAAATATTGTATATTCAAAATTCATAAATAGTGTCTTCTTTAACGATGTAATCATTTGATGCATGAGACAATTGTAAAATGTTTTGTTGTTATTCTTTTACTCTTTACTGAAGGAAGGAAAATTGCAAATAAAACCAAAAAAATCCAACTTACTTCTAGTTGTCCCACATAAAATTTTGCTTTGGCTTTGAAAAACGATCATTTTATAATAATACACTGCTTTTTTCCTGTTATAAAAGATAATCTTAATCTTTTAGGTAAATATTTTAGAAAATCTAGAAAATGAAGAAACAGATATTAAGTCAGTAACATTATTTAAAATACCTTTACTCAGAGAACTTTTTAGAACATTTTGGTATAGGTATTTTCAGTTTTTCTTTCCTTTAAAATATGCATGGTTCTCATAAAATTGAAACCATAAGGCATTATAATTTTATATCTACATTCTGCTTTGTTCATTCAACATCATAGCATAAGAACTTTTCCTTCTCCTTAAATGTATTATGATAGCATCTTTCATACTATTAGTATTAATTAACACATGTCCTATTAGTAGATTCTGATATTCATAAATGTTAACTTCTTTAAATAATGCATAGTAAATCATTGCTCATAAATCATCACGTCTATGTTTGATTATGCCCTTAGCTATATTCTCAGACATTAAATTACCAAGTCAAAGTGTATGTATCTAAGAATATTGCTATAAGTACTGCACATATACATGTAATGACCTAATTTTATCAATAAATTAGTCACACTCTCTACTAGATACTAAAAATTACAAGGCATAGTGAATTTAGAAGTGAGGCCTAAATGGGTTAAAATGTGTAACATATTGATCTGCAAAACTCAGTAAATATAGGGAGTTAATTAGCTTCTAAACTTTTTAGCAAGCAAAGGGTAAAAGGTGACTTTAGTGGAGATGTTATTTGCATTGTGAGTGATAGAAATTCAACAGTACTTCTTTATATGACAGTCCTCCTAAAGGGGGAGGATTAATACTCTATAACATATAAAATAATTTATATTGGGGTACACGTGTCTCTTTCAATTCTGGTTTCCTCAGTGTGTATGCCCAGCAGTGGGATTTCTGGGTCATAAGGCAGTTCTAGTTCCAGTTTTTTAAGGAATCTCCACACTGTTCGCCATAGTGGCTGTACTAGTTTACAATCCCATCAACAGTGTAAGAGGGTTCCCTTTTCTCCATACCCTCTCCAGCATTTATTGCTTGTAGACTTTTGGATTGCAGCCATTCTGACTGGCATAAAATGGTACCTCATTGTGGTCTTGATTTGCATTTCTCTGATCCGCTTACTCCTTGGAAGGAAAGTTATGACCAACCTAGATAGCATATTCAAAAGCAGAGACATTACTTTGCCGACAAAGTTTCGCCTAGTCAAGGCTATGGTCTTTCCTGTGGTCATGTATGGATGTGAAAGCTGGACTGTGAAGAAGGTTGAGCGCTGAAGAATTGATGCTTTTGAACTGTGGTGTTGGAGAAGACTCTTGAGAGTCCCTTGGACTGCAAGGAGATCCAACCGGTCCATTCTGAAGGAGATCAGCCCTGGGATTTCTTTAGAAGGAATGATGCTAAAGCTAAAACTCCAGTATTCTGGCCACCTCATGCGAAGAGTTGACTCATTGGAGAAGACTCTAATGCTGGGAGGGATTGGGGGCAGGAGGAGAAGGGGACGACAGAGGATGAGATGGCTGGATGGCATCACTGACTCGATGGATGTGAGTCTGAGTGACCCCTGGGAGTTGGTGATGGACAGGGAGGCCTGGTGTGCTGCAGTTCATGGGGTCGCAAAGAGTCGGACATGACTGAGCAACTGATCTGATCTGATAATGAGTGATATATGGAATTTAGAAAGATGGTAATGATAACCCTGTATGGGAGACAGCAAAAGAGACACAGTTGTATAGAACAGTCTTCTGGACTCTGTGGGAGAGGGAGAGGATGGGGTGATTTGGGAGAATGGCATTGAAACATGTATAATGTCATATATGAAATGAATCACCAGACCATGTTCAATGCATGATACTGGTTGCTTGGGGCTGGTGAACTGGGATGGACCAGAGGGATGGTACGGGGAGGGAGGTTGGAGGGGGGTTCAGGATTGGGAACACATGTATACCTGTGGCAGATTCATGTTGATGTATGGCAAAACCAATACAATACTGTAAAATAATTAGCCTTCAATTAAAATAAATAAATTTATATTTTAAATAATAAAATAATTTACAATTATCAATGTATGCACTATTTGCTTAAGCATGTATTTATTGCATAGTTTCTTTTAAAAATCATGAATATAAGTTGCTGGCAACAAATCAAAATGCATTTCTATAAAGTTAATTATATGAAGGGTCAGCCTGATTTGTTCAAACTGTTCACTTGATTTTAGTCTCTAAAGAAAAATATGTGTAAAATTAAATTTTAGAATATAGCACAAGTGCAGATGGGGTGGCTATATTTCTTTAAAATACTTAGCTTTGAGAAGTGTATGTCAACTGACATTTTATTAAATAATGAGACCTAGTGTGTTGGAGGTCATGTACTGTATATCTAAAAGAATCACACAGCAAATTTGTTTATAGGGTTTGTGTGTGTGTGTGTGTGTGTGTGTGTGTGTGTATGCAAGCTTAGGGAGAAGAGTGATATTAAGAGAGTATCTACAATTCCAGACCCCCTGAGGTTTATCCTTTTCATATTCACAAAGAAATTATATGTACACAAAGATCAGAAATGAACATTTTTAAAGCATAGATGCGCTTTGAACTTAGACTGAAATGAAGTTAACACAAAAGTGTCCTAGGGGTCTAGAAACCAGAGAACTAATTTGTCATTTGTTTGTCCTCATATTCAGTGGACTTGAATCTTCTTTTTAAAAAATACTATTAAAAAGTGCCAAATATAGGAAAAAAGCTTGTGAACAACAGAGCAAGTGTGTTAAGATTCTTAGACTCACCTGTCCTGGGCCTTCTCTATTGTTTGCATATAAAGTTGTATACAATTTCTACCTTTTAACATTGCGGTGGCTATCAGTTCTTTCAAAAGATTTTTTTTTTCTTTACAATATTGTATTGGTTTTGCCATACATCAACATGAATCCGCCACGGGTGTACACATGGTCCCAATCCTGAACTCCGCTCCCACCTCCCTCCCCATACCATCTCTCTGGGTCATCCTAGTGCACCAGCCCCAAGCTTCCTGTATCCTGCATCGAACCTGGACTGGCGATTTGTTTTTTATATGGTATTATACATATTTCAATGCCATTCTCCCAAATCATCCCCCCCGCCCCCCCCCCAAACAGAGTCCAAAAGACTGTTTTATACATCTGTGTCTCTTTTGCTGTCTTCCATACAGGATTATCGTTACCATCTTTCTAAATTCCATATACATGCATTAGTATACTGTATTGGTGTTTTTCTTTCTGGCTTTAAGTGGTTAACAAGCAGAAGTGGTTACCTGGCTTGTCCAGTGACTGGCTTGTCCCATGAAATATAGACTCCATAAGTACCAGCAGTTAGGATTACTTTCTATGGAATCAAAGGCCAATAAAAAGCCAGTAATAGCACAGGACACTTAATATTATTTCAGATACATGCAATGTTCCAAGTGAATAGTTATGCCTGAAGCTGTTTATTCCCTGTGTCACAGAGGATGTGAAAATAATCATGCAAATCTATTATTTTAAAACAAGATGGCATCAGTGTATTTCTCTTTCACACAAAGGAAGATAAGAAAATATAAAATTATTTAAATAAAAAGGAATGGATATTTATATATCTTACAAAATTATATGCATAGATTAACAGATTTAAATATCATTTATAATGATTAATTAGAGGAAAAATTCCTTGAGATTAAAGGTTACATTTCAGAGGAAATTCAAAGACAAGTATTTTATGGTTACTACATGCAGAAAAAAGAAAAAAAAAGATTATAGTCCTGTGTATAACATTTCATTTTCTAAGTCTATTGAATTATTTCCTGCAGCGTGCTTTCATTATTTAAAATTCTATTTCATCCTTCAGAATCAACCACTGTTTCCTCTCTTCTCTCAGTTTTGAGTGTCTCTCACAAGCAATTGCTAATTAGGAGAGCCTCTGGCCTCAGGGCTCTGTGCAAAATCCTTTTTGTTAGCACTGGGTGAATCACTGGAATCTGAAGAATAAAAAGAAAATAAAAACTAGATCACAGGGGGAATGTAATATTTTGCTTCTACATAAGCTTGGCAAATAATTTACAGTTTGTTTACCTTTCTTTTTTTGTTGTCAATAAAAGTAAGGTAAAAGAGAAATGATGTACAAATTACTGACATAAACACAAACAATCATGTGGAACCAAAATTTCAGATGATCTCAAAAAAACTATACACCACAGGAAAGAAAATAGTTCTGTACTTTCCTATCTTGTAGCCACTGAATAATTCTTAAGATTGTTAGAAAAATATAAATTGATAACTATTCGTAAAATATGAAAAGTATTCATTAGAAAAATAATATAATATGCAAAATGCAAAAAATAACTTAATAAATTGCAGTCTAGCCAAAACTTAGATGCAGGAAAGAAAATGTACAAAATATATGCAAGATTTAAAATAAGACAAAATTAAGATGTGTATAGCTATTTTGTTTAAAGACAAAGAATTTCTGTTTGAAATAAGAATTATTTTTTTTTTTTTAAATCCAAAGTCACATGCTTTATATGATGGCTATATTTAAATCATAGAAAGAATGATATGGGAGAGTTAAAAGACATGTTCAGTACATAAGGACCCAGAAAACACACTCCCTGTATTTTTTCCCCACAAAGTGCAACAAACAAACAAAAAAGATTATATTTTAGCTTCAAAGTTTTAAAAGAAGTTATCTCTGTCAGAATACAGAAATATGTTTTTTCTTTCCACTTATGATATTTATTCTCCAAAAGCTTAAAATTTACCTGCATTAGTATCTATTTTTATTTTCAAAATGAAGAAACTAAGGAAGAAAGGGAAAGAATATAGGGGGGCGGGCAGGTGAGATTTTTTTCAACAGCATTGGCAAGTGTGGGGGAAATATTTTCAAGAATTGAGTTTTCAAAACTGAGCATTAATCTGGTGATACGGGCCTCCCTGGTTGCTCAGCTGGTAAAGAATCCACCAGGAGACCCTGGTTTCATTCCTGAGTTGGGAAGATCCCTTGGAGAAGGGATAGGCTACCCACTCCAATAGTCTTGGGCTTCCTTGGTGGTTCAGATGTTAAAGAATCTGCCTGCAATGCGGAAGACCCAGGTTTGTTCCCTGGATTGGGAAGATCCCCTGGAGCAGGACATGGGAACCCACTCCAGTCTTCTTGCCTGGAGAATCCCCAAGGACAGAGGAGCCTGGCAGGCTGCAGTGCGTGAGGTCACAAAGAGTCGGACAGGACCCAGGGCACACACTAGTGATTGGGCAAGGGAACAAGAGAAATGGGGCAAATATTCCAATTTGACACAATGTTTAGTCACATAATTTGGGCTGGATTTTCTTAAATTCCTATGTTTTAGAAAAAGATGAGTTTAAGATGAACCCACAGATGACAAGTGAAGTGAAAGTCATTTAGTCGTGTCAGACTCTTTGCTACCATGGAATTCTCCAGGCCAGAATACTGGAGTGTGTAGCCTTTCCCTTCTCCAGGGGATCTTCCTGACTCAGGGATTGAACCAGAGTCTCCCACATTGCAGGCGGATTCTTTACCAGCTGAGGAAAGCCCAAGAATACTAGAGTGGGTAGCCTATCCCTTCTCCAGCGTATCTTCCAGACCCAGGAATCAAACTGCCTTCTCCTACATTGCAGGAAGATTTTTACCAACTGAGCTATGAGGGAAGCTACAGCTGAGAAACACAATGGATAAATCAGAAACAGCACTGAAAGCCATTTATTTACATAGCAGAACTTAGTTCTGATAAAATTAAATTATGTTAAGGTTTATGAAATGCATTAAGCTTATTTTATGTCCTAGCTTTGTTATTACACAATTCTGTACAGCTTCTTTTCTGTCCCACATTCTCAGTTAAATCCTTCAACATCTGACTCTAACTCTGTTTTACTTTTTCATATTAAATGAATTAGAGAATCCATTAAATAAATGGGAGGAAATAGCATTAGTGATATGTTGCACTTGCATTATGAAGTTAATTGGATCAACTAAATTAGTTCTTTTACGTTCATGTCTGCATATGTTTTAAGATTAAAAGCAAGAAATCATCAAGAGAACTCAGATTTCTGTGATCTTCTCTCTTCGTTATAAAGCAGAGATCTGTAATGTATTTATTCCCTGAACCACCAATGAGACCACATACCAGTAAAAAGCTTGAAATTTAAAGAAAAAAAGAGAATGAGAAAAAAAAAAAAAAGAAAAGACAGAGAAAAAAAAGAAAAACAAGAGAAGAATCATAGATATTTCAATAAGTCATAGAATCCTACAAATCTATCTAACCTTATTTATAGAGTGACAACCACACATCTCTGTGGTCTGGCTTCAAGATACCATTATATTCCAGGAAAGAACTCATTGAGATAGTGGAAAAATCCAACATTCAGAGTGCTGTGTAGTAGAAAAGGGCTTTACTTTAGAATAAGATCCTACTCTGGAAATCTTCTCAAGGCTTAGATTAACCTTAAATTCAAGGTGGTGTTGTTTAGTCAATAAGTCATGTCTGACTCTTTTTGACCTTATGTACTGTAGCCCACCAGGATCCTCTGTCCATGGGATTCTCCAGCAAGAATATTGGAGTGACTTGTCATTTCCTTCTCCAGAGGATCTTCCCAACTCAGGGATTGAAACCACATCTCCTACACTGGCAGGCAGATTATTTACTACTGAGTCACCTGGGAATCTCAAATTCAATCTACCTGGATCCTAACAATTCTGGTTATTCCAAGGTTCTCAGTTAAGGTTAACACTAGAAATTTCAAATCTAGGATTAAAGATGGAATGCCCTCTCTGTTCACTGTCAGCACTCAGTTGCTTATTTTAATGTCATAGACTTCATTGCACTATGAGATATTACTTCCTATGGTACACACATTATTCATTACATTAAGAATGTCCCATAACAAGTCTGATTCTAAGATTTTTATCATAATATTAATTTCATCTTTTCTTTTACATTTAGAAGCAAAAATTGATTTGGGGTCATATTCACTCTAAGTTTATAGTAAGCAGCAAATTTTAGTCTCTGAGTATATGGTTATTGATTTGAAGCAGTCATAGTCATCAGTAAGTTCTACCAATGCCCATAAGAGGTAATGGGTTAAGATCTTACAGTATGCAATTATTTAATTTTATTATTATTTTTAAAATCATTTTATTATTTTTATTGTTAGAGTCAATAACATTTGGTGACTGTGAGTCAATTAATTATTTTGTCTTTTACAGAGAAAGGTGATATAATTATATGACAAATTATGTATAATACAATTTATACTACCTTAAAGAATTTGGCTAAAAATTTCAGAAATTAACATGGAAATAATATTTATAAATAATCCATACAAGAGTTTAGGTATTCAGAATTATTCAAGTATATTTCTGTTTGCTTTTGTTTCATAATTTTCACTTAATATCATACTCTACATATTGTATTCCACAGTTACATTTGATTAGATGATTATTTTTATCTACCTAACACATATAGAATATGCGCAGCTTAAAACAGACATGTGATTTCAGTTATTGATACAGTATCTTTACCAAACCATTGCAATTTTTTTTTTTTTAATTAGAGGATCAATATTTTACAATATTGTGGTGGTTTTTGTCATAAATCAACATGAAACAGCATTAGGAATACATATGTCTTCTCTCTCTTGAACCCATCTTTTAATACATTGTTTCTCTGATTTCCCCATGTTATATAGGCAACATATATTACACACACACACACATATATATATATATATATATTTAATTTTTCTACATTTGGGTCGCATCACTGACTCAATGGGCATGAGTTTGAGTAAACTCTGGGAGTTGGTAATGGACAGGGAGGCCTGGCGTGCTACAGTCCATGGGGTCTCAAAGAGTTGGACATGAGTGAGTGACTGAAGTGTTATCCCTCTCTATATATCTATATATAGATATATATATAGATATAGGTATAGGTATAGATATAGATATATATATATAGATAGATGTGGGTTTGATTCCTGGGTGGGGAATGGCAACCAACTCCAGTATTCTTGCCTGGAGAATTATTTCCTGTGTTTATATATATATAAACACAAACATGGATTATGTTTAATAAAAATATAGTAGATTGTCCAAATAATAACAGGAGAAAACTAATTACACTAAGCTAACCACGTTTACACTGAGCACAGAATCAGAAGACTTTCCTCTCTGAAACTGGAAAGCACCTGCAAACAAAATTTCATCTGTAATAAAAGCCAAACAACTGCCTTGGAAATGAGAAACATGGGGAAGACTTTTGAAAAGCACAAGATGGAAAAATATTTTTAAAAATGGAAGAAATTAATGAAATTTTTATAAGAACTATTTTTAATTTATATATATTTGAAGATAATCTATAGCTTTCCAATATTGATTTCCCCAACGAATCTATGTGGTGCAACTCTCTTAATCAAAATACTCTTTGAGTTATCAGGTCATTTCAATGATACTCATAAGAGTCTCATATTTTTTTTTCAACTTTAGTTATTTTACAGTTTAGTTATTGGGAATGATATGCTTTTTATTGTTATATTTATGTAAAGCAATGTAAACTTGCTACTTGTGTTTGAAAGAAAGCAGATAGAAAGATGTTCAGAATAGGGTCTGTGAGAAGGTTTCTGGCTTCTCCTGCGTGAAAGATTCACCTTAAAAGCTTGACCAGCCATCACTGAGCAGTGACAGAACATCAGTCTTGCTTCTGTGGTCCATGATACAGAGACACAAGGCAACTCAGCTTCCTCTAGCAGCCTGGGAGAGGAAATAATTCTGGTGGCTGGTCAGTGGCGGTGGAAGACTTTCTTTTTGACAAGATTGTGCATCTGGCATCCTCTCTGCAAGCCCTGCCACTCACTCCACATGTACCTTGTTGGAGGGCTTGCCTGGCTGCCTAAACGAGGATATGTGTCATCAGCAATATGTTTCTGCACTGCCTACTCTGTACAATTCTAAGACAAGGGTTTTACACTTAACCTGGAAGAGATGCTAAAAATAGAAAAGTACAGGCCCTAAATTTGGTTTCAGTCCCAAATACAGTGGATTTCCCTGGTAACTCAGCTGATACAGAATCTGCCTGCAACGTTGGAAACCCTGATTGGATTGCTGGGTCAGAAAGATCCCCTGGAGAAGGAATGGGCTGCCCACTTCAGTATTCTTGGGCTTCCTCAGTGACACAGCAGGGAAAGAATCTGCCTGCAATGCTGGAGACCTGGGTTTACTCCCTGGATTGAGAGATCCCCCGGAGAAGGGAAAGGCTACCCACTCCAATATTCTGGCCTGGAGAATTCCATGGACTGTATAGTCCATGGTTTCACAAAGAGTTGGACACCATTGAGCTACTTTCACTTTACCAACTATAGTATGTGAAGTTGTATTCAGGTTACAAATTTTAATGTTAACAATTAATTTTAATGACATAACTAAAGTGTAAACAAAAGTAAAAAAAAAAAAAAAAAACAAAAAAGCAAACACTAAACTCACTGCAGCAGCTGGTTAAATCTCTTTTGGTTTCCAACACAATCCCAGCCCCATGTTTATGCTCTGGAGTTGATCACACAAATCAGTCATGTAATATTTTTAATCCTATTTTTACACCTTTGAGTACTTGTATTGAGTACTTGTATGTATTGTGTTTAAGATTCTTATAAAAACATAAGTTATATCTCGTGTTATATTACTTTCTTTGTCTCATGAAATTATCTTAGTAAGTTATCCAAAAGAATTTATATTTATCTACTTTACATGCTTTTTTTTTTTTTTCTCAACTGTGGGAAACTATTTCAAAGTATGAGTATCACACAATTTCTGAAGCAATTATCTTTTTAAAAGTTTTGTCTTTTGGTATTAAAACTCTTCAATGAATGTTATTGTTTGTGCTTCTTTGTGTGGTTGTGTGACTATCTGAAGGATGGATGCTTAGAAGTTAAATGATGGGGCAAACTCATTTATAATTTCATTCCAAATTACTTTTCAGAGCAGCTGCAAAAATTTACTATTTCATTTAAAAAATTATTAAACTTCAAGATGTTCTGCTTTTATCTATAAAATGATATTTTATTGTTCTTTTTTTCTTTGTCTTTTGTTTCTAGAGTGGTTTAGATAATTTTATATATAAATTAACCATTTGTATTTTCTATGTCCCAAATTTTATAGCTCGGTTTTGTATTAATTTATGGAAATTATATAATCTGCATATTCATCATTTACCTTTCGTATATTTTAAATATACTTCTCAAGATCTATAACTTGTTTTGAATTTGTCAAGTTCATTGCTGCAGAAATTTCTTAATTTAGCCAAATTTTCCATTATGGCTTTTTTTTTTTTTTTTTTTTTTTTTTGGTGATTTAGCAATGATTTTTCTTAACCTGGAAGTCTTACATTTATTTTGTTGTTGTTGCTTAGCCACTAAGTTGTGTCTTACTCTTTTCAACCCGAAGCACCTCTATCCATGGGATTTCCCAAGCAAAAATACTAGAGTGGGTTGCCATTTCCTTCTCTAGGAAATCTTCCCCACCCAGGACGAAACTCGTGTCTCCTGTATTGGCAGTAGGATTCTTTACCCCTGAGCCACTAGGCAAGCCCCGTATATTTATATACTATATAACTAATTTCGGGGAAGGCAATGGCATCCCACCCCAGTACTTTTGCCTGGAAAATCCCATGGACAGAGGAGCCTGGTAGGCTCCAGTCCGTGGGGTTGCTACCAGTCGGACACGACTGAGCGACTTCACTTTCACTTTTCACTTTCATGCATTGGAGAAGGAAATGGCAACCCACTCCATTGTTCTTGCCTGGAGAATCCCAGGGACAGGGGAGCCTGGTGAGCTTCCGTCTATGGGGTCGCACAGAGTCGGACACGACTGAAGCGACTTAGCAGCAGCAGCAGCAGCATATAACTAATTTATGTTTTTCTGTTTCTTACACTATCAGATCAGATCAGATCAGTCTCTCAGTTGTGTCCGACTCTTTGCGACTCCATGAACCGCAGCACTCCAGGCCTCCCTGTCCATCACCAGCTCCCGGAGGTCACCCAGACTCACACCCATCGAGTCAGTGATGCCATCCAGCCATCTCATCCTCTGTTGTCCCCTTCTCCTCCTGCCCTCAATCCCTCCCAGCATCAGAGTCTTCTCCAATGAGTCAACTCTTCGCATGAGGTGGCCAAAATACTGGAGTTTCAGCTTTAGCATCATTCCTTCTAAAGAAATTCCAGGATTGATCTCCTTCAGAATGGACTGGTTGGATCTTCCTGCAGTCCAAGGGACTCTCAAGAGTCTTCTCCAACACCACAGTTCAAAAGCATCAATTCTTCGGCGCTCAGCCTTCTTCACAGTCCAGCTCTCACATCCATACATGACCACAGGAAAGACCATAGCCTTGACTAGGCGAACCTTTGTTGGTAAAGTAATGTCTCTGCTTTTGAATATGCTATCTAGGTTGGTCATAACTTTCCTTCCAAGGAGTAAGCGTCTTTTAATTTCATGGCTGCAGTCACATAACCACACTCATTTTATCTATATGCATATACATGTTATTTTATGTATATACTCTTCTTTATAAATTTAGAATCAGTTTGTAACTTTCATTAAAAATCCTATTTAAGGCATGATTACAATTGCATTGAATGTGTAGTTTAATTCAGGCAGAATTGAGTCTTTGCATATTCTGTTTTCTATTGATGAATGTGTGCAGGAATAATAGATATTTATTCAGATGATCCTTTATGTATATTTTTCCTTTAAAACATTTCCCTCCACAAAATCTGGTGTATTTAAAATTAACACCCAGGTAAGTGTTGAGGTCCTTTAATGGACTGGAACCTGGTGGTCTGGAGTCGACGATAAGAAAGTAAAGGAGAGAAAGAGGGTGATATTCCTTGGTTTACACAGAAAGCGAATAAAGCCACTCCACAGGGCTTGCTTTGTTCACAAAGGCATCAGGCACCCTCTAGATGGGGTGAAGGCACAGAGCACATTCTCAAGAGGGTCTTAGAATATCAGGCAGGAAAGTGAACTCAGAGAGCCTCTGTGCTCCAGGGAATCAGTCTGAAAAAGAGAGAGAGAGAGAGAAAGAAAGACACGGGGACCAGAGCTGATGGAGCAAAGGTGTTTTAGTCAACATGGTGTGGGCATATATACTGTCTTACAAAGTAGTTATTTTCAGCGAAGATAAAGATTAAAATTCCAGACTTACAAAACATACGCAATCCATATTAAAGAGAGAGATTTGTAAACAATCACTTTTACCATGTGGTTCGCAAGAAGGAAGAGGGTACTTATTACCATATAGAAAAACTAATGAAGGAAATGCCTGGATTCCTCAGTCCCAGGAGAGGCTTGCCTCTCCTCTTAATTCCTAAATATTCAGGAATTAATAAGGAGCAGAGAATTCCTGACAGATCCCAAAACAGCACACAGGAAGCCTCCTGTTAAATGCTTCCTGACAGGTAAGTTATGATGTTTGTTTAAATTATATATAAGATTTTCTTCTTATGGTAGGTTTTCAAACTAGCCATTTCTGATCTGTGATAGAGGCCGTCATTTTTCAAGGTTTTCTTTTTCTTGCCCCCTGGTTAGACTCTTGCTATTTTAAATGATTTCTAGTTGATTTTCTCAAGTCAATGCTAAAATAATTTACTTTTAATAACAATTTTGCCTTTTACATTCAAAATTTTATATATATCTTCTTTTTCCTTGAAATTTCATATTTTTTCTTGGCATTTTAAGGATTTTCATTTATTTTGTGAATGTGTTTTAGCTTTATCAATACCTAAAAATTCTAGGCATAAGAAATTCATAGTTTTTATTATGGATAGTCAAGTAAAATTAAAATAAAGGTAATACAAGTTAATGAATAGGTTCCACAATAATTATTTCTTTTTCTTTTAAAGTCAGTTATGCTCTACTTAGAACTGAGAAACACTTATCCATAGAATACCATCAGTTCAGTTCAGTTCAGTCACTCAGTTATGTCTGACTCTTTGTGACTCCATGGGCTAAAGCATGTCAGGCTTCCCTGTCTATCACAAACTCCCAGAGCCTACTCAAACTCATGTCCATTGCATCACTGATGCCATCCAACCATCTCCTTCTCTGTTGTTCCCTTCTCCTCTTGCCTCAAAGTTTTCCCAGCATCAGCAACTTTTCCAATGAGTTGGTTCTTCACATCAGGTGGCCAAAGTATTGGAGTTTCAACTTCAGCATCAGTCCTTTCAATGAATGTTCAGGACTAACTTCCTTTAGGATTGACTTGTTGGATCTCCTTGCAGTTCAAGGAACTCTCAAGAGTCTTCTCCAACATCACAGTTCAAAAGCATCAATTCTTCATTCCTCAGCTATCTGTATAGTCCAACTCTCACATTCAAACATGACTACCAGAAAAACCATAAGTTTGACTAGATGGACCTTTGTTGGTAAAGTAATGTCTTGCTTTTTAATATATTGTCTAGATTGGTCATAGTTTTTCTTCCAAGAAGCAACCATCTTTTAATTTCATGGCTGCAATCACCATCTGCAGTGATTTTGGAGCCCCAAAAATAAAGTCTGTCACTGTTTCCATTTTTTCCTCATCTATTTGCCACGAAGTGATGAGACCAGATGCCATATCTCAGTTTTCTGAATGTTGAGTTTTAAGCCAACTTTTTCACTCTCTTCTTTCACTTTCATCAAGAGGCTCTTTAGTTCTTCTTTGCCTTCTGCCATTAAGGTGGTGTTATTTGCATATCTGAGGTTATTGATTTCTCTCCCCAGAATCTTGATTCCAGCTCATGCTTCACCAAGCACAATATTTCACATGACATACTCTGCATATAAATTAAATAAGCAGGGTAACAATACACAGCCTTGACATACTCCTTTCCCAGTTTAGAACTAGTGTGTTGTTCTATGTCCAGTTCTAACTGCTCCTTCTTGATCTGCATACATATTTCTCAGGAGGCAGATCAGCTGGTCTGGTATTCTGATCTCGTGAAGAATTTTCCAGTTTATTGTGATCCACACAGTCAAAGGCTTTTGGTGTAGTAAATATAGCAAAGTAGATATTTTTCT
Organism: Tragelaphus eurycerus; assembly: GCA_935064755.1. Taxonomy (NCBI): domain Eukaryota; kingdom Metazoa; phylum Chordata; class Mammalia; order Artiodactyla; family Bovidae; genus Tragelaphus; species Tragelaphus eurycerus. The sequence goes on along the minus strand of CAKXYN010000216.1, from coordinate 745,940 downwards.
GGAACCCTCTTGCTTTTTCAATAGTCCAGCAGATGTTGGCAATTTGATCTATGGTTCTAAATGGTTAAATCTATGGTTTCTTTTCTAAATCCACCTTGAACATCTGGAAGTTCACAGTTTATGCACTGTTGAAGTCTGGCTCCTAGAATTTTGAGCATTACTTTGCTAGCATGTGAAATGAGCGCACTTGTGCAGTAGTTTGAACATTCTTTGACATAGCTTTTCTTAGGGATTGGAATGAAAACTGACCTTTTTCAGTCCTGTGGTCACTGCTGAATTTTCCACATTTGCTGGCATATTGAGTGCAGCACTTTTACAGCATCATCTTTTAGGATTTGAAATAGCTCAATTGGAATTCCATCACCTCCACTAATTTCGTTTGTAGTGCTGCTTCCTAAGGCCCACTTAACTTCTCATTCTAGGATGTCTGGCTCTAGGTGAGTGATCACACCATCATGGTTATCTGAGTCATGAAGATCTTTTTTGTATAGTTCTTCTGTGTTTTCTTGCTACCGTTTCTTAATATTTTCTGCTTCTGTTAGGTCCATAATATTTCTGTCCTTTATTGTGCTCATCTTTGCATGAAATTTTCCCCTAGTCTCTCTAATTTTCTTGAAGAGATCGCTAGTCTTTCCCATTCCGTTGTTTTCCACTATGTCTTTGCATTGATAGCTGAGGAAGGGTTTCTTAGCCTCCTTTGCTATTCTTTGGAATTCTGCATTCAAAAGGGAATATCTTTCCTTTTCTCCTTTGCCTTTCACTTCTATTATTGTCACAGATTTTTGTAAGACCTTCTCAGGCCAATCATTTTGCCTTTTTGCATTTCTTTGGTGGGGGGATGGTCTTGATCACTGCTTCCTGTATAATGTCATGGACTTCTGTTCATAGTTCTTCAGGCACTCTATCAGATCTAATCCCTTGAATCTATTTGTCACTTCCACTGTATAATCATAAAGGATTTGATTTAGGTCATACCTGAATGATCTATTGTTTTTCCCCACTTTCTTCAATTTAAGTCTGAATATGGCAATAAGGAGTTCATAATCTGAGCCACAGTCAGCTCCCAGTGTTGTTTTTGCTGACTGTATAGAGCTTCTCCATCTTTGGCTGCAAAGAATATAATAAATCTTATTTCAGTATTGATCATTTGGTGATGTCCACGTGTAGAGTCATCTCTTGTGTTGTTAGATTAACATAGGGTTAAAAAAAAAAAGTAAGGAATCTGGGGTTAGCTTGATTTGAGTTTTAGTTGTAGCTTTTTCAAATTTATTTTTTCTTATGAATAAAAATAACTCAGCAGGAATCACAAAACATTTTTCAACAGGGAAGGGAAGGATGCAATAAAGAAAACATACTTTAGGAGGTGTTATGAATATTATGTTGTGAACAAAGAAGAAACTGAGTAAGAAGCAGTGATAGGCAGCTGTGCTGCTTCAGGAATGAGGAGTGATAGCAGGAAGCTGGTCTGAGGACATAAAAAAGGAAGCTAAGTTAAGGCACTGGAGGCTCATATTCATCTATTTTCTGACCTGATAAAATGTGGAAGTTATGGAGAATGTAAAGGAACAGGGGTCCATTTCTTGTTTGAGAGCATAAGTTTTAGCACTCTGTTTTCAATTAATGTCATTTGGAAGTCTTCTGCTTTTCTATTAAAATACCCCCTTCCTCTTCTTCTCACTACAAAAACAAAGGGAGATGGACAGGGAGGGGAAATCACAGTGAAAAATAGTATATGTGCCCATTTTGTTCATATTAAGACATATAAAAAATATTTCAAATTGTCAGTTCCAAGAATTAATATTGGGACTGAGTAATAGACAATATTGATTGTAAATGGTATACATTTCAACTTTTCATCACACCCTATGTTTCAAAGCATAGCTTAGTACAAAGGAATACATCTTAACATTTAACTATAAATGCTCATGTATTTTGAAATATTCAAAACTACTCAGTACAACTGCATATAGAGAGTCACACTAATTTGTGAAGTAAGAAATAAGAATAAGTCATGATGATGTGGAGGAAAGGAAATCTTTGTATATGGTGAGAATGTGAATTGGTGAATTTAGTATGCAAAGCAGTGTGTGTGTGTGTTCCTCAGAAAATTTAAATTAGAATTATCATAAGATCCAGTAATTCTACTTCTGACTATAACAGAAAGAAAATGAAATCACTGTTTCAAAGAGATATCTGTACCACCATGTTAATTTGCAGCATTATTTACAATAGTCAAAACATAGAAATAAATCACTGTTCGTGGATAGATGAATGGATAAAGAAAATATAGCATAGAAAGATATAGATATATAACCTCAATAGACTCATATATGAAGATGACACTACTTTTATGGCAGAAAGTGAAGGGGAACTGAAGAGGCTTCTTGATGAGGGTGAAAGAGGAGAGTGAAAAAATTGGCTTAAAACTCAACATTCAAAAAACGTAGATTATGGCATTTGGTCCCGTCACTTCATGGCAAATAGATAGGGAAACAATGTAAACAGTGAGAAACTTTATTTTATTGGGCTCCAAAATCACTGCAGATGGTGATTATTTCACTGCAGTCATGAAATTAAAAGATGTTTGCTCCTTGGAAGAAAAGTTTTGATAATAGGTTTATTAAAAAGCAGAGATATCACTTTGCTGACAAAGGTCTGTCTAGCCAAATCTATAGTTTTCCTGTTAGTCATGTATGGGTGTGAGAGTCGGACCATAAAGAAAGCTGAATGTTGAAGAATTGATATTTTTGAACTGTGGTTTTGGAGAAGACTCTTGAGAGTCCCTTGGACTGCAAGGATATCAAACCAGTCAATCCTAAAGGAAATCAGTCCTGAATATTCATTGGAAGAACTGATGATGAAGCTGAAACTCCAATATTTTGGCCACCTGATGTGAAAAGCTGACTCATTAGAAAAGACCCTGTTGCTAGGAAAGATTGAAGGTAGGAGGAGAAGGGGATGACAGAGAATGACATAGTTGGGTGGCATCACTGTCTCAATGGACATGAGTTTGAGCAAGCTCTGGGAGTGAGTGAAGGACAGAGATGCCTGGCGTGCTGCAGTCCATAGGGTCGCAAATAGCAAACACTACTGAACAACTGAACAACAAAGTATATATATATATATTTATATTTATATATATATATAAATTCAGCCATGAAAAAGAAAGTAATCCTCCATTTGTAACAATTTACATGGAAATTGAAGACATTATGCTAAGTGAATTAAGTCAGACAGAGAAAGGCAAAGACAGTAAATCTCCTACATGTAATCCTTCAAGTTTTGAATTTTCAAAGATGTGAAGGTGCATTCCATCAATGTCAGGCATAAGTGAAACTGCAGCTTGTCCTCTATCTCCTATTGCTGACAGTCCTTCAGCTCTATCATCTTTCACCTCCTCTCCCTCCTCCAGTCAGTAATTCTTCTGGTCTGTTTACTTGATGCCAGGCCTTGTATGTCAACCATTGTACTATACTACTGTTCTTTTCAAGGTACTGTAAGATTAAAAATTATTTCTTTTTTTTTTGTGTATTATTTGTGTGAAAAGTATTATAAACTTATTATGATACAACACTATATAGCCCGTTGTGTTAGTTGATTAACTAGGCTAATTTTATTGGACTTATGAACTAATTGTACTTATGAACATGCTGTCAGGATGAAACCCATTTGTATATAGGGAACTTACTGTACTGCATGATCTCATTTATATGTGGAACCTGAAATAGGCAAACTCAAAGAAACAGAGAACAGATAGATGGTTGCTAGAGGTGGGGGTTGGGTAGGGGAAAGGGTGAAGGTGAAGGTGGTCAAAAGGTACAAACTTCCAATTATGAGATCAATGTGTTCAAGATTAAATGTTTTTAAAATAATAAAAATTAAAGAAATAAAGCACACAATTTTTAATAGTTTAATATTGAAATAATCAATTCTAATGAACATAAAATATTAGATACATAAATTATATCTTCTAAATACTAAATAATTTAGAATTTTAAAAATCACAGGGTAAAAAGTTTTTATATGAATTTAAAAGGCATATTTTACTTTTAAATTCCAAAATTTGTCTGAACTTTTCTTTCTAAAGTACACATAGACTTGTTCTTAATAAACTCTTGAAATAAAGAGAGTTATTGTAAAATTCAGGATTGTCATACATATTTTACTTTTGGATATTTAAATTATTTTCTGTAGGTTTTCTTTGAGCAGGGATAAGAAGCATTCATTTCTTATTACTGTTTGCGAAGCTTTAAAAAATGTCCTGGTATACTGTTGGTGAGGGACCATGAGAATGCTGATAATGATGAAAGGAGTAACTTTGATTTTGAACCTCTTTTACTTAAAATTTCCTTGCATTTTCTGAGCATGCAGAACACAAAGTGTTGAAGTACAATAATTACAAATGTTTCTTTAAAGGGATTTTTATCTGTCTACATTTCAAACACACAGGGAACTGGAATGTAAATGTATAATGGTAGTTCTTATCATTTATTTTGAATGATAAATTTTAAAGGAACTTTTATGAAACCCACTGGAAGATTTTTTTTTTCTGGTACCAATTTATTTTGATTTTGATTTGGCAACAAATGTTCATGCTCTTGATATGAATTTTGAATGTAATACTTGAATGTATAGCTTCAATATTATGTGAATTAATAAGGTTACAATTTTATGTATGAATTTACATTTAAAGATGAATTAATAACTCTTTAAAACAGATAATCATATTTTCAACAAAATGCAATACTTTTGTATTTGTTTAAAGTATCAGTCTGGTTTGCTTTCAAGATGTTTTAAGCTGAAGTGTGTCCCCTCCAAACTGCTGGAGAAGTTTTCCTCCCCAATGCCCCCGAATGTAACTGTATTTGAAGATAATACCTTTAAAAAGGTAACTAAATTACAGTGAGGCCATATGGATGGACTCTAATCCAAATGATTGATGTCCTTGTAAGAACAGTAGATTGGAGTACACTCACAGAGGGCCGATTCTATGTAGACACAGGGAGAAGATGGCCATCGACCAGCTAAGAAAGGCCTCACAGAAATCCAACCCTGCTGATACCTTGATCTTGGACTTCTATCCTCTAGAACTGTAAGAAAATTAATTTCTCTTCTTTAAGTTTCCTAGTCTGTGGAGCTTTGGTATGGCAGCTCTAGAAAACTAACATATCATTGTGCCAAATTATCTGTGACATGGCAAATGTGGTTATAAGAAATTATTCATTTTTGCTGCTATATATTTACAAATCATATCATATTAAGCTTTAGGTGTCACAGTCAACCTCCTCTCTCAGACAGAGTATTTTCTTTTCTTTTTTTTTTCCACACACAAAGTGACTTAGACTCCAAAATAAAATGTGTATGGTTAGCGGTGGCTTCTCAAAACATTTATCCACCTGGGAAGGGATAAAAATAGAAAACAACTGCAATGTCACAACAACAAAAACACATGGATTATTAGTATCCTTTGATTGAATTTGGAAAGCATTTCCTCCAATCAAAGGGTCAGTGAAGGAGAAAGCAAAAGCATCATCAGTTGAGTTGCTGGTGTCTCATACAGTAAACTTTTAGTACTAGAAACAGGCAGGACTCAGGCCTCTGCCATGAACATTCATAAAATCAGAATCAGCTGTACGCACCCTGACTTTGGGATGCCCAGGATCCCAAGTCCACTCTTCCCTGTTATGGTTCAGCTTCCCACATTCAAGGAAAATCCAAGTCCAGTGATAGAGGAAGACACAGAAAGAAATTGAAGCACCTGGTGTATTTGAGAGCATGTGGGTACCTGGGAGAGAAAAGCAAAGGGCTGGTCTTAGTCTAGATCCCTAGAAAGTCAGTCATTAATCTTAACAGGGAATGGCGGTTGGAGGGCCCAGAGTGAGGGGAGAAGGAGGGAGGCCAGGTGGAGACCTGCAGTGCTTCCTTTCTAGGATGAACAAGGTGTATGTGTGTGTGTGTGTGTGTTGGAGGAATTTTTCCACTGGCTTCTATTTACATCAACAGACAATCCAAGGAATAGATGGGTACTTATAGGAATGCATTTTTTCATCAATCAGTAACTGGGAGCCTTAAAGAGAGCACAGGTGGTATGGAAACCTGTGGACTAAGTCAGGTAGAATAATCTGATATTTCTGCTGGCTAAGGGCAGAGAGGACTGGTCTCAAAGAAAGAAAATTTTTATAAGAAAAGATGGAAAGTCTGCATTGTATGAATTTTATGTACCAAATGAATGATTGCACAGGATTTTGAAAGCAGGTAAATATATGTTTAAAACACCATCAGATCAGCTCAGTCATGACCGACTCTTTGCGACCCCATGAACTGCAGCATGCCAGGCTTCACTGTCCATCACCAACTCCCAGAGTTCACTCAGACTCACGTCCATCGAGTCAGTGATGCCATCCAGCCATCTCCTCCTCTGTCGTCCCCTTTTCCTCCTGCCCCCAATCCCTCCCAGCATTAGAGTCTTCTCCAATGAGTCAACTCTTCGCATGAGGTGGCCAAAGTACTGGAGTTTCAGCTTTAGCATCATTCCTTCCAAAGTAATCCCAGGGCTGATCTCCTTCAGAATGGACTGGTTGAATCTCCTTGCAGTCCAAGGGACTCTCAAGAGTCTTCTCCAACACCACAGTTCAAAAGCATCAATTCTTCCGTGCTCAGCTCTCTTCACAGTCCAGCTCTCACATCTATACATGACCTCAGGAAAAACCATAGCCTTGACTAGACGGAACGTTGTTGGCAAAGTAATGTCTCTGCTTTTGAAAATGCTATCTAGGTTTGTCATAACTTTCCTTCCAAGGAGTAAGCGTCTTTTAATTTCATGGCTGCCGTCACCATCTGCAGTGATTTTAGAGGCCATAAAAATAAAGTCTGACACTGTTTCCACTGTTTCTCCATCTATTTCCCATGTAGTGATGGGACCATATGCCATGATCTTCGTTTTCTGAATGTTGAGCTTTAAGCCAACATTTTCACTCTCTACTTTCACCTTCATCAAGAGGCTTTTTAGTTCCTCTTCACGTTCTGCCATAAGGGTGGTGTCATCTGCATCAGATCAGATCACATCAGTCGCTCAGTCGTGTCTGACTCTTTGCGACCCCATGAACTGCAGCACGCCAGGCCTCCCTATCCATCACCAGCTCTCGGAGGTCATTCAGACTCACATTCATTGAGTCAGTGATGCCATCCAGCCATCTCATCCTCTGTCGTCCCCTTCTCCTCCTGCCCTCAATCCCTCCCAGCATCAGAGTCTTCTCCAATGAGTCAACTCTTCGCATAAGGTGGCCAAAATACTGGAGTTTCAGCTTTAGCATCATTCCTTCCAAAGAAATCCCAGGGCTGATCTCCTTCAGAATGGACTGGTTGGATCTCCTTGCAGTCCAAGGGACTCTCAAGAGTCTTCTCCAACACCACAGTTCAAAAGCATCAATTCTTCGGCACTCAGCCTTCTTCACAGTCCAGCTCTCACTCCATACATGACCACAGGAAAGACCATAGCCTTGACTAGGCGAACCTTTGTTGGCAAAGTGATGTCTCTGCTTTTGAATATGCTATCTAGGTTGGTCATAACTTTCCTTCCAAGGAGTAAGCACTCCTTTTCCTATTTGGAACCAGTCTGTTGTTCCATGACCAGTTCTAACTGTTGCTTCCTGACCTGCATACAGATTTCTCAAGAGGCAGATCAGGTGGTCTGGTATTCCCATCTCTCTCAGAATTTTCCACAGTTTATTGCACAGTCATCTGCATATCTGAGGTTATTGATATTTCTCCCGGCAATCTTGATTCCAACTTGTGTTTCTTCCAGTCCAGCATTTCTCATGATATACTCTGCATATAAGTTAAATAAACAGGGTGACAGTATACAGCCTTGACGAACTCCTTTTCCTATTTGGAACCAGTCTGTTGTTCCATGTCCAATTCTAACTGTTAGCTCCTGGCCTGCATACAAATTTCTCCAGAGACAGGTCAGGTGGTCTGGTATTCCCATCTCTTTCAGAATTTTCCACAGTTTATTGTGATCTACACAGTCAAAGGCTTTGGCATAGTCAATAAAGCAGAAATAGATGTTTTTCTGGAACTCTCTTGCTTTTTCCATGATCCAGCGGATGTTGGCAATTTGATCTCTGGTTCCTCTGCCTTTTCTAAAACCAGCTTGAACATCAGGAAGTTCACGGTTCACATATTGCTGAACCCTGGCTTGGAGAATTTTGTGCATTACTTTTCTAGCGTGTGAGATGAGTGCAACTGTGCGGCAGTTTGAGCATTCTTTGGCATTGCCTTTCTTTGGGATTGGAATAAAAATTGCGTTTTTCAGTCCTGTGACCACTGCTGAGTTTTCCAAATTTACTGGCATATTGAGTGCAGCACTTTCACAGCATCATATTTCAGGATTTGTAATAGCTCAACTGGAATTCCATCACCTCCACTAGTTTTGTTCATAGTGATACTTTCTATGGCCCACTTGACTTCACACTGCATGATGTCTGGCTCTAGGTCAGTGATCACACCATTGTGATGATCTGGGTCATGAAGATATATTTTGTACAGTTCTTCTGTGTATTCTTGCCACCTCTTCTTAATATCTTCTGCTTCTGTTAGGTCCATACCATTTCTGTCCTTTATCGAGCCCATCTTTGCATGAAATATTCTATTGGTGTCTCTGATTTTCTTGAAGAGATCCTTAGTCTTTCCCATTCTGTTGTTTTCCTTTATTTCTTTGCATTGATTGCTGAAAAAGGCTTTCTTATCTTTTCTTGTTATTCTTTGGAATTCTGCATTCAGATTCTTATATCTTTCCTTTTCTCCTTTTCTTTTCACAGATATTTGTAAGACCTCCCCAGACAGCCATTTTGCTTTTATGCATTTCTTTTCCATGGAGATGGTCTTGATCCCTGTCTCCTGTACAATGTCAAGAACCTCAGTCCATAGTTCATCAGGCACTCTATCTATCAAGTCTAGGCCCTTAAATCTATTTTTCACTTCCACTGTATAATCATAAGGGATTTGATTTAGGTCATACCACAATGGTCTACTGTTTATCCTTACTTTCTTCAATTTGAGTCTGAATTTGGCAATAAGGAGTTCATGGTCTGAGCCACAGTCAGCTCCTGGTCTTGGTTTTGCTGATTGTATAGAGCTTCTCCATCTTTGGCTGCAAAGAATATAATCAATCTGATTTTGATGTTGACCATCTAGTGATGTCAATGTGTAGAGTCTTCTCTTGTGTTGTTGAAAGAGGGTGTTTGTTTTGACTAGTGCATTTTCTTGGCAAAACTGTATTAGTCTTTGCCCTGCTTCATTCCGTATTCCAAGGCCAAATTTGCCTGTTACTCCAGGTGTTTCTTGACTTCCTACTTTTGCATTCCAGTCCCCTATAATGAAAAGGACATTTTTTTGGGTGATAGTTCTAAAAGGTTTTGTAGGTCTTCATAGACCCGTTCAAGTTCAGCTTCTTCAGTGTTACTGGTTGGGGCATAGACTTGGATTACTGTGACATTGAATGGTTTGCCTTGGAAACGAACAGAGATCATTCTGTCGTTTTTGAGATTGCATCCAAGTACAGCATTTCAAACTCTTTTGTTGACCATGATGGCTACTCCATTTCTTCTGAGGGATTCCTGCCCGCAGTAATAGATATAATGGTCATTTGCATTAAATTCACCCATTCCAGTCCTTTTGACTTATCTGATTCCTAGAATGTCGACATTCACTCTTGCCATCTCTTGTTTGATCACTTCCAATTTGCCTTGATTCATGGACCTGACATTCCAGGTTCCTATGCAATATTGCTCTTATAGCATCAGACTTGCTTCTATCACCAGTCACATCCACAGCTGAGTATTATTTTTGCTTTGGCTCCATCTCTTCATTCTTTCCAGAGTTATTTCTCCACTGATCTCTAGTAGCATATTGGGCACCTACTGACCTGGGGAATTCCTCTTTCAGCATCCTAGCATTTTGCCTTTTCATACTGTTCATGGGGTTTTCAAGGCAAGAATATTGAAGTGGTTTGCCATTCCCTTCTCCAGTGGACCACGTCCTGTCAGATCTCTCCACCATGACCCACCCATCTTGGGTTGCCCCACGGACATGGCTAAATTTCATTGAGGTAGACAAGGCTGTGTTCCTAGTGTTATTAGATTGACTAGTTTTCTGTGAGTATGTTTTTAGTGTGTTTGCCCTCTGATGCCCTCTTGCAACACCTACCATCTTACTTGGATTTCTCTTACCTTGTGAGTAGGGTATCTTTCGCGGCTGCTCCAGCAAGGCATAGCCATTGCTCCTTACCTTGGACGAGGGGTCTCTCCTCACTGCCGCCCTTCCTGATCTTCAACGTGGGATAGCTCCTCTAGGCCCTCCTGTGCCAGGGCAGCCGTGGCTCCTTTGACATGGGGTTGCTCCTCCCGGCTGCCACCCTTGGCCTCGAATATTTAGTATGTACGTATATGAAAATACTCATGTAAGTCATGGGTATCCTCAGCATTTAGATATTGGATTTTTGTGTAAACTTTTTGTATCTTTCACATTATCTTCAAAGAATAAATATTTTTAAATGATACTGTTATTTAAAATAGAGGGGGATTAAGTGGTGTTTAAAATGCAATCTACATCTAATCTAGAGAACACATTTGGTATCTTCTTTTCTGATAATAATCTTTTACGGCTGCAGGTTTTTCATGCTGTGCCACTGGCTTTGTCTTTAGTGGAAATTTATTCTTCCTTTTATTCAGCTATTCTACATAATAATACCTAATATTAGAGAGACTTTTGTAGTTGTCAAGACACTTATGCATAACTTCTCATTTAATCTTCACAGCTGTCTGGAGAAATAGGTAAAGTAGGAATTACTCTCACTTTAGATTTAGAGATGAAGAAGCTAACCCAAGAGAAATCATCTAAAAGGCTTCAGGATATATAACCACCCTCGGAAGGACCTAGACCACTCAGGTTTTCATGTCAAGCATGATGTTCTCCTCACCACTTCATAAAGTATCTTGAAATTTGCACTACCCCAGTACAATATTCCTCCATCCCTTTGGCGACAAAATATTCCCATGGAACAAAGAGAAGAGAGTCTCACAATCTCTCCTGTGAAGATTAAGCACTCTCCTGTGCTTAATCCTAGTTCCCCACTCACAAAATGTAAGTCATCAGTTTACAGTGTGCAGCCATCCACGAACCTAGAGGGAGCTCTGTGGAGACCTCTACGATGATCCTGCACTCCACGCATGATTTTGAAGCCCTCCTTCATTCCCATCACTCATTCATGGGGAGGAGATTTACCCATAGCTCCACACCAATGCAAACCCTCTACCATCCAGCCACTAAGTGAACCAGACACACGCACCTGGTTACACACTTGGTTATCTCAACAGAAGTTCATCCATCGCTGAACCCCTTTGTCTGTGACGGATGAGTAAATTTAGTCCACTTAGTCATGGGGAGGCAGGACAATGCAGGGGTGGTCATACAGAATCTGGAATGAAACAAGCTTGATTTTTTTTTTTTTTTTTTTTTCCTTTAAAAGCAATTGTATTTTGAGTGCCATATTAGATTTCTATAGCTACTATAACAAACTGCCACAATTTTAGCAGCTTTAAACAACATAAATTTGTTATCTTATAGTTCTATAGGTCTTAAGTCCAGTACAGTTCTCATCAGGCTAAAATCAAGGTGTTAGCCAGCTGTATTCCTTTTTAAAGGCCCTAGTGGAGAATCTGTTCCCTTGCTCACTTGGGCTGTTGGCAGAGTTCAGGGCCTTGCAGTCATAAAAGTGAAATCTGTGTCCTTGCTGGAGGCCAGCTGAAGGCCTCTCCTAGCTTTCAGTGGTGCCTGCATCCATTGGTTGATGGCCCTCTTCTTCTGTCTTCATAAATAGCAGATCCAGTCCTTCTCACATTTCACATCTTTTATGAGACACACTTAAGTTTTTCGTCCTTATAAAATAACCGATTCTAGGAAAGTCTCTCATCTTAATGTATGTAATTTCCCTATAATATTCTGAGCCATTTCAATTGAGAAATGTGAAAAAGTGATACTTAAAATGTTTCAAAAATTTCTGCTTTAAGATATATGACTATTCAGTCTTGTTCATACTCTGTTGTGCATTGTGTCTGACTCTGTGACCCATGGGCTGTAGCCTGCCATGAGATTTTCTAGTGAAGAATACTGGAGTGGGTTAGCATTTTCTACTCCAGGAGATCTTCCTGACCGAAGGCTTGAACCTGTTTCTCCTGAATTGGCAGGTGGATTCTTTACAATGAGCCACCTGGAAAGCAGCAAGCCCCATTATAATATAAATGAGAGCCAAGACAAGCTTTGCTTAAGTAATTCCTTTATTATTACTTATTGTCACACAATAGATTTAGAATGGGAAAATCTACTCATCTGATAGGAATTTTATTAAATGTAAATTAAAAATGTAATGTATCTGGTACATATTAAGTACAAAATAAACATATACCCTCTTCAAATCCTGGCCTACTCCATTTCTCTTCGTGAAAATTATGAATTAACATGATTAACTACCTTACTCACTGATTCTCATTTACACAAGACTGTGCCTTTCACACCCACCACTCCTTTCCTGCCTAATGTCTTCTGACTAATTCTGTTTGCTTCTTCCACTGTCTTAAAAAATCCACATACAAATTAAGACCTGTTTGGTTGTTGAGGCTTTTTGTTTGTTGAACAATGCTTCTGGCATATCATCATAATCATCATCACTCTCTTCTGTTACTTTTTTGCAACTCTCACCAAATGAGCCCCAACCAAAAATAAACAGTGCAGGTGATTGTATTAATACCAATAATACATATCACTGCTTCCACTGAACTTAGAATTCAATAAAGGAATATAGATTGTGTATGCATGTGTATAAAAACTCACAGGTTTTTTTAAACAGTATGTTGTAATTTTTATGATAGGATTTGTTCAGAGTTGGACTTCCCTGGTGGCTCAGATGGTAAAGTGCCTGCCTACAATGCAGGAGACTCAGGTTCAATCCCTGGCCTAGGAAGATCCTCTGGAGAAGGAAATGGCAACCCACACAAGTACTGTTGCCTGGAAAATCCCATGGACAGAGGAGCGTAGTAGGCTACAGTCCATGGGGTCGCAAAGAGTCGGATGCAACTGAACGACTTCACTTTCACTTTTTCTCCTTTGTTCAGAGTTGGGTGGAGATATGTAGGTAATTGTAGATATGTAGTATGTAGGTCAAGGCTGTATATTGTCACCCTGCTTATTTAACTTATATGCAGAGTACATCATGAGAAACGCTGAGCTGGAAGAAGTACAAGCTGGAATCAAGATTGCCGGGAGAAATATCAATAACCTCAGATATGCAGATGATACCACCCTTATGGCAGAAACTGAAGAGGAACTAAAAAGCCTCTTGATGAAAGTGAAAAAGGAGCGTGAAAAAGTTGGCTTAAAGCTCAACATTCAGAAAACGAAGATCATGACATCTGGTCCCATTACTTCATGTGAAATAGATGGGGAAATAGTGGAAACAATGTCAGACTTTATTTTTCGGGGCTCTAAAATCACTGCAGATGATGATTGCAGCCGTGAAATTAAAGATGCTTATTCCTTGTAAGGAAAGTTATGACCAACCTAGATAGCATATTGAAAAGCAGAGACATTATTTTGCCAAAAACGTTCCATCTAGTCAAGGCTATGGTTTTTCATGTGGTCATGTATGGATGTGAGAGTTGGACTGTGAAGAAAGCTGAGCACCAAAGAATTGATGTTTTTGAACTGTGGTGTTGGAGAAGACTTTTGAGAGTCCCTTGGACTGCAAGGAGATCCAACCAGTCCATCCTAAAGGAGATCAGTCCTTTGTGTTCTTTGGAAGGAATGATGCTAAAGCTGAAACTCCAGTACTTTGGCCACCTCATGCGAAGAATTGACTCATTGGAAAATACTCTGATGCTGGGAGGGTTTGGGGGCAGGAGGAGAAGGGGACGACAGAGGATGAGATGGCTGGATGGCATCACCAACTCAAAGGACATGAGTCTGAATTAAATCTGGGCATTGATGATGGACAGGGAGGCCTGGCGTGCTGCAATTCATGGGGTCTCAAAGAGTCGGACACGACTGAGCAATTGAACTGAACTGAACTGAGGTACGTAGGTAAATTTTAATAGTTTGGGGCAGGAGGTTTGACAGAAAGACTTATTTACAGTTCCAGACATTTAGGCTAAGAATTAAAACAAAGGCATGTGTTCACTGTGCTGCCAAATGCTGAGGAATATTGTAAGCATCCAGAGGAGCAGGCAGTGGAACTCTAATGGAATCAGTAACTGGATGTAACGTGTGATCACTGGGATTCAGAGGACAAAACTGTGCAGTAGGAAGCCTGTTGGAAAGCTTAGGTGTAACAAAAGCATTGATAAGGAACATAGGCTGTGGCAAGTAAATTTGGATTTCATTCTGTGGTTAGTGAAAGATTTTAAATCAGAAGAAGTCATATGCTTTGTTTTAAAAGATTTTTTTTTTTCTTTTTGTAGAGTGCTGCTGCTGCTAAGTCGCTTCAGTCGTGTCCGACTCTGTGCGACCCCATAGACGGAAGCTCACCAGGCTCCCCTGTCCCTGGGATTCTCCAGGCAAGAACACTGGAGTGGGTTGCCATTTCCTTCTCCAATGCATGAAAGTGAAAAGTGAAAGTGAAGTTGCTCAGTCGTGTCCGACTCTTAGCGACCCCACGGACTGGAGCCTACCAGGCTCCTCCGTCCATGGGATTTTCCAGGCAAAAGTACTGGGGTGGGGTGCCATTGCCTTCCCCATTTGCAGAGTAGGGGAGAGTAAAAACAAGTGTGAAATTCAGCCAAAACCACGTTGTGAAGATGCAGAAGTGTGAGAGATAAGAGGTAGAGACACATTGTCTATAAGAGGCTACAGTAATTAGAGATTGACAGTACAGAGGAGGTGAAACAGCAAGAGGCTTAAGTTATCTTAAGTAACACTATTTTTGCTGGTGTGTTTGGGTGTACTATCAGATAAAGGGAGGAGGTAGAACAGCCAAAATGAGGGGAAAGATAAGGAGTTTAGTTTTAAACAAAGATTGAGATATCTTTAGGTAGCTAATAAAGTTTAAATATATGAAATTGAAAATATTTGATGATTTTTGACTTAATAAAGATCAATTTTATACTGTACACCTAATAAATACTTGAGTTTCTTTCTCATGGAACCTCTAGCTCAATGCTACGCTTATTCCTCTAAGCTTTTTACTGAAAGGAGACATGATATCAAATATAAACTAAGTATAACTCATTAAAGAAGTATTTACATAAGTGTGTTAATAAATTTTAAAATGTCCATGGAATTATGCATTTAAAAATTGGCTCAAAATATTTAAGAATTAGAAAAACACCTAGACAGATACAAACTACAGAAATCGACTGAAGAACAAACAGAAAATATGAATAGATCTATAATAAACAAAAAGAGTAAACCATTAACTTAAGAACTTTCCTCAAAGAAAAGCCCAGATACAGATGGCTTCATGGATCAATTCTACCAAACATTTAAAGAAATAATACCAATTCTTGACAATATCTCCCCCAAAACAATAGAACAGGGAACATATTCCAACTCATTCTATGAATTTATTTTACACAAAACCAAATAAAGGCATCACAAGGAAAAAGAAAACTATAGACCAGTAACTTTTAAGAATATAGACAAAAATTCTTAATACAACACTAGCAAATCAAATTCACCAGCATTTAAAGTTTATAAACTGTGATCAATTGGTGTTTATCCAGGAATGCAATGTTGGTTTAATATCCAAATGTCAATTAAAGTGATACACCATTTCAATAGAATACAGACTATTAAACATATAATTTTTATTTTTCTGTTTTCAGATGCTTTGATCTGAGGCCTGGCTGACCCTGGAGGGACTGTCCCTCTCAGGATGAGCGATATCTAGCTTGCCCACAATTGCAACCTTGATATGCAAACCAGCCAATCCAGAGCCCACACCCTAAACACCTGCTCTATCTGCCTCTTCCTCAACTTGAAGTACAGCATCTGCAAAAACCCAAAGTAACATAATCTTGCCCTTACAATCAGGAAGAAGATAAGGATGTCACTCTTGCCACTTATAGAAAAAATTGTACTGGAGGTTCTAGACAGGATAGTTAATTACTCAAGGAAAAGAAGTAAGAGGTATCCAGAATGGAAAAAAAGAGGAGAACTATGTTTATTAAAAGATATGATCTTGTATATAGAAAGTCCTAAGGAACTCTCTCCTGTACAATGTCATGAACCTCAGTCCATTGTTCATCAGGCACTCTATCTATCAGATCTATTCCCTTAAATCTATTTCTCACTTCCACTGTATAAACATAAGGGATTTGATTTAGGTCATAACTGAATGGTCTAGTAGTTTTCCCTACTTTATTCAATTTAAGTCTAAATTTGGCAATAAGGAGTTCATGGTCTGAGCCACAGTCAGGTCCTGGTCTTGTTTTTACTGACTGTATAGAGCTTCTCCATCTTTGGATGCAAATAATATAATCAATCTGATTTTGATGTTGACCATGTGGTGATGTCCACATGTAGAGTCTTCTCTTGTGTTGTTGGAAGAGTGTTTGTTATGACCAGTGCATTTTCTTCTCAAAACTCTATTAGCCTTTGTCCTGCTTCATTCCGTATTCCAAAGCCAAATTTGCCTGTTACTCTAGGTGTTTCTTAACTTCTTATTTTTGCATTCCAGTCCCCTATAATGAAAAGGACATCTTTTTTGGGTGTTAGTTCTAAAACGTCTTGTAGGTCTTCATAAAACCATTCAACTTCAGCTTCTTCAGTGTTGCTGGTTGGGGCATAGACATGGATTACTGTGATATTGAATGGTTTGCCTTGGAAATGAACAGAGATCATTCTGTCATTTTTGAGATTGCATCCAAGTACTGCATTTCGGACTCTTTTGTTGACCATGATGGCTACTACATTTTTTCTGAGAGATTCCTGCCTGCAGTAGTAGATATAATGGCCATCTGAGTTAAATTCACCCATTCCAGTCCATTTTAGTTCGCTGATTCCTAGAATGCCGACATTCACGCTTGCTATCACTTGTTTGTACAGGAGACAGGGATCAAGACCATCCCCATGGAAAAGAAATGCAAAAAAGCAAAATGCCTGTCTGGGGAGGCCTTACAAATAGTTGTGAAAAGAAGAGAAATGAAAAGCGATGGAGAAAAGGAAAGATATAAACATCTGAATGCGGAGTTCCAAAGAATAGAAAAGAGAGATAAGAAAGCCTTCCTCAGTGATCAAGGCAAAGAAATAAACAACAGAATGGGAAAGACTAGAGATCTCTTCAAGAAAATTAAAGATACCAAGGGAATATTTCATGCAAAGATGGGCTCGATAAAAGACAGAAATGGTATAGACCTAACAGAAGTAGAAGATATTAAGAAGAGGTGGAAAGAATACATAAAAGAACTATACAAAAGAGATCTTCATGACCCAGATAATCATGATGGTGTGATCACTGACCTAGAGCCAGACATCGTGCAATGTGAAGTCAAGTGGGCCTTAGAAAGCATCACTACGAACAAAGCTAGTGGAGGTGATGGCATTCCAGTTGAGCTATTTCAAATTCTGAAAGATGATGCTGTGAAAGTGCTGTATTCAATATTGAAGCAAATATGGAAAGCTCAACAGTGACCACAGGACTGGAAAAGGTCAGTTTTCATTCCAATCCCAACAAAGGCAATGCCAAAGAATGCTCAAACTACCGCACAATTGCACTCATCTCACATGTTAGTAAAGTAATGCTCAAAATTCTCCAAGCCAGGCTTCAGCAATATGTGAACCGTGAACTTCCAGATGTGCAAGTTGGTTTTATAAAAGGCAGAGGAACCAGAGATCAAATTGCCAACATCCGCTGGATCATGGAAAAAGCAAGAGAGTTCCAGAAGAACATCTATTTCTGCTTTATTGACTATCCCAAAGCCTTTGACTGTGTGGATCACAATAAACTGTGGAAAATTCTGAAAAAGATGGGGATACCAGACCACCTGACCTGCCTCTTGAGAAACCTATACTTAGGTCAGGAAGCAACAGTTAGAACTAGACATGGAACAACAGACTGGTTCCAAATAGGAAAAGGAGTATGTCAAGGCTGTATATTGTCACCCTGCTTATTTAACTAATATGCAGAGTACATCATGAGAAACTCTGGCTGGAAGAAGCACAAGTTGGAATCAAGATTGCTGGGAGAAATCTCAATAACCTCAGATATGCAGATGACACCACCCTTATGGCAGAAAGTGAAGAGGAACTCAAAAACCTCTTGATGAAGGTGAAAGAGAAGGGTGAAAAAGTTGGCTTGAAACTCAACATTCATAAAACCAAGATCATGGCATCTGGTCCTATCACTTCATGTGAAATAGATGGGAAATAGTGGAAACAGTGTCAGACTTTATTTTTTTTGGGCTCCAAAATCACTGCAGATAATGACTGCAGCCATGAAATTAAAAGACGCTTACCCCTTGGAAGGAAAGTTATGACTAACCTAGATAGCATATTCAAAAGCAGAGACATTACTTTGCCAACAAAGTTCTGTCTAGTCAAGGCTATGATTTTTCCAGTGGTCATGTATGGATATGAGTTGGACTGTGAAGAAAGCTGAGCACTAAAGAATTGATGCTTTTGAAATGTGGTGTGGAGAAGATTCTTGAGAGTCCCTTGGACTGCAAGGAGATCTAACCAGTCCATTCTGAAGGAGATCAGCCCTGGGATTTCTTTGGAAGGAATGATGCTAAAGCTGAAACTCCAGTATTTTGGCCACCTCATGCGAAGAGTTGACGCATTGGAGAAGACTCTGATGCTGGGAGGGATTGGGGGCAGGAGGACAAGGGGACGACAGAGGATGAGATGGCTGGATGGCATCACTGACTCGATGGATGTGAGTCTGAGTGACCTCCGAGAGCTGGTGATGGACAGGGAGGCCTGGCGTGCTGCAGTTCATGGGGTCGCAAAGAGTCAGACACGACTGAGCGACTGATCTGATCTGATCTGAGTGTAGTATCATCTATTACCCCTATAACAAATTGCTACACATTTTGTGTCTTAAAATGAAAGACAATTTTATTTTTTTAAGTATTTGTTTGGCTGCTTTGGGTCTTAGTTGTGGCATGTTGAGTCTTCATAACATCATACAGGACATTTTGTTGAGGTGAACAGATTCTCTA
Source organism: Tragelaphus eurycerus (assembly GCA_935064755.1). Lineage (NCBI taxonomy): Eukaryota > Metazoa > Chordata > Mammalia > Artiodactyla > Bovidae > Tragelaphus > Tragelaphus eurycerus. The sequence continues at coordinate 726,732 of CAKXYN010000216.1, read as the reverse complement.
GTTGTGGCTCAAGGACTCAGTATTTACAGTGTGTGGGCTTAGTTACTCTGTGGCATGTAGGATCTTTGTTCCCCAACCAGGGATCAAACTTATGTCCTGCACTTCGTAAAGGAGTTTCTTAATCACCAGGCCACCAAGGGGGTCCCTATTTATTATCTTTATTCTGTAAATCGGAGATCTGAAATGGACTTCTATAGGGTAAAATCCAGGTGTCAACAGGGCTGTATTTCTCTCTGGAGGCTCTAGGGGAGAATATATTCCCTTGTTCTTTAAAATACTGTATGCTGCCCATAACCCTCAGTTCACGGCCCCTCCTTGAATAATTCCAACCTCTACTTTCATCATCAAATCTCATTTCCCTCTGAGAACTGGGAGAATATGAGTAATTACTAATGGCTATGTGGTTTTTTTTTTTAATGGGGTGATGAAAATTTTCTCAAATTGATTATGGTAGTGATTGTGCAGCTCTGTGAATGTACTAAAATCAGTTGAATTGTAGACTTAAGATGAGTGGATAGTAGGTGAATTATATATCAATAAAACTTTAAAAACAGAAAAAATAAGAACAGTGTAACATGAGCAATATCTTCAGATAAGGCAATATGAATAGATATCAATTTTAACAACATAGTATTTATACAAAACTGCCTACTTTATTTAAATATTAGTATTTCCTTATAGCTATATTAATTTGATAGGAAAATATTAGAATGAATATAAGAACACAGAGGAAAATTAGAAAATAATTAAGAAAAATCACCACTGAGAAATAGACACAGTGCAAATTCTAGAGTGTAACATTTTATTCTCTATTAAGTCAAGATAATTTTTATAATGAAATCAAGATGAGATTAACTTATGTAAATTGCATAGACTCATTTTTGGAATGTAGTGTAAATCTGTTTACTTTGATTATTTAAGCATAATTTCAACTCTAAATGAACAATTATTTGAAACATCTTATGTGTTATAGTTCTTAAACAGAATGTGGGTAAGATGGCAAAAAGAGTTACGGTATCTAAAATACTCATGAAAAAGGAACAGTTCAGCCTCATGAAGAAGTAATGAAACATTTTAATTGCGGTTTTAAAATTCAGTATTTAAACCTGTTAAGGTCCAGGCAGCACTCCAGCAATGGGGAGACTACAAATGTTACTCTGGTTCTAAATGAGTTGTGAGAAATAGGATGAATGGCTGACTTTTCAAATGACTGCATATAAAGTTTGTCACCAAAACACTAAAGGAAATTAAGAGAGCAAACAATTTAGAGCATGGTAATGTAAATAGTTCTTGATGTAATAGACAGTCACTTTGTGCAATTCATGGCCACAGTAAGATGGCTAAATAAATATAAAGTCTCAGTAATTTTATGAGTGATAATAAAGGTTTATGTCAACTAGTACATTGATAAAAAGTGCTACCTAACAGATTGTAATAAGAAAGTTGCCTTAATATCTGAATGGAAGCCAATGTATTCACAAAAAGAGATTTGATTCCAAAAGACGACAAAATGTGCAGTTTGCAAGTAAGACATATTCTGATGGGAATTATCCTTCACAGAGTTGAAGGCACAAGCCCCCGGAATTCCAGTCATGGACAGCAGGCACTTCCCGTCTGGATCTCTGCAGCAGCATGCTCCTGGTCCAAGTCAGTCCACTACACCACCAAGAGCTCAACACTGGAGTTGTTTTTTTTTTTTTTCCTGTTAGGACAGTCAGTGTTGTGGGAGGCAATGTCCAGGTAGCACCTCCAACCAATACATGATGGGAACTGGTAGAAAAGTGACTCCAGTTCTCTATTGCCTCAGATGGGATAATGCTGAGGTCTGCTAAACACTGTCACCTGAGGTCCCTCACAAGCTGGAGCCTCAGCTGCTTGGTCAGGAACATGGTCTTCAATGAACCTGTTAACCAGAACTTAAGAAATGGTAATCTAACTAAAATAAAGAGGTTTTACTGGGGGTTTGTTAGGACTTCAGGTCATGAGACACAGATTTAAGAGGCACTTGAATTACATTACACAGGACTATAAATGGAAGACGGTTTATAAAGGCAAGACTGCAAGGCTACACAAATTGTAAAGGATTAGTTAGCAAGGGAGCAGGATACAAGATCAACATACAATACATATCATTTGTATTTCTTTATACTAACAGTGAAATATCAGAAAGGGGATGCAAAAAAGCAATGTCTTTTAGAATGACACCAAAAAATACATGGGGAATAAACCTGACCAGGCAAGTGACAGATTTGTATGCTAAGAACTATAAAATATTAACAAAGGAAATAGAAGATTATTCAAAGAAGTGTAAATATATCCCATGCAGTTGGATTGAAATAAGTAATTTTGCTAACATGGCCATATTTTCAAAAACAATCTACAGATTTAATGTGATCCGTGTCAAATTACCTGTGACATTTTTTACAGAACTAGAACAAATAATATTAAAATTTATATAGAACCAGAATTGCCAAAGCACTTGTAAGCAAAAAGAATAAACTAGGAGGCATAATTCTCCCAGATTTCAGACAATACTATTAATACAAAGCTATAGTAATCAAAAAGGCATGATACTGACACAAAACATACATATGCATCAATGGAACAAAATAGAAAGCCAAAAAATAAACCCACACACATATGGACAATTAATCTTTGATTAAGGGGGTAAGATTATACAACAGCAAAAAGACAGTCTCTCCAGCAAGTCATGTTAGGAAACTTCAACAGTGCATGTATATCAATGAAGTTAGAGAACACTCTCACACCATATGCAAAAATAAACTCAAAGTGGCTTAAAGACTTCAACATAAAGACATGATACCATAAAACTCCTAGAAGAAAACATAGGCAAAACATTCTGTCACATAAATTATTCCAGTGTTTCCTTAGGCAAGTTTCCAAAGGCAAGAAAATAAAAGCAAAAATAAACAAATACCTAATCAACTTATTAGTTTTTGCACAGCAAAGTAAAGTCACTCAGTTGTGTCTGACTCTTTGAGACCCCATGGACTGTAGCCTTCCAGGATCCTCCATCAATGGGATTTCCAGGCAAGAGTACTGGAGTGGGTTGCCATTTCCTTCTCCAGGGGATCTTCCCAACCCAGGGATCAAACCTGGGTCTTCCACATTGTAGGCAGACGCTTTACTGTCTGAGCCACCAGGGAAGTCCATAAACAAAAGGAAACGACAGCCTTCAGAAGTGAGAAAATATTTGCAAATGACACAACTCAGTGATTGACAAGGGTTTAATCTCTGAAATACACAAACAGCTCATACAATTCAATAACAAAAAAAAAGAAAGAACTCAACTGAGAAATGTGCAGAAAATTAGACATTTCTCCAAAGAAGACATACAGATGGCCAGCAGGCAAATGAGAAAATGCTCAACATCACTAATTATTTGTTGTTGTTCAGTCACTAAGCAGTGTCAGGCTCTGTTACACAATGGCCTGCAGCATGCCAAGCTCTTCTCTCCTCGACTGTTTCTCAAAGTTTGCTCAAAATCCTGTCCATTAAGTCAGTGATGCTTTCTAACCATCTTGTCCTCTGCCTCCCCATTCTCCTTTTGCTGTCAGTCTTTCCCAGCATCAGTATCTTTTCCAATGAGTCTGCTCTTTGCATCAGATGGCCAAAGTATTGGAGTTTCAGCATCAGTCCTTCAGATGAATATTCAGGATTGCTTTCCTTTAGGACTGACTGGTTTCATCTTCTTGCAGTCCAAGGGACTCTCAAGAGTCTTCTCCAACACCACAGTTCAAAAGTGTCAATTCTTTGGTGCTCAGCCTTTTTGTACTCTCACATTCAAACCAGACTACTGGAAAAACCAAAGCTTTGATTACACAGACTTTTGTTGGCAATGTAATGTCTCTGCTTTTTAATAAACTGTCTAGGTTTGTCATAGTTTTTCCTCCAAGAAGAAAGCTTCTTTTAATATCATGGCTGCAGTCACCATCTGCAGTGATTTTGGAGCCCAAGAAATAAAGTCTCTCACTGTTTCCATTGTTTCCCCATCTATTTGCCATGAAGTGATGGGACTGAAGGCCATGATCCTCCTTTTTTTGAATGTGGAATTTTAAACCAGCTTTTTCACTCTGCTCTTTCACATTCATTAAGAGACTCTTTAGTTCCTTTTCATTTTCTTCCATAAGTGTGGTGTCATCTGCGTATTTGAGGTTACCAACATTTTCCCAGAATCTTGATTTCAGCTTGTGCTTCATACTTCCTGGCATTCTGTATGATGTACTCTGTGTTTAAGTTAAATAAGCAGGATGACAATATATAGCCTTGATGTACTCCTTTCCTGACTTGGAACTAGTCCATTGTTCCATGTCCAGTTTTGTTAATTTTTGACCTGCATACAGGTTTCACAGGAGGCAGATAAGGTAGCCTTGTATTTCCATCTGTTTAAGAATTTTCCCAGTCTGTTGTGATCCACACAGTCAAAGGCTTTAGCATAGTCAATGAGGCAGAATTAGATGTTTTTATAAATTTCTCTTGCTTTTTTTTACTATTCAATTGATGTTGACAATTTGATCTCTGGTTCCTTTGCCTTTCCTAAATCCATCTTGTATAACTAGAATTTTCTGGTTCATGTACTGTTGAAGCCTAGTTTGAAGGATTTTGAGCATTACCTTGCTGTTCTGCAGTAGTTTGTACATTCTTTGGCATTGCCCTTCTTTGGGATTAGAATGAAAACTGACCTTTTTCTAGTTCTGTGGAAAAATCGTAGCTTTGACTATACAGATCCTTGTCAGCAAAGTGCTGTCTCTACTTTTTAACACACTATCTATGTTTGTAACAGCTTTCTTTCCAAGGAACAAGTGTCTTTTATTGTCATCGTTACAGTCACCATCCCCGGGGATTCCAAAGCTCAAGAAATTTAAATGTGTCACTGCTTCTACTTTTTCCTCTTCTATTTGCCATGAAATGATAGAACTGTATGCCATAATCTTAGCTTTCTTTTCTCTCTCTTTTTTTTTAAATGTTTAAATCATGAAAGTATGATAACACATTTACAAGAGACTTGGAAAATAGAGAACAAAGTTACATATGGTTCTTCTATATATGACAATTATTTTAAGTGTATCAACTAATATTTTTAGTTAAGTTTCAATATCAAACTCTCAAAAATTAATATAATGAATATACAGAAAACTAGTAGACCTGAGAAGCACTATGAACCAAATCATTATAATTAAGATTTATACAATTTTCACACAACATCAGGATACAAGTTCTATTCAAGTTCCCATAGACTATACACTAGGAGATACTGGAATGTATTCAGGGACATAAAACAAAGTACAACAATTTAGTTTGTGTTGAAATCATACAGAATGTGTTCTCTTATCACTGTAGAATTGTGTTAAAAATCAATATAAAAAGATATTTGAAAATAACCCACATATTTTCAAATGCAATGTGCCTTTACTAAGAGAGACCTTTGACTTAGCCTTTGCAAACCTCATAAAGTTAGAAGACTGAAAAATAGAGGCTGATTGCAGAGAAGAAACCATTTAAATGAGAAATTAATATCAAAATGAGAAATTAATATCAAATATACTTTTAAACTCCATGTATTTGGAAATTAAATGCCTGCTTTTAAATGATGGGTATATCTAAGGAGTCACAATAAGGAAAATTAGAAAATATTTGTAAGAGTCAAAATGAAAATAGAATTTACAAGAGTTTGGTGCATGTGGAAAATTGAATACAATATGAAATCAAATAATGAATACCAGCATAATTTTTCTTTTAAATTTAGATAAAATCTGTAGTTTAGTTAATAATACTGTATCACATTTTAATTTCCTGTTTTTTTTTTTTTTTTTTTTTTTAACAGTATTTCTTTGTATTATCAGAATTGGATTGAAGTTTCAAGGCTCATCAATTTTCTTTTTTAATCACTGAGATAATAAGCTTTCTAGTCTTTCAACAGTAATATTAGATGCCAAAATACATGGAATATATATATATATATATAGGTTTTTGCTAAAATTGATAAAGGCTTGAGGAAGAAACAACAAAAAATCAATATGGAAAAATTGGAAAACATAAACTAAATGAAATGGGAACACTGAATATGAAATAGAGAAAGGGAAACAAACCAGATAAAAGTAAAAAATCTTCATATGGTCCAGTTGTTTTTAAATATGAATGCTCATTAGAAAGGAGAAGGCAATGGCACCCCACTCCAGTATTCTTGCTGGAAACTCCCATGGACAGAGGAGCCTGGTAAGCTGCAGTCCATGGGGTCATGAAAAGTCAGACAGGATTGAACGACTTCACTTTCAGCATTGGAGAAGGAAATGGGAACCCACTCCAGTGTTCTTGACTGGAGAATCCCAGGGACGGTGGAGCCTGGTGGGCTGTCATCTGTGGGGTTGCACAGAGTTGGACACGACTGAAGTGACTTAGCAGCAGCAGCTCATTAGAAATGCATCTGGAGCTTTGGAGGAAAAAATACAAACCTGGGCACTGGTATTTTTCAGAAAAATTCCAAGATAATTCTGGTATGTTTCTGAATTTAAAAAATAAAAGTATGATTACAGATTTTCTAGTAAATTGTAGTTTTAGAGATGTAAAACTCTATTATTTTCTGTTGCCCAATCATGATAGAATGGTATTAAATAAGTAATAGCTACATAATCACAATAGTATTAATAAAAGATGTTAACCAGTTTTCACAAACAATAGTCAAGCAAGAAAAAAAAAATCATTACAATTGCAAGTGATAATGGAAACATGATTGATCTAACAATATAGAATAATTGCATACAATTGAGGGGGTAGGTAGAGTGGTATAATAAGTGAAAGTGCATATGTGCACATGCTTTCATCTAGCCAGTCTATTTCTTCTGGTTGGTGTACTTAATCCATTTACAGTTAAGGTAATTATTGATATATATGATCCTACTACCATTTTCTTAATTGTCTTGTGTTTATTTTGTGTAGGCTTATCCTCTCCTGTATTTCCTGCTTAGATAATTTCCCATTGTTCTTGTACAGCTGATTTGGTGTTGCTGAATTCTCTTAACTTTTGCTTGTCAGGAAAACTTTGATTTCTCCATCAAATCTGAATAAGAGTCTTGCTGGGTATAGTATTCTTTTATTGTAGGTTCTTCCTTTTAATCACTTTTATATATATCTTCCATTGAGAAATCAGCTCATAACCTTATGGGAGTTCCCTTGTGTGTTATTTGTCATTTTTTCCTTGTTGCTTTCAGTATTTTATCTTTGTCTTTAATTTTTGTCAGTTTGATTACTATGTGTCTTGGTGGGTTCCTCCTTGACTGTATCCTGCCTGGGACTCTCTACACTTCTGGGACTTGATTGATTATTTCCTTTCTTATGTTAGGGAAGTTTTCATCTATTTTCCCTCTGAATATTTTTTGGGATCTTTTTCTGTCTCTTCTCCTTCTGGGACCCCTATATTGTGAATATTAATCCAATTAATTTTGTCCCAGAGGCCTCTTCGGCTGTCTTCATTAAAAAAAAAAAAAAAATTCTATATTCAGTTCTATTACAATGATTTCCACCATTCTGTCTTGCAGGTCATGTATTCATTCTTCTGTCTCAGTTATTCTGTTACTGATTTCTTCTAGTGTGTTGGTCATCTGTTTGTTTTTTAGTTCTTCTAAGTTTTACCATTTCTTGCATCTTCTCCATTCTTTTCCAAGATCCTGGATCATCTTCACTATAAATATTCTGAATTGCTTTTCTGGAAGGTTGCCTATTTCCACTTCATTTAATTATTTTTCTGGGGTTTTATTTTGTCCCTTTATCTGGGACAAATCCTCTGCCTTTTCATCCTGATTTATTTTCTGCAATGTGGTTTTTGTTTTAGCTGCTATGGGATTGTTGTTTTTCTTGTTTCTTCTGTGTGGATGAGGCTATAAGAGGCTTGTGTAAACTTCCTGATGGGAGGGATTGTTGGGGGAGAAACTGGGTCTTGCTTTGATGGACAGGACTGTGTTCAATAAGCTTTAAACAGATTGCCTGCTGATGGATGGAGTCGTGTTCCTTCCCTGTTAGTTGCTTGGCTTGAGGAACCAAGTCCAGGAACTCCCTGGACTTAGTGGGCTCTTTGGTAGTGTTAATGGCAAACTCCAAGAAGGCTTACACCTGGGGGTACCTTCCAAAATTGCTGGTGCCAGTGTTCCTGTCCCCAAGGCAAGCTACTGCTGACCCATGCCTCCACAGGAGGCCCTCCAACACTAGCAAGCATATTTGGTTCAGTCTCCTGCTTCTTTCCCCTGGCTCTTAGTGCACACAAGATTTTATTTGTGCCCTCTAAGAGTGGAATCTATTTCTCCAAGTCCTGTTGAAGCCTTGTAATCAAATTCCTCCAGACTTCAAAGTCAGATTCACTGGGAGTTCCCACTCACTTTGCTGGGTCCTCACCCTGGGAAGGCTGAAGTGGGGCTCAGAACTTTCTCCACGTTGGGAGAACTTCTTCAGTATTATAATTTGTTTGTGGGTCACCCACCCAGTTCAGTTCAGTTCAGTTCAGTCGCTCAGTCATGTCAGACACCTTGTGACTCCATGAACTGCAGCACGCCAGGCCTCCCTGTCCATCACTAACTCACGGAGTCCACCCAAACCCATGTTGAGTCGATGATGCCATCCAATCATCTCATCCTCTGTCATCCACTTCTCCTCCTGCCCTCAATCTTTCCCAGCATCAGGGTCTTTTCAAATGAGTCAGCTAATCACATCAGGTGGCCAAAGTATTGGAGTTTCAGCTTCAACATCAGTCCTTCCAATGAATACCCAGGGCTGATCTCCTTTAGGATGGACTGGTTGGATCTCCTTGCAGTTCAAGGGACTATCAAGAGTCTTCTCCAACACCAAAGTTCAAAAGCATCAATTCTGTGCTCGGCTTTCTTTATAGTCCATATCTCATATCCATACATGACCACTGGAAAAACCATAGCCTTGACTAGACAGGCCTTTGTTGGCAAAGTAATGTCTATGCTTTTGAATATGCTATCTAGGTTGGTCATAACTTTCCTTCCAAGGAGTAAGTGTCTTTTAATTTTATTGCTGCAGTCACCATCTGCAGTGATTTTGGAGCCCCCCCCCAAAAATAAAATCTGACACTGTTTCCCCATCTATTTGCTGTGAAGTAATGGGATCAGATGCCATGATCTTAGTTTTCTGAAAGTTGAGCTTTAAGCTAACTTTTTCACTCTCCTCTTTCACTTTCATCAAGAGGTTCTTCAGTTCTTCTTCACTTTCTGCCATAAGGGTGGGGTCATCTGCATATCTCAGGTTATTGAGATTTATCCTGGCAATCTTGATTCCAGCTTGTGTTTCATCCAGCACAGAATTTCTCATGATGTACTCTACATATAAGTTAAATAAGCAGGGTGACAATATACAGCCTTAACATATTCCTTTTCTTATTTGGAACCAGTCTCTTGTTCCATGTCCAGTTCTAACTGTTGCTTTCTGACATGCATATAGGTTTCTCAAGAGGCAGGTCAGGTGGTCTGGTATATACACATCTCTTTCAGAATTTTCCACAGTTTATTGTGATCCACACAGTCAAAGCCTTTGGCATAGTCAATAAAGCAGAAATAGATGTTTTTCTGGAACTGTCTTGCTTTTTCCATAATCTAGCAGATGTTGGCAATTTGATCTCTGGTTCCTCTGCCTTTTCTAAAACCAGCTTAATCATCTGGAAGTTCATGGTTCACGTATTGCTGAAGCCTGACTTGGAGAACTTTAACCATTACTTTGCTAATTTATGCTGCTGCTGCTGCTAAGTCACTTACAGTTGTGTCCGACTCTGTGCGACCCTGTAGAAAACAGCTCACCAGGCTCCCCTGTCCCTGGGATTCTCCAGGCAAGAACATTGGAGTGGGTTGCCATTTCCTTCTCCAACTAGTGTGTGAGATGAGTGCAATTGTGTGTTAGTTTGAGCATTCTTTGGCATTGTCTTTCTTTGGGATTGGAATGAAAACTGACTTTTTCCAGTCTTGTGGCCACTGCTGAGTTTTCCATATTTGCTGGCATATTGAGTGCAGCACTTTCACAGAGTCATCTTTCAGGATTTGAAATACCTCAATTGGAGTTACATCAGTATAGGATTTATCATGTTTGCACCCCGCCTACCATCTTTTTTGTGGCTTCTTTCACTTTGGATGTGGGGTATATTTTTTTGGTGGGTTCCAGTGTGCTCCTTGGAGAAGGCAATGACACCCTACTCCAGTACTCTTGACTGGAAAATCCCACGGATGGAGGAGCCTGGTAGGCTGCAGTCCACGGGGTCGCTAGGAGTCAGACATGACTGAGCGACTTCACTTTATCTTTGCACTTTCATGCATTGGAGAAGGAAATGGCAACCCACTCCAGTGTTCTTGCCTGGAGAATCCCAGGGACGGGGAAGCCTGGTGGGCTGCCATCTATGGGGTCACACAGAGTCAGACATGACTGAAATGACTTAGTATAGCATAGCATAGTGTGCTCCTGCTGACCATTGTTTAACAGTTCTTTGCCACCATCATTTTAGTTTTTTAATTTTTTTTAATGTTGTGTTTCATGCCAGCTTTTTCACTTCACTCTTCTCTTTTACCCTCATCAAGAGGCTCTTTAGTTCCTATTTACTTTCTGTGATTAGATTGCTATCATCTGCTTATCTAAGATTGTTGATATTTCTCCCTTTAGTCTTGATTCCAGCTTCTTGTGATTCATCCAGCCTAGTATTTCCCATGATGTAATTTTCATATAAGTTAAATAAGCAGGGTAACAATATACAGCTTGTTGTACTCCTTTCTCAGTTTTGAACCAGCTCATTTTTCCATGTAGGGTTCTAACTGTTGCTTCTTGACCTGCATACAGATTTCTCAGGAGAAAGGTAAGGTGGTCAGGTACTACCATCACTTTAAGGATTTTCCACAGTTTATTGTGATCCACACAGGCAAAGGCTTTGCATAGTCAATGAAGCAGAAGTAGATGTTTTTCTGGATTTCCCTTGTTCCGACTCTCTATGATCAAGCAAATGTTAGCAATTTGATCTCTGATTTCTCTGCCTCTTTTAAACTCAGCTTGTACATTTAGAAGTTCTCAGTTCACTTACTACTTTCTGAAGCCTAGCTTGAAAATTTTGCATCTAACTGCAATAGCATGTGAAATAAGCAACATTTAATTATAGTTTTAACATTCTTTGGCATTGCCCTTCCTTGGGATTGAAATTAAAATTTACCTTTTCCAATGCTGTGGCCTCTGCTGACTTTTCCAAATTTGCTGACATATTTGAGTGTCACATTTTAACAGCTTTATCTTTTAGGATTTTAAACAGCTCAGCTGGAATTCCATCACCTCTACCATCTTTGTTTCTAAAGTGTTTCCTAAGGCCCACTTGACATCACACTCCTGCATATCTAGCTCTAGGTGAGTGGCCACACCATCATAGTTATCTGGGTCATTAGTCCTTTTTTGTTTGTTTGTTTGTTTAGTTATTATTTGTATTCTTGCTGCCTCTTCTTAATCTCTTCTGCTTCTTTTAGGTCCTTACCATTTATTTTCTTTATCAAGCCCATTCTTGCATGAATTTTCCCTTGATATCGCCAATTTTGTTCAAGAGATCTCTAGTCTTTCTCATGCTATTTTTTTTTCCTTTACTTTGCATTTTTCACTCATGAAGGCCTTTTTAATCTCTCCTTATTACTCTTTGGAACTCTGCATTCAGTGGAATATGTATTTCCCTTTCTTGCTTGCTTTTTTCTCCTCACCTTTCTTCAGATATTTGTAGAGCCTCCTCAGACAACCACTTTGCCTCCTTGCAGTTCTTTTTCTTGGGAATGATTTGGTCTCTGCCTCATGTACAATGCTACAAACTTCTGTCCATAGTTCTTCAGGCACTCTATCTACCAGATCTAATAATATGAATCTATTCATTACCTTTACTGTATAATTATAGGGAATTTGATTTAGGTCATTCCTGAATGGCCTAGCAGTTTTCCCTACTTTCTTCAATTTAAGCCTGAATTTTCAATAAGGAGCTCATGATGTGAATCAGAGATATCTCCAGGTGTTTTTACTGATTTCATAGAGATTTTCTATCTTTTGCTGAAAATTACACAATCAATCTGATTTCAGTATTGACCATTTAGTGATGTCCATATGTAGTACCAACTCTTGTGTTGTTGGAAAAGGCTGCTTGCTATCACCAGTACATTGTATCGACAAAACTCTGTTAGCCTTTGCCCTGCTTCATTTTGTACTCCAATACCAAACTTAACTGTTACTCTAGGCATTTCTTGACTTCCTACTTTTGCATTCCAATCTCCTAAGATGAAACAGACATCTTATTTTATTTCTTCATTTGTTTATTTTGATGTTAGTTCTAGAATATGTTGTCAGTCTTCATAGAACCAGTCAACTTCAGCTTCTTCACCCACCGTCAGTAGTTGGGGCATATATTTGAATTCCTGTAATGTTAAATGGTTTGCCATGGAAATGAATGGAGAGTATTCTGTCATTTTTGAGGTTGCACCCACGTACTGCATTTCAGACCCTTTTGTTGACTATGAGGGCTACTCCATTTCTTGTATGGGATTCTTGCCCATAGTAATATACATAAGCGTCATTTGAATTAAATCCAATTCCTGTCCATTTTAGTTCACTGATTCTTAAGATATAGATGTTCAGTCTTGCAATCTCCTTCTTGACTGCATCCAATTTATGTAGATCCATAGACCTGACATTTCAAGTTCCTACTCAATATTGTTCTTTATAGCATCAGAGTTTAATTTCACTATCAGACACATGCAGAACTGAGCTTCATTTCTGCTTTATGTCAGCCACTTAATTCTGAATTTGGGTTTTCTAAGCTCCACCCTAGTGTTTCCTAGTGTTTCCTCAAAGCAGTTTTTGGACAGAGTGGTGCTGAGTATAGACTGGATAATACAATCCTAAGAATGGGTAACCTACCCTAGGAGTGTGGGACAACATCCTTGGGGCCATGGCAAGTCACCATGGAGTCACATATCTACTAAAGGATGGGTCATTGATGACCATCTGGGCCTGCTGTCTCCCTATGGAGTTCTCATATTTAGAGAAATGAGTGTGGGTTGAAAGAGAAATCCAGAGAGATAGGACTGCAGGTTATCTGTGTGAGCCTTGAGGTCTAAACATTTCAAGCATCTGGAAAAAGAATTGGAAAAGAGGAATGAAAGGCAAGAGCACTGTCAAATTCCCTCAGGAATAGTACACTCCTGGCTGTCAAATGGACAGTTAGCTCAGGAGGAGAGCTGGAACCTCACAGATTAGGGAGAGCCTGGGCCCACAGTAGCACACCCACCTGGGGTCCTCAGAGTTCATCAGCCTGGCCTACCTGCCAGGGCTGGAGGCTGAAACCAAGGCTTGCTGAGGAGGTGGGCAGCCTGAAGGTGTGGGTACTTGAGCTGGACACAGGTGTTCCTGTCCTGAGCATGGCTAACCCAGAGGCAGCCCGGGATGGGAAAAAGTGGGTGTAAGGTGGGTACTCTGATGGTACTGTGTCCCTGGCAAGCTTTTACAGGAATGGATTACCGGCTGTGTTTACAAGGGTCACATTCCCAAAAGATGGAGGAAAACAAAGGGCCATGAGAGACACAAGGGCTGGAAAAGGGACCCAAACCTCAAGTCGCTGAGAAGTCCCATCAGGGGGGAACTAGTGCAGGCAAGCAGGCATCCTCCTAATAGTTTTAAGATGTGTGCATCCTGTTGGCCTGAAAATGACTGAAAAGGTCTTAGTCAGACCCAGTCCTCATTCCTTGGGAGAAATTTAGACCTGTCCCAAGCCCCTCTGGTGCTCCTCTGCTTGGCCCCTCTGCCCTGGCAGAGCTCTTGGGCCTTCAAGTCTAAGGATGAGAGTGTGAACAGGATCTCCTGGGACAGAGCTGATGGTGTCCTCTAATTCTACTTGGGGACTTGTTCATCTTTACATGAATTCTTTGTGCTTTGTGGAATCCTGTTCCACTAATGAGAGAATCCAGCCTTCAATCACATGCCCTCTGGGCAGGTTAAAACACTAGTGTTTTGGATGAAGCCTTCACCTTCTGTTCCTACCAGATCCCATGTGTGGAGTGCTGATTGGGATTATTGTGGACGGTTTGGGAGGGACTGTGGTTCAGATGCTTGGATGTGGGTCACAGAATCCCAAGGACAAAAGAAAGGAAGTGGTGTGGTATCACAGCAGGCCATGGGCTCATAGTCCAGCCTCCAACCATCCATCCATTGGCACAGCCACATGTCCACCAGGTGGCACTGTATGGTGACCTTTGCTCAGTAGGCGCTGACCTGGGTCCATCCCAAACTACGGGCATGATGCATCACTTGGTTTATCCAGGAAACAGAAAAGGGTGAGGCAAATCACCTAGTAACTTCCCACTCTAGATAAAGGAAGGTCAGTATATTTGTAGCTCTAAAGAAAAGACTAACATATTTGATGAACACTTGGGTTCAGGGGATGGATGTGAGAACTGGTATTTGGTGGATTACCTGAAAAGACAAATAAGCTTGCTGGGCCAGATCCCTTACTATAACTTCCTCTGCCACCAGGAACCACCTAAAATCCTACAGCTGTGTATCTCAGCCCACAGAGTCTAATCTCTCTCAGCAGGCCTCTATCAGACTGACCACGCCGGGAGGGAAAATCCACAGAAGCCGGTGTCTAAGGCATCCTGGTGTGTGTGTGAGCCTTTCCTGGGAGTACAGAGACAGAAGCCTCAGCTTGCCGGCCTCAACCCTCTGTCACAAGTTAGTCCTAATGTGTCATAGACAATGGAATATATTTCTACTCAGCTTCACTATAGACCTCCTGTTCACTATTCTAATCATTTCCTTTCTGGCAAGAAAGGAAACAGATATGCCAAAAATAGGAAGGGTTTTAACTTCTCTACAAAATTCGGGGAATGAAAATCTATGTCTGATGCATCTAAATTTATGCCCCACAGCTTTAGACACACCTCTCAGGATGGAAGGAGTCTCTACCCGTCTCTGTCTGGTGCACTAATTATGCTGCTATGCTATGCTCAGCCATGTCAGTCACGCCTGACTCTTTGTGATCCCATGGACTGTAACCCACGAGGCTCCTCTGTCTCTGGGATTTTCCAGGCAAGAATACTGAAGTGGGTTGCTGCTGCCTTCTCTGGGGATCTTCCCAACCCAAGAATTGAACCCACTTCCCCATTATCTCCTGCAAATGAATTATTTACGACAGCCATCTACACTAGCTGTGGAGCAATGGAAAGTCCTTGACATTGTCAGGGTGCCTCTTCTTTGGTGGCTTAGAAATTTGGATTCTGAGCTATAAATAGAATCTAAGGTTGCACTTCCTACTCCCACATTTTCCTCCTTAATTCCCATAGTGTTGCTGCTGTGTTTCAGTGTGGGAAACATACTGGTGATTATCATTGGTTTTAAAAATCCACTTTTATTTTATTTGTGTTGCAGTTAAATAAAAGAAAAAATCCTACCAATGTGGAAAATTCTGGCTTTTATCTTTGTTTTAATCACGTGTTCCTTTTATTGCTGGGTGAAGGTACTCTCCTCCAGTGGAATTGATGTCCTGGGGGCAGGGATGGTATGGGGACTCCTTAGGGAAAGTTTAGTTTCCCTGATCAGGCTTGCCTGACCCTGGTGAAAATGGAAAAGATATTTTTCACAAGCAGGTTCATGAGTCACCTGAATTTTGCTGAATTCTCCCCGTGGTCCTCTGGGTAGGAAATCCTCTTTCTCTGGATGGTGTGATGTCTGAGATTTGTGCAGGAGCACAGGTCTCCTTCCAAGTAACTGGTTTGTGAAATTGGCTTTCTCAGGAGGGAAAGGGGAAAACTGTCCTTTTGGTGACCTTACTCTCAGGAGATTCCAGGAGAAAGTTATACCCCGGAGAGAATGCTTTGCTCAGAGTTTGTTACTTCGGGTGTGGATGAAGGTGGGGCTTTTGCCTTCAGCATTGGTGCCCTTTCCTCCTTCAGACCACTTCCTCTTCCTGTTTTCCTTATCTGCCTTACTTACCCTGGGACTTGGCTCTCTTTTGGTCTAGGCTTGCAGGGTGAATCTCCCTCTTCTGCTTCCTTCCATCTGTGATGCTAGGTGTCATTTCTCTTCTGTTTTTACCTTTGTTTCTTTTTCTTTGCAGCTCTTGCCTGTCCTACACTCTCTTTATGTTCATTATTTCCTCGCGACACATTGCAGAGTTCCCCCCCCCTTTTTTTTTAATTTGTTTTATTTTTTATTTTTTTCAATTAAATTTTACTTTGCTTAACTTTACAATATTGTATTACTTTTGCCATACATCGAGATGGATCCTCCACAAGTATACATGTGTTCTCCATCCTGAACCCTCCTCCCTCCTCCCTCCCCCCCTCTTTGAAGTGAAGTGAAGTCGCTCAGTCATGTCTGACCCTTTGTGACCCCATGGACACCAGGCTCCTCCGTCCATGGGATTTTCTAGTCAAGAGTACTGGAGTAGGTTGCCATTTCCTTCTCCAGGAAACTTCCCGACCCAGGTATCGAACGCAGGTCTCCCACATTGTGGACAGACGCTTTACCATCTGAGCCACCAGAGAAGTCCTTTTTATTTGGACATAAATACAGAGACCTTTATAATTATGGTGCAGGAACAGTGGCTTCTAGTGAGTGTTAAATTATTCTTTTCTTCTCTTGGGTAAAACTGGCCAAGAAGAAAATCCTAGAAGGAGATTTGCTTTGCCATTTTTAATGTGGATAAGAAGTGCAAAATAAGTCGCAAAATTCAAAGATTTGAGGTGATAATATACCCACTATTTGGTTACTTCAAGATAAAACTAAAAGTGCTATTGGAAGGATAGACATTAGAATTAATTCAAATTGCAATCTCATATAAACTACTGCAGATAAAACCAATTAATCTTATAGGAAATCAACCCTGAATGTTCATAGGAAGGACTGATGCTAAAGCTGAAACCCCAATACTTTGGCTGCCTCATGTGAAGAGCCAAATTATTGGAAAAGACCCTGATGCTGGGAAAGATGAGGGCAGGAGGAGAAAAGAGTGACAGTGAAGATGAGCTGGTTGGATGGCATCATCGACTCAATGGACATGAATTTGAGCAAACTCCAAGAGATAGTGAAGGGCAGGAAAGCCTGGCAGGCTGTAGTCTATGGGGTCACAAAGAGTTGGACACGGTTGAGGGACTGAAAAACAAGAACAACTGTATCTTCAGAGAATTCAGTTCAGTACTGATCTCTTTTCATTGGCAGTGACAGGCAATTTTGCATTGAGACATTTGTTTATGTAAATTACTATAAGATTTTATTGATTGTATTGTAATATTACCACTGATTACAGTGTTTTTTTTTCATTTCATATATGATATTATACATATTTCAATGCCATTCTCCCAAATCATTCCACCCTTTCCCTCCCCCACTGAGTCCAAAGGACTGTTCTATATATCAGTGTCTCTTTTGCTGTTTAGTATACAGGGTTATTGTTACCATCTTTCTAAATTCCATATATATGCGTTAGTATACTGTATTTGTGTTTTTCTTTCTGGCTTACTTCACTCTGTATAATAGACTCCAGTTTCATTCATCTCATTAGAACTGATTTAAATGTATTCTTTTTAATGGCTAAGTGATACTCCATTGTGTATATGTACCACAACTTTCTTATCCATTCATCTGCTGATGGACATCTAGGTTGCTTCCATGTCCTGGCTATTATAAACAGTGCTGCAATGAACATTGGGGTACACATGTCTCTTTCAGTTCTGGTTTCCTCAGTGTGTATGCCCAGCAATGGGATTGCTGGATCATAAGGCAATTCTATTTCCAGTTTTTTAAGGAATCTCCATACTGCTCTCCATAGTGGCTGTACTAGTTTGCATTCCCACCAACAGTGTAAGAGAGTTCCCTTTTCTTCACACCCTCTCCAGCATTTATTGCTTGTAGACTTTTGGGTTGCAGCCATTCTGACTGGCGTGAAATGGTACCTCATAGTGGTTTTGATTTGCATTTCTCTGATAATGAGTGATGTTGAGCATCTTGTCATGTGTTTGTTAACCACTTGTATATCTTCTTTGGAGAAATGTCTATTTAGTTCTTTGGCCCATTTTTTGATTGGGTCATTTATTTTTCTGGAATTGAGCTGTAGGCGTTGCTTGTATATTTTTGAGATTAGTTGTTTGTCAGATGCTTCATTTGCTATTATTTTCTCCCATTCTGAAGGCTGTCTTTTCACCTTGCTTATAGTTTCCTTTGTTGTGCAGAAGCTTTTAAGTTTAATTAGGTCCCATTTGTTTATTTTTGCTTTTATTTCCAATATTCTGGGAGATGAGCCATAGAGGATCCTGCTGTGATGTATGTCAGAGAGAGTTTTGCCTGTGTTCTCCTCTAGGAGTTTTATAGTTTCTGGTCTTATGTTTAGATCTTTAATCCATTTTGAGTTTGTTTTTGTGTATGGTATTAGAAAGTGCTCTAGTTTCATTCTTTTACAAGTGTTTGACCAGTTTTCACAGCACCACTTGTTAAAGAGATTGTCTTTAATCCATTGCATATTCTTGCCTCCTTTGTCAAAGATAAGGTAAGCATAGGTGCATGGATTTATCTCTGGGCTTTCTATTTTGTTCCCTTGATCTATATTTCTGTCTTTGTGCCAGTACCATACTGTCTTGATGACTGTGGCTTTGTAGTAGACCCTGAAGTCAGGCAGGTTGATTCCTCCAGTTCCATTCTTCTTTCTCAAGATAGCTTTGGCTATTCAAGACTTTTTGTATTTCCATACAAATTGTGAAATTATTTGTTCTACCTCTGTGAAGAATACCGTTGGTAGCTTGATAGTGATTGCATTGAATCTATACATTGCTTTGGATAGTATACTCATTTTCACTATATTTATTCTACCAATCCATGAACATGGTATATTTCTCCATCTATTAGTGTCCTCTTTGATTTCTTTCACCAGTGTTTTATAGTTTTATATATATAGGTCTTTAGTTTCTTTAGGTAGATATATTCCTAAGTATTTTATTCTTTTCGTTGCAATGGTGAATGAAATTGTTTCCTTAATTTCTTTCTATTTTCTCATTATTAGTGTACAGGAATGCAAGGGATTTCTGTGTGTGGATTTTATATCCTGCAACTTTATTATATTCATTGATTAGTTCTAGTAATTTTCTGGTGGAGTCTTTAGGGTTTTCTACATAGAGGATCATGTCATGTGCAAACAGTGAGAGTTTTAATTCCTCTTTCCAATTTGTATTCCTTTTATTTATTTTTCTGCTCTGATTGCTGTGGCCAAAACTTCCAAAACTATGTTGAATAGTAGTGGTAAAAGTAGGCACCCTTGTCTTGTTCCTGACTTTAGAGGAAATGCTTTCAATTTTTTACCATTGAGGATAATGTTTGCTGTGGGTTTGTCATATATGCTGCTGCTGCTGCTGCTAAGTCGCTTCAGTCGTGTCCGACTCTGTGCGACCCCAGAGACGGAAGCCCACCAGGCTCCCCCGCCCCTGGGATTCTCCAGGCAAGAACACTGGAGTGGGTTGCCATTTCCTTCTCCAGATTGTCATATATAGCTTTTATTATGTTGAGGTATGTTCCTTCTATTCCTGCTTTCTGGAGAGTTTTTATCATAAATGGATGTTGAATTTTGTCAAAGGTTTTCTCTGCATCTATTGAGATAATCATATGGTTTTTATTTTTCAATTTGTTAATGTGGTGTATTACATTGATTGATTTGCAGATATTGAAGAATTCTTTCATCCCTGGGATAAAGCCCACTTGGTCATGGTGTGTGATATTTTTAATGTGATTGCTAAAATTTTGTTAAGGATTTTTGCATCTATGTTGATCAGTGATATTGGCCTATAGTTTTCTTTTTTGTGGCATCTTTGTCAGGTTTTGATATTAGGGTGATGGTGGCCTTATAGAATGAGTTTGGAAGTTTACCTTCCTCTGCAATTTTCTGGAAGAGTTTGAGTAGAATAGGTATTAGCTCTTCTCTAAATTTTTGGTAGAATTCAGCTGTGAAGCTGTCTGGACCTGGGCTTTTGTTTGCTGGAAGATGTCTGATTACAGTTTCAATTTCCATGCTTGTGATGGGTCTGTTAAGATTTTCTATTTCTTCTTGGTCCAGTTTTGGAAAGTTGTACTTTTCTTTCTTTTTTTTATTTTATTTTTTGTGTGTGTGTGAGTTTTTTTATATTTTATTTTGCTTAACTTTACAATATTGTATTGAAAGTTGTACTTTTCTAAGAATTTGTCCATTTCTTCCATGTTGTCCTTTTTATTGGCATATAATAGCTGATAATAGTCTACTATGATCCTTTGTATTTCCATGTTGTCTGTTGTGATCTCTCCATTTTCATTTCTAATTTTATGTATTTGATTTTTCTCCCTCTGTTTCTTGATGAATCTGGAAAATGGTTTGTCAATTTTATTTATCCTTTCAAAGAACCAGCTTTTGGCTTCTTGATTTTTGCTATGGTCTCTTTTGTTTCATTTGCATTTATTTCTGCCCTAATTTTTAAGATTTCTTTCCTTCTACTAACCCTGGGGTTCTTCATTTCCTCCTTTTCTAGTTGCTTTAGGTATAGAGGTAGGTTATTTATTTGACTTTTTTCTTGTTTCTTGAGGTATGCCTGTATTGCTATGAACTTTCCCCTTAGCTCTTCTTTTACAGTGTTCCACAGGTTTGGGGTTGTTGTGTTTTCATTTTCATTCATTTCTATGCAAATTTTGATTTCTTTTTTTATTTCTTCTGTGATTTGTTGGTTATTCAACAGTGTGTTGTTCAGCCTCCATATGTTGGAATTTTTAATAGTTTTTTTCTCCTTTAATTGAGATCTAATCTTACTGCATTGTGGTCAGAAAAGATGCTTGGAATGATTTGATTTTTTTTTAATTTACCAAGGCTAGATTTATGGCCCAGGATGTGACCTAGCCTAGAGAAGGTTCCGTGTGTGCTTGAGAAAAAGGTGAAATTCATTGTTTTGGGATGAAATGTCCTATAGATATCAATTAGGTCTAACTGGTCTATTGTATCATTTAAAGTTTGTGTTTCCTTGTCAATTTTCTGTTTAGTTGATCTATCAATAGGTGTGAGTGGAGTATTAAAGTCTCCCACTATTATTGTGTTATTGTTAATTTCTCCTTTCATACTTGTTAGCATTTGTCTTACATATGTGGTGCTCCCATGTTGGGTGCATATATATTTATAATTGTTATATCTTCTTCTTGGATTGTTTCTTTGATCATTATGTTGTGACCGTCTTTGTCTCTTTTCACAGCCTTTGTTTTAAAGTCTATTTTATCTGATATGAATATTGCTACTCCTGCTTTCTTTTGGCCCCTATTTGTATGGGAAATCTTTATCCAGACCTTCACTTTCAGTCTATATATGCTCCCTGTTTTGAGGTGGGTCTCTTGTAGACAATATATGTAGGGGTATTGTTTTTGTATCCATTCAGCCAGTCTTTGTCTTTTGGTTGGGGCATTCAACCCATTTATGTTTAAGGTAATTATTGATAAGTATGATCCCGTTGCCATTTACTTTATTGTTTTGGATTTGAGTTTATACACCGTTTTTGTGTCTCCTGTCTAGAGAATATCCTTTAGCACTTGTTGAAGAGCTGGTTTGGTGAATTCTCTCAGCTTTTGCTTGTCGGTAAAGCTTTTGATTTCTTCGTATTTGAATGAGATCCTTGTTGGGTACAGTAATCTGGGCTGTAGATTATTTTTTTTCATCACTCTAAGTATGTCTTGCCATTCCCACCTGGCCTGAAGAGTTTCTATTGAAAGATCAGCTGTTATCCTTATGGGAATCTCCTTGTGTGTTATTTGTTATTTTTCCCTTGCTGCTTTTAATATTTGTTCTTTGTGTTTGATCTTTGTTAATTTGATTAATATATGTCTTGGGGCATTTTGCCTTGGGTTTATCCTGTTTGGGACTAGCTGGGTTTCTTGGACTTGGGTGATAATTTCCTTCCCCATTTTAATGAAGTTTTCAACAATTATATCCTCAAGTATTTTCTCATGGTCTTTCTTTTTGTCTTCTTCTTCTGGGACTCCTATGATTCGAATGTTGTAGCATTTAATCTTGTCCTGGAGGTCTCTGAGATTGTCCTCATTTCTTTTAATTTGTTTTTCTTTTTCCATCTCTGATTCATTTATTTCTACCACTCTATCTTGTATTTCACTAGTCCTATCTTCCTATCCGTTAGTCTATTTGTTGCCTCCAGAGTGTTTTTGATTTCATTTGTTGCATTATTCATTATATATTGACCTCTTTTTATTTCTTCTAGGTCCTTGTTAAACCTTTCTTGCATTTTCTCAGTTCTTGCCTCCAGGCTATTTATCTGTGATTTTATTTTTATTTCAAGATTTTGAATCATTTTCCCTATCATTATTCAGAATTCTTTATAGGGTAGATTCCCTATTTCTTCCTCTTTAGTTTGGTTTGGTAGTCATTTAGCCTGTTCCTTTACCTGGTGGGTATTCCTCTGTCTCTTCATCTTGTTTAAATTTCTGCATTTGAGTTGTCCTTTCTGTATTCTGGCAGTTTGTGGAGTTCTCTTTGTTGTGGCATTTTCTCTCTGTGGGTGAGTTTGCACAGGTGGCTTATCAAGGTTTCTTGGTTAGGGAAGCTTGTGTCGGGGTTCTGGTGGTTGGAGCTGTATTTCTTCGCTTTGGAGTGCAATGAATTGTCCAGTAATGAGTTATGAGATGACTATAGTTTTGGGGTAACTTAGGGCAGCCTGTATCTTGGAGATCAGGACTGTGTTCCTGTGTTGCTGGATATTTCCTTGGTATGTCTTTCCCTGGAACTTGTTGGCCTTTGTATGGTGCTTGGTTTCAGTGTAGGTATGGAGGTGTTTGATGAGCTCCTGTAAGTTATAATATATATATAATAAATACATATTTTATATTTATATTAATATATAATATAAATAATATATATTATATATGCTGCTGCTGCTAAGTCGCTTCAGTCGTGTCCGACTCTATGCGACCCCATAGACAGAAGCTCACCAGGCTACCCTGTCCCGGGGATTCTCGAGGCAAGAACACTGGAGTGGGTTGCCATTTCCTTCTCCAATGCAAGAAAGTGAAAAGTGAAAGTGAAGTCACTCAGTCGTGTCCGACTCTTAGCGACCCCATGGACTGGACCCTACCAGGCTCCACCGACCATGGGATTTTCCAGGCAAAAGTACTGGGGTGGGGTGCCATTGCCTTCCCTGATATTATATATAAATATATTTATATATAATGAGTATATAATACATATTACTTATATATTATATATAAATATAAATATATTTTTATTATATAATAGACACAATACATAAAATACATAATATATTAACATAAATAAATATATAATATATTAATATATAAGTATACAATAGTATATATAATATATGTATTTATGTAAATATATATAATATATTTATATATGTAGAATTATATAAATATATTCTTTACATATTATATATTAGTATTTATATAAATAATCATATATTATATTTATATACATTATATGATATATATTTGTATATTATATAATATATTTATATATTTAATATATAATATATAATATATAATTTTATATTATATATAATATAAACTATATATAATATATTATATTGTATGTATATAAATAACATATATTATATATTACACATATAATGTATATTATATATACTATACTTAGAATATATATTATATATTTACATATAATTATTATATGTTAAATATAATAAATATGTTATTGTGATATATTATATAGATATTATATATAATATAGTGTATTATATTATATAAAATTTTATATATAATGATATGTACATTTTATATATAATATTATACATAATATAATATAGTATGTATAATATTGGAAAAGGCAATGGCACCGCACTCCAGTACTCTTGCCTTGAAAATCCCATGGATGGAGGAGCCTGGTGGGCTGCAGTTCATGGGGTCGTTAAGAGTCGGACACGACTGAGCGACTTCACTTTCACTTTTCACTTTCATACATTGAAGAAGGAAATGGCAACCCATTCCAGTGTTCTTTCCTGGAGAATCTCAGGGATGGAGGAGCCTGTTGGGCTGCCGTCTATGGGGTTGCACAGAGTCGGACACGACTGAAGTGACTTAGCATAGCATAGCATAGCATGTATAATATATATATAATATATATATATATATATTATATATAATATTATATATTGTTGCTGTATATTATATAAATATTATATAATATATAATATTATATAAAATATTACATAATATATAATATTATATATTGTTATATATTGTATATATTACATATATAGAATATAAATAAATAATATATATTATATAATATATAATTTATTAAATATATATAATATAATATATATGTACATAATATAATCCTGAAATTTGATGCTGTGAAACTGTTGAAATCAATATGCCAGCAAATTTGGAAAACTCAGCAGTGGCCACAAGATTGGAAAAGGTCAGTTTTCATTCCAATTCCAAAGAAAGGCATTACCAAAGAATGCTCAAACTACAGCACAATTGCACTCATCTCACACGCAAGTAAAGTAATGCTCAAAATTCTCCAAGCCAAGCTTCAGCAATATGTGAACAGTGAAATTCCTGATGTTCAAGCTATTTTTAGAAAAGGCAGAGGAACCAGAGATCAAATTGCCAACATCTGCTGGATCATGGAAAAAGCAAGAGAGTTCCAGAAAACATCTATTTCTGCTTTATTGACTATGCCAAAGCCTTTGACTGTGTAGATCACAATAAACTGTGGAAAATTCTCAAAGAGATGGAAATACCAGATCACTTGATCTGCCTCTTGAGAAATTTGTATGCAAGTCAGGAAGCAACAGTTAGAACTGGACATGGAGCAACAGAGTGGTTCCAAATAGGAAAAGGAGTTCATCAAGGCTGTATATGTCACCCTGTTTATTTAACTTATATGCAGTGTACATCATGAGAAATGCTGGACTGGAAGAAACACAAGCTGGAATCAAGAATTCCCCGAGAAACATCAGTAACCTCATATATGCAGATGACACCACTCGGATGGTAGAAAGTGATCAGATCAGAGCAGATCAGCCACTCAGTCATGTCCGACTCTTTGCGACCCCATGAACTGTAGCACGCCAGGCCTCCCTGTCCATCACCAGCTCTCGGAGATCACTCAGTCTCACATTCATCGTGTCAGTGATGCTATCCAGCCATCTCATCCTCTGCCATCCCCTTCTCCTCCTGCCCTCAATCCCTCCCAGCATCAGAGTCTTCTCCAGTGAGTCAACTCTTGGCATGAGGTGGACAAAATACTGGAGTTTCAGCTTTAGCATCATTCCTTCCAAAGAAATCCCACGGCTGATCTTCTTGAGAATGGACTGGTTGGATCTCCTTGCAGTCCAAGGGACTCTCAAGAGTCTTCTGCAACACCACAGTTCAAAAGCATCAATTCTTTGGCGCTCAGCCTTCTTCACAGTCCAGCTCTCACATCCATACATGACCACAGGAAAGACCATAGCCTTGACTAGGCGAACCTTTGTTGGCAAAGTGATGTCTCTGCTTTTGAATATG
Organism: Tragelaphus eurycerus; assembly: GCA_935064755.1. NCBI lineage: Eukaryota > Metazoa > Chordata > Mammalia > Artiodactyla > Bovidae > Tragelaphus > Tragelaphus eurycerus. Next base: position 701,160 of record CAKXYN010000216.1, on the reverse strand, counting down.
CTATCTAGGTTGGTCAAACTTTCCTTCCAAGGAGTAAGCATCTTTTAATTTCATGGCTACAGTCACCATCTGCAGTGATTTTGGAGTCCAGAAAAATAAAGTCTGACACTATTTCCACTTTTTCTCCATTTTTTCCCATGCAGTGATGGGACCAGATGCCATGATCTTCGTTTTCTGAATGTTGAGCTTTAAGCCAACTTTTTCACTCTCCACTTTCACTTTCATCAAGAAGCTTTTGAGTTCCTCTTCACTTTCTGCCATAAGGGTGGTATCATCTGCATATCTGAGGTTATTGATATTTGTCCCGGCAATCTTGATTCCAGCTTGTGTCTCTTCCAGTCCAGCATTTCTCATGATGTACTCTGCATATAAGTTAAATAAACATGGTGACAATATGCAGCCTTGACGTACTCCTTTTCCTATTTGTAACCAGTCTGTTGTTCCATGACCAATATATATTTATAAATATTTATATTAAATATATTTATATAATATATGAATATATTAAATATATAGTATTAGATAAACATAAATATATTATTAAATATATAAATAATATTTATATATGTTATATAAATATATTTATTATATATTTATATTAATAAATATACAACATATTTATAAATATACATTTATATATTATATATAAATATATATAATATTTGTATATTTAATTAATATTAATACTATTATAGTTATATACATTACATTATATATAGCCATATATTATTTATAACAAATATAATATAAATTATAAACTATAAATTAAATATATAGTAATATATTACATTTTCTATATATAAATAGTATATTATATATATAATCAGATCAGATGAGTAGCTCAGTCATGTCCAACTCCTTGCGACCCCATGAATTGCAGCACACCGGGCCTCCCTGTCCATCACCAACTCCCGGAGGTCACTCAGACTCACATCCATCAAGTCAGTGATGCCATCCAGCCATCTCATGCTCTGTCATCCCCTTCTCCTCCTGCCCTCAATCCCTCCCAGCATCAGAGTCTTCTCCAATGAGTCAACTCTTCGCATGAGGTGGCCAAAATACTGGAGTTTCAGCTTTAGCATCATTCCTTCCAAAGAAATCCCAGGGCTGATCTCCTTCAGAATGGACTGGTTGGATTTCCTTGCAGTTCAAGGGACTCTCAAGAGTCTTCTCCAACACCACAGTTCAAAAGCATCAATTCTTTGGCGCTCAGCCTTCTTCACAGTCCAGCTCTCATATCCATACATGACCACAGGAAAAAGCATAGCCTTGACTAGACAGACCTTTTTTGGCAAAGCAATGTCTCTGCTTTTGAATATGCTATCTAGGTTGGTCAAAACTTTCCTTCCAAGGAGTAAGCGTCTTTTAATTTCATGGCTGCAGTCACCATCTGCAGTGATTTTGGAGCCCAGAAAAATAAAGTCTGACACTGTTCCAACTGTTTCCCCATCTATTTCCCTTGAAGTGATGGGACCAGATGCCAAGATATTCAATTTCTGAATGTTGAGCTTTAAGCCAACTTTTCACTCTCCTCTTTCACTTTCATCAAGAGACTTTTGGGTTCCTCTTCACTTTTTGCCGGCATATTGAGTGCAGCACTTTCACAGCATAATCTTTCAGGATTTGGAATAACTCCACTGGAATTCCATCACCTCCACTTTCTTTGCTCGTAGTGATGCTTTCTAAGGCCCACTTGACTTCACATTTCAGTATGTCTGGTTCTAGGTCAGTGATCACACCATCATGATTATCTGGGTCGTTCCAGCAAATTTGGAAAACTCAGCAGTGGCTACAAGATTGGAAAAGTTCAGTTTTCATCCCAATCCCAAAGAAAGGCAATGCCAAAGACTGCTCAAACTACCGCACAATTGCACTCATCTCACAAGCTAGTAAAGTAATGCTCAAAATTCTCCAAGCCAGGCTTTAGCAACATGTGAACCGTGAACTTTTTGATGTTCAAGCTGGATTTAGAAAAGGCAGAGGAACCAGAGATCAAATTGCCAACATTCGCTGGATCATCAAAAAAGCAAGAGAGTTCCAGAAAAACATCTATTTCTGCTTTATTGACTATGCCAAAGCCTTTGACTGTGTAGATCACAATAAACTGTGGAAAATTCTGAGAGAGATGGGAAAAGTGGACCACCTGATCTGCCTCTCGAGAAATCTGTATGCAGGTCAGGAAGCAATCATTAGAACTGGTCATGGAACAACAGACTGGTTACAAATAGGAAAAGGAGTGTGTCAAGGCTGCATATTGTCACCATGTTTATTTAACTTATATGCAGAGTACATCATGAGAAATGCTGGACTGGAAGAAACACAAGTTGGAATCAAGATTGCCGGGAGAAATATCAATAACCTCAGATATGCAGATGACACCACCCTTATGGCAGAAAGTGAAGAGGAACTCAAAAGCCTCTTGATGAAAGTGAAAGTGGAGAGTGAAAAGGTTGGCTTAAAGCTCAACGTTCAGAAAACGAAGATCATGGCATCTGGTCCCATCACTGCATGGGAAATAGATGGAGAAACAGTGGAAACAGTGTCAGACTTTGTTTTTCTGGGCTCCAAAATCACTGCAGATGGTGACTGCAGCCATGAAATTAAAAGACGCTTGCTCCTTGGAAGGAAAGTTATGACCAACCTAGATAGCATATTCAAAAGCAGAGACATTACTTTACCAACAAAGGTTCACCTAGTCAAGGCTATGGTCTTTCCTGTGGTCATGTATGGATGTGAGAGCTGGACTGTGAAGAAGGCTGAGCCCTGAAGAATTGATGCTTTTGAACTGTAGTGTTGGAGAAGACTCTTGAGAGTCCCATGGACTGCAAGAAGATCCAACCAGTCCATTTTGAAGGAGATCAATCCTGGAATTTCTTTAGAAGGAATGATGCTAAAGCTGAAACTCCAGTATTTTGGCCACCTCATGCGAAGAGTTGACTCATTGGAGAAGACTCTGATGCTGGGAGGGATTGAGGGCAGGAGGAGAAGGGGACGACAGAGGATGAGATGGCTGGATGGCATCACTGACTCGATGGATGCGAGTCTGAGTGACCTCCGGGAGCTGGTGATGGACAGGGAGGCCTGGCGTGCTGCAGTTCATGGGGTCGCAAAGAGTCGGACACGACTGAGTGATTGATCTATCTATAGATAGCATATTCAAAAGCAGAGACATCACTTTGCCAACAAAGGTTCGCCTAGTCAAGGCTATGGTCTTTCCTGTGGTCATGTATGGATGTGAGAGCTGGACTGTGAAGAAGGCTGAGCGACGAAGAATTGATGCTTTTGAACTGTGGTGTTGGAGAAGATTCTTGAGAGTCCCTTGGACTGCAAGGAGATCCAACTAGTCCATTCTGAAGGAGATCAGCCCTGGGATTTCTTTGGAAGGAATGATGCTAAAGCTGGCACCCAGTATTTTGGCCACCTCATGCGAAGAGTTGACTCATTGGAGAAGACTCTGATGCTAGGAGGGATTGGGGGCAGGAGGAGAAGGGGACGACAGAGGATGAGAAGGCTGGATGGCATCAGTGACTCGATGGATGTGATTCTGAGTGACCTCCGGGAGTTGGTGATGGACAGGGAGGCCTGGTTTGCTGCAGTTCATGGGGTCGCAAGGAGCTGGACATGACTGAGTGACTGATTTGATCTGATCTGATAATATATATTACTTAAATATTTCTCAGTAGAGTATTTAAATATACCCTTGATTCTAAGATTTTTCCTGGGAAAATAGAATAGACATATTTTTCCCTATTCCCTCTTACTTTGCTTTCTCAGTCTCTCAGTCATATTGGACTCTCTATGACCTTATGAACTATAGCCTTCAGCCTCCTCTGTCCAATGTAAGAATACCAAAATGAATTGCCATTTTTCTCCTCCGGGAATATTCCTTACCCAGGGATCGAACCCTCATCTCCTGAGTCTACTTGCATTAGAAGCTGGATTCTTTACCACTGAGCCACATGGAAAGCCCATTCCTTTCTGCTAAGTACACATAAAAACCCTGGGCACTATATAAAACAAGCCTAAGAACATCTTGAAAGGTTGAGACTAGCCAGAACTCAGGACCCAGGGAATGACAAGAGGATGAATTCCTGGATTTTCTTTGTCTCTGGGTGCAGAACAGGCTGACAACACATACAGACAAAAAACTACCCCCCAAAAGCCTTCTATTTTCATTCAAAGGACAAGGGAAGGGGCAACCTTCCTTTTCTAAAAAGACTAAAATTTTAGACAGTAAGAGTTCTACTCCAGTTAAACACTCAGATAAAACTATGGCTCCATTCTCACCCAGGCCAACAATGTCTCAGTGAAGAAAATGACTTCCATCCTTGAGAAGCAAGAGTGAGGCCTCCCACACCCTCCCCTCTCTGCTGGTATAGAGGGGACTCCCGAATTCAAGATTGGACTTTCAACCAGGGTTTACTACTGCTGCTGCTGCTGCTAAGTTGCTTCAGTCGTGTCCGACTCTTTTCAACCCCATAGACGGCAGCCCATCAGGCTCCCCTGTCCCTGGGATTCTCCAGGCAAGAACACTGGAGTGAGCCTGCCATTTCCTTTTCCAATGCAAGAAAATGAAAAGTCAAAGTGAAGTCGCTCAGTTGTGCCCGACTCTTAGAGACCTCATGGACTGCAGCCTACCAGGCTCCTCCATCCATGGGATTTTCCAGGCAACCAGGGTTTAAGGCAGGGTAAATGTCACACAGATTGGAAAGGAAGACACAAAACTGTCCATCTTTGCTGATGACAAGATTGTCTATACAGAAAATGCCAACAAAGCTAAAAAATAACTCCATAAACTAGTAACTGATCAACAAGGTCACAAGATGAAAACTCAACAACATTTACATATATTCTCAGTGAACACCTGGACTCTGAGGTTAAAAGCGTCCTACTCTTAGGTAGTTAGAATAGGAAACAGGAGTCTGGCGGTGGCTAAAAGAATAGGAAGGGAAAAGCCCACAAAAATAAAACAAAGGAATGTCAAAGAGAGGTCTGAGGACCTGAGTGAGGACCTCAAGTAGAAAAAAACAGCACTCTTGGCTAGCCCAATTTACACAGGGCGGGCCCAGGGGGAGGAAAAAACATATAAAAAGAGGAGCCAAAGCGCCTCACTCTCTCCGGGGCACAGGCATGCTCCCCTATTCTCTTCTCTTCACATCCTGGGTAGGCATGCCCTCATGCCTCAAGGATGGATTCTCTTGCTATTTTCTAAATAAAATAGATCTGTAACACTGATTTGTCTAAGAGCTATAACATGGTCTGTTTAAGAACGGAAAACCGTGATGCGCCGAGGTCTTTAATGTCTGTCACTTCAAACCTTTGTTGTGATGAGATAGAACCGAGAAGCTTTCACTTGCCTGACATCTGTGGTGCCGTGACTCAAGTTTAACTTGACTGAAACAACCTTGGTGAGGGCCCCCGCAAGGAGCAGACCAAGCACAGCAGGAGTCCAACTCAGTGAAAGCTCCCACGGTAGAAGTGGAATGAGAAGAAAACCAAGTGCAAAGGAAGTGACAAGAGGCCTATCATGCTGGAAACCTAAACAGTGAAAAATGAACTCAGCAGAAAGCTCATGTGGCTCAGTCTCAGATTCCAGAAGATCTCTGGTTAAGGTACGAGGTCCTCGCGCCTATGGCTGGAGGGACATATGCCTAACAAAATCTTAATTCCTTTACAATCTCTCATTCCTTTTTCCTCGAACCCCCTGTAAACAGATGGGCAGCAGTGGGCACAACTGAGGGACTCTGGAGAGGCTGTCTTTGGTATGTCCCAAAGGCACTATCTGCTGAGCCCCAGTAGCTGTTACCCAAGTCAGTGGGGGTTCTTCTGTCCTTAATCTTCTCTGTGCCAAGGATCAGGCCAATGAAAACTGTTAGCACAGTTCAGATATTTAGCAGATTTTCCAGCAGGCTATAAAGAGGATCCATTTGCACGTTTTTCCCACTGCTTTTTCCTCCCTTCAGCTTTCTCCAGGGACTCGACTCCTTCAGCTATCTCCTGGGACTCAAGCCCAGCCAAAACCCAGGATGCCTGGCTTCAGGACCTAATGAAGCTGAGGCTATGATGTCTCATTGCAAAAACTCAGAGAGAGGCAAAGCAATAAGTAAGAGATAGATTAGTTAGGATTAAGAGAGAAGCACACTCTTCAGGCTGTGGGCCATTGCCGAGGACAAGGGCTCAGTTCAGTTCAGTCGCTCAGTCGTGTCCAACTCTTTGTGACCCCATGAATTGCAGCACGCCAGGCCTCCCTGTCCATCACCAACACTCGGAGGTCACTCAAACTCACATCCATTGAGTCGGTGATGCCATCCTGTCATCTCACCCTCTATCGTCCCCTTCTCCTCCTGCCCCCAATTCCTTCTAGCATCAGAGTCTTTACCAATGAGTTAACTTTTCACATGAGTAGCCAAAGTACTGGAGTTTCAGCTTTAGCGTCATTCCTTCCAAACAACATCCAAGACTGATTTCCTTTAGAATGGACTGGTTGGAACTCCTTGCAGTCCAAGGGACTCTCAAGAGTCTTCTCCAACACCACAGTTCAAAAGCATCAATTCTTCAGTACTCAGCTTTTTTCACAGTCCAAGACAAGGGCTGGGGCCATGGAATTAGGCCTGGCTAGGTTTTGCTAGCAGGATGAATTCATATGCTGATTAGTGGGAGGATCATCCCAACCATTGGGGAGCCACCCACTCCTCTGTCTTTTGACAGTGCCTTAGAGCTGTAAAGTAATGCTGAAAATTCTCCAAGCCAGGCTTCAGCAATATGTGAACCGTGAAATTCTTGATGTTCAAGCCAGTTTTAGAAAAGGCAGAGGAACCAGAGATCAAATTGCCAACATCCGCTGGATCATTGAAAAAGCAAGAGAGTTCCAGAAAAACATCTATTTCTGCTTTATTGACTATGCCAAAGCCTTTGACTGTGTAGATCACAATAAACTGTGGAAAATTCTGAGAGAGATGGGAATACCAGACCACCTGATCTGCCTCTTGAGAAATCTGTATGCAAGTCAGGAAGCAACAGTTAGAACTGGTCATGGAACAACAGACTGGTTCCAAATAGTAAAAGGAGTACGTCAAGGTTGTATATTGTCACCATGTTTATTTAACTTATATGCAGCGTACATCATGAGAAATGCTGGACTGGAACAAACAGAAGTTGGAATCAAGATTGCTGGGAGAAATATCAACAACCTCAGATATGCAGATGACACCACCCTTATGGCAGAAAGTGAAGAGGAACTAAAAAGCCTCTTGATGAAAGTGAAAGTGGAGAGTGAAAAGGTTGGCTTAAAGCTCAACATTCAGAAAATGAAGATCATGGCATCTGGTCCCATCACTACATGGGAAATAGATGGAGAAACAGTGGAAACAGTGTCAGACTTTATTTTTCTGGGCTCCAAAATCACTGCAGATGGTGACTGCAGCCATGAAATTAAAAGACGCTTACTCCTTGGAAGGAAAGTTATGACCAACCTAGATAGCATGTTCAAAAGCAGAGACATCACTTTGCCAACAAAGGTTCGCCTAGTCAAGGCTATGGTCTTTCCTGTGGTCATGTATGGATGTGAGAGCTGGACTGTGAAGAAGGCTGAGTGCCGAAGAATTGATGTTTTTGAACTGTGGTGTTGGAGATGACTCTTGAGAGTCCCTTGGACTGCAACGAGATCCAACCAGTCCATTCTGAAGAGATCAGCCCTGGGATGTCTTTGGAATGAATGATGCTAAAGCTGAAACTCCAGTATTTTGGCCACCTCATGCGAAGAGTTGACTCATTAGAGAAGACTCTGATGCTGGGAGGGATTGGGGGCAGGAGGAGAAGGGGACGACAGAGGATGAGATGGCTGGATGGCATCACTGGCTTGATGGATGTGAGTCTGAGTGACCTCCGGGAGTTGGTGATGGACAGGGAGGCCTGGTGTGCTGCAGTTCATGGGGTCGCAAAGAGTCGGACACGACTGAGCGACTGATCTGATCTGATCTAGAGCTGTCCTGCCACCTCTCTGTCTGTCTTTTTGCTTACAGATTAGGGATTAAGGTTTACTTGAATTTAGCTTGTCATCTTGGACCCAATTGATTTTAATCGATTTATCTTATGCTCTTGTGCTATGTCATTCTTTCAAAGGTTGTACTCTGCCTCCTTCCCTCCTGTTTTATACTCTTTTCCTGAGCCCCTTCCAAGCCCACAATATTGCCTCTACAATCATCTGGAGGGACAACCAGAAAATAGCTTACCTTTGAGAGGGAAATACTATATAATACCCAATATTTATAGATATTTAGGCCTTCGTCTTCTGTGTTTCCTACAACGTGTGCAACACCAGCATCTCTCAGTGAACCCGCTGGGGTGGAGGACAGGCACACAGTGCCTGCTAGAAGTCCATAAGTTGGCATCCTTTAAAAGGCAATTGGGCTTCCAGGGGTAATGTTTGTCACTTTGGGAGTTAGCCCTGCTTGCCGTTTGGGCCAAAACCCTTACGACCCTTCTCCTAAAGTTACAAACATACCCTTGGATCAAATCTCCACTCCACTTTTATGGAAGATCTGGTCTGTTGCCTCTTGACAAATTTGTTCTTAAGCCTATTAGTAACTCCTACAATCTGGACCCTGCCCCCTTGTAGGCAACATTGCTCCACCCAGCCTATTATTAAAATACCTTAATGTCCCTAACAGGACCAGATAACCCACTCCTTTGTCACTACTTCTGTTATTACATAAAGTGGGTCTATGACAACAGGTTTACTATTGGAGATACCCTAAGCTGCTCTTAAGGAATCAGATCAGATCAGATCAGATCAGTCGCTCAGTCGTGTCCGACTCTTTGCGACCCCATGAACTGCAGCACGCGAGGCCTCCCTGTCCATCACCAGCTCCCGGAGGTCACTCAGACTCGCATCCATCGAGTCAGTGATGCCATCCAGCCATCTCATCCTCTGTCGTCCCCTTCTCCTCCTGCCCTCAATCCCTCCCAGCATCAGAGTCTTCTCCAATGAGTCAACTCTGCGCATGAGGTGGCCAAAATACTGGAGTTTCAGCTTTAGCATCATTCCTTCTAAAGAAATTCCAGGATTGATCTCCTTCAGAATGGACTGGTTGGATCTTCTTGCAGTCCAAGGGACTCTCAAGAGTCTTCTCCAACACCACAGTTCAAAAGCATCAATTCTTCGGCGCTCAGCCTTCTTCACAGTCCAGCTCTCACATCCATACATGACCACAGGAAAGACCATAGCCTTGACTAGGCGAACCTTTGTTGGTAAAGTAATGTCTCTGCTTTTGAATATGCTATCTAGGTTGGTCATAACTTTCCTTCCAAGGACCAAGAGTCTTTTAATTTCATGACTGCAGTCAGCATCTGCAGTGATTTTGGAGCCCAGAAAAACAAAGTCTGACACTGTTTCCACTGTTTCCCCATCTATTTCCCATGCAGTGATGAGACCAGATGCCATGATCTTCGTTTTCTGAATGTTGAGCTTTAAGCCAACCTTTTCACTCTCCACTTTCACTTTCATCAAGAGGCTTTTTAGCCCCTCTTCACTTTCTGCCATAAGAGTGGTGTCATCTGCATATCTGAGGTTATCGATATTTCTCCCGGCAATCTTGATTCCAACTTGTGTTTCTTCCAGTCCAGCATTTCTCATGATGTACTCTAGGGGAAGAAATCAGTGACTTACAATCCCTTAGAACAGTAAGAACATAAGGCTTATGACTATTACACTGTTTCCCAGTCTCAGGGCACAGGCTTGGATTGCTTTACATCATATCTATTCCCATCCATGGTGGACAAACCAGTAATGAGTTAAGATCACAACCCCTTAATCCTACCCGGCACTGGTAGGTGCTGGAGATCGTGGGGATGCCGAACTCCAGTCCGGGGGTCCCAGGAGGTCAACCTGTCTTGACCTGCCTAGGGATCTAGTCCTCAAAAGGTTGTCACGCCTCAACCTGCTCAGGGATTCACCAGTCCTGTGGTCCCAGAAGGTCATCATGTCTCAACCTACCTGGGGATTGGATCTCCAGGAGGCTGTCATGCCTCAGCCTGCCTGGGGATCTGCACCCTGACGTAGGGATGCCTGACTCTCAGGTTGCAACAGTACTGGGTAGGATAAGCTTCAGAAAGACTCATTCATAAGGAAGTCCACCCATGGAAACAGAAGGAAACCTATTACTTGTGGGACTGTGCGCAGTCTTGAGAGAGTCAGTTCCTAGGCAGATTGATAAAGAGTCTAGGGGTCCCCAAGGAGAGAGGGGTCTGGAATTCTCAAAGAGGAAGAAAGGACAAACTTTTTATTTCTCCACATTCCTTAGGATTATATAACATTAATGTATCCTGCCTAAGGACAGTCTCTGGATTAAACCTTCTGTTATCTTAAAATGTAAATTATGGGAGTAGATCTGGTCTTTACAAGGATATATCGTGCCTGAGGACAGTGTTACCTTAACATGTAAATTATGGGAGTAGGTCTGATGAGGTCTTTACAACCTCCAGACTTTCTGTGGATTATATAACTTCATTGTTAACACTAGCAAGTGGGTACTCTTTCTGCCCCCTTCTGATGCCTATGTCAGAAGTTTTCTCTATCTACTTTATACTTTAGTAAAACTTTATTACACAAAAGCTCTGAGCGATCAAGCCTTATCACTGGATTGGATTGAATTCTTCTCCTTCGGGGCCAAGAATCCCAGTGTCTTTGTGATTCAACAACAACCTTTCAGTCTCAGCAATAACTCAGGAGCCCAAGGAGAACCCCATTGCCTTTCTGGAAAGGCTAAAAGAAGATCTCCAAAAGTTTACCAATCTGGACTTAGACTTTTAGGAGAGACAGGTGATTTTAAAGAACAAATCCCTGTCCCAATGTGCATAAGATATCAGAATTAAGTTGCAACAACTACAGCAGCAGGACCCTGCTGCCTCTTTAAATGAGATAGTCTAGACATCTACCAATACCTTTTATAACAGAGAACAGGAGAAGGAGGCCAAGGCCCAGGAGAGGGAGAGAAGGAAAGAGAAAGCCATGCCCAGATGCTGGCCACCCTCCAGGGAAGCCCTATGGCAAACCTTGAAGTCTTGAAGGACAAAGCATGAAGCAAATGTTTAATCTGTAGACAGGTGGGGTATTGGGCCAAACAGTGTCCAAACCATGACAAGTCTCCTAAAAGGGCTTGCTATGAATGCCATCAAATGGGATATTGGGCAGCACTTTGCCCTGGGTAACCAAGAGCCTCAAGGTCAAGCTTTCCCTCACTATGGTTCAATAGGACTGAAGCAGCCCACTCCAGCCAGCCTGCCTGTCACAGATAACCATCATGGGCTAAAGCCAAGGGTGCAAATGGATGTGGCAGGTAGGTCCAAGAATTTCTTGGTTGACACAGGGGCTACCTACCTCTCTTTGTCTTGATCTCCTACTCCAGAGCCTTCTCCTCCCAAACTTATATCACTTTGGATGCTACAGGAAAAGCAACTACTAAAAGATTCACCCGAGTACTTCTTTATTGCTGGGATGGACAAATACTTTCCCACCAGTTTCTAGTGGTCCTTGAGTGTCTTACTCCCTTACTGGGAAGAGACATACTCACTAAACTCGGGACCACCCTTGTGATGGGAAGCTTTTCAGCCCCTAGGGCCTTACAGCTTCTGGTTACTACTGAAGAACCTATTACGCCTTCTCCAATAGAAAAGTACCAAAAACCATGAGAGGACAAAATTAACCCCCAGGTGTGGGACCAGGTAATTCCTGGACGAGCCCACGAAGCTGAACCTGCCATGATTGTCCTCTGAGATCCCACTCGGTTTCCTAGCCAGAAACAATATCCCCTCAAAAGAGAGGCTCGTGAGGGGCTGCTGTTGCTGCTTCTAAGTCGCTTTAGTCATGTCCGACTCTGTGCGACCCCATAGAAGGCAGCCCACCAGGCTCCCCCGTCCCTGGGATTCTCTGAACACTCGAGTGGGTTGCCATTTCCTTCTCCAATGCATGAAAGTGAAAAGTGAAAGTGAAGTCACTCAGTTGTGTCTGACTCTTCACCATCCCATGGATTGGAGCCCACCAGACTCCTCTGTCCATGGGATTTTCCAGGCAAGAGTACTAGAGTGGGGTGTCATCGCCTTCCCTGGGGAGGGACTACAGACTTTAATAAATAAATTCTTTGCTTGTGGGCTATTGGTCCCTACCAATTCAACATGTAACACCCCAGTCCTCTCAGTAAAGAAAAAGGATGGAACCTGGAGAATGGTTCAAGATCTCCGGATCATAAATTAAGCTGTAGTCCCCCTCCATCCCACAGTACCCAATCCCTATGTAATCTTGGGAGAAATCCCACCCAGTGCCAAGTGGTTTACAGTCTTGGATCTCAAAGATGCATTTTTTTGCATACCACTGGCTAAAGAATCCCAATACTTTTTTGCCTTTGAGTGGGAGGCCCCAGGAGAAAAACACCAACAGATGACTTGGACAGTATTACCTCAGGGGTTCAGAGATAGCCCCCACTTGTTTGGACAGGCCCTTAGTTGGGATCTCCTAGATCTGGACCTGGGACCTAATGGGAAAATATTATACTATGTAGATGACCTACTAATCTGCTCTCCAGATTGGGAAAAAAAAAAAAAAAAGTCCAACAACATGCAATTCAGGTTCTAAACTTTTTAGCAGAAAGGGGATATAAAGTCACCCGTGCTAAGGCACAGATGGTCAAGACAAAGGTCACTTACCTGGGAGTTCAGATTACACACGGGTCCAGGAAGATGTCCTCTGATTGGGTACAAGGAATCCTTCAGTTGCCCTTCCCCACAACTCGAAAACAATTGCAAGCCTTCCTGGGGCTAACTGGGTATTGTAGAATCTGGATACCCAACTATGGTCTAATTGCCCAACCCTTAGACAAGAGCTTAAAGGGACGGGATGATTCAATTCCACTGATGTGGGGAATTCCTCAAAAGAAGCCAGAGGCTATACTAAAATAGGCCTTAACTCAGGCACCTGCCTTGAGGTTGCCAGACCCAGAAAAAACATTCTAACTTTATGTCCATGAAAGAGAGGGAATAGCCTTGGGAGTGTTAACTCAAAGGTTGGGATCTGAACCCCAGCCTGTAGTTTATTTATCCAAGAGGCTAGATCCAACCACCCGAGGCTGGCCCTCCTGCCTTTGAAATCTTACAGCTATTGCAATCATGATAAAAGATACTTTAGAACTCTCCTTTGGGGGCAAACTAACTATTTTTACTAGCCACCAAGTAAAACAACTCCTAAATGAGAAAGGCCATTTATGGATGTCTGATCAAAGAGTCCTCAGATATCAAGTAATGCTGATGGAAAATCCAGGCCTCACTATATTCCCCTTGTGAGGTTCTCAACCCAGCCACCCTCTTGCCTACCCATGAGGGCTCTCTCCCCTTCCACTCCTGTCTAGAAACCTTGGACTACTGGACAAAACCCCGAGAGGGATGGTCGGAAGATCCTCTGACCAATCCTGAGGAAATCTGGTACACTGATGGAAGCAGCTTTGTCTTAGATGGAAAAAGAAGAGCCGGATATGCAGTAGTCTCCAATTTTGAGATCATAGAGGCTAAGCCTCTGCCACCAGGTACTTCAGCCGAATTATTTGAGCTCTTAGCCCTGACTTGAGCTTTAGAACTGGGAAAAGGAAAAAGAATAGGCTTTTACACTGACTCCAAGTATGCCTTTCTGGTGCTACATGCACATGCTGCTTTTGGAAAGAAAGGGGCCACTTGACCACCCGAGAGTCCCCAATGAAATATGGTGATCAAATTCTTAGACTCTTGGAGGCAGTCCATCTGCCACTGAGGTTTCAGTCTCCCACTGTAAAGGACACCAAAAGGGGAACACGAAAGTGGCACGAGGGAACCAAGCAGCTGATCAGCAACCTAAGAGCAGCTTTACAGAACAACGACCTAATAGGGGTTGCCAACCTAGTTCCACAGACTAATTTTCCAGAAACTCCTTCATATATCAAAGGTAAAACTCTTAAAGCCAAGAGTGAGGGCTTTAAAGAAGATCATATGGGGTGGTTCCAAAAGCAGGGACTCCTTTTTCTACCTCGGAACCTCCAATGGAAGTTGGTTAACTTCTTACATGCTACCACTCATTTAGGAGAAAAGGCCCTCCAAAGATTATTAGAAAGGTCCTTCAGAGGAACAGGCCTACAAACAACTATAAGGCCTCCTCTTGTCCCATTTGCCAATTAAAAAACCCCCAAGGAGCTTGAAGACCCTAGCTGGCCCAGCCCATCCAACGATGTGGGGCCTACCCAGGAGAGGACTGGCAGATGGACTTCACCCAGATGCCAGTTTCCCAAGGGTATAAATACCTATTAGTTATGAGAGATACACTCACAGGATGGATTGAAGGCTTTTCCACCTGGACTAAGGCTGAAAGTGAAGTGAGTGAAGTGAAGTCAATCCATCGTGTCTGACTCTGCGATCCCATGGACTGTAGCCTACCATGCTCCTCTGTCCGTGGGATTCTCCAGGCAAGAATACTGGAGTCAGTTGCCATTTCCTTCCCCAGGAGATCTTCCCAACACAGGGATTGAACGAGGTCTGCCACATTGTAGGCAGACGCTTTACCATCTGCGCCACCAAGGGAGCTGTAGGCTGAGAGGGGTGGTAAAAAAACTGCTCCATGAAATCATTCCAAGGTTTAGTCTGCCCAGATCATTAAAAAATGACAATGGGACATCATTTACTTCTAAGGTCACCCAAGGGGTCTCTAAAGTATTGGGCATTAATTATTATCTCCATTGTGCCTGGAGGCCTCAGTCTTCAGGAAAAGTAGAAAGAGCCAACCAATTCTTAAAATCAGCAATAAAAAAGATAACCCAGGAGACCTCCCTGGGATGGAAGGAGGCTTTACAAATGGCTCTCCTCCACATCTGTATTGCCCCTAAGGAACAGGTTGGTCTTAGACCTTATGAAATGCTATATGGGAGACTTTTTTTTTTTTTAATGTCAATGACCTCTTCTTATATCCAGAAGTTCAGACCCTCCAGTCTTATTCCATGGCCATTGGACAATTCCAACAAGATATATGCTTATGGGGTATGAACCAGGATCCAAAAGATTCTAAGGAGTCACCACTATATGCTCCAGGGACTCAAGTCCTAATTAAAGTCTGGAAAGATGGGTCTCCAAAGGCCCAACTCCAGCCCATGGAAGGACCCCTTCCCTGTAATACTTTCTAGCCACACAGTAGTCAAGGTACTAGGACATGACTCCTGGATTCACTACTCATGAGTCAAGTCATGGAAGGAAACAGAAGAGGACACTCAATACACCTGTGAGCCCCTGGGAGATCTCAGATACCTATTCAGAACTACAAATGAATGTCATTCGAATGAACACCCTCAAAATCTGGTTTCTGGGGATAAGATTTCTCAAGATAGCTCTAAACAGCCAACACAGCTTGACAGAGATTGTACTCCAAAACAGACAGGCGATAGATCTTCTGATCCCTGAACAGGGAGAGAGTTAAGGCATCCTGGCAATGGGAATTTGGAATTGGCTAATGCCCCTACTAGTCCTTGTCATACTATATTGACGCTGCTTATGATTGCTCCATGCATTATCAATTGTCTAACCTGTTACGTCTTTACCCAGGTCAACAAACTACAACATGCAGTGCCAGTTCAACAAAGATATAAAACCACAGCCAACCACGGAAAATATCACTCACCCTTAGATGGACACTGCTATAAGAACTCTGAGGCTTGAGACTAGCAAGAGGGGGAGGCCCAATACTCCTCACCATCCCATTTGAGCAGGAAGTAGCCAGAAAGATCATGATGCCCCTATTCCCAGAGAATTGGGCCTCCCATCTCTTGAGGGGGAATGTTAGGTAGTTAGAATAGGAAATAGGAGTCCAAAATGGCGGTGGCTAAAAGACAAGGAAAGGAAAAGCCCGCAAAAATAAAGGAAGGTCAAAGGAAGGTCCAAGGACCTGAGTCAGGACCTCAAGTAGGACAAACAGCACTCCTGGCTAGCTCAATTTACATAGGGCAGATCCAGGGGGAGGAAAAAACACATAAAGAGAGGAGCCAAAGCGTACTCTCTCTCTCTCTCTCACTCTTGCTCTCACTCTCTCTTTCACTCTCCTGCATGCTGGCGCACTCCCCCACTCTCTTCTCTTCGCATCTTTGGGTCAGCATGCCCTCACACCTCTGAGGATGGATTGTCTTGCTATTTTCTAAATGAAATAGAGCTGTAGCACTGATTTCTCTAAGAGCTATAACAAGGTCTGCCCAAGATCTGAGAACTGTGACGTGCTGAGGGCTTTAATGTCCCTCACTCCAAATCTTTGTGACGAGACAGAACTGAGAGGCATACACTCGCCTGACACTACCATTTACAGTGAGGTAAATTGTGCCATCTGTGTAATTCTAACAAAACATGTGCTCCAGTTATATGCTGGGAACTGCAAACACTAATTAAAGAATATAAAAGATATGAATAAATGGAGGGACACGACTGTATTTGATGACTTATTCAGTAAAAATGTCAATTCACCAAAAATTGATATACAGATATAATACAATTCCTATCCTAATATAGCAATAGTTTTTCTAAGTATAAACAATATTATTATGAAACATATCAAAAAAAAAAAAAAAGAACTAGAATACCTAAAATAAATTTGAAAAAAGTAGAATAACATGGAAGGAATCAGTCTACCTAAGCTGAAGATGGAGAAGACAATGGCACCCCACTCCAGTACTCTTGCCTTGAAAATCCCATGGATGGAGGAGCCTGGTAGGCTGTAGTCCATGGGGTCACTAAGAGTCGGACATGACTGAGCGACTTCACTTTCACTTTTTCACTTTCATGCACTGAAGAAGGAACTGGCAACCCACTTCAGTGTTCTTGCCTGGAGAATCCAGGGACAGGGGAGCCTGGTGGGCTTCCATCTATGGGGTCGCACAGAGTCGGACACGACTGAAGCGACTTAGCAGCAGCAGCAGCAGCAAGCTGAAGATATATTATATACCTATAGTAACTAAGAAAGCATGTTATTACTAGAGGGAAAGATACATAGATAAATGAAAAAGAAAAGAGAACCCAGAACTAGACCCAAGAAATACATTGTGCCAAGTCTGATAAAAGTGCAAATTGGTCTAGTAGAAATGTTAGTTTTTTTCAACAATGATTTTGGACATGCACAGACAAAAGAAAAGCTAGCTCAGTCCAAATCCCATACAAAATTACACTAGAATATTATTATACAAAAGTACTATATAAAAAATTAATTCAAAATTAATCACAGACTTGTGTAAAATGTAAAACAATATACTATCTGAAAAAAAGAATTATGGTGGAAAGTCTTCAAGATAAGAAAGTTTTATACTATATAAAAGTTCTTGGACTTACACATCAAAGAGTAATCCATAAAAGAAATATTGAAAAGTTGGATTTTCATGAAAATTAAAAAGTTTCATTCTGCCAAATATACTGTTCAGAATGTGAAAGGACAAGTTACAGAGTGGGAGAAAATATTTGCAAATTGCATATCCAACAGATACCAAGAATACATAAGTAACTCTCTAAACTCAACAGTTAAAAAAAAAAGAAGCAGTCCAATTAGTAAACAGACAAAAATATATGAACAGATATTTCAATGAAAAGGATGTAGAGATGGCAAATAAGCATGTGAAATGGTGTTCAGCATCATTGGCCATTAAAAGAATTAAAATTAAAACCAGAATAAGATATTTCAACCTTTTGAGAGAGTCCATTCCTAGGCAGGTTGATAAGAAGTCCGGGGTCCCTGAGGATGAGAAAGGGGTCTGGGACTTTTTATTTTTTTCTCTCTACATTCCTTAGTCTTATCACATAAAACTTTTTTTTTTTTTTTCTTTAAGCCTGGAACTGATGATTATGCAACAAACAACTCAGTTTAAACTCTGTACTAAGTATTATATAACAACAATGTATCCTTGAGGGCAGTTTCTCTTTCCCAAAAATCTTTTGGCTAATCCAGTTATCTTAAAATGTAAATTATGAGAGTGGGTCTAGTAAGATCTTTACAACCTTGAGATATTCTTTTGATTTATTGTAATAACTAATTTAAGAAGTATATAATTCCCTTGCTTAGACTAGTGAGGGGGGCACTCTCTGTCCCCCTTCTCATGTCTATGTTAGAAGCTTTCTCTGTCTGTTTTCATACTTTAATAAAACTCTGTTACACAAAAGCTCCTGAGTGATCAAGCCCGGTTCCTGGTCTTGAAGCTAAATCTACTTCCAAGATCAGGAATTTGACACCATTCACTGTAAGCTATCACTTTCAGCATGGCTAAAATTAAAAAAAAAAAAAAAAAGTGAGAGCAGCAAATGTTTATGAGGATGAACAGAAACTGGGTTTCTCATATGCTGCCATTTGGAATGTAAACTAGTATAGCCACTTTGGAAAACAATTTGGTGTTTTCTAAAAAATGAGACATTTTCCAACCATATGACTAATTAATCTCAGAAATGGAAACTTGCGTTGACAAAGTTATACACTAATGTTTCTAGAAGTTTTATTCATAATAGCCCCAAACTAGAAACAATCCAGGCTTCCCTGGTGGCTCAATTGGTAAAGAATCAACCCAGAATTCAGGAGATACAGGTTCGATCTCTGGGTCAGGAAGATCCTTGGGGAAGGAAATGGCAACCCACTCCAGTATTTTTGCCTGGGAAATCACATGGATAGAGGAGCCTGGTGTGTATAGTCCCTGGGACTGCATAGAGTTAGACACAACTGAGTGATTAAACTACCACCATTACCAGAAACAAATCAGATATCCTTCAAAGCAAATTGTGGTAATTTACACCACAGATATGACTCATCGATAAGAGCCATAAACTATTGATATAAGTAACAATCTGAATGAATCTCCAGAAAAGTATGCTACACGAAATAGCCAGTCCCAAAAGTTTGCATTTCATTTATATAATACTCTTAGCCTGTCATATGACAAACAGAGAAGAGATTATTCGTTCCTCCACATTAAGGACGGATGTGTTGTAAGTGGTTAACATGAGGGGCATTTGAGTAACAGAAGTGTCTGGATCTGGATCTCATCATGTTAAAGTTTATTTCCTGGCTGTGACATTGTCCTATTGTTTTGCAAGATATCACCATTGAAGAATCTAAGGGTGCACAAGATCTTGCCTATTATTTCTAACATCTGTGTGTGATTTTACAATTTTCTCAAAATAAAAAAGTTTAATTAAAAAATTCTCCCTTTTCCAATATATATCTGTAGAAGGCTAAGTTTTCATCATATGTCTCTACCAAAACACCATATGGCAAATGATTGAATGCAAAAGCACATATGAGAATCCAGCTGACTTTTCGTAAGATGGGCATTTAAGAAAATTGCAAAAATGTAAAGTAGTGCCGTTGTTCTCATTATGCAGTCATCCCTTTTGTCTGAGGGGATTAGTTTGAGGACCCCCAGTGCCATATTCCAAAATCCCAAGATGCTCAGGTCCCATATATATAAGGGCATAATATTCTCACATAACTTACAAACATCCTTCTGTGTACTTTAAATCATTTCTGGGCTACATATAATATCTAATACAATGTAAATGTTATGTAAATAGTTGCCAATATGTGACAAATTTGAGCTTTGTGTTTTAGAACATTCTGGAACTGTTTCCTTTTTTCCTCAATATTTTTTATTTGTGGTTGGCAGAATCCATGAACTTGGACCCATGCATACAAATAAGGAGGGTTGGCAGTATAAACTTTTGTTTTAAAAGTCTGCTTATTTTTCTTTAAAAATGTGCTTATTATGGTAATATACAATTTTATTATTTTCATTTTTTTAAGAAATCATAAAGGAATATTTTTTAAATATTTATTTCTAATACACAAATGATATTGTGTTAATACACAATAAAACAAAAACTCTTTTGGGTCTAATGATTTTTAACAAAGTGCAAAGAGGTCAGAAGGGCACAGTCCTGGAGAACTGGTGAATTATTAGACATTGGCCAAAGTTAATTAAACACACTTAACCTGCAATTTGTTTTAAAATGTACTAAAGAACTCTTCTCTTCAAAATGTAGTGCAGTAAGAAAGAATGACCACGAGTTTAAACATTGCTGCAGTTTTTAATTTCAACAGATATGCCCATGGATTTCTAAACAAAATCCATAAAGAGCCATTGTCAAAAGTTCATTTTGATCTTTGCCTCATTTTCTGATTAGAAATTGTAGACTTCATAAGCACTTATTTAATTCATCTAAGCATTTAATAGTCAAAGGCTCTTGATGGCAATAGATTGTCCTTTAAGCATCACAGAAACTAATATTTCTCAGTGATACATCTCTGTGATGAGGCCTCAAATATTGAAATTTTATTTATTTAATATGCAGGAAGATAACACTTCACCCCTTAAGTCAATCAACAGGAAGATTGTAATTTTTCTCCTTTCCCAGCCCCAGTTTTCCTCTCTGCACAATCCTCTCAGTATTAAAAATTCTCATCTATGCTTTTTCTATTCAAATATTTCCATCCTTGCTATAAGTAAATTAATTTACAACAAACATAGCAAATTCAGGTGCTAGTACTTTGTAAACAAGTGTTGAAAGCAAAATTTTGCTTTTGTTATTTGTTTTTGTGTCTGAGTGTTTTAGATCCCATGGACTGTAGCATTCCAGGCTTCTCTGTCATTCACCATCTCCTGGAGTTTACTCAAACTCATGTCCATTGAGTCGGTGATGCCCTCCAACCATCTCATTCTCTGTCAGCACATTCTCCTCCTGCCCTCAATCTTTCCCAGCATCAGGGTCTTTTCCATTGAGTCATCTCTTCACATCAGGTGGTCAAAGAATTGGAGCTTCAGCTTCAGTTTCAGTCCTTCCAGTGAATACTCAGGATTGATTTCCTTTAGGATTGATTGGTTTGATCTTGCTGTTCAAGAGACACTCAAAGGTCTTCTCTAGCACCACAATTCTAAAGCATCAGCTCTGGCTCAGCCTTCTTTATGGTCCAACCCTCACATCTGTACATGACTACTGGAAAAAAACATAGCTTTAACAGTATAAATCTTTGTCAGTAGAGTGATGTTTCTGTTTTGTTTTGTTTTGTTTTGTTTTGTTTTTAATACACCATCTAGTTTTGTCATAGCTTTACTTCCAAGGAGAAAGAGAATTTTTATTACATGGTTGCAGTCACCATCTTCAGTGATTTTGGAACCCCCAAAAATAAAATCTGACACTGTTTCCACTTTTTGCCCATCTATTTGCCATGAAGTGATGGGAACAAATGTTATCATCTTAGTTTTTTGAATGTTGAATATCAAGCCACTCTCATATTTCACCCTCATCAAAAGAGTCTAGTTCCTCTTCGCTTTCTGCCATTACAGTGTTATCTTAAGTTGCTGATATTTCTTCCATCAATCTTGATTCCAGCTTGTGCTTCATTCAGCCCATCATTTCACATGGCGTACTCTGCATAGACACCAAATAAGCAGGGGTGAAAATATGTAGCCCTGATATACTCCTTTCCCAATTTTGAACCAGTTTTGTCATAGGTCACCTGTAAGAGAAGTATAAAACTCAAACAGGGCAAAGCTGATACAGAGTGAATAGTGCACCTGCTGCAGGTCCTATCCTGTGTCTGCAGCCTCCTGGACTTCAGGAGGGCTGTGTTCTGGTTGTGGTCCTTTGTGTGCCCCCAGATACTTCCCACCCTCTCCAGGACTAAGCATCCATCACATCTACAACCTGTAGTATTGACAGCTGGGAGCTTGGTGCTGTGTTTCTCATCCAGGTGATTATCTCCCTACAAAGAAAACTGCTACACTCAGGGTCATAACCTCTCCCAGATAAGTCTGCCTCAGTGATAGGTCAGAGGATGGATATAGGCTTGGGCCCTCACCTCTATCCTGGGTGCTCTAATGGACAAGCATCCATCTCAGAGCCCCTCAAGGTGGCTGAGGCCTTTTTCATGACTAGACCACATCTCAGTATCTTTCCCTCTCCATCCTCTTCCTCCCTGGATGCTAACACATCTCTACCCCCGGGGCCACTTTACAATCCCCCTGGATCCTTAGCACCCATCCAGCCCATAGTGTCCATCTTTTCTAGGATTAAATTCCTCCATGTCATGTTGTATAAATAAATGTCATTTCTACTGAAGTGTAAATAGAGATCTTAAATAAAAATTCTCACAATTTTCCTCTTTTCAATCACTCTACCCCTGTTTGTGGTTACCTAACCTTGTTACCTGCCTCTTGAGAAACCTATATGCAGGTCAGGAAGCAATAGTTAGAACTGGACATGGCAAACAGATTGGTTCCAAATAAGAAAAGGAGTACGTCAAGGCTGTATATTGTCACCCTGCTTATTTAACTTATATGCAGAGTACATCATGAGAAACACTGGACTGGAAGAAGTACAATCTGTAATCAAGATTGCCGGAGAAATCTCAATAACCTCAGATATGCAGATGACACCACCCTTATGGCAGAAAGTGAAGACAAACTAAAAAGCCTCTTGATGAAAGTGAAAGTGGAGAGTGAAAAACTTGGCTTAAAGCTCAACATTCAGAAAACGAAGATCGTGCCATCTGGTCCCATCATTTCATGGGAAATAGATGGGAAACATTGTCAGACTTTATTTTTTTGGGCTCCAAAATCACTGCAGATGGTAACTGCAGCCATGAAATTAACAAAACACTTACTCCTTGGAAGAAAAGTTATGACCAACCTAGATAACATATTCAAACAGAGACATTACTTTGCCAACAAAGGTCTGTCTAGTCAAGGCTATGGTTTTTCCAGTCCTCATGTATGGATGTGAGAGTTGGACTGTGAATAAAGCTGAGTGCCAAAGAATTGATGCTTTTGAACTGTGGTGTTGGAGAAGACTCTTGAGAGTCCCTTGGACTGCAAGGAGATCCAACCAGTCCATTCTGAAGGAGATCAGCCCTGGGATTTCTTTGGAAGGAATGATGCTAAAGCTGAGACTCCAGTACTTTGGCCACCTCATGAGAAGAGTTGACTTATTGGAAAAGACCCTGATGCTGAGAGGGATTGGGGGCAGGAGGAGAAGGGGACGACAGAAGATGAGATGGCAGGATGGTATCACTGACTCGATGGATGTGAGTCTGAGTGAACTCCAGGAGTTGGTGATGGGCAGGGAGGCCTGGCGTGCTGCGATTCATGGGGTCGCAAAGAGTCGGACACGACTGAGTGACTGAACTGAACTGAACCTTGTTACATTATTTCCACAGTCAGAAGAAGCTCTATCCTCCTTGCTGGTACATGAATTTCTATCTCTACCCTAGAACATGACAGATCTTGAAGGAACTGAGATCCTAAAGGAAAAAGATATCACAAACTATTATACACACTGACATTAGAACCATCGTTTTTCATTCCTGCTCCCTCCATCTCCCTTTCTCAGTCTCGCCAGCCTCGGAGAGGCACCCAGGTACCCAGAACCAAACTGAATAACTGGGCTTTCTCTCACTTCCTTCATTTTCCTGTTGAATGATTCATCCAGGGAGGGACTCACAAATGTTAAAACTTGTGGGTAAAATGAAAGTGAGGAACAGCATATGTATATAGTTTCAAAGCATTGACCCACAGAACACTTCTTAATTATAACAAACTTGTCAACAACTTTACCTTGGATAAATTCAACAGCCATTGCCTTCACCAGCATGGTCAAAGCGAACCTGACAGAAATAGGAGAATGGGCCCCCATGAGATGCACTGATATACATCCTTTATACAGTTTTCCTATCAGAAATATACAACCTGAACTAACCATGGGGAAACTAAATACACCTGAATAGAGGCATATGCTATATAGGAGCTGGTGTTTATCCTTCAAAAATTTCCAGATTATTAAAGACAAGGAAATACAGAAACACTTTCAGATTACAGGTGACAAGAGAGCCATGAATGGGGCCATATAATCAGACTTTTATTGCAGCATAACCATGTTCTTCCTAATTTTGCTTCAAAATTAATATTAATATGAATAATTTGTTCCCAAGTATATGCTATTTTTTTGACTTTTATAACCATACTCCAGTGTACAACCATTTTAGTTCAATAAATGTAGTTAATTCAATTTATAGCTTGTTTAATCATAGCATCTTTCATTCTAATACTTTATCACTTTGTCACTCTTCATTTTCCTCTTCCTATGCTGTCATATCACTTTTTGTAACTTACTTTTTAGGAAGTGCTTTAATTTTTTATGTTTTCTTCTCAGAAAGTTTCTTTGGCTTGATGTATGTTCTGAGTTTACTTTATCTTTGATTGCTGATGCCCTTTTTCCTCAAGGATGCCTTTATCTGCTTTTATAATTATAGGGTCAAAGCAATTCTCAAATCTCTGTATATAGATTTTAGTGTGATTTGTCAGGCATAGTGCCCTCCTGAATATAATTTTATTCATTCATACACTCATTTGACAAATACTTATATTTGCTGAGCAATTAATATTTCCAGGCAAGAATACTGGAGTGGGTTGCCTTTCCCTTCTCCAGGAGATGTTCCTGACCTAGGGATGGAAACTGGGTCTCCTGTATTGCAGGCAGACTGTTTAAAATTTGAGCCACATTGTAGAAGAGCAGAGAGATGATCTACTCTTCTCCAATGTGGCAGCTATTTCTAAAATGTCTCATTTCTATCTTGAAGAAGTTGTTATAAGATAGCATCACTGACTCGATGGACATGAGTTTGAGAAAGCTCTGAGAGTTAGTGATAGACAGGGATGCCTGACATGCTGCAGTCCATACAGCTGAGTGACTGAACTGAAATGATCTGAAGAATATGACATAAACTCTTAAAGTGATACAGACAGTCCTTGAAGGGAGTTTATTTTTTTATATATTGCATTTGTCTATCTTATTCAATCTTTGGCCCTCATCTTATATTTGAAATTTAGATCATCTTTCCATACCATTTTAATGGCATGAACTGAAGGTAAGAGGATAGGAAGACAAGATATGAGAAGACGCTTCTTTTTTAATAAATGATATTTTATTATTTATCCATCTATGTTTGACTGCTCTGTGTAGCATGTAGAACTTCCCTGACAAGAGATCAAACCTTTGTCCCCTTCAGTGGAATCACAGAATCCTAACCACTGGATCACCAGGGAAGTCCCAGAATGCTTTAAATTTATTCTGTATTTTTCTACCTCATAGAACCAGCAGTGCAAGTGCTTGGGAAGGAATTTTTAATGCAATCAAGGAGCTCATGAGAAGACTGTGCCAAGGAGTGTCCCTGCACATGTGGTGTGGTACTCAGAACTAGCTAAGGCAGTTCTAATTTCTGGCTAGCACATTGTCACAGCACTTATTCTTCACCAGATGTAATTATAGTACAATGTTTACTTGGAAGTCTCAAAGCTTTTAAAATAAACATCACAAATCCTTCCTTAGGACTAACAGTATAATCAAAAAGCCACAATCTGAAAATAAGATAAGCAGACTATTTAGAATGTCTCCTCAAAGTGGATTTTGTTAAAAACATTTTTAGTATAGCTACAACTGAAGTTATCACCAACCTTTAAATTCAATATATGAAGATGTCATCTTATTCAGATAAGAAACAACACAAGATCCTGTCCTCATTTACTCTATGACTGTTTTATGATTCCTACCAATTGTAGCCTTTTACTAATAAGTAGCTTATTCATATGGAATTACAAAAGGTCCCAAATGGCCAAAATATGCTGAAAAAGATAAAGTTGGAAGACTCATATTTTCTGATTTAAAACTTAGTACAATGCTATAGTACTCAAAACAGTGTGCACTAGCATAAGGGTAGACACATAGATCAATGAACTAGAATTGAGAGTTTAATATGCCAAATATCTATGGCCTATTAATTTTCAACAGAAATGCCAAGGCTTTCCAATGGGAGTGGGGATACAAAAGAAAAAAGTTGAAATCTTAGCACTCTACACATAAAAATTAACTCAAAATGAGTCAACAAGCTAAATATAAGAACTAAAGCTATAAAACTCTTGGAAGAAAACAGGGATAAGTCTTTTTATCTCTGATTTGGCAATGGATTCTAAATTTAGAACCAGATTTTTGAGCGACAAAAGAAAAACATAGATAAACTCACTTCACAACAACTAAAGGTGTTGGGAATTAAAGGATGCATCTAGAAAGTAATGAGAGAACATATTTTCAAATGGGAAAACATATTTGAAAATAACATACTTGAAAATACCATACTTGATAAGAGTTAGTATACAGTATAATGTAAAAAAAAAAATACCTCACAAATTGATAAAAAAAAAAAAAAAAAACAAAGACAACTCAAATAAATAAACAGGACTTAGAAATAGACATTTCTACAGAAAGATAAGTAAATGTCCAAGAAGTACACAAAAAGATTCCTAACATCATTGGTGACTAAGTAAACATATTTCAAAGCCACAGTGATATATCAATTCAAAACATTATAAAATAATATGTTGGCAGGGATGTGGAGAAATAGAAATCCTCATACATTGCTGTTGAGAATGTATGAAGGACATTTGGAAAGTTTCTCAAAAAATTAATATAAAACTATCATATAAGTCAGTAATTCCACCCCAAAGTATATACTCAAAAGAAATGGGTATGTCCGTACAGAACTTATCTACAAATGTTTATGACAGCATCATTCATAAGGTAAAATGTAGATGCCTCAGATATTCTACTTATCAACAGCAGATGAATGGATAAACAAACTGTAGTATATCATTATAATGGAATATTATTCAGATACAAAAAGTATAAAGTTCATATGTTATATGTGCTATAATTTGGATGATACTCAAAAATGTTAAGCTAAGTAAGAAAAGACAGAAACAAAAGGTTTTATACTGTACCACTTTTTTTTTTTTTTTAATGAAACATCCAGCAGAGACAAATCCACAAAGAGAGCATATTATAGTTCACCAGGAGATGGGAGAAAGCAGTACTTAATAGGTGTGGAGTGTTCTTCTGGGATAATGAAATGTTTGAAACTAGAAAGAGATGATGGTTGTGCAGCATTATGAATCACAAAATACCACTGGATTGTACACTTGAGAACAGTTAATTTTATGTTATGTGAATTTTGTGTCAAATGAAAAAAAGTGTTAAGAGAATTCCCCCAAAAAGAAGTAAAGGTTGAAAATTATTTCCTCACAGTCTCCTTTAGGGTCCTGGGTGGGGCCTGTGTATACTGATGTACATAGTGAGCATCATTAAGTTTTCAAAGAGAAACTGATTTCTTTCAATGTAATAACTGTCATTATAATAGACAACTTCTGCTATGAACAGTGAAATACTTATCAATCATTGTTTAATGATTATAAATAAATTAATTATATTAGAATTTCTCTGTATACTAAGAGCTTTTCTCTGTATAAATACTTCTAGTTGTTATGATTTATAAATTTCTGTA
Source organism: Tragelaphus eurycerus (assembly GCA_935064755.1). Classification (NCBI taxonomy): domain Eukaryota; kingdom Metazoa; phylum Chordata; class Mammalia; order Artiodactyla; family Bovidae; genus Tragelaphus; species Tragelaphus eurycerus. The sequence continues at coordinate 673,760 of CAKXYN010000216.1, read as the reverse complement.
AATAGTTTTAATATGTGAGATACTATAATAATGCTAAAGTGTGAGTAAATTTTCCTCCTAAATCTTTATAATAGAGAATAAAACTGTAGAAACTGAACTTTTAAAGTAAACTTAATAAAACAAAAGATAAAACCTGGTATGTAAGGGCCTATTCATTAAATTCAGATATTCTTATCCACTAATTTGTACCATCAGTATATCAAGAGGGTTAAAATCATCTAATTGAATTATTCTAAATTCTTATACAATGTGGGTAAGCATGCGAAGCTTAGACTGCTGCCGCCGCTGCTGCTGTCACTTCAGTCGTGTCCGACTCTGTTGGACCCCATAGACGGCAGCCCACCAGGCTCCACCATCCCTGGGATTCTCCAGGCAAGAATACTGGAGTGGGTTGCCATTTTCTTCTCCAATAAAGCTTAGACTAGTGGGAAATAAAAATAAAACTAAATTCTGTTGGTATTTTTAAGAATACAAGAACATTCAAGTATCTCAGCTCTGACCGGAGTTGCTTCAAATATATACTGCCTAACTGAATATTCCTTTTGAGAAAGTTCATTCATTTTGACAAAGTTCTACTTACTGAGTCCTTTGCAGCCCAGGGATTCTCCTGGTAATTCAATCAAAGAGAGAGAACCAGTTGGAGGAACTGTTACCCACTATGGATCCTGTGAAATCCACAGCCTTCAGGAAGTTTTGAAGGACAAGCTTTTGTGAATGAGAACTTTGTAACCTCATTCTGAATTGTGATTTCATTTATGGTTGAATATATATTTTATCTCAGATACAAATAAAACAAATCCAGCTTATAATAGAGGAGGAATTTTAGTAACATTTAAAATATATCTTTATTTGTTTGAAAAATAGTGATTTTCAAGATTATTCCAGAAACATGTTTATAAGTGTTTGAGATCATAAATAAGAAAATAAAAATATACTTTGGTCTCAAAGAATTTATAGTTTTTCTAGCAATAAAGTGTGTGTGCTACAGTTATCTTTTTGGGTGGGTGGAAGAGTTCTGCATTTACTCTGTTGCAAGTCCTGTAACCTTGGAAATGAAGCCACCCTATTGAGAGTAATTCAATCAACAGATGTGTTGAACCACTTGTAAATGAATTTCTTCATTTAATTTGTGAAACATTTCCCTTTTGCTTTTAAATCTTGAATGACATTTGCATGAAAATCAGTTGTGTCTTAGAGGTGACTTTGAACAAGTTTCAGTTGAACAACTATGAATGTGAACATCAGTGTATAATTAACAAATTATCTCCAGCACAATTTATATGTATTTAAAAAATATCATTGTTTTTAATTTTACAAACAAAAGCATTTTTATTTTTTATAAAAGACATCTGAAAATTTTAATGAACTTGCCCAAATATTCTAGGATAATGACATATGGTGTAAGTATTTTTACATAATCAATCCCAAGATAGGATTAGCTAGTCATGTGTAACCAACAGATGTATGCTTACAACAAACATACTCTGGAAATTACTGCTTCTCCCTTAGATACACATGGATTAAATATTTCTAGACACTTGGCTTGCATTTGTAATGGCATTCAAGACTACAAACATGTTAGATAGAATGTTTTTAAAGAACTTAATCTCTGTTAAATGTCAAACTTCACTTTTTATACTTTTAGCAGTTATATCCCCATGGAGTACAATGTTTAAGTACTTAGGCAGAATCAAGTAGAACTAAGATTCCATTGTAAAGTAGGCTGTCAGGATCATACCCTCTACTTATTGGGAAATGTTATCAATATCTGCTCAGTTGTCAACTTTGATCTTAATCTAGTAGTGATGGCAAATCTGACAGTTATTCAAAACAAGCAATTGCTTGACATATTAGAGGACCATTTTTATTTGACAGAAAGGAATAGAAACCATTTTCTTTAATAATATGAGCTGTCAGTGAAACACAGAGCAATAATGATGCCTGAGAATTCATTGTTCATTCAAGACAGTTTAAGGCAGTGCTGAGTTCTGGCCAAAGCAATACTCTTATAAGCCAACTACTCTAATTTAAATAACAGAACCAGCATATTTGCAAGGAAAAATAAAAGCGGCCTTATAACTCATAAAATGTTAGGCAAAGTTGCTGACTGGTAGATGTTTCCTGATGCCACATTCATACAAACTATGTCAGTGTAAAGCCATCAGGTACCTTTTTTGCTGGAGACAGTAAACAAGAAGTGACCACTTGTGCAAAGGAGGCAGATCATCTTCCCACCGTACTCATGGCCACACTGCCAGTTGCTGATCCCTTGGGTAAAATACAGCTGCCAAAGGGAAGGCAGTCTCTTGCACTCTGTTCTTAAAGACAGAATGGTGCATCATTACCTAGATATGCCCCTGATCATCAAGAAAATCTAAGAATTGCTTGAAATTGTAAATGAGGGACCTGAGAGAAGAAACTTATATTCTGGTTTTACCATCAGGCACTAGAAAATAAAGAAATTCATACTGAGCAAGATCCTAGCCACCATGATTAAAAAACATCATTAGTTCTTTAATGAGAGAGAACTGAAGACACATATCTCAACACACTGAATCCCCTGCAGTTCATTTTGAGTCCTTAAAACAAATCATCTGGAGTTTTCACCACAGACTGTTTTCACCACAAACTGTATTCAGTCAATTTCTCCCTGTTTTTATAAAATTCTGACTTAAAGAGCCCTCTGCATGTCAGTATATACAGATAAATATTGAATAGAACCGATCCTTGTTGATAAGTAGAATGTTCTAGTTCCCACACTGGGAAAAAACCAGTTACTAACTACCTTTTAATTGTTAATAAATTATTAATAAGTTGTTAAATTATTAATACATTGTTAATAAATCATTGTAGCTTCTGAGATCAGTGGAGATTGCATCATGATGTATACAGATGCCAAATCTCTTTACCTTCTAATTTTAGTCATACCATTGGTGATCTAAAGAATATAGAACTTAATATTTTCTTGTTGAAGGTACTCTTAAATACATAAAGTTTGATGAACATGGATATTATTGTTTATTGTATCATAAAAATAGATGGTATTTAGAAATAGGACAATAAATTATACAGACAATAAGCATATTTTGAAAAGTTACTTGGAAAAGAATACATAAACAAAAATAAGTAAGCCTGTTTGAAACTCCTTGTTTAAAAATATAGAAAATGGGTAAAAAGGAAATAACAGTAAACCATAAAGTAAGATACTGTCAAGTACTTTTACGGTGTCAAAGCATAAACAGACTTCTGATGAATATAAAAATAATTCCCTGAATATCGTACATCAAAAACTGCCATCATCACAGTATAAATTCATGTGAAAACCTCAAGAGAGAATGCAACACACAAGAATGGCACCCTTAATGAACATGTTCTTAAATCATTTGGAGAAAGACAAACATCTTCAGTAAGAACACAGTCAAAATATAAACAAGGAATGCATACTTGTTTCATAAAAAAATTTAAAATAAATATCAAATTACCTTGCAACTAAAGGAAAGAAACTTGAAACAATGATGAGGGACTTCCCTGGAGGTACAGTGGTTAAGACTCCAGTCTTCCACAGTAGGAGCTAGGGTCTGATCCCTAGTAAGGGAACTATGATCCCACGTACTCCATGGCATGTTGAAAAAGTAAACACACACATACACATACACACATACACAATGATGAAACTCTATTAAATGGCCGTTAAATATAGCCCACCAGGTTCCTCTGTCCATGGGGATTCTCCAGGCAAAAATACTGGAGTGTGTTGCCATGCCCTTCTCCAGGGAATCTTTCCAATCCAGACATTGAACCCAGGTCTCCTGCATTGTAGGCAGATTCTTTACCATCTGAGCCACCAGGGAAGACCTCAATTAGCAAAGATACCTGAGAAAAGATATCCAGCATTGATAGTGGTCTGAGGACAATGGATTTTGATGCACTGCTAAGGACCCTGAAAATTTGTCAGGTTTTCCACAGGAAGGCAATGGCACCCCACCCCAGTACTTTTGCCTGGAGAATCCCATGGACGGAGGATCCTGGTAGGCTCCAGTCCATGGGGTCGCTAAGAGTCGGACACGACTGAGCGACTTCACTTTCACTTTTCACTTTCATGCATTGGAGAAGGAAATGGCAACCCACTCCAGTATTCTTGCCTGGAGAATCCCAGGGACGGGGGAGCCTGGTGGGCTTCCGTCTGTGGGGTCGCACAGAGTCGGGCACGACTGCAGCGACTTAGCAGCAGCAGTAGCAGCCACAGGTTATATGATAAGGTGTACAAAAATAAAAGTTCTCATAAATCACTTCTAGGAATTCATAAAATGTACTTAGATACTTGTTGTTTATTAAATATTGGTGAAAGCATTAGTCGCTCAGTAGTGTCCGACTCTTGGTACATCAGATAATCAAATAACTGGGGTTACTAGAAATATGCCCATTCCTATATATTTAATCTTAAAAAAATAATTTGATTCTGAATAAAGGATTTCACATGAAAATATTTAATTCAGCATTTTTCTTACATATAAAATCTGAAGTTTTCTATTGATCTCCCATTCTGTAGTTCTCACATTGGTGAATATATTATGACACATTAATATAATGTGGTCTCTAGAGGAGATGTTTCAACTTTATATAGTACATCATTAATATTGAAAGGTTGTTGCTAAACCACAAAAGATGTCAGGATTCTTGGCCTCCTTAGGAGAAGAATTCAATCCAGGTCCAGTGACGAGGCTGGATCGCTCAAAGCTTTTGCGTAATAAAGATATATTAAAAAATAAAACAGATAGAGAAAACTTCTGACATAGACATCAAAAGGGGACAGAAAGAGTGCCCCCCTGCTAGTCTTTAGCCAGATGTTATATAGCTACTGCTGCTGCTAAGTCGCTTCAGTCGTGTCCAACTCTGTGCGACTCCATAGACAGCAGCCCACCAGACTCTGCCATCCTGGGGATTCTCCAGGCAAGAGCACTGGAGTGGGTTGCCATTTCATTCTCCAATGCATGAAAGTGAAAAGTGAATGTGAAGTCACTCAGTCGTGTCTGACTCATAGCGACCCCATGCACTGCAGCCTACCAGGCTCCTCCGTCCATGGGATTTTCCAGGCAAGAGTACTGGAGTAGGTTGCCATTGCCTTCTTCATATATAGCTACTAGCAGTCTGCTAATTAGAGAAAGGGAATGTCTCAAAACTCAGAGAATGACACCAGGCCCCTCACCCACAAGATGCATTTTGAGATAACATTGGCACAAGGTGAGTCATCTTGGGCCATAAAAACATTGACGTGAATCTTGAAGAAAAGTAGATTTCTAGGAAAATATATAGTTTCATTAACATAGATTAGGAGAACAATATATGAGTAAAACATACTGGTTTGTCAAGTAGGTTCTGAGTCTTAGGTGAACCTACTTGTAGACAGAGTCTAGGATAAGTCCATAGTATATTAACACAGACAAACATAGTACATTAACATAGACAAACATTTCCATAAGAAAAATGCATTGGTTAGCTCAAGGTTTGAGAAAAGTTAAGTTCAGGTAGAGCCAGGTGTCATCATGGCAACAGAAAATTTTAAGAGAAATCTCCTTTTAACTTTATACAGAGAAAGGGAAAAAAAAAAAAAAAAATCTAACACTTGTTTGTTTCCCCCTGCCACTTAACAGAGATAAACATGCCTGACAGTTGTAGTCTATTTCCTCTGTTTGGAGACTCCTGGCCTTCCTGCCTGTTATCTTCTCAATATCAAATACATTCACATGTTCATGCACACATCGTCACATTTGAATGTATATTATATAGAGAAAGATGTCTGAAACATACAGCAGAGTTTTAGCTGGGGATATTTTTGAGTAGCAGTGTTGTTATTGTGTTAGTTGCTCAGTCATGTTCAATTCTTTGTGACTCATGGACTGTAGCCCACCAGGCTTCTCTATTTATGGGATTCCCCAGGCAAGAATGCTGGAGAATAGCAATGAGTTAGGCAATGGCAACCCACTCCAGTACTATTGCCTGGAAAATCCCATGGACGGAGGAGCCTGGTAGGCTGCAGTCCATGAGGTCGCTAAGAGTTGGACACGACTGAGCGACTTCACTTTCACTTTTCACTTTCATGCAGTGGAGAAGGAAATGGCAACTCACTCCAGTGTTCTTGCCTGGAGAATCCCAGGGACGGGGGGAGCCTGGTGGGCTTCCGTCTATGGGGTCGCACAGAGTTGGACACGACTGAAGAGACTTAGCAGCAGCAGCAGGCTAATTTTAAAAGCTTTTCTACTTTTAAATACTTTCTGAAATTATACAATAAATTTTTATAGATAAAAATTTTATCCTCTCACAAATATGTATAGGTAGTTCTTTTTAATATTTCTAGTAGTTCAGATGATAAAGACTATGCCTACAATGCAGGAGACCTGGGTTTTATCCTGGGCTGAGAAGATCCCCTGGAGAAGGAAATGGCAACCAACTCCAGTATTCTTGTCTGAAGAATTCCATGGACAGAGGAGCCTGGCAGGCTACAGTCTATGGAGTCTCAAAGACTTGGATACAACTGAGTGACTAACACTTCAAAGATATGCCATTGTGTTAGGTTTTAAAAGCAGACTGTAATTTTTTCTAAGCAATATGATTTATATACAACTCTAAAGAACTGTAGAAAATTTTTAAAGAGATGGTAGTACCAGGCCAACTGACCAGCCTCTTGAGAAATCTACAGATCAGGAAGAAACAGTTAGGACACGGGCCAACAGACTGGTTCCAAATCAGGAAAGGAGTATGTCAAGGCTGTATATTTTCACCATGCTTATTTAACTTCTATGCAGAGTACATCATGAGAAACACTGGGCTGGATGAAGCACAAGCTGGAATCAAGATCACCAGGAGAAATATCAATAACCTCAGACATGCAGATAATACCAGCTTTATGGCAGAAAGAAAAGAAGAACTAAAGAGCCTTTTGATGAAAGTGAAAGAGGAGAGTGAAAAAGTTGGCTTAAAATTCAACATTCAGAAAACTAAGATCATGGTATCATCACTTCATGGCAAATAGATGGGGAGACAATGGAAACAGTGAGTTTCCAAATAAACAGACTGAGTTTATTTTTTAGGGCTCCAAAATCACTGCTCCAAAAATGGTGACTGAAACCATAAAATTAAAAGATGCTTGCTCCTTGGGGAAAAAAAAAAAAAAAAAAAGTTATGACCAACCTAGACAGCATATTAAAAAGCAGAGATATGACTTTGCCAACAAAGGTCCGTCTAGTCAAAGCTATGTTTTTTCCAGTAGTCATGTATGGATGTGAGAGTTGGACTATAAAGAAAGCTGAGTGCCAAAGAATTGATGCTGTTGAACTGTGCTGTTGGAGAAGACTCTTTTTTTTTTTTTAACTTTACAATATTGTATTGGTTTTGCCATACATCCAAATGAATCTGCCACAGGTATACATGTGTTCCCCATCCTGAAACCCCCTCCCACCTCCTTCCCCCTACCATCCCTCTGGGTTGTCCCAGTGCACCAGCCCCAAGCATTCAGTACCGTGCATTGAACCTGGACTGGCAACTCATTTCATATATGATATTATACATGTTTCAATGCCATTCTCCCAAATCATCCCACCCTCTCCCTCTCCCACAGAGTCCAAAAGACTGGTCTATACATCAGTGTCTCTTTTGCTGTCTTGTAAACAGGGTTATTGTTACCATCTTTCTAAATTCCATATATATATACGTTAGTATACTGTATTGGTGTTTTTCTTTCTGGCTTACTTCACTCTGTATAGTAGGCTCCAGTTTCATCCACCTCATTAGAACTGACTCAAATGCATTCTTTTTAATGGCTGAGTAGTACTCCATTGTGTATATGTACCACAGCTTTCTTATCCATTCATCTGCTGGTGGACATCTAGGTTGCTTTCATGTCCTGGCTATTATAAACAGTTCTGCGATGAACATTGGGATACACATGTCTCTTTCAATTCTGATTTCCTCAGTGTATATGCCCAGCAGTGGGATTGCTAAATCATAAGGCAGTTCTAGTCACAGTTTTTTAAGGAATTTCCACACTGTTCTCCATAGTGGCTGTACTAGTTTGCATTCCCACCAACAGTGTAAGAGGGTTCCCTTTTCTCCACACCCTCTTTGGAGAAGACTCTTGAGAGTCCCTTGGACTGCAAGGAGATCCAACCAGTTCATCCTAAAGGAAACCAGCCCTAAATATTCATTGGAAGGACTGATGCTGAAGCTGAAGCTCTAATACTTTGGCCACCTGATGCAAAGAGCTGACTCATTTGAAAAGACCCTGATGCTGGGAAAGATTGAGGGCAGCAGGAGAAGAGGGTGATAGAGGATCAGATGGTTGGATGGCATCACTGACTCAATGGACATGGGTTTTGGTGGACTCCAGGAGTTGGTGATGGACAAGGAGTCCTGGCATGTTGCAATCCATGGGGTCACAAAGAGTCGGACATGCCTGAGCGACTGAACTGAACTGAATTTATACACAGATGAAACATACAGCAGAATTATGAAAGATTAATTTCTTTTATATTCTTTAACTTTTCAAGTGTTATCAATTCAAAATTTGAAAGATGTTATAAAATGAAGCTCATAAGAAAATTTTCCCTCAAAGTTGGTTAACTAGAATAACAACTCAATATAAATAGTCTACACTTTATCTGAAATCCATAAAACATTACATTGTAATCACATTTATTTCAAAGCAGATACATAAGAAATTTTGTGATTTTATAGAAACATTGCCAAACATTGATTTCCAGAATCACATGATGAGAAATCTTGCTGAGGTTATTTTCCTTTTTTTATTAGCAGATCGTTATTTGGATCTCTGACATTTGGAATTATCAACAACTGTATTGAATTCTGCATCACGTATTTACAGTGTTCCAGGAAGTCACTGAAAATACAAAGCGACAGAAACCAAACATCATGTTATATCCAACAGGATTATTTAAATAATGAATAAAGCACATAAATTTCAAACCAAAAGAAGTCTCATTAGCCACAGCAACACACAGGGCTGATCTGCTTTAGTTTTCTGTGACGCATTTTGTGCTAATGGACTAAAATAGTCCTCAACTTAATTACAAGGTTTTCAGTGGATTACAGCATTCTTGTGTCATTGGACAAATTAAATTGGCCTATTTAAAACACTTACAGTATTCATTAGATATCCGAGGATTACTCAGTCTTGACAACTTTGGATAGTCTAACTATAAAGTGTTTTTTTTTTTTTTTCCTGACATTCTGAAGTAGAGTGACAGTGATATGAAAGTAAAGAATACACTGAACACTCATTGTTTTCTTTGTGGTTATTTCTTGAAGGATAGTGATTTTTTTCTTCTGCATTATTTTTTTCTTAGTTAATATATATATCGTTTGGGGTAAAGAGTACCCCAATGTATCATAAGGGCAGGTTGCTTCTGCTAAGTCTGCTGCTAAGTCACTTCAGTCATGTCCGACTCTGTGCGACCCCATAGATAGCAGCCCACCAGGCTCCCCCTTCCCTGGGATTCTCCAGGCAAGAACACTGGAGTGGGTTGCCATTTCCTTCTCCAATGCATGAAAGTTTAAAGTGAAAGGGAAGTCACTCAGTCGTGTCTGACTCTCAGCGACCCCAAGGACTGCAGCCCACCACGCTCCTCCGTCCATGGGAGTTTCCAGGCAAGAGTACTAGAGTGCGTTGCCAGTGCCTTCTCCGACATATCATATGGGCAGGCCTTCTGGCTTTCTTCATTTTATTTCAGCCTATGTGGATAATTTTTTTTACCAATTTAGTGTTTATAAGATTTGTTATTTCTTTTCTGTATTTTTTTGCCTCATGATTTGACGGATCTTAGTTCCTTTGGCCAAAGATTGAACCCAGTCCTCCGCAGTGAGATCCTGGAGTCCTAACCACCAAGGAAATCCCTAGAAGATATAGTCTTTCAAAAACATTTGAAGTGAATAATGTAATTTTTTACAATCTTTATATAATCAGAACAAATGCCAAGAAGCAAAATGAGATATTTGAATTTTGAAACAAAATTTTTAACACAATTCTTTTGTATTCTTAACATTTATGTGTGCTTTTATTTAAAGTAAACTATTAGTAAATCTGAAAGTCTTCCTCTCATAAAAAAAATCCTGGCATTAAAATTGGCAAATATTACTCTTCTTATCTTGCTTTTGACATATACACGTTAAAATATGTTAGTAGAACAGCAGGAAAACCACTAGTTAAAACTGCTGATATAAAAGTGTGATTTCCTGAGAGTTTTCAGGTAAATCAGGAGTTCCATGCAAACTGAATTGGTTTAAAGGAGGATAATAGAGGAGGTGCTGACTCCTGACAACTTCCCCACAGTGAGGAAGTGCTGGTCTGCCATTCTAAGGAATGGGCATGGTATTTCTTTGAGTCCGTCAAATATCAAATTTCTATTTTTAAAGACATTTTAATATGTTCAATAGCTGAACATTTTTTAATGGAAAATGTGGATTTTCAAGATTATTTTTAATGAGATAATTAGCCAAGTGGGGAAAATACTCTATTTTGAAAATGGAAAATAAACTGCAAATGAACTTTATTAATTTTAAGAGTGTTTGCTGATACTACTATATTGTAAAGTAATTAGCCTCCAATAAAAATAAATGATTTTTTAAAAAGCCTTCTGATATAAAAGAAAACATTTAATTTTGCATGTCTATTCTATAATTTCATCAAAAAATCAAGAGTGTTCCAGAAAAACATCTATTTCTGCTTTATTGACTATGCCAAAGCCTTTGACTGTGTGGATCACAATAAACTGTGGAAAATTCTTAAAGAGATGGGGATACCAGATCACCTGACCTGCGTCTTGAGAAATCTATATACAGGTCAGGAAGCAACAGTTAAAACTGGACATGGAACAACAGACCGATTCCAAATAGTAAAAGGAGTACGTCAAGGCTGTATATTGTCACCCTGCTTATTTAACTTCTATACAGAGTAGTACATCATGAGAATGTACGCTGTGCTAAAAGAAGCACAAGCTAGAATCAAGATTACTGTAAGAAATATCAATAACCTCAATTATGCAGATAACACCACACTTATGGCAATAACTGAACAGGAACTCAAAAGCCTCTTGATGAAAGTGAAAGAGGGGAGTGAAAAAGTTGGCCTAAAGCTCAGCATTCAGAAAACTAAGATCATGGCATATGATCCCATCACTTCATGGGAAATAGATGGGGAAACAGTGTCAGACTTTATTTTTGGGGCCTCCAAAATCACTGCAGATGGTGACTGCAGCCATGAAATTAAAAGACGCTTACTCCTTGGAAGAAAAGTTATGACCAACCTAGATAGCATATTCAAAAGCAGAGACATTACTTTGCCAACAAAGGTCTGTCTAGTCAAGGCTATGGTTTTTCCTGTGGTCATGTATGGATGTGAGAGTTGGACTGTGAAGAAAGCTGAGCACTGAAGAAATGACACTTTTTAACTATGGTATTGGAGAAGACTCTTGAGAGTCCCTTGGATTGCAAGGAGATCCAACCAGTCCATTCTGAAGATCAGCTCTGAGTGTTCTTTGGAAGGAATGATGCTAAAGCTGAAACTCTAGTACTTTGGCCACCTCATGCGAAGAGTTGACTCATTGGAAAAGACCCTGATGTTGGGAGGGATTGGGGGCAGGAGGAGAAGGGGACAACAGAGGATGAGATGGCTGGATGGCATCACAGACTCGATGGACGTGAGTCTAAGTGAATTCCGGGAGTTGGTGATGGACAGGGAGGCCTGGCGTGCTGCGATTTATGGGGTAACAGAGTCAGACACGACTGAGTGACTGAACTGAACTGATTCTATAATTTATCATCTTAGTAGATTCTGACATGTTCTATTATTTTCTTTTATTTTTTGGTGTTTGGCTATATCATATCATGTACAAATAATGAAAAAACATGTTCTCTTGTTTTTGATAGATGTGCCTCTTACTTTTTGTCATACTGCTTTGCCAACCCTCCCCAAAATTAAAGCAAAAAATGCAAATGAATTCATGTGTTCTCCTTTTCTTTATTTCCTACATTTTATTGTGAAAGACATCTTTGGAGATTTTGAAGATTAAGTCCAACTGAAATTGTGAATTAATGTTTTACATTTAAAGGAAAAAATTTAAATTATTGTACACTAATCCTGCTTCCCTCAGAAATTGATTTGTAATTTAACTTGTGCACTGGTAATTTAAATATCTGTTTGTAACCTACTCTTAATAAAAATGCTCTTATTTTATCTCTTGATTCTGAGAATAATTCAAGTTTGTTGGACAATCATGCAAATATTACAGAAAGGTAGTTAGGAGAAAGCAATACTACTTATTAGCATGTTAAAAACAAATTGGCATGATAATGTATAAATTTAACTCTTTTCTATCAGATACCCATATACATAGGACTTTCAAACAATGGGATTTTTATATTTAAGTTGTTTGTATATTACTGTTTTAATATAGCTATATATTGTGGACACATAGCTATACAAACAAAACATAAACTTACATCACCATTTAATTACCAAGTTGCTTTCATTTGTGTGGATGTGCTCTGTGCTCAGTCACTCAGCTCTGTCTGAATCTTTGTGGCCCCATGGACTGCAGCCTGTCCATGCAATTTTCCAGGCAAGAATACTGAAGTGGATTGCCATTTTCTACTCTAAGGGATTTTCCCAACCCAGGGCTCAAACCCACATCTCCTATGTCTTGTACATTGGCAGGTGGATTCTTTACCACTGCACCATCTGGGAATACCCTATGTATGGATAGATCATGTTCATTTTTTAAGCTCAAAATTCAAATATTCATATCATATCATTTTGAACTTTGGCTCCTATAAAATATATTTATATTTCTCTTTCTCTTGTTCTTTCTTGCCTCTCTCTGACTCTGTCTCTGTCTGTCTATCGGTGTCTACACACACACACACACACACACACACACAATGATACAGAAACCACCCAGGTTCAGAAAGAACACAAACAAGAGTTGTAGGTTAGTTGGTTACTTCATAATGGCCTGAGTGGTGATGTGGAGGCAGAATCTGAGACTTACTATCCACATAACTGAAGTGGAAAACACTCACACATTCACATGAGCTATAAGAAAGAGCAATAATTGAGTATAAACAGGAACAATTGAATGCATTTAGTAACAGAAAAAAATGTTTAGCCTGTTATCTGGAAGATTCACTTCAACCTATTTTCACCTAAAAGACATAAGGCTAGTTTTAACTATTATGACTACAATTACTCTACTCTCTGTTGTTTGGTCACTAAGTCATGTCTGTCTCCTTGTAACCAAGCTTCCCTGTCCTTCACTATCTCCCAGAGTTTGCTCAAACTCAAGGCCATTGAGTCTGATGCCATCCAACCATCTAATCCTCGGTTGCTTCCTCCTCCTCCCTCCCTCAATCTTTCCCAGCATCAGTGTCTTTCCCATTGAGTCTACTTTCTGTACAATGAGAAATATTGGCTTAATTATATAATTTAAATTTAGACTAGTTTTGGTTGACAGAAAAGGCAATGGCACCCCACTCCAGTACTCTTGCCTGGAAAGTCCCATGGATGGAGGAGTCTTGGTGGGCTGCAGTCCATGGGGTCGCGAAGAGTGGGACACGACTCAGTGACTTCCCTTTCACTTTTCACCTTCATGCATTGGAGAAGGAAATGGCAACCCACTCCAGTGTTCTTGCTTGGAGAATCCCAGGGACAGTGGAGTCTCGTGGGCTGCCATCTATGGGGTTGCACAGAGTCAGTCACGACTGAAGTGACTTAGCAGCAGCAGCAGTTTTGCTTGAATCTATCAGAAAAAGGAAAAATTCAGTAAGTTATAAAAAATAACATACTTATTACATTTGGTTGCAATGTTAAATTACTAATATATAACTAAAGCATATAAAACACCCATGACTGAGAGTGGGAGATAGAATAGAAAGACCTTTTTCATCAGGTATTTCTTAAAGCAAGTCTTAGATCATAGGACTAAATATAGAGACTGAGCATGGAAAATTCAGTAACAAGAACATTAAGAAACAAATTTGTGGAAAAGGAACAGGACTTTACTGTTGAAAAAATAATTCTCTGATATCAAAGGACTAAATATAAAGACTGAGCATGGAAAATTCAGTAACAGAACATTAAGAAACAAAATTTGTGGAAAAGGATCAGGACTTTACTGTTGAAAAATTAATTCTCTGATATCATTATTAAAGAGGAAGGAAGAGAACTGTAAGAATTTGACACTGCTTTTGATAATATAAACCAAAGAAAATATAAAAATTAAAGAAAGAAAAAGAAGTTAAGCCATTTGTTTATAAATTTTACATATATTTTAGAGTATCTCCTGCTCTCTTATGGATCCTGCTACTGATTAAGAGTTAATCAGTGAGCAAAACAGACAACTGACCAAATGGCTTCCACATGGAACTTGCACTCTGGTGAAAGAGAAAACCAATAAGCACACACCCAATACACATGTCTTGTGATGATACCTGGTAGGGAGATCTATGGGTGGAAGATGTAGCAATTTTATACAGGACAGGAAGAGACATCTTCTGCTAAGGCAATATTTGCTTCAAAATCTGAAGGAAGTGACAGTCATGCTGATGGTGTTCAAGGGAAGTGCTGAGATCCTGGGATGAGTGGGCACTCGAAGTGTTTGGGAAACAGTTAAGAGCCCAGTGTGTTTAAGGAGAAATAGTTGGAGAATAGTAGAGAGGAGAGGTAGAGAGATGGGTCAGAGGGGTTGTGGTCAGTATAGACCATTGGAGGTGCCTCTTAGGCATCCCTTCATCCATCAGAGATTCCCAAATTTGGTTACATATTGCAATCTTCTGAGGAGTTTGCGAAACCATGGTTGCCTCAGATGGGTCTTGGGTGACTTGGCAACTGGAAATTTAAAAGTAAATTCCTCAAGTGATTATAATTTGCAGTCAAGAAAGGACCACTGGTTTAAAAATAGGGAAGATGGGGAATCCAATAAAGGGAAGTAAGGTGGAATTAAAGAAAATCAAGGGAGAGTGATGTTTGGAAGTCAGGAGAAGAATGTGGTTTGAAAAGGGAGAAGAGTTAGGTTTGTTAACTGCTGCCCTTCCTGAATTGGAGAAGGAAATGGCAGCCCACTCCAGTGTTCTTGCCTGGAGAATCCCAGGGATGGGGGAGCCTGGTGAGCTTCCGTCTGTGGGGTCGCACAGAGTCGGACACGACTGAAGCGACGCAGCAGCAGCAGCAGCAGCCCTTCCTGATTCCAGCAAGATGAAAATGATTCAGCTACTGGAACAATCAAAGTAGGAATCAATAAAATGCTCATAAGATGTTTATTTGACTTGTAGGATTCCTATGTTGGGTGCATATATATTTATAATTGTTATATCTTCTTATTGGATTGATCCCTTGATCATTATGTCCTTCATTGCCTCTACAGTCTTTGTTTTAAAGTCTATTTTATCTTATATGACTATTCCTACTTCCACTTTCTTTTGATTTCCTTTTGCATGGAGTATTTTTTCTAGACTCTCACTTTCAATCTGTATATGTCCCTAGGTCTTAGGTGAGTCTCTTGTAGACAGCATATATAGGGGTCTTGTTTTTGTGTTCATTCATGCAATCTGTATCTTTTGCTTGGAGCATTTAGTCCATTTACATTTAAGATAACTATTGATATGTATGATTCTATTGCCATTTATTTTATTGTTTGGATTTTGGATTTGTAGTCCTTTTCTTTCTCTTGTGTCTCCTGTCTAGAGAAGTCCCTTTGATATTTGTCATAAAGTTGATATGGTGGTGCTGAATTCTGTCAATTTTTGCTTGTCTGTAAAGTTTTTGATTTTTCCTTTGAATCTGAGTGAGATCCTTGCTGGATAGAGTAATCTTGGTTGTAGTTTTTTTTGTTTGTTTGTTTGTTTTTGTCCCCTTTCATCACTTTAAGCATATCCTGCTACTCTCTTCTGGCCTGCAGAGTTTCTGTTGAAAGATCAGCTCTTAGCCTTTTGGGGACCCCCTTGTATGTCATTTGTTGCTTTCCCTTGCTGCTCTTAATATTTGCTCTTTATGTTAAGCTTTTGTTAGTTTGACTAATATGAATTTTTATGTGTTTCTCCTCGGGTTTATCCTGTATGGGACTCTGTGCTTCCAGGACTTGGAGGACAATTTCCTTTCCCATGTTAGGGAAATTTTCTGCTATAATCTTCTCAAATAATTTCTCATATATTTCTTTTTGTCTTCTTTTTCTGGGAATTGTGTAATTTGAATGTTAGTGCATTTAATGTCCCAGAGATCACTGAGGCTGTCCTCCTTTCTTGTTATTCCTTTTTCTTTATTCTGCTCTGCTTTGGTTATTTCGACCATTCTATCTTCCAGCTTACTTATCCATTCTTATACTTCAGTTATTCTGCTACTTATTCCCTCTAATGTATTTTTAATATCAGTTATTGTATTGTTCATTGCTGATTGCCTATTCTTTAAGGCTTCTAGCTCTTTGTTAAACATTTCTCATATCTTCTCAGTCCATGCCTCCAGTCTGTTTATCTGTGCCTCCATTTTATTTCCAAGATTTTCAATCGTCTTTACTACATTACTCTGAATTCTTTTTCTGGTAGACTACTTATTTTCTCTTCATTTGTTTTGTCTTATGTGTTTTTACCATGTTCCTTCATCTTCTGCATGTCTCTTTGTCTTTTAATTTTGTTTAATTTATTGTGTTTAGGGTCTTCTACCTGCAGGCTGGAAGGTTGTTGTTTCTCTTAACTGTGAAGACTGCTCATCATGGGTGGGGTTGGACCAGTGCCTTGTGAATGCCACTGAGGGGACTCATTGAGGGGACTTGTGTCTGTGTTCTGGTGTATGGAGCTGGATCTTATCTCTCTGAAAAGTAATGCCATGTCCAGTGGTGTGTCTATGACTTGGTATGGCTTTGGGCAGTCTTTCAGCTAATAGATATGTTTATATTTCTGTTTTACTAAAGGTTTGGTATGAGGCATCTGGCATTGGAGCTTGCTGGCCTTTTGGTGGGGTTGGTCTTAAGTTTTGAGATAGAGGCCTTTGGGAGAGCTCTCACTTATTAATGTCCCATAGGGTTAGGAGTTCTCTGATGGCCCAAAGTCCTGGATATAGGCCTCCTACCTTGGGGGTTCAAGTCAAATCCCTTACTGTAGCACCAAGATGTCACCAGCCACATAACACAGAAGACAAAAACCCCAAGACTAATGGTGAGACTACACTAAATGCCAAGGACACCTAAAGAGATTCACACAATTACAAAGAGAAAAGAAGGAGAAAAAAAAGAAAACAGGAGTAAAAAAATAGAGAAATTAAGCCAATAATCAAACCACTAAGTGAAAATGAATACTAAAAATTATACTTGCAAAAAATACAAAATAAAAAACATGAAAAAAAATGCAATATAACTAAGCAGTGTTGTAACAATAGGGAAAAATGAATTTATTTTAAAATAAGGTGTTTTAGAAAGGAAAAAAGTAGGTTAAAAAATAAAAATTAAGGGAATGACAAAGAAAGAACACATTTAGAACAATATGAAAAAATAGAAAAATGGGGGTGGAAAATTATCTAGAGAATGGTAATAAGAAGAATGTCCATGTGACTCTTCCATTTACCTGTTCTAATCAATTTTCCTACTCATAAAGTCTTCCAATATTTCTATGAAGGTCTCTGGACCTGTTGTGGGCAGTGTGGGGTCAGCTCAGACTCAGGTCTTTCCTTGCTCTAGCTTGTACTTTCTTTCAAAGTCTACAATTTCCCCTAAAGTTCACAGTGTCTGGCTAATTGTGGGGATTTAATCCACTGTACCTATGCTCCAGGGTTGACTTCTCCTTCTCTCTTTTGCTCACTCAGCCCCTGGTGTTCTGCTTCAATTTTGGGCCCACCTCTGCTTGCAGGTTGCTCTTCAGTGTCTGTTCTCCATCCAAACATGAGCACCTGAACGTAGAGGCTGATTAGAGCTCACGTGCTCAGTTGTGTTGGGGCGAGGAAGGAGAAGCAGACATAGTTAGGGTATGTGTGGAATGCTAACTGTGGCTGGGACCTGTGGGAGGTTGCCACAGTCTCAGGTGGATTGTGAACTTCCCCATGGGAGCTGGTTGCAAAGCTGTGGGATCCTTGGCAGAGTCAAGCTGCTCAGGCTCCCAGGGAAATGTGAGCAGTGACCCACATCCACTAACAGATTGGCAGTAGCTGTGATCCCTGGGGTCCCTGTCTTCCACCTCTGGCACTTACACAGGTTTTCTACCTCGGGAGATGCAGACTACAGCCAGCTCGTCCCCCTTTGACATTCACTAAGGCAGGGTTCTTTGTTCTACTAGTGTGTGATGTTAGAGTACTCCCACAGGAATGATCTTGTGCTTCTCTTGTTGTCCCAGACTTCTCCCTGGACTCCCTCAGCTGTGTCACACTAGCTCTTTCAGGATGTCTTTACTGTGATCAACCTCAGTTCTCTCCCTGAGGTCCAATTCCTGAACCCTTAGCCTGAATACCCAGACCCACTCACTGTGGGTGGGCGTGACAATGTGAGCCACTTCTTGGCTGGGAAATGCTCTTTGATAAAAATTTCTGCTGTGAATTTTCTGCCTTGCCTTTAGAGCACTTGTTGTTGCTCCTCTGAGGTGTGGGAAGCTTTCCCCAGCCCTGCCTGTGAGGGGGTTTCCCAGTGTGTTGAAACATTTCCTTCTTCATGACTCCCTCCCCTGGGTGCATCCTTTGGGAGATGCATCCTCATTTGTCTCCCTTTTTATCTTTATCTTTTGCCGTACCTCATTCTGAGGAGATTGGCTTGCCCTTTTGGAAGTCTGGGGTCCTCTGGGGTCCTAGTGTTCAGAAGGTGTTCTATTGGAGTTGTTCCACATGCAGATGAGTTTTTGATGGGTTTGCAAGGGTAGGATATAATCTCTCCATCTTATTCCTCTACAGTCTTGAAGGTCTCTCTTCAGATTTTCTTAATCTAAGTGAAATAAAAACAGAGTCCCAGTTGGAAGTAAGGGTGTGAAAGTGTTACAGTTTTGACAGCTTGGAGACTGGGGGAATATTGATTTGAGCTTTTGGTCAGCAAGTTAATGTGATACTGGCCAACTAGAATGCATGCCTCTCTCCAGACACTGACCTGCTTGTTTTCTTTTAGTTTAAAAACATATCCATATATAGAGTTCTTCCTAATCACATCATTTTAAGCTGCATAACACTGCCTTGAATGGATTTACCCAAATCTATTCCAAAGTATCAAAGAGAACTGTTTTCAGGACTTTTCTGCCAAAACTAATGCCACATCTCATAGTTTTGAACATATGTCACTTTGCATTTTTGCAAGTATTTATTTAGGAGTTTGCTGGCTAAAGGATAAATGCATATATCCTCTTGCTCACTTGTTTTTCCTTAATATTTGCACTACATCAGAGCATTAAATGCAGTCCTAGAAAATATCATAAAAATAAAGACAGGTACTTCCATAAATTTATGGAACTTCATGTAGCCACTGAAAACTCCTCAGCAAGCCAATCAATATTCTCTTATTTTCTCTTGAAACCTATTATACCACTCCTTAATGGCACCCCACCCCAGTACTTTTGCCTGGAAAATCCCATGGATGGAGGATCCTGGTGTAGGCTCCAGTCCATGGGGTCGCTAAGAGTTGGACACAACTGAGCGACTTCACTTTCACTTTTCACTTTCATGCATTGGAGAAGGAAATGGCAACCCACTCCAGTATTCTTGCCTGGAGAATCCCAGGGACGGGGGAGCCTGGTGAGCTTCTGTCTATGGGGTCGCACAGAGTCAGACATGACTGAAGTGACTTAGCAGTAGTAGCAGTACAAGTCTTCTCCCTTAGCAAGGAATGAAGGCCATTCTCTAGATAGGAACCTTCTGCTCCTATATCTAAAAATCCTACATGGATCTGTTTTTAATGTAATTGGGGAGGGGTTCCTCTTCTACTATATCAGAAGCCATTCATTATCAAGTATCACTCTAGGATTTAGTACACATTTTTCAGTTGCATCAGCATTGAAGGCTGTTGAGGAGTTAACATATAAAAACTACCTCCCTGGACTTTCCAGCACTTTTCTCATAGTCTTTTTAGTGTCTTTGTTAGCTTCTTTTTCTTGACTAGATGTGTCAGAGTTCTCCAGTGCTTAGTTGGTCACTCTTCTCTCTTCGTTATATATATATATATATATATATATATATTTTTTTTTTTTTTTTCTTCTAAATTGAGTCATCTGTATCCCTGGCTTCACTTGCTGCACAAATGCTGGCTTGTGACACTTTGAGCTGAACAGCCACATTTCTAGATCATATGGGTTTCTCTTCACTGCACTTACAGTGGTTGCTGAAGACCACAGCTCAAATCCTGCACCCATTTTTCTATTTCTGAATTTTTTTATGTTTTTGGGTTTTTAAAGGATTTTAACTATATAAAAATAAATGTTTAGAAGAATACACTGTGACCCTATATGGTTCACAAAGCCTCAAATGTTTACTATTCAGCTTTTTATAGACAAAATATGACAACCTCTGTTTCAGATGACTCAAAGTCTCCTAGAAATCAGCTAAGACCAAATCATAGTCTGTATCTTCTTTCTTCCTAAACCATGTTCCCTCAGTGAATGACATTATTCACTTATGTATGTAAATCTAAACTCTAGTGCTCCTGCCTACATAGCTTTACTTCCGGTGTCCAGTCTATCATTCTCTTGTCAATTCTTAAGCATCCTGAAATCCATATACTAGTGTTTATGTATTTTGTTGTCATCCTCCTAGTCCATTATGTCACCATGTCACTGTAGCCTCTGTCCAACTTGCCCCCTCCTGCCCTTGACATGGGTTCTAGAATCACAGTTCCTCAGGAAATCTTGGCCATTTAACCATGCTTAATACCCTTCCATGGCCTTCACTTTAGTGTAGGATTTTGAAGAGACTCACATGGTTGTCCCACATGCTGTGGTGACCTAGCACTTGTATACATTGCAGCTTCCCCCGAACCACCTGCCCTTCCTTCTCTTACTCCAGACATGCTAGCTTTTCTCCTACAGCCTCATTATTAGACCATCTCCCTCCCAGCACAGGGCATCTCTGTGGGTGAGTTTCTGTGCCCGAAACCTTCCCACAGCAACATCCCTCTTTGATTATTGAGCTTAACCCATTAGATTGTACCTCATGCCCTCTCTAGGTCAGGTTCCATTTTAATATGCTATCCTTCAATGTCCCTCTGTGTGACACTGGGCTGAGGTGAATCCCCTCCACATGGTGACTTTCTTGAAAGGAGATATATCCACTGTTTACCTTGTATACCCAGAACTTAGTACTGAGTCTGATAATTATCCCAGAGAGAAAAAATATGTCATTGATGAGTGGACTGAGTCTCTGATAAGCTTTATTACATTAAAGTCAGTGAAAGATGATATTTCATTAAAAAATGATTATATAAAATAGACTACTAATTTTTGAATCAGTTCTAATGAGGTGGATGGAACTGGAGCCTATTATACAGAGTGAAGTAAGCCAGAAAGAAAAACACAAATACAGTATACCAACGCATATATATGGAATTTAGAAAGATGGTAACAATCACCCTGCTTATGAGACAGCAAAAGAGACACTGATGTATAGAACAGACTTTTGGACTCTGGGACCGGGAGAGGGTGGGATGATTGGGGAGAATAGCATTGAAATATGTATAATATCATATCTGAAACGAGTCAGTCCAGGTACGATGCCCTATAACAGATACCTGGGACTGGAGCACTGGGATGACCTGGAGGGATGGTGTGGGGAAGGGGAAAGGGAGGAGGGTTCAGGATGGGGAACACGTGTATTCTGGTGGCGGATCCATCTCGATGTAGAGTAAAAGTAATACAATATTGTAAAGTTAAGCAAAATAAAAAATAAAAAAAAATAAAATAAAATAGACTACTAATTTTTAAAAGAAAATTAGTTATTTGTCTCATTTTTAATTAAAATAAATACAGGAAGATGAAATATTTCATGTGAGGTAAAATGCTAGGAAGCATTGTATTTATGTATGGGTTTCTAAGCATGATCCCAAAGGCTGACATAAAAAGGAAATAATAAAGAAATTTGAGTTTATTAACATTAAAATACACACTTTTGCCTGGAAAAGACTATAATTGATGTTAAAAATAAATATCAGAAAATATACCATAAGACAGAATGTTACTAGTCTTCAATCCTATAAAATTCCATTGCCATCGTTTGTTACATGTGTTTCAGGTGAAATCCTAGTAAATATAGATTGCTGTGTTTTTCTATGTAGCATCATGCCTATTTAGCATTCATTTGAATATCAATTTAAATTAAATTTATCAATTAATCATGAAGAATAAATAAAGACTGAATCAATATGTTTGTGGGAATGCAAACTAGTATAGCCACTATGGAGAATAGTGTGGAGATTCCTTAAAAAACTGGAAATAGAACTGCCTTAAGGTGCGATGGCTGTGCTTTGCTGGAGCAGTTGGGAAGAGATACCCCACGCCCAAGGTAAGAGAAACCCAAGTAAGAGAGTAGGTCTTGCAAGAGGGCATCAGAGGGCAAATACACTGAAACCATACTCACAGAAAACTAGTCAATCTAATCACACCAGGACCACAGCCTTGTCTAACTCAATGAAATTAAGCCATGCCCGTGGGGCAACCCAAGATGGGCGGGTCATGGTGGAGAGATCTGACAGGGTGTGGTCCGCTGGAGAAGGGAATGGCAAACCACTTCAGTATCCTTGGCTTGAGAACCCCATGAACAGTATGAAAAGGCAAAATGATAGGATACTGAAAGAGAAACTCCCAGGTCAGTAGGGGCCCAATATGCTACTGAAGATCAGTGGAGAAATAACTCCAGAAAGAATGAAGGGATGGAGCCAAAGCAGAAAGAATACCCAGCTGTAGATGTGTCTGGTGATAGAAGCAAAGTCCGATGCTGTAAAGAACAATATTGCATAGGAACCTGGAATGTAAGGTCCATGAATCAAGGCAAATTGGAAGTGGTCAAACAAGAGATGGCAAGAGTGAATGTTGACATTCTAGGAATCAGCGAACTAAAAAGGACTGGAATGGGTGAATTTAACTCAAAGGACCATTATATTTACTACTGTGGGCAGGAATCCCTCAGAAGAAACGGAGTGGCCATCATGGTCAACAAGAGTCCGAAGTGCAGTACTTGGATGCAATCTCAAAAACGACAGAATGATCTCTGTTCGTTTCCAAGGCAAACCATTCAATGTCACAGTAATCCAAATCTATGCCCCAACCAGTAACGCCGAAGAAGCTGAAGTTGAAAGGTTCTATGAAGACCTATAAGACCTTTTAGAACTAACACCCCAAAAAGATGTCCTTTTCATTCTAGGGGACTGGAATGCAAAAGTAGGAAGTCAAGAAACACCTGGAGTAACAGGCAAATTTGGCCTTGGAATACGGAATGAAGCAGGGCAAAGACTAACAGAGTTTTGCCAAGAAAATCCACTGGTCATAGCAAATACCCTCTTCCAACAACACAAGAGAAGACTCTATACATGGACATCACCAGATGGTCAACACCGAAATCAGATCGATTATATTTTTTGCAGCCAAAGATGGAGAAGGTCTATACAATCAGCAAAAACAAGACCAGGAGCTGACTGTGGCTCAGACCATGAACTCCTTATTGCCAAATTCAGACAGAAATTGAAGAAAGTAGGGAAAACTACTAGACCATTCAGGTATGACCTAAATCAAATCCCTTATGATTATACAGTGGAAGTGAGAAATAGATTTAAGGGCCTAGATCTGATAGATAGAGTGCCTGATGAACTATGGAATGAGGTTTGTGACATTGTACAGGAGACAGGGATCAAGACCATCCCCATGGAAAAGAAATGCAAAAAAGCAAAATGGCTGTCTGGGGAGGCCTTGCAAATAGCTGAGAAAAGAAGAGAAGCGAAAAGCAAAGGAGAAAAGGAAAGCTATAAACATCTGAATGCAGAGTTCCAAAGAATAGCAAGAAGAGATAAGAAAGCCTTCTTCAGCGATCAATGCAAAGAAATAGAGGAAAACAACAGAATGGGAAAGACTAAGGATCTATTCAAGAAAATCAGAGATACCAAAGGAACATTTCATGCAAAAATGGGCTCGATAAAGGACAGAAATGGTATGGACCTAACGGAAGCAGAAGATATTAAGAAGAGATGGCAAGAATACACAGAAGAACTGTACAAAAAAAGAGCTTCACGACCCAGATAATCATGATGGTGTGATCACTGACCTAGAGCCAGACATCCTGGAATGTGAAGTCAAGTGGGCCTTAGAAAGCATCACTATAAACAAAGCTAGTGGAGGTGATGGAATTCCAGTGGAGCTATTCCAAATCCTGAAAGATGATGCTGTGAAAGTGCTGCACTCAATATGCCAGCAAATTTGGAAAACCCAGCAGTGGCCACAAGATTGGAAAAGGTCAGTTTTCATCCCAATCCCAAAGAAAGGCAATACCAAAGAGTGCTCATACTACCGCACAATTGCACTCATCCAACACGCTAGTAAAGTAATGCTCAAAATTCTCCAAGCCAGGCTTCAGCAATATGTGAACCGTGAACTTCCTGATGTTCAAGCTGGATTTAGAAAAGGCAGAGGAACCAGAGATCAAATTGCCAACATCCGCTGGATCATCGAAAAAGCAAGAGAGTTCCAGAAAAACATCTATTTCTGCTTTATTGACTATGCCAAAGCCTTTGACTGTGTAGATCATAATAAACTGGAAAATTCTGAGAGAGATGGGAATACCAGACCACCTGACCTGCCTCTTGAGAAATCTGTATGCAGGTCAGGAAGCAACAGTTAGAACTGGACATGGAACAACAGACTGGTTCCAAATAGGAAAAGGAGTACGCCAAGGCTGTATATTGTCACCATGTTTATTTTACTTATATGCAGAGTACATCATGATCAATGCTGGACTGGAGGAAGCACAAGCTGGAATCAAGATTGCCGGGAGAAATATCAATAACCTCAGATATGCAGATGACACCACCCTTATGGCAGAAAGTGAAGAGGAACTAAAAAGCCTCTTGATGAAAGTGAAAGTGGAGAGTGAAAAGGTTGGCTTAAAGCTCAACATTCAGAAAACGAAGATCATGGCATCTGGTCCCATCACTACATGGGAAATAGATGCAGAAGCAGTGGAAACAGTGTCAGACTTTATTTTTCTGTGCTCCAAAATCACTGCAGATGGTGACTGCAGCCATGAAATTAAAAGACGCTTACTCCTTGGAAGGAAAGTTATGACCAACCTAGATAGCATATTCAAAAGCAGAGACATCACTTTGCCAACAAAGGTTTGCCTAGTCAAGGCTATGGTCTTTCCTGTGGTCATGTATGGATGTGAGAGCTGGACTGTGAAGAAGGCTGAGCACTGAAGAATCGATGCTTTTGAACTGTGGTGTTGGAGAAGACTCTTGAGAGTCCCTTGGACTGCAAGGAGATCCAACCAGTCCATTCTTAAGGAGATCAGCCCTGGGATTTCTTTGGAAGGAATGATGCTAAAGCTGAGACTCCAGTATTTTGGCCACCTCATGCGAAGAGTTGACTCATTGGAGAAGACTCTGATGCTCGGAGGAATTGAGGGCAGGAGAAGAAGGGGACGGCAGAGGATGAGATGGCTGGATGGCATCACTGACTCGATGAATGTGTCTGAGTGACCTCCGAGAGCTGGTGATGGATAGGGAGGCCTGGCGTGCTGCACTTCATGGGGTTGCAAAGAGTCGGACACGACTGAGCGACTGATCTGATCTGATCTGTTATCTAGCAGTTCCACTGCTGGGCATGCACACTGAGGAAACCAGAATTGAAAGAGACACGTGTACCACAATGTTCATCACAGCACTGTTTATAATAGCCAGGACATGGAAGCAACCTAGATGTCCATCAGTAGATGAATGGATAAGAAACTGTGGTACATATACAAAATGGGGTATTACTCAGCCATTAAAAATAATGCATTTGAATCAGTTCTAATGAGGTGGATGAAACTGGAGCCTAGTATACAGAGTAAAGTAAGCCAGAAAGAAAAACAGCAATACAATATACTAATGCATATATATGGAATTTAGAAAGATGGTAACAATAACCCTGTATATGAGACAGAAAATGAGACACAATGTATAGAAGTCTTTTGGACTCTATGGGAGAGGGTGAGGGTGGGATGATTTGGGAGAATGGCATTGAAATATGTATAATATCATATATGAAATGAGTTGCCATTCCAGGTTCGATGCACGATACTGGACGCTTGGGGCTGGTGCACTGGGACGACCCAGAGGGATGGTATGGGGAGGGACGAAGGAGGAGGGTTCAGGATGGAGAACATATGTATACCTGTGGCAGATTCATTTTGATATATTGCAAAACCAATACAATATTGTAAAGTTAAAAAATAAAATTTAATTTAAAAAATAATGTCTTTTATCATCAATGAAGAGGAATTTAAGACTCTTTGCTCAGCTCCAAGTGGAATGCATTATTACCTCTGAGAGAAAGCATAGGCTGCAGACAGAAATAGAAAAATTTAGTCTACTTGACGAGCAATATTCTGCTAAGACTTCTTACATGAATGCAATGCTCAAGGAATGCACCTGATGGGGCCTGCATGCTCTATTTCCTACAAGGCTATTCTTTAACTACAAAAAATTTATCTCATCTCTTAGGCTTTGGATCATTACATTATCTGTGTTCTGTATCTTAAATTCACTAAAGAATTTCTTTTCTTCCCCTCTCTTGTGTGTAAGCGACTCTATTGATTGGTTGAAAAGTGAAAGCTCCAGTCATTCTTTTCGGCACTTTTTATGCAATTTAAACATTGACAGTTTGGTATGTTATAAGTATATAAGCAAAAATATTGACTTGAACATGAAATAATTGTATTATGAGGGTGGTGAAAATCCTTACTCCTCTTCCAAAAATATGAGCAGATTTAGGATTAAGATAAGTTTTTGAGACTAGTCTATTATTATCCAACAGTCACACTTTTAAAAGGAAATTATATGGACTGTATTTATTTATTTGTTAATAATCAGTGTTTAAATTTTATTATAATTATACATTTTTTAACATTTTATTTTCACATAAATTTTAAAGTAAAAATGAACTTAATGTCAAATATCATAGGGAAGCCTATGAGCATTACAACAAATTTCACGGGTTGTTGTTGCAAAAATTTAAGATGCTATTGGGACTTTGCAGATCTGTATTTCAACCTTTTCCCAAGTGTGATTATTTGTAAAAGCATAGATGTTTCTGAATTAAACCCATGAAGTGAACCTTAGTAAATATATTATAGAAGTCAATATCTATTATTTCATTAAGTGTATGAGGTAACTGACAATATGAAAACTGAGGAATTGAATAAAGTTGTTCAGAAGAGGTAAATGAATTATATACATTTTGCAACACACAAATTATGCACAAATTCATGAAGCATAGAAAAGCAGCTTATTCAATAGTTCAGAATAGGCTTCTCTCATCTATTTCTTCCTTCTATTTAAATTAAAACTGTAATGATTAAAATTCTTTTCTCACCCAAAATTTTATATGACTTCATGTAATAATAAGACAGCAATACAAACTACATTCTAATTACTATAGAAATAACAATAAATAGGTAGAAATGGTTCCTATGATTGTCTGATTTAGGGCATGATGTTAAAGTAGGCTTTCTGTTGTATAAATGACTGTACTGATTTGTTGAAAAGCATTTTTATGCAATTTTAACATTGACAATCTGATATCTTGTAGTATATAAACAAATATGTTGTACATGAAATAATTGTGTTATTAAGATGATGAGAAAAATTATTCCTCTTCATTAAATGTGAGCAGATATAGGATTAAGATAAGTTCAAACTCAGTTTCATGCAGAATTTAGCCCTTGGCAGAGAGCTTCAGGGCAGTGGTGTTTTGGTTGGACCAACACAGGTTATATTGGAATGCATGCATTCTCAGTTGCTTCAGTCATGTTCGACTCTTTGCAATCCCACGGACTGTGGCCCGCCAGGCTCCCCTGGTCTATGGGATTCTCCATGTAAGAATACTGGAGTGGATTGCCATTTTCTTCTCCAGGGTTTATATTGGAATGAGCAGCTTTATTTTAGTACCATCTGTTGACAGTGATCTCTTTCCAGACAGTCTTAAGTTAGCAAGCTGCCTTCTAAAACTAAATGGGTAGGTCAACATCTATGTTACCACTTTGATGGATAGAAATGGTCATTTCATATGAATCAACATGATTATGGGTATGCAGACAACAGAGGGATTTCTTAAGTTTGTTATCCTCGTAGATACAGCCATTTTACAAACTCATACAAAATATTGAACTTTACCTTGAATTTCCTTATTTTTCCCAATGCCTAGTTTCATAAGTTGCTGATTATGCAATTTGAGAAGGAAAGTGTTTGGGGATATATATAAGCCAAATTTCTTCACTCTGTACATGAGATATTACTGTGACAAATAGTAGTGAATTTTTGTTAGACATAGGTTTGATCCATGGGATTGGGAAGATCCCATGGAAGAGGGAATGGCAACCCACTCCAGTATTCTTTCCTGGAGAATCTCCAAGGACAGAGGAGCTTGGTGGGCTACAGTCCGTGGGGTCACAAAGAGTCAGATAAGACTGTGTGAGTAAGCACAAAGCAGCACAGTATATACCTTACCAAATGCTTGGCATAAAATATTATCTCCTTTAATGTTTGTAAAGCCCTTATGACCTCAGGATTATCATTACCTACATTTTACAGCTGGAACTAAAATCCAAATTTATTCGGCTTCTTTGTTCATGATCCTAACTGCTGAACTATAATGCTACTATCTGAAAACCCAATGAGATAGGTTTCTAATCTTAACCTCATTTCCTAGGTTAAAACAGTAAAATCAAAAGAGGTTATGCCCTCACCCACGTCACATTTTCCACTCTGCTCCAATTCTATTCCCAGATGAGTCTGAAATGTCTGATTTAAATGTCAGAGCCATGTTCTTTCCTATAAATATATATTTAATTCAAAATATTCTTCTATTTATTCTTTCAATCACATCAGATGATAATGTTTTAATTACATGCAATTTTGTTACTCTTATTTGTCAATTAGGGATTTTAATATTACAAGTAATCAAAAAGATAAAAATGCAAATGAATTTAAATAAAAATTAATTGAATTGAATCATTCACAAAACTGTAAAGTCCATAGGAAGGGTAGGCTTTGGATTTGCTTTGATTTTGTACCTACAGCTTTGCAGGGACCAAGTTTCCAGCTTCAAGTGTCCCAGACATTTTTTTCTCCTAAGAGTGGATTCTCACATCTGGAAGGAAGATATGTGATGACAGTTTCAAGCTTCAAGTTCACAACTTCTGGTAGCTTTTTTCAGATGATCAAAGAATGCTATTTCACGATAGTCTCAACAAATCTCCTTCACTGTTCAGTTTAATTGGATCACATTTCAATTTCTTATTCAATTCTTTTAGCCCTAAACATTCTGTGTTTTGAGTGGCTTACTCTTGATTATGTTAATTTAGATACTATGAGTATTACTTTGATTAGATTGAAAGCAATGAGTGTTCAACCATGTAACTAGGTCAATGCCATTCTCCAACCTCACCCAATAAACAAGAGAAGATTACTATGTAACAGGAGAGGAGCAGCAAGATTGTTGTTCAGACACAAAATACCAGCAAACCTATGGTCCAAGACACTCATATGTTGGTGATTCCTTAACTAAGGATATGCCCTCATATACCAGAGGGATCATTATATTTGTGTTCTTATGTTTTAACATTTTAATTATGAAATGTAATTTAGACACTTAAAAGTGTATAAACATAAGAGTATGTCATTAATCATGACCAGAAACTTAGTATAATCTGTTGCTCAGTTAAATGAAAGCATCTTGAAACTGTGAAGCTATTCACATGCACCTTCATGATCACTATTCCTTCTAACTTCCCTAAAGGTTGCAATATGTGTTATGACATTCATTTCCAATTTCTAAGCACTGTTACTTAATTTCTATCATCTGTGGGACTTGCTGACAACTAAATTGTACAATGAAGGTGCTAGCTCTAAAAATTTATAAAGTTTGTGTGTTGTTTGTATTCCATTTAATGAAAATACCACAATATATTTATATATGCTACTGTTAATGGATATTTGCAGTAGAATATATAAAGATATGTGATATTTTTTTTTTGAATTTTAAATGAGAATTTTATTTATAGAAAAGTCATAGAGGATTCACAAAATTTTATGAACACAATATCATTAGTAATAATTAACAGAATCAAGAAAGGTTTAATATATATATCACTTGTAATATAATACACATTAAAATACTTTTATTCTACCTTTATTCATTATTTTTTAATATTCCAATTTTTAACAAACCTAGAAATATTGTAGTATACATGAACAGATGTATTATATACTTAAAAATTATGCTACATTATACATTAAGATACTAAGTCAGTTTTTGAACCTCCAGCAAATTATGGTCTTTCACCATAATTTATAAATTTAAAGGATATAAGCACCAAATAGAACTCAAAATGTATAAAATAAACTGGCATATATTTTAAAAGAAAAACATTAAGAATATAATTAACAAAAAATTTTCCAAAGAATAGTGCAGAAGGTATATTTCAAGTATTATAATGATTAAGTCTAGAATGTTTTTACTTACATTCTTGTCAACTCAGTTGAAAACACAAAAGCACTGATTGACTATGAAGCTATCATTTTTAAATGAATAGTAGATGGCAGCATGAGTCATTTTAAGCATGAAAGGAAAATGGACTATATTATGTGCTTTGATTAGCAAATAACGTTCTTTATCCAAGTAATTCTCAGTGTTTCCATTATCCTTGAATGACAAGATTCTTTACGTACTGTGTGAAAAAAACACCATCTTTTTACTGATGGAAGGCTTCTAATCTTATTCGGGTTGGATCTTCTGGATGTCTCAAGGCAATTCCATTACGCAGGAGCAGCTCAATATAAGGTGGCCAAAAAGAATCACTAATTTTGACATATGGGTCATGTGGAACACCAAATAATCTATTTAAAAGAATCTCTAGCATTTCATGCAGTGTTATCAGCTGTGCAGTTGATTCTTGAATGTTTTTCTTTTTCTTTTTAACGTTTCTATCAGGCAGAGGAAAATGGTCTTCGAGAAACTCACCCAAGGTAACCAACAGTTTCTCCTTAAATTCTTTTATATCATGCATTTTTGTTTTCAGCTCATTAAAAATTCTTGATTCAGAAAATGTCACAACCTGCTGTTTCAATTCATTTTGTAGCACATTAAGAGATTCCAATATCTGATGCTGTTCATCCAACCATTTTTGCTCCCTTTCTAAGTCTTCCTTTAATTTTTCATTATTTGACTGAATAGTAGATAGCACCAATTCAAGATCATGTCTCAATTTTTGGAACTCTTCTCTTCCTAGTGTTACCAGAATTTCTTCATTCAGGGGAATCATTTCAGGAGTTTTTTTTTGCCACTGACTAAGTTCAGCAGTCAAACATTTCACTTGCATAATTAATAACGACAGCTGGGCATTTGAATCAGTGAGTGTCTCAGTTCCAGTAAGTGATAATTTGTTTTGACACTTGATTTAAAAAGAAAAGAAAAACAAATCACACATTCTTCCATATCTTTCCACATCTCTTCACATTTTTTAATAAGTTCTTTTTCAGCATCGGCAACATCTTCCACATCTGTAGTACTATCTGGATCTAGATCTTGCTGATTCACTGACATGTGCCTTATGATTTTTGTTAACCTCCTCCGCACCACAGACTTCAGGTCGCCTCAGTCTACTCCAGAAGTGGCTCTATGGCCCAGAACCCGCGCGCGCTGGTTGCTGATTGGATCTAGATATGTGATATTTTCATGAAACAAATACCTGATGATTATACAGTGGAAGGGGCAAATAGATTCAAGGCATTATATCTGATAGACAGATTGCCTGAAGTACTATGGATAGAGGTTTGTGACATTGTACATGAGGCAGTGATCAAGACCATCCCTAAGACAAAGAAATGCAGAAAGGAAAAATGGTTGTCCAAGGAAGATTTATAAATAGCTGAAAAAGAAGTGAAGCTACAGGCAAAGGAGTAAAGGAAGGGTATATCCATTTCAATTCAGAGTTCCAAAGAATAGCAAGGAGAGATAAGAAAGCCTTCCTCAGTGATCAGTGAAAACAAATAGAAGAAAGCGATAGAATGGGAACGACTAGAGATCTCTTCAAGAAAATTAGAGATACCAAGGGACAATTTCATGACAAGATGGCCATAATAAAAGGCAGAAATGCTATGGACTTAACAGAAGCAGAAGATATTAAGAAGAGGTGGCAAGAATACACAAAAGAATTGTACAAAAAAGACCTTCATGACCCAGATAACCATGTTGGTATGATCACTCACCTAGAAGACATCCTGGAATGTAAAGTCAAGTGGGCCTTTGGAAGCAGCACCACGAACAAAGGTAGTGTAGGTGATGGAATTCCAGTTGAGCTTTTTCAAATCCTAAAAGGTGATCCTGTGAAAGTGCTGCACTCAATATGCCAGCAAATTTGGAAAACCCAGCAGTGGCCACAGGACTCAAAAAGGTCAGTTTTCAATCCAATCCCAAAAGAAAGGCAATGCCAAAGAATGTTCAAACTACTGCACAGTTGCATTCATCTCACATACTAGCAAAGTAATGCTTAAAATTCTATAAGCCAGACTTCAACAATACATGAACCGTGACCTTCCAAATGTTCAAGCTGGTTTTAGAAAAGGCAGAGGAATCAAAGATCAAATTTCCAACATCTGCTGGACCATCGAAAAAGCAAGAGAATTCCAGAAAAACATCAACTTTTGTTTTATTGATTACACCAAAGCCTTTTACTGTGTGGATGAAAACAAACTAGAAATTTCTTCAAGAGATGGGAATGAATACCAGACCCCCTGACCTGCCTTCTGAGAAATCTATGCAGGTCAAGAAGCAACAGTTAGAACTGGACGTGGAACAACAGAGAGGTTCCAAATTTGAAAAGGAGTACATCAAGTCTGTATATTGTCACCCTGCTTATTTAACTTATATGCAGAATACATCATGAGAAATGCCAGGCTGGATGAAACACAAGCTGGAATCAAGATGCCAGGAGAAATATCAATAACCTCAGATATGCAGATGACACCACCCTTACCCGTATGGCAGAAAGTAAAGAAGAACTATAGGGCCTCTTAATGAAAATGAAAAAGGAGAGTAAAAAAGTTGACCTAAAACTCAACATTCAGAAAATTAAGATCATGGCATCTGGTCGCATCACTTCATGGCAAATAGATGGGGAAACAATGTGAACAGTGACAGACTTTAATTTTGGGGGGCTCTAAAATCACTGCAAATGGTGACTGCAGCCATGAAATTAAAAGACACTTGCTCCTTGGAAGAAAAGCTATGACTAAACTAGACAGGATATTAAAAAGCAGAAGCATGGCTTGCAACAAAGGTCCATCTAGTCAAAGCTGCGGTTTTCCAGTAGTCATGTATGGATGTAACTGTTGGACTCTAAAGAAAGTTGAGCATCGAAGAAATGATCCTTTTCAATTGTGGTGTTGGAGAAGACTCCTGAGAGTCTCTTGGACTGCAAGGAGATCCAACCAGTCCATTCTAAATGAAATTAGTCCTGAATATTCACTGAAGGGACTGATGCTGAAGCTCCAATATTTTGACTACCTGATATGAAGAAATGATTTTTTGGAAAACACTCTGATCTAGGAAGATCGAAGGCAGGAGGAACAGGGGGCAAAAGAGGGTGAGATGGTTGGATGGCATCATCTACTCGATGGACATGAGTTGTATGCTCTATGAGTTGGTGATGGACAGGGAAGCCTGGTGTGGTGCAGTCCTTGGGGTCGCAAAGAGTCAGACATGACTAAGTGACTGACATAAATTGAACTGTATGGGTATTTGTGTAAATTCTAATGAAAATTCTCAAATATGTCCTTGGAATATTCAGTTCAGTTGAGTTCAGTCACTCAGTCGTGTCCAACTCTTTGTGACCCCATGAATCGCAGGACGCCAGGCCTCCCTGTCCATGAGCAACCGCAGGAGTTCACTCAGACTCATGTCCATCAAGTCAGTGATGCAATCCAGCCATCTCATCCTCTGTTGTCCCCTTCTCCTCCTGCCCCCAATCCCACCCAGTATCAGAGTCTTTTCTAATGAGTCAACTCTTCACATGAGGTGGCCAAATTACAGGACTTTCAGCTTTAGTGTCATCCTTTCTAAAGAAATCCCAGGGCTGATCTCCTTCAGAATGGACTGGTTGGATCTCCTTGCAGTCCAAGGGACTCTCAAGAGTCTTCTCCAACACCACAGTTCAAAAACATCAGTTCTTCAGTGCTCAGCTGTCTTCACAGTCAAACTCTCAAATCCATACATGACCACTGGAAAAATCATACACTTGACTAGACGGACCTTTGTTGGCAAAGTAATGTCTCTGCTTTTGAATATGCTATCTAGGTTGGTCATAACTTTTCTTCCAAGGAGTAAGCGTCTTTTAATTTCATGGCTGCAGTCACCATCTGCAGTGATTTTGGAGCCAAAAAAAATAAAGTCTGGCACTGTTCCCACTGTTTCCCCATCTATTTCTCATGAAGTTATGGGACCAGATGCCATGATTTTCATGTTCTGAATGTTGAGCTTTAAGCCAACATTTGCACTCTCCTCTTTCACTTTCATCAAGAGGCTCTTTAGTTCCTCTTCACTTTCTGCCATAAGGGTGGTATCATCTGTGTATCTGAGGTTAATGACATTTCTCCCAGCAATCTTGATTCCAGCTTGTGCTTCTTCCATCCCAGCATTCTCATGATGTACTCTGCATGTAAGTTAAATAAACAGGATGACAATATACAGCCTTGACATACTCCTTTTCCTATTTGGAACCAGTCTGTTATTCCATGTCTGGTCCTAACTGTTGCTTCCTGACCTGCATACAAATTTCACAAGAGGCAGGTTAGTTGGACTGATATACCCATCTCTTTCAGAATTTTCCACAGTTTATTGTGATCCACACAGTCAAAGGCTTTGACATAGTCAATAAGGCAGAAATAGATGTTTTTCTGGAACTCTCTTGCTTTTTCCATGACCAAGTGGATGTTAGCAATTTGATCTCTGGTTCCTCTGACTTTTCTAAAACCAGCTTGAACATCAGGAAGTTCACGGTTCCCATATTGCTGAAGCCTGGCTTGGAGAATTTTGAGCCTTTCTTTACTAGCGTGTGAGATGAGTGCAATTGTTTGGTACTTTGACCATTCTTTGGCATTGCCTTGCATGACAACTGACCTTTTCTAGTCCTGTGGCCACTGCTGCTTTCCAAATTTGCTGACATATTGAGTTCAGCACTTTCACAGCAACATCTTTCAGGATTTGGAATAGCTCAACTGGAATTCCATCAACTCCACTAGCTTTGTTCTTAGTGATGCTTTCTAAGGCTCACTTGACTTCACATTCCAGGATGTCTGGCCCTAGGTCAGTGATCACACCATCGTGATTATCTGGGTCATGAAGATCTTTTTGTACAGTTCTTCTGTGTATTCCTGCCACCTCTTCTTAATATATTTTACTTCTATTAGGTCCACGGCATTTCTGTACTTTATCAAGCCCATCTTTGCATGAAATGTTCCCTTGATATCTCTAATTTTCTTGAAGCGATCTCTAGTCTTTCCCATTCTTTTTTTTTTTTTTTTCCTCTATTTATTTGCACTGATAGCTGAGGAAGGCTTTCTTATCTCTTCTTGCTATTCTTTGCAACTTTGCATTCAAATTCTTATATCTTTCCTTTTCTCCCTTGCTTTTCACTTCTCTTCTTTTAACAGCTATTTGTAAGGCCTCCTCAGACAGCCATTTTGGTTTTTTGCATTTGCTTTCCATGGGGACGGTCTGGATCCCTGTCTCCTGTACAATGTCATTAACCTCAGTCCATAGTTCATCAGGCACTCTATCTGTCAGATCTAGTCCCTTAAATCTATTTCTCACTTCCACCGTATAATCATAACGGACTTGATTTAGGTCATATCTGAATAGTCTAGTGGTTTTCCCGCCTTTCTTCAATTTCAGTCTGAGATTGGCAATAAGGAGTTCATGATCTGAGCCACAGTCAGCTCCTGATATTGCTTTTGTTGACTGTATAGAGCTTCTCCATCTTTGGCTGCAAAGCATATAATGGATCTGATTTCGGTGTTGACTATCTGCTGATGTCCATGTGTAGAGTCTTCTCTTGTTTTGTTGGAAGAGGGTGTTTGCTATGACCAGTGCATTTTCTTGGCAAAATTCTATTAGTCTTTTCTCTGCTTCATTCCGTATTCCAAGGCCAAATTTGCCTGTTACTCCAGGTGTTTCTTGACTTCCTCCTTTTGCATTCCAGTCCCCTATAGTGAAAAGAACATCTTTTTTGGGTGTTAGTTCCAACAGGTCTTGTAGGTCTTCATAAAACCGTTCAACTTCAGCTTCTTCAGCATTACTGGTAGGGGTATAGACTTGGATTACTGTGACATTGAATGGTTTGCCTTGGAAACGAACAGAGATCATTCTGTCATTTTTGAGATTGCATCCAAGTACTGCATTTTGAACTCTTTTGTTGACCACGATGGCCACTCCATTTCTTCTGAGGGATTCCTGCCTGCAGTAGAAGATATAATGGTCATCTACATTAAATTCACCCATTCCAGTCCATTTTAGTTCACTGATTCCTAGAATGTTGACATTCACTCTTGCCATCTCTTGTTTGACCACTTCCAATTTGGCTTGATTCATGGACCTGACATTCCAGGTTCCTATGCAATGTTGCTCTTTATAGCATCGGACCTTGTTTCTATCACCAGTCAAACCCACAGTTGGGTATTGTTTTTGCTTTGGCTCCATCCCTTCATTCTTTCTGGAGTTATTTATCCACTGATCTCCAGTAGCATATTGGACACATACTGACCTAGGGAATTCCTCTTTCAGTATCCTATCATTTTGCCTTTTCTTACTGTTCATGGGGTTCTCAAGGCAAAAATACTGAAGTGGTTTGTCAGTCCCTTCTCCAGTGGACCACATTCTGTCAGACCTCTCCAGCATGACCCGCCCATCTTGGGTTGTCCCACGGGTATGGCTTAGTTTCATTGAGTTAGACAAGGCTGTGGTCCCAGTGTGATTAGATTGACTAGTTTTCTGTGAGTATGGTTTCAGTGTGTCTGCCCTCTGATGCCCTCTTGCAAGTAATAGAATTAGCCAGATGATTTTCAGGAAGGAGAAACTGTCCTGGAGCAGGATACATTGTTATCTAATCCTCAGTAAAAGTTTAAACTGAGTTGTTTGTTATGTAATCATAAGTTCCTGCTTAAAGAAAAAAAAAAAAGAACATTTTATGTGACTAAGACTTAGGTATGTAGAGAGAGAGAGAGAGAAAAAAAAAAAAATTAGTTTGTCCTTTCCTCCTCCTTGAGATCATCAGACCCCTATCTCTGCTCCAAGAGCTCCAGACCTCTTTCTCCTCGGAGTACCCAGACCTCTTATCAACCTGCCTAGGAATTGACTGTCAAAGATCCACTCTTGAAGGAATGGCTGCCCTCTCCAGGTTTCTTGCGCTTCCCTGGTTCAGCTGGTAAAGAATCTGGCTGCAATATGGGAGACCTGGGTTTGAGCCCTGGGTTGCAAAAATCCCCTGGAGAAGGAAAGGCTACCCACTCAGTATTTCTGACCTAGAGAATTCCATGACTGTATAGTACATGGGGTTGCAAAGAGTTGGAAACAACTGAGTGACTTTCACTTTCAGTTGTTACATTTATTTTCTTGTGAAAAAAACTTAAAATGTACTCTCTGCAACTTCCATATATTCAATACATTATTGTTAGCTACAATTACCATACTTTGCATGTCAGAACTTGTTTATCTTGTAACTAAAATTTTCTACTCTTTGACTATTCCCCTCACCTCTGACCCAGCCTTTGGTAACCACCCATCTGTTCTCTCTTACTATGAGATTTTTTCTTAAATGAGTTGATACAGTATTTTGTCTTTCTCTGTCTGCATTTTTCTTAGAATAATGCTCAATACTTTCCAGAATTATCCATATTGTTGAAAATGACAGAATGTACTTTTTATGGCTGAATTTCACACACACACACACACACACACATTCACATTTTATTTATTCATTAACCCATCAATGAACATTTAGGTCGTTCCATCCTTGTCCTGCCTATTGTAAATAATGCTGGAATGAACCTAAATAACCATTTCCTTTTAAAATATATCCAAATGTCCAATAAGTAAGTGAAGAGGTTCTCAACACCACTGATCATCAGGGAAATGTAAATTAGAACCACCATGAGATATCACTCACACTTGTTAGAATGGTTATTGCAAAATGACAAGAGATAAAGTGTTGGCGAGAATGTGGTGAAAAGGAAACCCTTGTACACTGTTGCTGGGAATGTAAATTAATGCAACCACTATAGAAACTAGTATAAAGGTTTCTCAGAAAATGAAAAAGAGAACTATGATATGATCTAGTAATTTTACTCTTGGGTATATTTTCAAAATAAATGAGATCACTATTTTTGTAGAGATATCTGTACCCACATGTTTATTTAGCCAAGACATAAAAGACTGTTTTCATTAAATGGTACTGCAACATTGCATGTAATTCCAAACTGGTTATAGCTACATATATCAAAAATAATAAAGCTTAACAAATAAGTGAATATTTTTTTCATCTATCACTGGATAAACTATTTTATATAACAAAAAACAGCAAATATAAATTTAAAATTTAATATGCTTAACTGTATCATTAAAAATTCTTGTCAAAAAACATTATTAGGCTGTAAAAATTAAATCACAGAGCAGGAGAAGATATTTGCAATTAAAAAAACGAACGTCAAGAAGGTCATAATATAATGTGTAATAAATTCTAAATACATAAGAATCAAACAACTCAATTGAAAAATGTGTAAGAGACTTCAACCATCATTTAACAAAAGAGAACATACAAAAAGATCAATAAATTTCACTTATAACTAAGGACATGAAAAGTAAAGCTGCAGTGAGATATCACTGGTGAATACTTACTAGAGTGGCTGAAATTGGCAAGTAATGGTGTGAAATTAACTAGCAATGTCATTACTTGTCAAGAGTGTGGAAGAAGAGAAACTTAGCCATGCTAGCATGACCATAATTTGGTCCAATTATTGTGGAAAACCATTTGATGGTACTTAATGTATGAACAGATACATTTTCAATGACCCAACAAATGTAAAGGTATAAATCTGACAGAAATAAAAGCAAGGATTTCTCTGGGTGTCCAGTGGTTAAGAATGCGCCTCAAAACACAGGGGACTTGGGTTAGGTCCTGGCTGGAAAAACAGAATCCCACATGCCTCTAGGCAATTAGGCCCAAGAATTGAAACTGCTTAACACACGCGTTACACAAATAGAGAATCCCTGCACAAGGAAGATCTTGTGTGCTTCTACTAAGACCTGAGGCAGTCAAAGAAATAAATAATATTCTTTACAAAGAAATGAAGGCCTAGAGTGCCAGGCTGCGACAGCACAGGAATGGCCGAGAGGAGCTACCCCACGTCCAAGGAGGAGTAGCTACGTGGGTGCAGGAGGGCCTAGAGGAGCTGTTCAAGGTCAGGAGGGATGGCGGTGAGGAGATACCCCTCATCCAAGGTAAGGAGCAGCGGCTGTGCTTTGCTGGAACAGCTGTGAAGAGATACCCGACATCCAAAGTAAGAGAAACCCAAGTATGATGGTAAGTGTTGCAAGAGGGCATCAGAGGGCAGACACACTGAAACCATACTCACAGAAAACTGGTCAATCTAATCACACTGGGACCACAGCCTTGTCTAACTCAATGAAACTAAGCCATGCCTGTGGGGCAACCCAAGATGGGTGGGTCATGCTGGAGAGGTCTGACAGAATGTGGTCCACTGGAGAAGGGACTGACAAACCACTTCAGTATTCTTGCCTTGAGAACCCCATGAACAGTAAGAAAAGGCAAAATGATAGGATACTGAAAGAGGAATTCCCCAGGTCAGTATGTGTCCAATATGCTACTGGAGATCAGTGGATAAATAACTCCAGAAAGAATGAAGGGATGGAGCCAAAGCAAAAACAATACCCAACTGTGGGTTTGACTGGTGATAGAAGCAAGGTCCAATGCTGTAAAGAGCAATATTGCATCAGATCAGATCAGATCAGTCGCTCAGTCGTGGCTGACTCTTTGCGACCCCATGAACTGCAGCACGCCAGGCCTCCCTATCCATCACCAGCTCTCGGAGGTCACTCAGACTCACATTCATCGAGTCAGTGATGCCATCCAGCCATCTCATCCTCTGTCGTCCCCTTTTCCTCCTGCCCCCAATCCCTCCCAGCATCAGAGTCTTCTCCAATGAGTCAACTCTTCGCATGAGGTGGCCAAAATACTGGAGTTTCAGCTTTAGCATCATTCCTTCCAAAGAAATCCCAGGGCTGATCTCCTTCAGAATGGACTGGTTGGATCTTCTTGCAGTCCAAGGGACTCTCAAGAGTCTTCTCCAACACCACAGTTCAAAAGCATCAATTCTTCGGCGCTCAGCCTTCTTCACAGTCCAGCTCTCACATCCATACATGACCACAGGAAAGACCATAGCCTTGACTAGGTGAACCTTTGTTGGCAAAGTTGCATAGAACCTTTGTTAGCAATATTGCATAGGAACCTGGAATGTCAGGTCCATGAATCAAGCCAAATTGGAAGTGGTCAAACAAGAGATGGCAAGAGTGAATGTCAACATTCTAGGAATCAGCGAACTAAAATGGACTGGAATGGGTGAATTTAATGTAGATGACCATTATATCTTCTACTGCAGGCAGGAATCCCTCAGAAGAAATGGAGTGGCCATCATGGTCAACAAAAGAGTTCAAAATGCAGTACTTGGATGCAATCTCAAAAACAACAGAATGATCTCTATTCATTTCCAAGGCAAACCATTCAATATCACAGTAATCCAAGTCTATGCCCCTACCAGTAACGCTGAAGAAGCTGAAGTTGAACGGTTTTATGAAGACCTACAAGACCTGTTGGAACTAACACCCAAAAAAGATGTCCTTTTCACTATAGGGGACTGGAATGCAAAAGGAGGAAGTCAAGAAACACCTGGAGTAACAGGCAAATTTGGCCTTGGAATATGGAATGAAGCAGAGAAAAGACTAATAGAATTTTGCCAAGAAAATGCACTGGTCATAGCAAACACCCTCTTCCAACAAAACAAGAGAAGACTCTACACATGGACATCAGCAGATAGTCAACACCGAAATCAGATCCATTATATGCTTTGCAGCCAAAGATGGAGAAGCTCTATACAGTCAACAAAAGCAATATCAGGAGCTGACTGTGGCTCAGATCATGAACTCCTTATTGCCAATCTCAGACTGAAATTGAAGAAAGGCGGGAAAACCACTAGACTATTCAGATATGACCTAAATCAAGTCTGTTATGATTATACGGTGGAAGTGAGAAATAGATTTAAGGGACTAGATCTGAGAGACAGAGTGCCTGATGTACTATGGAATGAGGTTCATGACATTGTACAGGAGACAGGGATCCAGACCATCCCCATGGATAGCAAATGCAAAAAAGCAAAATGGCTGTCTGGGGAGGCCTTGCAAATAGCTGTGAAAAGAAGAGAAGTGAAAAGTAAAGGAGAAAAGGAAATATATAAGCATCTGAATGCAGAGTTCCAAAGAATAGCAAGAAGAGATAAGAAAGCCTTCCGCAGCAATCAATGCAAAGAAATACAGGAAAACAACAGAATGCGAAAGACTAGAAATCTCTTCAAGAAAATTAAAGACATCAAGTGAACATTTCATGCAAAGATGGGCTTGATAAAGGACAGAAATGGCATTGACCTAACGGAAGCAGAAGATATTAAGAAGAGGTGTCAAGAATACACAAAGAACTGTGCCAAAAAGATTTTCATGACCAAGATAATTATGATGGTGTGATCACTGTCCTAGGACCAGACATCCTGGAATGTGAAGTCAAGTGGGCCTTAGAAAGCATCACTACGAACAAAGCTAGTGGAGGTGATGGCATTCCAGTTGACCTTTTTCAAATTCTGAAAGATACTGTGAAAGTGCTCTACTCAATATGCCAGCAAATTTGGAAGTGGCCACAGGACTGGAAAATGTCAGTTTTCATTCCAATCCCAAAGAAAGGCAATACCAAAGAATGTTCAAACTACTTCACAATTGCAGTCATCTCACACGCTAGTAAAGTAATGCTCAAAATTCTCCAAGCCAGGCTTCAGCAACACGTGAACAGTGAACTTCCAGTTGTTCAAGCTGGTTTTAATAAAGGCAGAGGAGCCAGAGATCAAATTGCCAACATCCACGGGATGATTGAAAAAGCAAGAGTTCCAGAAAAACATCTATTTCTGCTTTATTGACTATGCCAAAGCCTTTGACTGTGTGGATCACAATAAACTGTGGAAAATTCTGAAAGATATGGGAATACCAGACCACCTGACCTGCCTCTTGATAAATTTGTATGCAGGTCAGGAAACAACAGTTAGAACTGGACATGGAACAACAGACTGGTTCCAAATAGGAAAAGGAGTATGTCAAGGCTGTATATTGTCATCCTGCTTATTTAACTTATACACAGAGTACATCATGAGAAATGCTGAGCTGGAAGAAGTACAAGCTGGAATTAAGATTTCTGGGAGAAATCTCAATAACCTCAGATATGCAGATGACACCACCCTTATGGCAGAAAGTGAAGAGGAACTAAAGAGACTCTTGATGAAGGTGAAAGAGTGGAGTGAAAAAGTTGGCTTAAAACTAACATTCAGAAAATGAAGATCATGGCATCTGGCCTCATCACTTCATGAGGAATAGATGGGGAAACAGTGGAAATGGTGTCAGACTTTATTTTTTTTGGCTCCAAAATCACTGCAGATGGTGACTGCAGCCATGAAATTAAAAGACGCTTACTCCTTGGAAGAAAAGTTATGACCAACCTAGATAGCATATTCAAAAGCAGAGATATTACTTTGCCAAAAAAGTCTGTCTAGTCAAGTCTATGGTTTTTCCAGTGGTCATGTATGGATGTGAGAGTTTGACTGTGAAGAAAGCTGAGAGCTGAAAAATTGATGCTTTTGAACTGTGGTGTTGGAGAAGACTCTTGCGAGTCCCCGTGGACTGCAAGGAGATCCAACCAGTCCATTCTGAAGGAGATCAGCCCTGGGATTTCTTTGGAAGGAATGATGCTAAAGCTGAAACTCCAGTTGTTTGGCCACCTCATGTGAAGTGTTAACTCATTGAAAAAGACTCTGATGCTGGGAGGAATTGCGAGCAGGACGAGTAGGGGATGACAGAAGATGAGATGGCTGGATGGCATCACTGACTCGATGGACGTGAGTCTGAGTGAACTCCAGGGGTGAGTGATGGACAGGGAGGCCTAGCGTGCTGTGATTTATGGTGTCACAAAGAGCTGGACACGACTGAGTAACTGAACTGAACTGAACAGAATTCTATTAGCTT
This sequence comes from Tragelaphus eurycerus, assembly GCA_935064755.1. NCBI lineage: Eukaryota > Metazoa > Chordata > Mammalia > Artiodactyla > Bovidae > Tragelaphus > Tragelaphus eurycerus. The sequence continues at coordinate 630,167 of CAKXYN010000216.1, read as the reverse complement.
AAAATTTAAATTCTGGAAGTGGGTCTAGTAAGATCTTTACAAACTTGAGCCATTTTTTGATTTATTGTAATAACTAAATAAAAGGGTATATAACTCCCTTGCTAACACTAGCGAAGGGTGCACTCTCCATCCCCTTCTGCTGTCTGTGTCAGAAGCTTTCTCTGTCCGTCTTCTTACTTTGATAAAACTCTGCTACACAAAAGTTCCTGAGTGATCAAGCCTGGTCTTTGGTCCCGAGGCTAAATTATTTTTCTTCTGAGATCACAAATCTGACATCATTCACCTTAAGCTATCATCTTCCCAACCCAGGAATTGAACTGGGTTCTCCTGCATTGCAGGCAAATTCTTTACTAACTGAGCTATCAGGGAAGCCTGAAATTGAAAGACACTTGCTCCTTGGAAGAAAAACTATGACCAACATAACATATTCAAAAGCAGAGACATTAGTTTGCTGACTAAGGTTCATGTAGTCAAAGCTATGGTCTTTCTTGTAGTCATGTATGGATGTGAGAGTTGGACCATAAAGAAGGCTGAATGTCAAAGATTTGATGCTTTTAAACTGTGGTGTTGGAGAAGACCCTTGAGATTTCCTTGGACTGCAAGGAGATCAAATCAGTCGATCCTAAATGAAATGAACCCTGAATATTTGTTGGAAGGGCTGATGCTGAAACTGAAATCGCAATACTTTGGCCACCTGATGTGAAGAGTTGACTCATTTGAAAAGACCCTGGAGCTGGGAAAGATTGAAGGCAGGAGGAGAAGGGGATGACAGATGATAAGCTGGTAGGATGGCATCAGCGAGTTGATGAATATGAGTTTGAGTAAGCTCTGGGAGATGGTGAAGGACAGTCTGACGTGATGCAGTTCATAGGGTCACAAATAGTCAGACACAACTGAGCAACTAACTGAACAACAATGAATGTAAGGTAATGAATATTAGCTAAACTTACTATTGTGGTAATTTTATATACAATTATCAAATCATTATTTTGAACAGTTTCATCTTAAACAATGTTACAGGAGAAGAAAAAAAAATATTTTTTCCAATATTCTGCATTGCTGATTTCTTCATAAATCTATATTCATCTACATGTGAATCTATTTGGAGAGTCTCAGTTCTCCTCTACTAGTTCATTTGTTTCTCCTTGGTTTTGTTTTTATCAGCTCTTTCAATTTTGTAGTTTTGTAATAAGATTTCATATCATGAAGACTTCATCCTCACTTTGGTTTTTCATCAAAATTACCTTAAGTTTTCTTGGTCCTCAGAATTTTCACGTACATTTTGGAGTCAGCTGATTAGAGCTATTGGATGAAAATGCATCAAATCTATAGGCCAATATGAAAAAAATTGTCTTTATTATAACACTGAAACTACCAGTGCAAGAATGTGGTCTACTTTTCATTTTATGTCTTTAATTCTTTCAATGTTATTTCATAGTTTTCTTCACATTTTGCATCCAATATTAAAATTTTTCATTAAAATGCTTTTTTACATTTTGAAACTATTTAAAATTATGTTTCTTAACTTCTCATTTTTTTAATTTTTTTGCATGTATATGCCTATTATTTATAAATTGCCCCATATGCAATTGTTAAACACAATAATTCTATTAACTCATCTGTAAATGAAATTGTCAGTGTACCCAATACACATCCTAAGGAATTTCACATATTTTTCATGCATCTCTTAGAGATACATGATTGCTTAATTTCATCCCTTTCAACATTCAGTCTCTCACCCATGTTTCATTTATTTATTTATTCTATTTTTTAATTGCACTGAAAAAACCCTCAAACAAAATGTGGATTTCAAGTGTTACAGTCAAACACCCTCATTTTGTTCTATGTCTCAAATTTAAAGCTTTCAACATTTCAGATTTTTCTATATGCACTTTATCAGATTAAGAAAGTTCTTACCTCTTCTCAATTTGCTAAAAAGTTGTGTCATGAATGGAAATATATTTTTATCAAATAAATTTCCTTCATCTATTATGTGATCATGAAATTGTTCTTTCAATTTGCTTGTGTAGAGACTATTTGATTACTACTATATGATTTACTTTTCCTTTTAGGTGGATCTTCTCTTTACTGGATCATTTCTTCCAGAGGTAATAATGAAAATAATAAACAACTAGCCAAACAGAGACACCGATGAATTAGAGTGGACGCAGTCCATAAGCAAGTAAAGTTATAAGCGTCAGCTGAGCTCTATCTCTTACATAATCTGTACCCAGACTTGTTATCAGGCTTTTTTTTTTTAATATTACTTTTTTATTTTTTGTATTTTTAAAATTAATTTTTAATTGGACGATAATTGCTTTACAATATTGTGCTGGTTTCTGCTATACAACAACAAGCATTAGCCATAGGCATACATATGTATCCTCCCTCTTAAACCACCCTCCCACCTTCCAGTCCATTCCACTTCTCTATTTGTCACAGAGCACAGGGTTTGAGCTCCCAGCATCATACAGCAAATTTCCGCTGTCCATCTGTTTTACATATTGCAATGTATAAGCATCAATGCTACTTTATCACTCTATCTATTCATCACATCCTCTCTTCCCCTCCTGTGTCCACAAGTCTGTTCTCTATGCCTGTATCTCCATTGCTACACTGAAAATATGTTCATCAGTACCATCATTCTAGATTCCATATATATGTCTTAATATACAGTATTTGTTTTTCTCTTTCTGATGGACTTCCCTCTGTATGATAGGCTCGAGGTTCATTAATCTCATTACAACTGACTCATATGCATTCCTTTTCACGACTGTGTAACATTCCACTGTGTATATGTACCACTACTTCTTTATCCAGACATCTGTTGATGGACATCTAGGTTGCTTCCATGTCCTAGCTATTGCAAATAGTGCTGCAAAAAAAAAAAAACAAAAACACTACATATGTCATTTTAAGTTATGGTTTCCTCAGTGTCTGTGCCCAAAAGTGGGAGTGCTGGGTCATATGGTAATTTTATTTCTAGTTTTTTAAAGGAATCTCCAAAGTGTTATCCATAGTGTCTGTATCAATTTACATTCCCACCAACAGTGTAAAAGTGTTCCCTTTTTTCCACATCATTTCCAGCATTTATTGCTTGTAAATATTTTGATGCTGGCCATTCTGATCGGTGTGAGGAGATACCTCATTATTATTTTGATTTGCATTTCTCTAATAATGAACGATGTTGAGCATCTTTTCATGTGTTTATTAGCCATGTGCATGTTTTCTCAGAGAAGGCAATGGCAACCCACTCCAGTACTCTTGACTGGAAAATCCCATGGATGGTGGAGCCTGGTAGACTGCAGTCCCTGTGGTCCCTGTGAGTTGGACAGGACTGAACGGCTTTGCTTTCACTTTTCACTTTCATGCATTGGAGAAGGAAATGGCAACCCACTCCAGTGTTCTTGCCTGGAGAAGCCAGGGATGGGGGAGCCTGGTGGGCTGCGATCTATGGGGTCACACAGAGTTGGACACGTCTGAAGTGACTTAGCAGCAGCAGTAGCAGCATGTCTTCTTTGGAGAAACGTCTGTCTAGATCTTCTGTCCATTTTTTGATTGGATGGTTTGGTTTTTTTTGGTAGTGACCTGCATAAACTGCTTGTATATTTTGGAAATTAATCCTTTATCAGTTGTTTCATTTGCTATTATTTTCTCCCATTCTGAAGATTGTCTTTTCTCCTTGTTTGTAGTTTCTTTTGTTGTATAAAAGCTTTTTAAAATTAATTAGATCTCATTTGTTTATTTTTGTTTTTATTTCCATTATTGTAGGATGTGGGACATAGAGATTGTTGCTATGATTTATGCCAAAGAGTGTTCTACCTAGGTTTTCCTCTAAGAGTTTCATATTTCTGGTCTTATATTTAGATCTTTAATCCATTTTGAGTTTATCTTTGTATATAGTGTTAGGAAGTGTTCTAGATCCATTCTTTTACACTTACTTTGTCCAGTTTTCCCAGCACCACTTAATTTACTACTTTTAATCCAGCTTCTCTTACCAAGTATAAGTGGAACTTGTTCATGTTATATTATTTTTTCATAGATAACTAAATTTTCTTTGTTAAACATTTATTTAACATTTTTGCACTCATTTTATAAGTAAGAGTGGACTTTCTTTTTTAAATAATTGTATCAAGATTGAAGAGCAAAATATAAATATGAATTGGGGAGTGTTCACTTACTCCTTTATTAGTACAGATTGTTGTGCAAGTTGAAAATGTTTTGTCCTTGCACATTTCATAGAGCTTGCCAGGGAAACCACTGAAAACTAGGGATTGTATGTGTGTGCACATGTGTGTATATGCTTCTCTGTGTGTATGTGTCTGTCTATCTGTGTGTGATTGCTTATTCAAATGAAAAATTATAAGCAAATTAAAATTTGCCTAGTTTTCACAAGTCAGCCTTAGTAAGAGGGGTTTGTAATTTCATATATATTTCAACTAATTGGGATGAAGGTATAAACTTATCCATTTTATTTTATTTTGTTTTATAATTGCATGTGCTAAAGTGATGTACCCTATTCATTTCAGGTATTGGTTACTTATATGTATTTCTACTCTCTTTGAATTTTATCTTATTTTTCCCCTATTTTTGGAGATTTTCAGACTCTTTTTTGTTCTAATATAAGCATATTAATTTAAAAATTACCCTCTAAATGTTTTTAGTTTACTACACTTTTTGGAGTGTGGCATTTCTCTTATTATTCAGTTCAGTTTTCTTTGATCTAGTGTTATTTAGAGTCTGTTTGGTGTTTATTCACAAAATCATGTCTGACTCTTTGCAACCCTATGGATTGTACCTAGGCTCCTCCAACCATGGGATTTAATAGGAAGGAACACTGGAATGGGTTGCCATTTTCTTCTCCAGTTTAAAGTCTGTACATTTTAATTTAAAAAAAATCTATATTGTCTTATTTATTTCTAATTTAAATAAATTTGTGTCAAGGAAGGTACAATTTACAGTTTTGATCTTTTCAATCTATGACCTAATAAATATTCAGAGATTTTTCATGTGCTTGATCAGAATGTGTGTTTTATATTTGTGAGTCTGTTAGCCTGTTTATTAGGAACATTGATTGTACTGTTTAAATCTTAAATATTTTAGTAATAGTTTGTATTTTTTATTATATCAGATACAAAAAAAAAAAAAAAAATAAATCCCTCTATATGACTGTGGATTGGTTTTATGTGCTTTTATTTGTCAACTTTTGTGCTTTATTTATTTTGAGGTTATGTTTTTAGATGTAACTACTTTAGACTTGCAAAATATTTCTGCAGAATTAATTATGGAAAATGAGAACATTTTTTATTTTTAATACTGCTATGCTTTCTGCTTAATTTTTTTCCTGAAATTAATATAAGTATTTCACTGTTGCTAAGTTTAAGTGATTATATCTTCTCTCTTTGATATTCAAGCATTCTGCATTGTTATGATTGAGGTATGTTTCATTAAACTAGTGCAGAGTAATTAGTTTGGTTTTATATTCAGTCTAACAATTGCCTTTTCATTGGAATTTTGAGTGTACTTCATATCCACTATAGATATTTAGATCAGATCAGATCAGATCAGTCGCTCAGTCGTGTCCGACTCTTTGCGACCCCATGAACTGCAGCACGCCAGGCCTCCCTATCCATCACCAGCTCTCGGAGGTCACTCAGACTCACATCCATCGAGTCAGTGATGCCATCCAGCCATCTCATCCTCTGTCGTCCCCTTCTCTTCTTGCCCTCAATCCCTCCCAGCATCAGAGTCTTCTCCAATGAGTCAACTCTTCACATGAGGTGGCCAAAATACTGGAGTTTCAGTTTTAGCATCATTCCTTCCAAAGAAATCCCAGGGCTGATCTCCTTCAGAATGGACCGGTTGGATCTCTTTGCAGTCCAAGGGACTCTCAAGAGTCTTCTCCAACACCACAGTTCAAAAGCATCAATTCTTCAGTGCTCAGCCTTCTTCACAGTCCAGCTCTCACATCCATACATGACCACAGGAAAGACCATAGCCTTGACTAGGCGAACCTTTGTTGGCAAAGTGATGTCTCTGCTTTTGAGTATGCTATCTAAGTTGGTCATAACTTTCCTTCCAAGGAGTAAGTGTCTTTTAATTTCATGGCTGCAGTCACCATCTGCAGTGATTTTGGAGCCAAAGTCTGACACTGTTTCCACTGTTTCTCCATCTATTTCCCAGGTAGTGATGGGACCGGATGCCATGATCTTCGTTTTCTGAATGTTGAGCTTTAAGCCAACCTTTTCACTCTCCACTTTCACTTTCATCAAGAGGCTTTTGAGTTCCTCTTCACTTTCTGCCATAAGGGTGGTATCATCTGCATATCTGAGGTTATTGATATCTCTCCCAGCAATCTTGATTCCACCTTGTGTTTCTTCCAGTCCAGCATTTCTCATGATGTACTCTGCATATAAGTTAAATAAACATGGTGACAATATACAGCCTTGACATACTCCTTTTCCTCTTTGGAACCAGTCTGTTGTTCCATGACCAGTTCTAACTGTTGCTTCCTGACCTGCATACAGATTTTTCAAGAGGCATATCAGGTGGTCTGGTATTCCCATCTCTTTCAGAATTTTCCACAGTTTATTGTGATCTACACAGTCAAAGGCTTTGGCATAGTCAATAAAGCAGAAATAGATGTTTTTCTGGAACTCTCTTGCTTTTTCGATGATCCAGCGGATGTTGGCAACTTGATCTCTGGTTCCTCTGCCTTTTCTAAATCCAGCTTGAACATCAGGAAGTTCACGGTTCACATATTGCTGAAGCCTGGCTTGGAGAATTTTGAGCATTACTTTACTTTATTATAAATCTAACATCTTACTCTGCATTTTCTGCTCCTGTGTTTTTCTCTCTTTCTCTGGCTGTTTCTGTAGTATATAAACCTGATTTATTCCACATACTTCTTTTCCTGCCACGATGAGGGCCCTATCCTGGAAGTTTTGGAGGGGGTCTCAAGCATAGGTTAACCTGGGGAAAGCCCCTTCTTTGGGATGAATGGAGAGGGCCTAGCAGTCTTCTTGTTCCTCTCTGCTCCACACTATGGGGCTTGGAGAAATGGCTGCCCCATAATCCTCACCCAAGTGAGGGACATTTTTTGCTGAATCTATTTTCATTTTGGAAAATATATATATACAAATAAGTAGTTTTATATAAAAATTAAAAGGAAAGAACTACAGATATAGTGCATATATATGTATACATGTATACTTACACACAAACACACATATATAGGCGCAGAAGAAAATGGCAGCTCACTCCAGTACTCCTGCCTGGAAAGTCCCATGGACAGAGGCACCTGGTAGGCTGCAGTCCATGGGGTTGCTAAGTCGGACACGACTGAGTGACTTTACTTTCAATTTTCACTTTCATGCATTGGAGAAGGAAATGGCAACCCACTCCAATGTTCTTGTCTGGAGGATCCCAGGGATGGGGGAGCCTGGTGGGCTGCCATCTATGGGGTCACACAGAGTTGAACATGACTGAAGTGACTTAGCAACAACAAATGTTTATATATAGGTACAGTTATTTACTAGCAAGATATTTGTATTATATTATTTTAATGTATTAACTTGCTAAAATTTAGGTATTAATGTGTTTATCTCCAATCACAATAATATGTTTCACTATTTTGATTATTTTCATTTCTTCCTGAATTTCTTGCTTTTTATCTGGAATTATATTTCTCTGCCTTAAGAAAAATATCTTGCAGTATATTCCTTATTGTGGATGAGATGTTTATAATTTCCCTCAGTGTCTTTTTTTTTTTTTTTTTCCTTCCTTGAAAATGTTTGTATCTTTTATTCTTGAATATTTTTCCTGGTCTGGAGATTATTTTCTCACCACTTTAAACTGTTTGTACTGTATTAGTTTCATTAAGAGTCAAATTAGTTAAAGTTTGTCCCTTCTAAGATAATCTGTGTTTTGCCTTTGGCTTCTTTAATAATTTTTTTTCTCTGTAATTTTTTTTTATAATTGTGTTACAAATGTTCTTAGATATGTTTTTATGCATTTTCAATTATCCTTAGGCTTAGAGCTTCTTGACTCTATAGACTGGTGCCTTCTGATCAGCCTACATATGACCTATTCTCTATTCTCTCTCTTCTCCCTTTGTGGGGCTCATACTAAAAATCAGTTAAATATTTGTCAGTTTTTCTCCTCATATTCTCTTTGCTTATCCTTTTAACGTCTATCATATCCTTTTTTTTTTTTCCCGAATCAGCCTATTATTTTAATTTCTTTGACATATTTTAGGTTATATCTATGTTTAAGTCTTCTAATATGTGGTTGGTAAAGAATTTACCTGTGATACAAGAAACCCAGGTTCAATTCCCAGGCTGGGAAGATGCCTTGGAGTAGGAAATGACAGCCTACACCACTATTCTCACCTGGAAAACTCCATGGACAGAGGCACCTTGTGGGTTAAAGTCCATGGGGTTGAAAAGAGTTGGACATGACTGAGTGACTAACACAATATGTTGTTAAGCTTACCATCTGAGATCATAATTTAAATTATTGCCTTTTAATAGATTCACCCCGTCTCTTGTTTTCTTAAATAACTATTTTTTTTTAAATACTATAGTTGAATTTAAGGTGAAACTAGCAATTTTAATTTAAAATTTAATAATTTTAATTTAAAAAATATAGAGATAGGGAGAGAACAAGATGGCAGAGTATTGGGTGGATGTGGAGTACATCTCTCTTCATGGATACATCAGTAATACACCTTCAGACAGAGAAGTGCATGTAGAACACTAGCTGAAAGTGGATAGGAGTACCTGATCAGCAGAAAAAAATACATAGAACCAAGCAAAACTTGATAAGATGAAGGAACTGGGGGGAAAACAGGAGTGTTACTAGAACTGGACCTGCCCTCGGTGGCTGGGGAAACTGAAGCAGGGATCAAATTCCTACATTGGAACAATTGTCTGAGTCAGAGGAGAAACATTTAAGGCTGAGAGTGAAACAGCCAATCAGTGACAGCCTAAATGGAATGAGAATCAAACAGTTCTTGTTGCAGCCATACTTACCCCAGAAAGGGACATGGGTTCCCTAGAATGCATAGCAGCTGGTAGCTAGAGCTTAAGAATTGTGAAACAATTCCAGCGTGAGGGCTGCTGTTGTCTGTGGAGAGAAAGACAGAGGGCATGAGGGAGGAGATTGTGGTGTGAAATACCTGTGGAGGAAAGCCAGGCAGCCATGGAAGCAAGGTAATATTTCTGAGTCACCCATAGTGGGTGAAGCCATCACCATAGCCTCTCTCTCCCCATGCTAGCAGCAGCAGCTGACCAATAGAGTGGCTGGCCCATCAAGTGCCTGATGCATGAATCTATAGAATAGGACCCCACCCAGTGCCCCTTTAAGTGCCTGAGCACCCATCTACAGAGCAGCACTCCAGCCGGGGGTGGGGGTGGGGGGCTTCTATGTACCTGACATGCTGAACAACAGAGAAGGACCCCAGGCAAGGGGGCCCTCTATGTGCCTGAATGGGTGGAACCATAGAGAAAGACTAGTCAAAGAGGCCTCTCATTGCCAGCTACCAGAGGCTTGAAAAAAGACTAATAGGGCCATAACTCCAGCAGCTGATGTAGTCTATGTCCCTGCACACATAGCACTGCCAGGGACCCCATTACCTAAGCAGCTGTGCCACCTTCATGCTCAACTCTCACTGGGGCAGAGCTGCCACAGGCAAAAAAAAAAAAAAAAAGGCTTGCATCTATGCATGCAAGGTCGCCTAGGTTGTGTCTGACCCTTTATGACCACATGGACTGTGGCTTTCCAGGCTTCTCTGTCAATGGGGTTCTTTAGGAAAGAATACTGGAGTGCATTAGCCAATACTGGTTGCCGTACCCTTCTAGAGCACTATATTTTCGCTTTCCTAGCTGGTAACTCCCCTGAGTACCTGATGCTGCCAGAACCCCTGTGCCCCAAGCAGCTGCACAACCTCTGCACCTGGCCTTCACTAGGGCAGACCCAGGTCCTCCAGGATAGCCTTAGGAACAAACCCCAGGGGACGGTCCACATGCAGAAGTGGAAATAAAACCACAATTGAAACCCAGGGGCATTGAAGTTAAGGAAGAAGACCCAAAACCTTTCCACCAGCTGTAGAAGCTGCAGATTAAATCCACATGATCAAAAAGGCAGTCTCTGTGTCTACAGAATATATAAAAGGACATTGAGAGCTCCCATAAAAGAAAACACACTAGTTCTGATAGCTGTGGACATTGGAGGCAAGGACACACAGGAGGAGGGCCAGATTAGAATCTGAGTTGCCCCCACAGCAGGTTCACAGACCAGCATAGTTGTAGGACACTCAAGGAAGGTGAGATGGACTGTGACTCCCAGTAAGGGAAAGGATCCTGACAGCAGTGACTCAAGAAAAGCATTTATTATTCTTATATTTTGACTTGTTCTGGAGTTTCTTTAGAATTTTTCTTTTCTTCTCTGCCCCCCTCCCCCATTTCCCCTCCTCCTTTGTAGTTGTTAATTTTATTGATGCTATGAAATATAAATTAAGCTTTTGAGTTTTTCTTTTCTTTTCTTTTCTTTTTTAAAAGCACACTTATTATTGTTATAAATCCGTGCCTCTATGTTGCATTTTTGCAGTTTTTTTGAGCTTTTTTTTTTTTTATTTTTTCCTATTACTTTTTAAAAATTTTTTAAAGCCTAATATTATTTTTTTCTACATTTACTCCTTTGTTTGCTTTTCCTACTGTTATTTTCCCCTTGCAGTTAATCTTTAGTGCATATCTACCTCTATTTAGCTTTGCATATCTATCTATTCTTTCTTTCCTTTCCTCTCAACATATATGTTAGTTTTGCTTTCATTACCTTATTCCCCAGTTGGCACTTTGCTTTAGTTTTGTTTTCCAGTTTGTGCTTTAGTTAGTTTTGTTCTTAACTGGTAGATATAATTTTTGGTTTCCTTTGTTCATCAGATCAATCTATTGTACTTTATTTTTGTTTGATTGTTTTGATTTTGCTTATTGATTATAGGGTTTATGGGTATATTCCATTATTTTGATTATTATTTACCTGATTTTGTAACTGTCATTAGCTTGAGGTGCATTTTTGTTTTCTCATTTTTGGGTTTGTGTTTTAATTTCACTTAATGCCATAACAAACCATTTATAGAATCTTTGTTCCTGGACAGAAATTAAACTCTGAGCCTTTGGAGTGGGAGCACTGATTCCCAGACCCTAGACTATCAGAAAATTAACCCTGAGGAGTATCAAATAGTGAGAACTCACACAAAGGAAACCACTTGAATAGAAGACCCAGCATCACCCAACCACCAGTAGCACCCTGTGTACGACGCATCATCCAAACAACAAACAAAACAAAAATACAAACCCAATCATCAGCTGATAGGATTACCACATCACTCAGCCTTTCCCATCAGAGGATAAACAACAAACAAAAAATTAGCATAAATCTCACCCTATAGGAAGCTTACACAAACCACTGTATCAATTTTATAAAGGCACAAAACAAAAGGAAGAAAGAATTCAGTCTTGAAGCCTGGGAAAAGGAGACTTCAAACACAATAAATTTAAAAAAAAAAAAAAAAAGGCAGACAAATACTGCACAAATGAAGGAACAAACTAAAAACACAGAAGTCCAAATAAATGAGGAAGAAACAGGCAAAATATCTGAAAAAGAATCCAGAATAATGACAGTAAACATGATCAAAAACCTTGAAAACAAAATGGAGAAAATGCTAGAATCAATTATCAAAGACTTAGAAGAATTAAAGAATAAACATACAGAGACAAACAACACAATTAATGAAATTAAGAATACTCTAGAATGAATCAATACCAGAATATCTGAAGCAGAAGAACGAATCAATGAATGGTAAGATAAAATGATAGAAATATATTCTAGAGCAGAATAAAGTAAAAAGAATGAAAAGAACTGAGGATAGTCTGAGATACCTCTGCTGCTGCTGTTACTAAGTCGCTTCAGTTGTGTCCGATTCTATGTGACCCCATACATGGCAGCCCACCTGGCTCTTCCATCCCTGGGATTCTCCAGGCAAGAACACTGGAGTGGGTTGCCATTTCCTTCTCCAATGCATGAAAGTGAAAAGTGAAAGTGAAGTCGCTCAGTCATATCCAACTTCACGACCACATGGACTACAGCCTACCAGGTTCCTCTGACCATGGGATTTTCCAGGCAAGAGTACTGGAGTGGGTTGCCCTTGCTTTCTCTGGAGATACCTCTGAGACAATATCAAATGCAGCAGTATTTGAATTATATGGGTTCCAGAAGAAGAAAAGAAAAAGAAATGTATAAGAAAATTATTGAAGTGATTATAGTTGAAAAATTCCCCAACATGGAAAAGGAAATAGTCAATCAAGTCCAAAAGGCACAGACTCTCATACAGGATAAACCCAAGGAAAAACATGCCAAGACTCATACTAATCGAGCTAGCAATGATTAAACACAAAGAAAGAATATTAAAAGCAACAAGGGAAAAGCAACAAGTATCATACAAGGGAAACCCCATACATTTAACAGGTGATCTTTCAGCAGAAACTCTGCAGGCCAGAATGGAATGGCAGGATATATATATAAAAGACTGAAAGGGAAAAATCTACAAACAAGATGATTCTACCCTGCAAGGAGAGTAGACTCCTTCTCCATCAAAATTGATGGGGAAATCAAAAGCTTTTCAGACAAGCAAAATTTAAGAGAATTCAGGACCACTAAATCAGCTTTACACCAAATGTTAAAGAGACATATAGTCAAAAAATACAACAGAAGAAAAAAGATCTACAAAATCAAACTCCGAACAACTAAGAAAATGGCAATAGGAAAACATATCAATTACTTTACATGTAAACATATTAAATGCTCCAACCAAAAGACACAGATTGGCTGAATGGATACAAAAACAAGACCCCTATACATGATGTCTACAAGGAACCCACTTCAGACCTCAAGACACATATAGACTGAAAGTGAGAGGATGGGAAAATCTATTCCATGCAAATGGAAATCAAAATAAAGCTGGAGTAGCAATCTTAATATCAGACAATATGGATCTTAAAATAAAGAATATTACGATAGATAAGGAAGCACACTACATAATGATCAAGGGATCAATCCAAGAGGAAGATGTAACAATTGTAAATATCTATGCATCCAACATAGGGGGACTTCAACACATAAGACAAACACTAACAGACATAAAAGGAGGAATAGGGAATAACACAATAGTAGGAAACTTTAACACCCCACTTACACCAAAGGACAGGTCATCAAAACAGAAAATTAATAAAGAAACATGTCTTAAATTATACATATGATGAGATGGCACTCATTGATATCTTTAGGATATATATGCTATCCAAATACAGAAGAATACACCTTCTCAATTACACATTCTCTGGGATAGACCACATCTTGGGTCACAAATCAAAACTCAGTAAATTTGATAAAATTGAAATCATATCAAGCATCTTTTCCAACTACATTGCTATGAGAGTAAATATTAATTACAAGGAAAAAAATTGTAAAAAACACAAATACATGGAGATTAAGAAACATATTTCTAATTAACCAACAGGTTACTGAAGAAATTCAAAGGGGAATAAAATATTTATAGAAACAAATGACAATGCAAACATGACAATTCAAAACCTATGGGATGCAGCAAAAGCAGTTCTAAGAGGGAAATTTATAGCAATACATCCCTACATCAAGAAACAAGAAAATGATCAGATAGATAACTTTACACCTAACTTTACACCTAAAGCAACTGGAAGGAAAAAAGAACAATAATAACAAACAACAACAAGAAAACCCAAATTTAGCAGAAGTAAAAAAATCACAAGGATCAGAGCAGAAATAAAAGTAAATGAAATTAAAGAAACAATACTAAAGATTAATAAAGCTAAAGGCTGGTTCTTTGAGAAGGTAAACAAAATTGACAAACCTTCAGCCAGATTCATCAAGAAAAAGAGAGAAGAATCAAATGAATAAAGTTACAAATGAAAAAAGAGAGGTTACAACAGACAATGCAGAAATACAAAGGATTATAAGAGAATATTAAGAACAATTCTATTGCAATGAAATGGATAACTTGGAAGAAATGGACAGATTCTTAGAAAAATTTGATCTTCCAAGACTGAACCAGGAAGAAATAGAAATTATTAAAAACCCAAATACAAGCACTGAAACTGAAGCTGTGATTAAAAAAAAAAAAAAAATCTTCCAAAAAGCAAAATCCTAGGACCAGGTGGCTTCACAGAATTGTTTCAAATATTTAGAGAAGGGCTAATGCCTATCCTTCAAAACCTCTTTCAAAAAATCACAGAGGAAGGACACTTCCAAAGTCATTCTATGAGGCCACCATCACACTGATACCAAAGCTAGACAAAGAAAACACACAAAAAAGAAAGCTATAGGCCAATATCACTGATGAGCATAGATAAATCCTCAACAAAAATTTAGCAGACAGAATTCAGAAACGTATCAAAAAGCTCATACACCATGATCAAGTTGAGTTTATTCCAGGGACGCAAGGATTCTTCAATCAGTATGGTACACCATATTAATAAATTGAAATATAAAAACCATATGATAATATCAATAGATGCAGAAAAAGCCTTTGACAAATGCAGCACCCATTTATGATTAAAACTATTCAAAGAAACGGAAGAAGGAACCTGCCTCAATATAGTAAAAACCATATATGATAAGCCTACAGCAAACATTATTCTCAACGGTAAAAAACTGAAATCATCCCCCTAATATCAGAAAGATTCATGACATTGTACAGGAGACAGGGATCAAGACCATCCCCATGGAAAAGAAATGCAAAAAACCAAAATGGCTGTCTGGGGAGGCCTTATAAATAGCTGTGAAAAGAAGAGAAACAAAAAGCAAAGAAGAAAAGGAAATATATTTCCATTTGAATGCAGAGTTCCAAAGAATAGCAAGGAGAGATAAGAAAGCCTTCCTCAGCGATCAATGCAAAGAAATTGGGGAAAACAACAGAATGGGAAAGACTAGAGATCTCTGCAAGAAAATTAAAGATATCAAGGGAACATTTCATGCAAAGATGGACTTGATAAAGGACAGAAATGATATGGACCTAGCAGAAGCAGAAGAAGTGGCAAGAATACACAGAACTATACAAAAAAGATCTTCATGACCCAGATAATCACGACGGTGTGATCACTCACCTAGAGCCAGACATCCTGGCATGTGTAGTCAAGTGGGCCTTAGAAAGCATCACTATGAACAAAGCTAGTGGAGGTGATGGAATTCCAGTTGAGCTATTTCAAATCCTGAAAGATGATGCTGTGAAAGTGCTGCACTCAATATGCCAGCAGATTTGGAAAACTCAGCAGTGGCCACAGGACTGAAAAAGGTCAGTTTTCATTCCAATCCCAAAGAAAGGCAATGCTAAAAATGTTCAAACTACTGCACAATTGCACTCATCTCACATGCTAGTAATGTTCAAAATTCTCCAAGTCAGGCTTCAGCAATATGTGAACTGTGAACTTCCAGATGTTCAAGCTGGTTTTAGAAAAGGCAGAGGAACCAGAGATCAAATTGCAAACATCTGCTGGATCATCAAAAAAGCAAGAGAGTTCCAGAAAAACATCTATTTCTGCTTTATTGACTATGCCAAAGCCTTTGACTGTGTGGATCACAATAGACTGGAAAATTCTGAAAGAGATGGGAATACCAGACCACCTGACCTGCCTCTTGAGAAACCTATATATAGGTCCGAAAGAAACAGTTAGAACTGACATGAAACAACAAACTGGTTCCAAATAGGGAAAGGAGTACTTCAAGGCTGTATATTGTTACCCTGCTTATTTAACTTATACGCAGAGTACATCATGGGAAATGCCGGGCTGGAAGAAGCACAGGCTGGAATCAAGATTGCCAGGAGAAATGTCAGAAACCTCAGGTATGCAGATGACACCACCCTTATAGCAGAAAGTGAAGAGGAACTCAAAAGCCTCTTGATGAAAGTGAAAAGGGAGAGTGAAAAGTTGGCTTAAAGCTCAATATTCAGAACACTAAGATCATGGCATTTGATCCCATCACTTCATTGGAAATAGATGGGGAAACCATGGAAAGAGTTTCAGACTTATTATTTCGGGCTCCCAAATCACTGCAGATGGTGATTGCAGCCATGAAATTAAAAGATGCTTACTCCTTGGGAGAAAAGTTATGACCAACCTAGATAGCATATTCAAAAACAGAGACATTACTTTGCCAACAAAGGTTCGTCTAGTCTAGGCTATGGTTTTTCCCGTGGTCATGTATGGATGTGAGAGTTGGACTGTGAAGAAGGCTGAGTGCCAAAGAATTGATGCCTTTAAACTGTGGTGTTGGAGAAGACTATTGAGAGGCCCTTGGACTGCAAGGAGATCCACCCAGTCCATCCTAAAGGAGATCAGTCCTCGTTTTCTTTAGAAGGACTGATGGTGAAGCTGTCTTTGGTCACTTCATATGAAGAGTTGACTCACTGGAAAAGACCCTGATGCTGGGACAGATTGGGGGCAGGAGGAGAAGGGGACAACAGAGGATGAGATGGTTGGATGGCATCGCTGACTCGATGGACATGAATTTGGGCAAACTCCAGGTGTTGGTGATGGACTGGGAGCCCTGGCGTTCTTTGATTCATGGGGTTGCAAAGACTCAGATACGATTGAGCAACTGAACTGAACTGAACTGAAAATCAGAAACAAGACAAGGATGTCCACTTTCACCACTGTTATTCAACATAGTTTTGGAAGCCCTAGCTACCGCAATCAGAGAATAAAAATAAATAAAAGGAATACTGATAGGAAAAGAAGTGGAGCTCTCACTCGTTATAGATAACAAGATATTGTACAAAACCTTAAAGACAGTATCAGAAAATTACTAGAGCTAATCAGTGAATTTAGTAAAGTCACAGGGTACAAAATCAGTAAACAGAAATCACTCACATTTCTATATACTAACAATGAAAAATCAGAAAGATAAATTACAGAATCAATCCCATTCACCATTGCAAAAACAAAAATAATAAAATATCTAGGAATAAAGTTACCTAAGGAGACAAAATACACAAAACTTATAAGATACTGATAAAAAAAATCAAAGATGACATAAACAGATGGAGAGATATTTCATGTTCTGGATAGGAAGAATTAATATTGTGAAAATGACTGTACTACCAAATGCAATCTACAGATTCCACATGATCCCTATCAAATTACCAATGGCATTTTTCACAGAACTAGAACAAAAATTTTCATGATTCATTTAGAAACACAAAAAGGCCCGAATAGGTAAAGCAGTCTTGAGAAAGAAGAATGGATCTGGAGGAATCAACCTACCTGACTTCATATTATACTATAAAGATGCTGTCATCGAGACAGTATAGTTCTGGCACAGAAATATAGATTGATGGAACAAGATTAAAAGTCCAGAAATAAACCCATGCACCTATGGTACCTTATTTTTTACAAAGGAGGCAAGAATATACAATGGGGCAAAGACAGCCTCTTCAGTAAATGTTGCTGAGAAAACTGGATAATTAGATGTAAAAGAATGAAATTAGAACACTTCCTAACACCATACACAAAGATAAATACAAAATAGATTAAAGATGTAAATGTAAGACCAGAAACTATAAAACTCTTAGAGGAAAACATAAGCAGAACACCCCATGACATAAATCAAAACAAGAGTGTCTATGACCCACCTCCTAGAGTATTGAAGTAAAAACAAAAGTAAACAATGGGAACTGATTAAACTTAAAGGCTTTTGCACAGCAAAGTTTACTCTAAGCATGGTGGAAAGACAACCCTCAGAATGGGAGAAAATAATAGCAACTGAAACACCTGACAAAGGATTAATCTCCAAAATCTGCAAGCAGCTCATGAAACTCAATATCAGAAAAAAGAGCAACTGAACCAAAAAGTGAGAAAAAGACCTAATAAACATTTCTCCAAAGAGGACATACAGATAGCTAACAAACACATGAACAAGTGCTCAACATCACTCATTATTCAGTTCAGTTCAGTAACTCAGTCGTGTCCAACTTTGCGACCCCATGAACTGCAGCATGCCAGCCCTCCCTGTCCATCACCAACTCCCGGAGTTCACTCAAACTCATGTCCATCAAGTAGATAATGCCATCCAGCCATCTCATCCTCTGTCGTCCCCTTCTCCTCCTGCCCCCAGTCTCTCCCAGCATCAGGGTCTTTTCCAATGAGTCAAATCTTCATATGAAGTGGCCAAAGTATTGCAGTTTCAGCTTCAGCATCAGTCCTTCCAATGAACACCCAGGACTGATCTCCTTTAGGATGGACTGGTTGGATCTCCTTGTAGTTCAAGGGACTCTCAAGAGTCTTCTCCAACACAAGGCATCAATTCTTTGGTGCTCAGCCTTCTTCAGAGTCCAACTCTCACATCCATACATGACACTGGAAAAACCGTAGCCTTGACTAGACGGACCTTTGTTGGCAAAGTAATATCTCTGCTTCTTAATATGCTATCTAGGTTGGTCATAATATTCCTTATAATGCAAATCAAAACTACAATGAAATATCACCTCACATCAGCCAGAATGACCCTCATCAAAACGTCTAATAACAATAAATGTAGAAGGTGTGGAGAAAAGAGAACACTCTTGCACTCTTGGTGGGAATGTGAATTGACACAGCCACTATGGAAGATGGTATGGAGATTTCTTAAAAAACTAGGAATGAAATCACCATATGACCCAGCAATCTCACTCCTAGACATATAACCTGAGGAAATCAAAACTGAAAGAGACACATATATCCCACTGTTCATTGCAGCACTATTTACAATAGCTAGAACATGGAAGCAATCTTGATGTCCATCAACAGATGAATGGATAAAGAATATGTGGTACGTATACACAATGGAATATCACTCAGCCATAAAAAGGAATTCATCTGAGTCAGTTCTGTTGAGGTGGATGAACCTAGAGCCTACTATACAGAGTGAAGTAGGTCAGAAAGTGAAAGATGAATCTCGTATATTAATGCATATATATGAAATCTAGAAAAATGGTGCTGAAGAGTTTATTTTCAGGGCAGCAATGGAGAAACAGAATTAAGGAATAGACATATGGACATGGGGAGAGGAGAGGAGAGGGTGAGATGTTTGGAGAGAGTAACATGGAAACTTACATTACATTATGTAAAATAGATAGCCAGCGAGAATTTGCTGTATGGTTCAGGAAACTCAAACAAGAGCTCTGTGTCAGCCTAGAGGGTTGGGATGGGGAGGGAGATGTGAGGGAGGTTCATAAGGAGGGGATATATATATATACCTATGGCTGATTCATGTTGAGGTTTGACAGAAGACAACAAAATTCTGTAAAGCAGTTATCCTTCAATTAAAAAATAAATAAAAAATGGGAAAAAAATGGATAATCATCAAGGGTCTGCTGTATAGCACAGGGAACTCTGCTCAATGTTATGAGGCAGTCTGGATAGGAGTTTGGGGGAGAATGGATACATATGTATGTATGGCTGAATTGATCTGCTGTACACATATACTCCAATAGAAAATTTTAAAAAGCATTAAAAATATGGAGATAATTACTGAGCATAGTTAGCCTAATTATCCCAAATTCTAGTTCTTGTAATTTCAATATCTAGAAATTCTGTTGGTGTCTGTCTTTTCTGTTGGGTTGGCCAAAAAGTCTGTTCAGGTTTTTTCATAGCATATTACAGAAAACCTGAAAAATCTTCCTGGTCAATCAGCATATTTCAGTGTAAATCTTTTCTGTTGATTCTTGCTTATTTCTCTGCATGCTGGTTATTTTTAATTGTGTACCAATTTATGTACCATTCTTTCAGAAATTATTTGTAGAAGTAACTTAAGATCTAAGTTGATGCTATCTGCTTTTAGATAGAAATTCTGTAATCCTCCTAGATTCATGGGGACCAACACATCAGGTAAAACCTTATGTTGCTTCAGGTACGGACTGAAGTTCTCTGCATTGGTCAAATAACTGGAAGCTGGGATATTATCTAGACAAAGGTTGTTTGATATCACCTTGAAATATGCAATCCCATTTCCTCCTGCTGTTAGATCCCAGAATTCAACATTTGTAATCCTAGTGCTTCATGCTGACAAATAAGCTACACAACCATGTGGAGAAATAGTGTTTCCAGA
Organism: Tragelaphus eurycerus; assembly: GCA_935064755.1. NCBI lineage: Eukaryota > Metazoa > Chordata > Mammalia > Artiodactyla > Bovidae > Tragelaphus > Tragelaphus eurycerus. The sequence goes on along the minus strand of CAKXYN010000216.1, from coordinate 609,992 downwards.
TGTTGGTCCTCTGGAGTCTACGGTGGGTAATGATAGTCATCAGAGTAGTCTATCTTCAGTTTTCATATGTCCAAAAGGAACCCCATGTCTGTGTTGCTCTTAGGTGTGTAACTCTGGCCTTAGGCCTTTGTGTATCTCACTGCAGTATGGTAAGGTAAGACCATCTACCCCTTGTTCAATTTTTCTCTTGAATAAACATGTTTCTGGTTAACTGTTTAAAAAATAAAAATTAAATTTTCCTTGCTCTGACTCTTGACCCATTAAAGTGAAACTGAAGTTGCTCAGTCAAGTTAGACGCTTTGCTACTGCATGGACTGTAGCCCACTAGGCTCCTCTGTCCATGGGATTTTCCAGGCAAGAATAATGGAGTGGGTTGCCATTTCCTTCTCCAGGGGATCTTCCCAACCCAGGGATCTAACCCAGGTCTCCCGCATTGCAGGCAGATGTTTTAACCTCTGTGTCACCAAGGGAGCCTTTGACCCAGTAATTTTCTATTTTGTTAGCTGTCTGATGATGCATTTAATACTTCTGTGAACATTTTATTTTTACTTGCCTAGTGTATATATTATACAGACTGAGAGGTCCAGATATGCAGTCATCAATCTGGAGAACTCAGGAGACCTAATGGTGTAAATTCCACTCCAAGTCTGAGTCTGACAGAAGGAAAGGACTAATGTCCCAGCTCAAAAAAAAAAAAAAAAAAAAAAAACAGGTAGAGAGAATTCTTTCTTCTTCAGCCTTTTATTTAAGGATCCACTGAGTTGAATGAGACTCACTCATCTGCTTTACTAAGTCTACTGATTCAAAGGTTAACCTTACCTAAAAATACTTTCACAGACACATGCAGAAATAATGTTTGACTGAATGTGTGACCACCTCAGGACCCAGTCATATTGAGTCAGAGAACTAACCATCATGCCCAAGTGTGCTAGTTGTCCTTGGTGAGATAATTTGTCTGAATCACCTTGTCTGTTATTATTGGAATTGTAGGTCTTCATAGAATCTTTTAAAAATAGTCACTCTGCTTTTAAGAATTTATCTTCTTATGGACTGAGAGAAACTGATGTAGCCATGGTACTCTTCAAGTATCTAATCTGAATGAAATAAATATGCAGTTAAAATCTATCCTTTAAATGTGCCATGCAATTTTTTTCTTTTAATGCTTCACTGAAGCTAAAGAATTCTCAACTCATGAGCTATAAATTTTATTTGTAACATTTCTGCTTAAATAGATCATTATTACTTGACAGTCTTTGAAGACTGATATTTAAGCAGAGTTCCCTGTAAAATGAAAAGTATTAAAATTTAGTACATTTTTACTTTAATAATTATATTATCTCTTTAAGTTTCAATTATTTAAAAATATTTCTAATGAAAATATGTCATTTTGGTGTACTTTAAACAAAGATAAATATAGTCCTTTAACAATTCTCTTTAAAAAAATGCTTATTGATTTCAGAGAAATGAATCAGTTATTAATCTATCATCAATCTTTTGAACATTTGAACATATATGTTATTATCATTCACCATCTAAATACTTTCTACTCTGTTCTCTACCTATTCACTTAGGAGGTTTACAAAGTAAGTCAAATTTAGAGTCACAAAGTTGAATTAAGCTATGTCACTATTGATAAGAAAGTAAATAGGTATCTAATTTATATCCCTTAAATATTAATGGAGTTGTGCAGTGGAAATAACATATAACTTTAAAATGATAAATCATCTTTCCTATAATATTTTAGCATAACTTTATAAAATATCCCATCATGTTATAACTTTTGGTTATGTAACATATATAATTTACCATGGGAATATCTCTTGATTGTCATTGTAAGGATTTAAAGAAAAACTGTATTATCAAGAAATCCGTTATTCCACATATTTGGACTATGTACACAAATATTTGTAATATATGTGTATGTTAGTCAGTCAGTCATGTCTGAATCTTTGTAACCTCATGGACTGTAGCTCACCAAGCATTTTTGTCCATGGAATTCTCCAGGCAAGATACTGGAGTGGGTTGTCATTCTCTTCTCTAGAGTACCTTCCCAACCCAGGGATTGAGCCTGGGTCTCCTGCAGATTCTTTACCATTTGAGCTACTGGGGAAGCTTTACAACGTATACATTTACTGTATTCCTGGACACACCCTTCTCCAATATAAAATATATATATATATATGTATGTATGTGTGTGTGTATATATATATATATATATATACATAGGTATAGTTGATTTACAACGGTGTGTATTAATTTCAGGTGAAAAGTATACTGTTCATTAATCAGTATACCAATTAGTATTTTTGTAGATTTTATCTCAGTATAAGTTATTACAAGATAATGGGTATAATTTTCTGTGCTATGAGGTTTACCCTTATTGATTATCTATTTTATATATAGTAATTTGCATCTGTTAATTGCATTCTATGGAATATTTTACCCTCAATAGACTTTACTAGCATACAGATCTTCTTTGATTTGAGATGAGGCTACATCCCAAGAGAGCCACAGTAAGTCGAAAATGTTGTTAGCCAAGGATGCATTTAACACACCTAATATGCCAAAAGTCATACTTAGCCTAGTCTAACTTGAACATGCTCAGGTCATTACATTATCCTACTTTGGGGCAAAATCACTTAACACAAGCCTATTTTATAATAAAATGTAAAATATCTTGTGTAATTTATTGAACACTGGACTGAAAATGAAAAACAAAATGATTGTATCAGTTGTTTACCCTTCTGATGGAGTGATTGATGGGGCTGTGTCTTGATCAGTTTCACAAGAGAGAATCTACTAATGTTGCTAGCCTGGAAAAAGATTAAAATTCAAAGTGTGATTTCTTCCAAATGAGTACTGCTTTCACACTGTTCATAAAATTGAAAAATTATAAATGGAACCATCATAAGTTGAGGACCAACTATAATTTGAAACAGACAAAGGCAGTGTTATCCATCTTTGAGGATCACCGCTATATTAGAACATTTTTAGTTGATATGTGTTAGTGATGGTTAAAAAAAAACAAACACAACAGGATCATTGTTCTATAAGTACACTGATACTTTTTGAGGATTCAGGGCCTGAAGTTTAAGTTGATTAAGAAGTATTTCACTGAAAATCGGATGTGAACACAAATTTGCACAGTCACAAATATATATGCTTAAATGTTTCCTTCAATCATTTCAACAGCACATGTAAAATTAAATAATGTTGTTTGGTGGCAAGATCCCAGTGCATAGCAACAACCATTCTCATGAACTGGCTGATCTTTAAAGCAGAGGCCCCTCATCTTGCTGACCAGAAGAACACCTTGGTAATGGCTACCCTGACTCCATGCTGCTGCTGCTGCTGCTAAGTCGCTTCAGTCGTGTCCGACTCTGTGCGACCTCAGACGGAAGCTCACCAGGCTACCCTGTCCCCGGGATTCTCCAGGCAAGAACACTGGAGTGGGTAGCCATTTCCTCCTCCAGTACATGAAAGTGAAAAGTGAAAGTGAAGTCGCTCAGTCGGAAGGCAATGGCACCCCACCCCTGTACTTTTGCCTGGAAAATCCCATGGACGGAGGAGCCTGGTAGGCTCCAGTCCATGGGGTCGCTAGGAGTCGGACACGACTGAGCGACTTTACTTTCACTTTTCACCCTGACTCCACAGCCCTCTGTTAATTAAGCTCAGTAGAAATTTTCTGGAAATTTTGGTTCACCCTTCATTTCATCACACCAAAAGTACTAACCCGTTTTACCAATGGGACAGGCCACCTTGTTCATTTCTTTTCTAGTAAAATTGCTGATTGTAATTTATACAGATATCAAGAACTTTAGTAGGAAACTTTTTTGTGTAGTAACTGTCACTTTCGCTCTAAGGGAAACATCTACATAATTCTTAGTGAGGAGAAAAAAAAAAGAGAGAGAGAGAGACCTTAGAAATGTTAGGATTTCCTCTTGAGGTAGAGCATTTGTCTCCATTTCATCCAGATAGATCTTTCACCTAAAGATACATAAAAAAAAAATTGTATCTGTGTATTAGATACTCATTTATATTTTGCAAGTTATTTTTTGGCATACATTTTGAAGATATTTCTGCATATACTTATTCTGTATACTAAGATTTTTATTCTCTGATGATTATTTATTGTTCCCATTTGTCTTTGGTAAAATATGACATTGCTAAGTGCTAAGTCGCTTCAGTTGTGTCTGACTCTTTGTGACCCCAGTAGACTGTAACCCTCTGGGCTCCTCTGTCCATGGGATTCCCAGGCAAGAAGACTGCAATGAGTTGCCACACCCTCCTCCAGGAGACTGTCCCAACCCAGGGATCAAACCCAGGTCAGCATCTACTGCATTGGCAAGAGGATTCTTTACAACTAACGCCACCCGGGAAGCAATTGATAAGTGATATTTCATTCATTTTTCACTGATATACACTTGATCTTAGCGAAAAGGCCAAGAAACAATAGTTTTTCACTAATATTTCATTAGTTTTCATTAAAGTGATTTGTCAAAACCATGAGAAAGTACCTAATATCATTTTTCTGATCAAAGTAGCCCAACGATTTTACCCCAAAAGAACATTCCTACCATCTACTCCCACCCACCCACTCCCTAATAAGCAATAAATTAACTATTAGATACAGCTGTGCTCAGGAACCAGCTACATCTTTAGGATGAAAACAATGACCATATATTACCAGTAGGTTAGGGCTGGTGCTCAGAGAAGGCACTGGCGACCCACTCCAGTTCTCTTGCCTGGAAAATCCCATGGATGGAGGAGCCTGGTAGGCTGCAGTCCATGGGGTTGCTAAGAGTCGGACACGACTGAGCGACTTCACTTTCACTTTTCACTTTCCACTTGCATGCCTTGGAGAAGAAAATGGCAACCTACTCCAGTGTTCTTGCCTGTCGTCTATGGGGTCGCATAGAGTCAGACACAACTGAAGCGACTTAGCAGAAGCAGCATCAGGGCTGGTGCTGACAGGAATGCAATGGGGCACCAGGACTAACCCAGGAATTACAATAAGAGTTCAACTCTTGGAAAAAATAGTTTCAAAAGGAGGAGGGAGGATGAGACCAAGAAACCCTGTGTAAGAAAGGAGACCAAGCAAGGCTTCCACCTGTGAACAAAGATTAGACACCAGTGTGACTGCCCTTTGGCACCACTCTTGGTGAAGAATTGCCATCCTGAAAGGTGCTAAGAGACAGGAAAGAGCTTGACAGCCCCACATTAGAAATTAAATCTAGCCAGCAGGTGAGAGTTCTGTGCTGCCGTTATGATCTTTGTGCTTCACTGGGAGTCCTGAAAGCCTGGGTAGAGGTGATCACAAAACCCCCACGGGAAGAGATGAGCAAGACAAGATAAAAGGACAAGCTCCACTAATGTTATAACAAAATTAAAATTTTATAAACAAAACCATATACTGTATATAATATGTATATAATTTGTTATTTATTTATATACAAAACCTAAATCAGAGAAATTGTACCTAAGGAAAAATAATAGTCACAGAAAATGACCCTAAAAATGAGCTTATAGTAATGGGAATAAAGGAAAGGATAATGTCTATCAAAAATTACAAAAATGACAAGGAGAGTTGGTGAGCAAGGGAGTTGCAACAGCAGCATAGTTTTAACTATGTTCATGAGCCCCACCCCCCCCTCCCTTTCCCAGGCTGCACTGAACAGGACCACTTCACTGTCTTCAGGAAAGGAAAGCCAGAGACCCCCAGGACACATCCAGGACCATTTGTGGTGACAGTTAGCTCTGTGTTTCCCAAAACCCAGGAGGCTGAGACACATTTGATATGATAACACTGAAGTCATCTTCACAGGGAGAGGACTTAGTGAAGCACCTCTTCAAGTCCTGTGAGCCAAAGGACATGACAGTCATGGTTAAGACCCACCAAAGAGAGAGGGAAAGCTGAGCTGAGCAGCAGAACTGGCCACCAAATTTGTGGATGACTGAAGGATTCTGTAGGAACAGTCAGTGCTGGAGCAGCCTGGGTCCTAGAAACTCTGATCAATGAAAAATCCCAAAATGTCACAAAGAGGTGATATTTCTGTGAATGGAATTCACATTAAAGGGGGAAGAAATAGTAGAGTCAACAGAGAACCACTATTTAGTGAAAAGTGGAAGGGTAACCATGTTTGAATATTTCACAAACTTTGAAGCCACATTTCTGAAAAATGTGTTCCAGCAATAATCCTGAGCTCCAGAACTCAAGAGCTCCAGGGAGTGAAGCTAGAAATGTAATCAAGTTCACCTCCCCATGTAAAAATGTCACCTCACTTACACATAAACAAGAGAAAAGATTACAATCCTATTCCACATTTTATGAAAAGTATCTGAAGAGTAACAAGAATAGGAGGCTACAAGACAGTGATGCAGCCAGAAAGACAAGACCCCAAAGCAGTTACAGTCTGTACCTAATCCAAAGTGAGCTAAAGATAAATTACAAGAGCAATAAAATGTATGACAGCAGAACACACATTAGAATTACAAATATGTACTCAGAAATAAAAATGACTGGAGGAAAGGAAGATTAAAACGAAAGGTGCCAGACAGAGGAATAATTACTAAATGAAATAAATAAAAATCATCAGTGCAAAGAATATCAAATTAGAAAGAGCACAAGAGAGAATTAACACCAGGAATAATGCCATAAGAGAAATAAAATATGGATAAAAATTATCTCACTGAAAGTGATACTATGTAAGACAGCATTATATGTGACAGGACACAAATAAGGAAACTAAAGCAATAGAATGAACAAAAAGGCAAAAGCTCTAATTCAAGAAAATTCTCCTGAAACTTCCCTGGTGGCTCAGAGGGTAAGGCATCTGCCTGCAATGTGGGAGAACTGGGTTTGATCACTGGGTTGGGAAAATCCCCTGGAGAAGAAAATAGCAACCCACTCCAGTACTCTTGCCTGGAAAATCTCATGGAAGGAGAAGCCTGGTAGGCTACGGTACATGGGGTCACAAAGAGTTGGACACGACTAAGAGACTTCACTTTCACTTTCTCCTGAAATAAAGCTGATTTGAAATTCAGCATTTAAAGAGGACACTACATTCATGGGAAAATCCCCTCTGAGAGGTCAATGCTAAAACATATTTTAGTAGAATTCTTAAATTCTAAATATATATATGTGTGTATATATTATATATATATATATATGTGTGTGTGTATATATTATATATATATATAATAGTACTCAACCACTAAAAATAAATTAAATAGGGTTATTTATAGAGACATGGATTACCCTAGAGTTTGTCATACAGAGTAAAGTAAGTCAGAAAGAGAAAAACAAATATCACATATCAATTCATATACATGAAACCTCAATTGTTTTTGATCTGCAATCTTAGCAGAAAGTGTGAGATTCTTCTACCAGACTCAGAGGTGGATGTTCTGCTTATATCTTGTAAGTATTATGTCCATTTGCTTTTATTTGTTCCATCGCTAATCCATGTTCAATTCTTTGTAACTCCATGGACAGTAGCATTCCAGGCTCCTTTATTCCTTCACTATCTCCCAGAGTTTGCTCAAATTCATGTCCATGGAGTTGGTGATAGTATCTAACTATATCAGGCTTCCTTGGTGACTCAGACAGTAAAGAATCTACCTACCATGAGCGAGACCTGGGTTCAACCCCTGGGTTGGGAAGATCCCCTGGAGGAGGGCATGGCAACCCACTCTGGTATTCTTGCCTTGAGAATCCCCATGCATGGAGGAGTCTGGCGAGCTACAGTCCATAGGGTTGCAAAGCGCTGGACATGACTAAGTGACTGAGCACACACAAATATCTCATCCTCTCCTGCCGCATTTCTCCTTTCATCCCAGCATTAGGGTGTTTTCCAATGAGTCAACTCTTCCATCAGGTGGCCAAAGTATTGGAGATTCAATTTCAGCAGCAGTCCTTCCAATGAATATTCAGGACTGATTTCCCTTGGCATTGACTGGTTTGGTCTCCCTGAAGCCCAAGGGACTCTCAAGAGTCTTCTCCAGGATCACAGTTCAAAAGCATCAATACTTCGGTGCTCAGCCATCTTTATGGATCAACTCACACATCTGTACATGACTACTAGGACAACAATAGCTCTGACTATACAAACCATTGTTGGCAAAGTGTTGTCTCTGTTTTTTAATATGTTGTTTAGGTTTGTCATCGCTTCCCTTCCAGGGAGCAAATGTCTTTTAATTTCTTGGCTGCAGTCAGAGTCTGCAGTGATTTTGGATCCCGAGACAATAAAGTCTGTCAGTGCTTCCACATTTTCCTCTTATATTTGCCATGAAGTGATGAGACCAGACACCATGATCTTAGCTTTTCTAATGTCGAGTTTCAATCCACTTTTTCACTCTCTTCTTTTACCCTCATCACAAAGCTCTTTAGTTTCTCTTCACTTTCTGCCATTAGACTGCTGTCATCTGCCTACCTGAGGCTGTTGATACTTTTCCAGACAATCTTGACTTCAGCTTGTGATTCACCCAGCACAGCATTTCACATGATGCACTCTGCATGTAAATTAAATAAGCAGGATGACAATATACAGCCTTGTTGTACTCCTTTCCCAATTTGGAACCAGTCAGTTGTTCCAGATCTAGTTCTAACTGTTGCTTCTTGACCCATATACAGGTTTCTCAGGTAAAGGTGAAGTAGTCTGGTATTTCCATCTCTTTACGAATTTTCCATAGTTTGTTGTGACTACACAAAGATTTTAGTTTAGTCAATGAAGCAGAAGTAGAAGTTTTTCTGGAATTATCTCTATGATCCAACAAATGTTGGCAATTTTATCTCTGATTCTTCCACCTTTTCTAAACCCAGCTTGAACACCTAGGTTTGTACAGTTCACGTACTGCTGAAGCTTAGCTTGAAGGATTTTCAGCATGATCTTGCTAGTGTGTTAAATGAGTGCAATTGGACAGTAGTGTGAACATTCTTTAGTATTGGCCTTCTTTGAGATTGGAATGAAAACACACCTTTCCCAGTCCTGTGGCCACTGCTGTATTTTCCAAGTTTGCTGACATATTGATCGAAGCTCTAAAGCAGCATTATCTTTTAGGATTTTAAATAACTCAAATGAAATCCTGTCACCTCCACTAGCTTTGTTTGTAGTGATTCTTCCCAAGTCTCCCTTGATTTCACACTCCAGAATATCTGGTTCTAGGTGAGTGATCACACAATTGTGGTTATTTGAGTCATTAAGACCTTTTTTGTACAGTTTTTCTGTGTATTCTTGCCACCTCTTAATCTCTTCTGCCTCTGTTAGATTCTTGCTGTTTCTGTCCTTTATTGTGCCCATCCTTGCATGAAATGTTCCCTTGATATCTCCAATTTTCTTGAAGAGATCTCTAGTCTTTCCTTTCATATTGTTTTCCTCTCTTCTTTTGCATTGCTTATTTAAGAAGGCCTTCTTATCTCTCCTTGCTATTTATTCTTTGGAAGTCTGCATTCAGTTGTGTATATCTTACCCTTTCTCTCTTGTCTTTTGCATCTCTTTTTTCCTCAGCTATTTGCAAAGCTTCCTCAGACAACTTTGCCTTGGTGCACTTCTTTTTTGGGAGATGTTTTTTTTTTTTTTTTTCACTGCCTCCTGTACAGTGTTACAAACCTCTGTCCTTAGTTCTTCAGGCACTTTTTGTAACAGATTAAATACCTTGAACCTATTTGTCACCTTCAAATCACAGGGAATTTGAGTTAGATCATACCTGAAAGGCCTAGTGGTTTTCTCTTTCTTCCATTTAGCTTGAATTTTTCCATAAGAAGCTCATGATCTGAGCTACAGTTATCTTCAGGTCTTGCTTTTACTAATTTTATAGAGCTTCTCCAACTTTGTCTACAAATAACATAATCAGTCTGATTTGGATGTTGAACATTTGGTTATGTCCATTTGTAGAACCATCTCTTGTACTGGAAAAGGGTGTAAAAGAGTGTTTGCTATGACCAGTGTGTTCTTTTAACAAAACTCTTAGCCTTATTCCTGCTTCATTTTGTACTCCTAGCCAAACTTCCTTATTATTGTTGGTATTTCTTGACTTTCTACTTTTGCATTCTAATCCTCTGTGATGAAAGGACGTTTTTTGGTGTTAGTGCTAGAAGGTGGTGTTGGTTTTCATAGAACCAGTCAACTTCAGCTTCATCATCAGTGATTTGGGCATATTCTTTGATTAGAGTGATGTTGAATGGTTTTCCTTGGAAATGCAATGAGATATTTGTGTCACTTTTGAGGTTTGCACCTAAGTACTGCATTTTTGACTCTTCTGTTGGTTATGAGGTCTACTCCATTTCTTCTAAAGGATTCTTGCCTAGAGTAGTAGATATAGTGGTCATCTGAATTAAATTTGTTCATTCCTGCCCATTTTAGTTCACTGATTCCTAAGATGTCCATGTTCAATCATGAGTACTCCTGCATGACCACATCCAATTTACCTTGATTCATGGACCTAACATTCCAGGTGCATATGCAATACTGTTTTTATAGCATTGAATTTTCCTTACCACCAGACACATCCACAACTTAGTGTTGCTTCTGCTTTGTTCCAGGCACTTCATTCTTTCTGGAGCTATTAATTGTCCTCTGCTCTTCCCAAGGAGTATATTGACTGAGGTCATATACATTGACAATATACAATACATCTGACCCATGCAGCTCATCTTCAGGTGTGATATCTTTTTGCCTTTTGATACTGTCTATAGTGTTCTCACTCAGACGCACATCCATCAAGTCAGTGATGCCATCCAGCCATCTCATCCTCTGTTGTCCCCTTCTCCCCCTGCCCTCAATCCCTCCCAGCATCAGAGTCTTCTCCAATGAGTCAACTCTTCACATGAGGTGGCCAAAATACTGGAGTTTGAATTTTAGCATCATTCCTTCCAAAGAAATGCCAGGGCTGGTCTCCTTCAGAATGGACTGGTTGGATCTCCTTGCAGTCCAAGGAACTCTCAAGAGTCTTCTCAAACACCACAGTTCAAAAGCATCAATTCTTTGGCACTCAGCCTTCTTCACAGTCCAGCTCTCACATCCATACATGACCACAGGAAAGACCATAGACTTGACTAGGCAAACCTTTGTTGGCAAAGTAATGTCTCTGCTTTTGAATATGCTATCTAGATTGGTCATAACTTTCCTTCCAAGGAGCAAGAGTCTTTTAATTTCATGACTGCAGTCACCATCTGCAGTGATTTTGGAGCCCAGAAAAATAAATTCTGACACTGTTTCCACTGTTTCTCCATCTATTTCCTACATAGTGATGGGACCAGATGCCATGGTCTTCATTTTCTGAATGTTGACCTCCGGGAGGTGGTGATGGACAGGGAGGCCTGGCGTGCTACGGTTCATGGGGTTGCAAAGAGTCGGACACTACTGAGCGACTGATCTGATCTGATCTGATCTGATAGTGTTCTCCAGGCAAGAATACTAGAGTGGGTTGCCATTTCCTCATCCAGTGACTATGCTTTTTTAGAATTCTTCACTATGACCTGTCTGTCTTGGGTGGCCCTGCATGGCATGGCTAATAGCTTCATTGTGTTCTGCAAGCCCCTTTGTCATATATGGCTTCAAACCAATATTCTTTAGCTAAGACCATATTTGCAGTCCAGCTATCAGGCTTGTTTCTTTATCTTCTACAATTCTTGACCCCAAGTTGAATCTACTTTCCTTCCAGTCTTGCTTTGCTGTATAGTACTTTCAGCAATTTCTGATCTTGTCTTCAAACTAGACTCATTAAAATGATGCTGTTTAAAAATTTATTTACTTGTCTTTTGCATCTCATTTCTTAAAAATTAGGAGATCTATTTCAAGATCTTGAATTACATTATTCTTTAGGGATTTTTAATGATTTGTGAGAAATAAATTCACTATCTCTAAAATATTTTTATTTCACCTTTTTTTCTTGAATGTGGTTCATTTTGATGTAGAATTCCAGTATATATACAATTTTTATTCAGAAATTTTAACTCATTAAAATCTATCATGGCTAATGAGAACTTTCCATAAATATTAGAATTCTATATCCAATCCCAAAGAAAGGCAGTGCCAAAGAATGCTCAAACTACCAGACAATTGCACTCATCTCACACGCTAGTAAAGTAATGCTCAAAATTCTCCAAGCCAGGCTTCAGCAATATGTGAACCATGAAATTCCTGATGTTTAAGCTGGCTTTAGAAAAGGCAGAGGAACCAGAGATCAAATTGCCAACATCCTCTGCATCATTGAAAAAACAAGACAGTTCCAGAAAAACATCTATTTCTGCTTTATTGACTATACCAAAGCCCTTGACTGTGTGTATCACAATAAACTGTGGAAAATTCTGAAAGAGATGGGAATATCAGACCACCTGATCTGCCTCTTGAGAAATCTGTATGCAGGTCAGGAAACAACAGTTAGAAGTGAACATGGAGCAACAGACTGGTTCCAAAGGGGAAAAGGAGTACATCAAGACTGTATATTGTCACTCTGTTTATTTAACCTATATGCAGAGTACATCATGAGAAACTCTGGACTGGATGAAGCACAAGCTGGAATCAAGATTGCTGGGAGAAATATCAATAGCCTCAGATATGCAGATGACACTACCCTTATGGCAGAAAGTGAAGAGGAACTCAAAAGCCTCTTGATGAAAGTGAAAGAAGAGAGTGAAAAGGTTGGCTTAAAGCTCAACATTCAGAAAACGAAGATCATGACAACCGGTCCCATCACTTCATGGGAAATAGATGGGGAAACAGTGGAAAGTGTCTGACTTTATTTTTCTGGGCTCCAAAATTACTGAAGATGGTGACTGCAGCCATGAAATTAAAAGACGCTTACTCCTTGGAAGGAAAGTTATGACCAACCTAGATAGCATATTCAAAAGCAGAGACATTACTTTGCCAACAAAGGTCCGTCTAGTCAAGGCTATGATTTTTCCTGTCGTCATGTATGGATGTGAGAGCTGGACTGTGAAGAAGGCTGAGCGCTGAAGAATTGATGCTTTTGAACTGTGGTGTTGGAGAAGACTCTTGTGAATCCCTTGGACTGCAAGGAGATCCAACCAGTCCATTCTGAAGGAGATCAGCCCTGGGATTTCTTTGGAAGGAAAGATGCTAAAGCTGAATCTCCAGTACTTTGGCCACCTCATGCGAAGAGTGACTCATTTGAAAAGAATCTGATGCTGGGAGAGGATTGGGGGCAGGAGGAGAACGGGACGACAGAGGATGAGATGTCTCGATGGCATCACTGACTTGATGGACGTGAGTCTGAGTGAACTCTGGGAGTTGGTGATGGATAAGGAGACCTGGCGTGCTGCAATTCATGGGGTCGCAAAGAGTCGGACACGACTGAGTGACTGATCTGATCTGACCTGATCTGATGAGTAATATTTATTTCCTCCTTCTGATATGATGATAATTTCCTGGTGTTTGATGCCAAGAACCTTTATGATATTGTGTCTAGAAGTTGATAAGCTTATTCCTTAATCTACTGGATATTGGTATGACAAATTACCTTCAACACTGGGAAGATTTTGCCATCATCATTTATTAATTAAAGTATTTTTCCCCCTTCTTTCCCCAGTTTCTTTTTGTATAGATATCCAGGGCCTCTTTTTCCCACTCTATTTACTTTTCTCTTAATATCTTTTTATTTTTAATAAGTCATTATTTCCCTGCAATTTACTTGTATGATTTACATATATTTACTTTTTAAAGCTATGTAAGTAGCTATTTATATATTCAAATTTTTATTTAAATATAGTCATTTTGCAAAGTTGCCTTAGTTTCTACTGTACAGCAAAGTGAATCAGTTACACATATACATATATCTACTTTTTAAAGATTCTTTTACAGTATAGACCTTTACAGAGTGTTGAGTAGAGCGCCCCATGCCATACAGTGGGTTCTTATAACTTATCTATTTTATGTATGCTGCTGCTACTGCTACTGCTAAGTCGCTTCAGTCGTGACCGACTCTGTGCGACCCCATAGAAGGAAGCCCACCAGGCTCCCCCGTCCCTGGGATTCTCCAGGCAAGAACAGTGGAGTGGGTTGCCATTTCCTTCCCCAGTGCATGAAAGTGAAAAGTAAAAGTGAAGTCGCTCAGTCGTGTCCGACTCTTAGCGACCCCATGGACTGGAGCCTACCAGGATCCTCCGTATAGTAGTGTGTATATACCATTCCCAATTTATTCTTCCTCTTCCTTCCCCCTGGTAGCTATAAGTTCATTTTCTACATCTCTGACTATACTTCTGTTTTGTAGATAAGTTCATATGTATCTTTTTTTGGATTCCACATATAATCAATATCATATGATGTTTATTTTTCTGTGTCTGACTTAATTCACTGTGCATATTTAAGTTATTCTATTTCATACAAGAAAGTACCCATTCTTTTTTTAGTTCCCATGATTATACTAGTTTGCTAAGGCTGTCATCATGAAGTAACCAAAATTGAGCGTTTTAAACACCAGGAATTTATCGTCTCACCATTCTGGAGTCTGTGAGTCAGAGGTTGAAGTGTCTGTAGAGCCTGCTCCCTGAGAAATTTCTGATCCAGCCTCTCTCCTGGCTCCTCACATCTCTCTTGGCTTCTGGAAGCATCACTCCAGACTCCTTATGGTGTTATCCCTGTGTGTGGCTCTGTGTTCAAGTGTCCCCTTGTTATAGATACACCAGTCACATTTGGTTAGAATCCCACCCTACTCTAATATTTGCTTCATCTTAACTGATTACATTTTCAATGACCCTATTTTCAAATAAAGACTATTATGAGGTACTGGAAGTTATGCCTTCAATTGTGAATTTAGGGGACATAATTTAACCTATAACAATGACCATTGTGTGTGTGTGTGTGTGTGTGTGTGTGTTTGCCATAAAAAGAAACTTAATCTTTTTTCTCTGAATTTAAGTTATACCTTTGTTTTCAGAGTCTGGAGATAATCTTTCCTTATGTTTGAGTTCAGAAATGTATTTTATATGTACTATATTTCATCAAGGTTTACCAAAAATCTGTGCTAGAAGCACAGCTGGAAAAATGGACTGGTTACCTTCAACATCATATTAGCCCTAAACTGTACTTAACAGCATGTTCTTTGGTTAATGATTTCCAGATCTTTTGTTTTTACATTGAAAATTTTGACTTTTGAGATTTGTTTTTTATAAATTTATTTAGATCAGTGATTCTCCAGGTGGTCATTTTTTTCCCTATGGTTAAATTTGGAAAGTTACTATATAATCTAGTCTCCCAGTGACAAAAAGTACAAATGTATTTACTGGGTATAGATATGGGGTGCAATGTAACCCATGGTGTTAGATAAATTCTTGCCCATGAGAATTTTCAATGAATTGCTTGTCAGTCCAAGTTTAATGCATGATACAGGATGCTTGGGGCTGGTGCACTGAAATGACCCAGAGGGATACTACAGGGAGGGAGGTGGCAGGGGGTTCAGGATGGGGAACACGTGTACACCCATGGCAGATTCATGTTGACGTATGGTAAAAGTAATACAATATTGTAAAGTAATTAACATCCAATTAAAATGAAAAAAAATTATATTAAAAAAAAGAATTTTCATGTATCCCACATAAAATAAAATTTTATGTAGGTAAAAATTTATCCTCGACTCAATATCCATTTTAATTATCAAATTACATTTTGGAAGTATTTATTATACAGTGTCCAGGTATGCATTATACATGGATTATTGAATAAAAATATTTTTGTTTGGAACTTTTCCAACAATTTACTAATTTAGAAAGTTATATCAAGTAAGTAGTTGAACCACCAGTGCAATACTTCTGTACTGGTCACCATTTTTGTGTCATATTTGTGATTATTCTATATATGTGTATAAAACTTCTCTCATATAATCAAAGTTAAGCACTGAGTCTCAATTGACTAATTTATTTTTATATCTATATGCACAGTTCTTACTCTGCTAAAACATTTTTTTAAATGAAGCACATTAACTGTCAAGATTAAATAAATATTTTGCCAACATGTACTGATAAATTTGGGAAAGGTATATCTTATTTCTGACATGCAGAGGCAAATGATATAATATTATCTGTAAAATCTTTAAATGCCTTCTGATTAACAGGACAAAAATTTTAAATTTAGGTTAACAAATAACAAGAAGTAAAAACTCTGATAAGCCATGAAATATTGGAGGAAAACTAATCTTATTAAGTGTGCTTAGTAATTTCAGTCATGTCCGACTCTGTGACCACATGAACTGTCACCTGCCAGTTCCTCGGTCCATGGGATCCTCCAGGCAAGAATACTGGAGTGGGTTGCCATGCCCTTGTCCATTATTAAGTGTGAGAGGGTTATTAATATGCTGATAAAAAATCCAAATGAAGCAATCTCTTTTATTCAATTGAGCTATAATACCACTTTAAAAGAATCAATGAGTACCAAAAATTTCAGAAATAACAGTAACATACTAACGTCCAAAAAATTTTTATTACCAATGAAATCATCCCGTATGACAAATGAAATTTACTGAGTAACATATATAACTTGTTTAAGGAATGAGAAAGACAATGAATGAAATGCTATTTTAACACAATTATTAATAATGAGTACAAAATGGTTACCAGTATACATAGAGCTTAAAAAAATTCTCCACAAGAAAAAAAAATCCTCTTATCAGTATCACTGCTTCTATAATAGAGGGAAGAACAGTTATAATTGGCCTAAAATATGAATTTACAGCACTTTTAGAGACTGTATCATATATCTTGTTGATTATTTCAATATTACTGACATCTGTTTGTTAAAAATCTTAGTAAAATACTTGACAAAATCATTTAATATTGGTATAAATATTATCAATTTAACATCAGTCCTTTGGATGACAGATTATCTCATAAATTGCAACAAAGAAGAGGAAGAATTTACACAGAAGTAAGATGAATGAAAGTGAAAGTGAAGTCGCTCAGTCGTGTCCGACTCTTTTCGACCCCGTGGACTGTAGCCCACCAGGCTCCTCTGTCCATGGGACTCTCCAGGCAAGAATTCTGGAGTGGGTTGCCATTTCCTTCTCCAGGGGATCTTCCCGACCCAGAAATCGAACCCAGGTCTCCTGCATTGCAGGCAGATGCTTTAACCTCTGAGCCACCTGGAAAGCCCAGTAAGATGAATACCTAAATGCAATTATTTAAATATGTAATGTTTACTATAATGGAATATTAATAACTTTTTGTCATTAGTTAAAAGTTAAGGATTTGTTTTTCAATAGATTTCATCTAGTTGGAATGTAGAATGATGTTAATAATCATCATTCTTAACAAAAAAGGGAACAAAGTAATGAATAAAATAAAATCATATTTTACTATGAGATAGTTGAAGAAAGGTAGTGGCAACAAAGTCTTGGTTAAAAAGTTTGGAGACGTACAAATCTTTCATTTGTGAACAAGCAACCTGTTTATTGGGCAGGCAGGAGAGTCGACCTGTCACAGAGATTGCCATAGGTTCTGGGGAATTTGCAGGAATAAGGACAAACAAGGCAAATTGGAAGTGGTCAAACAAGAGATGGCAAGAGTAAATGTCAACATTCTAGGAATCAGCGAACTCAAATGGACTGGAATGGGTGAATTTAACTCAGAGGACCATTATATCTACTACTGCAGGAAGAAATCCCTCAGAAGAAATCGAGTAGCCATCATGGTCAACTATAGAGTCCGAACTGCAGTACTTGGATGCAATCTCAAAAATGACAGAATGATCTCTGCTTGTTTCCAAGGGAAAGCATTCAATATCACAGTAATCCAAGTCTATGCCTCAACCAGTAATGCTGAAGAAGATGAAGTTGAACCGTTCTAAGAAGACCTACAATACCTTTTAAAACTGACACCAAAAAAAGATGTCCTTTTCATTATAGGGGACTGGAAGGCGAAAGTAGAAAGTCAAGAAACACCTGGAGTAACAGGCAAATTTGACCTTGGAATATGGAATGAAGCAAGGCAACAACTAATAGAGTTTTGCCAAGAAAATGCACTGGTCATAACAAACACCCTCTTCCAACAACACAAGAGAAGACTCTATACATGGACATTACCAGATGGTCAACACTGAAATCAGATTGATTATATTCTTTGCAGCCAAAGATGGAGAAGCTCTATAGAGTCAACAAAAACAAGACCAGGAGCTGACTGTGGCTCAGATCATGAACTCCTTATTGCCAAATTCAGACTGAAATTGAAGAAAGTAGGAAAAAACCACTAGACCATTCAGGTATGACCTAAATCAAATCCCTTATGATTATACAGTGGAAGTGAGAAATAGATTTAAGGGCCTAGATCTGATAGAGTGCCTGATGAACTTTGGAATAAAGTTCATGACATTGTACAGGAGATAAGGATCAAGATCATCCCCATGGAAAAAAAATGCAAAAAAGCAAAATGGCTGACTGGGGAGGCCTTACAAATAGCTGTGAAAAGAAGAGAAGCGAAAAGCAAAGGAGAAAAGGAAAGATATAAACATCTGAATGTAGAGTTCCAAAGAATAGCAAGAAGAGATAAGAAAGCCTTCTTCAGCAATCAATGCAAAGAAATAGAGGAAAACAACAGAATAGGAAAGACTAGAGATCTCTTCAAGAAAATCAGAGATACCAAAGGAAGATTTCATGCAAAGATGGGCTCGATAAAGGACAGAAATGGTATGGACTTAATAGAAGCAGAAGGTATTAAGAAGAGATGGCAAGAATACACAGAAGAACTGTACAAAAAGATCTTCACGACCCAGATAATCACGATGATGTGATCACTGACCTAGAGCCAGGCATCCTGGAATATGAAGTCAAGTGGGCCTTAGAAAGCATCACTACGAACAAAACAAGTGTAGGTGATGGAATTCCAGTTGAACTATTCCAAATCCTGAAAGATGATGCTGTGAAAGTGTTGCACTCAATATGCTAGCGAATTTGGAAAACTCAGCAGTGGCCACAGGACTGGAAAAGGTCAGTTTGCATTCCAATCCCAAAGAAAGGCAAAGCCAATGAATGCTCAAACTACTGCACAATTGCACTCCTCTCACACGCTAGTAAAGTAATGCTCAAAATTCTCCAACCCAGGCTTCAGCAATATTTGAACCCTGAAATTGCTGATGTTCAAGCTGCTTTTAGAAAAGGCAGAGAAACCAGATATCAAATTGCCAACATCCGCTGGGTCATGGCAAAAGCAAGAGAGTTCCAGAAAAACATCTATTTCTGCTTTATTTACTATTCCAAACTCTTTGATTTTGTGGATAACAATAAACTGTGGAAAATTCTGAAAGAGATGGGAATACCAGACCACCTGATCTGCCTCTTGAGAAATTTGTATGCAGGTCAGGAAACAACAGTTAGAACTGGACATGGAACAACAAAATGGTTCCAAATAGGAAATGGAGTATGTGAAGGGTGTATATTTTTTCCCTGCTTATTAAACTTCTATGCAGAGTACATCATGAGAAACGCTGGACTGGAAGAAACACAAGCTGGAATCAAGATTTCCGGGAGAAACATCATTAACCTCAGATATGCAAATGACACCACCCTTATGGCAGAAAGTGAAGAGGAACTCAAAAGCCTCTTGATGAAAGTGAAAGTGGAGAGTGAAAAAGTTGACTTAAAGCTCAACATTCAGAAAACGAAGATCATGGCATCTAGTCCCGTGACTTCATGGGAAATAGATGGGGAAACAGAGGAAAGAGTGTCAGACTTTATTTTTCTGGGCTCCAAAATCACTACAGATATTGACTGCAGCCATGAAATTAAAAGACGCTTACTCCTTGGAAGGAAAGTTATGACCAACCTAGATAGCATATTCAAAAGCAGAGACATTACTTTGCCAACAAAGGTTCGTCTAGTCAAGGCTATGGTCTTTCCTGTGGTCGTGTATGGATGTGATAATTTGACTGTGAAGAAGGCTGAGTGCCAAAGAATTGATGTTTTTGAACTGTAGTGTTGGAGAAGACTCTTGCGAGTCCCTTGGACTGCAAGGACGTCCAACCAGTCCATTCTGAAGGAGATCAGCCCTGGATGTTCTTTGGAAGGAATGATGCTATAGCTGAAACTCCAGTATTTTGGCCACCTCATGCGAAGAGTTGACTCATTGGAAATGACTCTGATGCTGGGAGGGATTGAGGGCAGGAGGAGAAGGGGACGACAGAGGATGAGATAGCTGGATGGCATCACCGACTCGATGGACATGAGTCTGGGTGAACTCCAGGAGTTGGTGATGACAGGGAGGCCTGGTGTGCTGCGATTCATGGGGGTCACAAAGAGTCGGACACGACTGAGCGACTGAACTGAATTGAACTGAATTCATTTATATTAATTTTTTAATTTTTATTTATGAAAGCATATCAGATTCAGATTAGATTAGTCGCTCAGTCGTGTCCAACTCTTTGCGACCCCATGAACTGCAGCACGCCAGGCCTCCCTGTCCATCACCAGCTCTCGGAGGTCACTCAGACTCACATCCATCGAGTCAGTGATGCCATCCAGCCATCTCATCCTCTGTCGTCCCTTTCTCCTCCTGCCCTCAATCCCTCCCAGCATCAGAGTCTTCTCCAATGAGTCAACTCTTCGCATGAGGTGGCCAAAATACTGGAGTTTCAGCTATAGCATCATTCCTTCCAAAGAAATCCCAGGGCTGATCTCCTTCAGAATGGACCGGTTGGATCTCCTTGCAGTCCAAGGGACTCTCAAGAGTCTTCTCCAACATCACAGTTCAAAAGCATCAATTCTTCGGCGCTCAGCCTTCTTCACAGTCCAGTGGTATCAAATTTCCTGTGATGAATATTTTAATAAATTCCACAGATTCTGAAGTATGGATTTTTCCATTATTATTTTTGCTTTAATTTCAATCATTTTGAATCTTATATCTCCTTTAATACTAGCATTTTTCTTTTTTAATATAAATTTATTTATTTTAATTGGAGGTTAATTACTTTACAATATTGTATTGGTTTAGCCATACATCAACATTTTTCAATAGAAGTCGACAGTTAATATGTTTAAGCAAAAAATTATAAAAATTTATTATGGAGTTTATAAAGTATTTGAAAGTAAATCGTGTAACAATAGTAGCAGAAAGAATGGTAGGGGATATAAATGGAATTTAATTTTGCAAGGTTTTGCATTATATGTAGGGTTATATAAAATTAATTTAAAGGATATTGTGATAATTTAAGAGTGTCCAATTTTTAGAGTACTTTAGAACACAAACAAAGAACTCAAATGAGTACAACTGAAAACAATAAAATGTTTATAAAAGAGTGCTAAGAATAAGCACTTGGTTGACTGTAAGTAGACAGTATAGGAAAGAAAGAAAAAAGTAAAAGATGAAATAAATTGAAAACAAACTGCATGATGGTAAAGTTAAACTCAACCACATGCATAAGTGTACTATATACAGATGGAAAAGTCATTCCAGTTAAAAGACAGAGATTACAAATCTACTTTTTTTTTTTTTTTTTTAAGAAATACTCAAGTAATTCCATCTGAAAGAAAGGCACTTCAATAAGGACATAGAGCGAAAGTGAAATGATTAAACTATATACACCCTGTGAATTTCCAGTGTGAGAAAGCTAGTGTGGCAATATCAAAAATGAGAAGTTCAAAGTAAAGAGGGAGCATTTCATAAAGACAAAAGGGTTGGCTTATCAAAAAGACACTAGTTCTAAGTGAGTATGTATTTAGGGAGCACGTTTCTAAAAAATGAAGACAAATCACATTCTTTAAAATTCTTCACAATAAAACAAAATTACTTTTTCTGGCATTTCTTAGCTACATATTTGGTTGAAAAAGGTTTTAGCACAGTTAATGCAGAAACAATAAAGTTCAGTTTGAGAATCCTTGTAAGATCTTTAGACAATGACATTGAGTAAGCATCAATGAATACGAGAATTTTGTTAATTTTATTAATAACTATTAATTCAGTATCATGTTATTTCTAGCATATATTTTGACATTTGTTGAAGCAGATAAAAATCTGTTTTGAAAATTGAATATTATTATTTTTTATTTATCTTAAAGTTGTCTGTTCTTCAGGCTTACTCTAATAATATCCTTTAAAGTTTAATATTAAATTGTGTATTATCTCTTCTCTATCACCTATTTGAAATATTATCTTCAATATGAAATGTATCTGTCTAAATGTGACAGATCAATTCCTGTGATATTTTGTTACAGTCATATCCCATGATAAAGAAACATAACTTAATATTAAACTCTAAATATGCTCCAGGTGATATGCAAGTATATCTCTTTTCCTTCCCTTTAAAAGTAATTTATAGCTGCTTGTTTTCCTTCCTTAAACTAAGGTTATTTATCTATCATACATAAAAATAAATGGCTTATTTTTGTTTAGTCTTAAACTAATTTTAATTCTAGTGTCTAATTTAAAATCTACATTTGCTTCTTCATTTCTAAATTTTGCAGAAAATAGTGTAGTCATTTTAACTCTCTTAAATCAAAACATACTCATTATAAGTAGATAATAAGCATTTGACTATTATATTTTCTAGGTTTAAAATATACTTTTTTTCTATAAAGTACTTCCTGTAAGAGCATTACATTATAATGAGCAAATTATAAATTATTTTAGAACTTATATGTGTGGATCATTTACTAGGAATCATTATGTTTAAATTTTAACATTAAAAAATTCATTACAAAATATTGGCTAAAATGAGAGGATATGTCTCATAAATTTGACACCCAATATAGATTTTCTATCCAATAAGGGGAAGGCAATGGCACCCCACCCCAGTACTCTTGCTTGGAAAATCCCATGGACAGAGGACCCTAGTGGGTTGCAGTCCATGGGGTCGCTAAGAGTCAGACACGACTGAGCGACTTCACTTTCACTTTCCACTTTTATGCATTGGAGAAGGAAATGGCAACCCACTCCAGTGTTCTTGCCTGGAGAATCCCAGGGACGGGGGAGCCTGATGGGCTGCCGTCTGTTGGGTCGCACAGAGTCGGAGACGACTGAAGTGACTTAGCAGCAGCATCCAATAAAACTTACTGCTAGATTGTCATTTTTCCAAGTTTTATTTTCATAAATTTTCTAAATAGATTTCTCTACTCCTTTAATATTACATATTGCAGTCTATATATTAACTATTTCTGTTTTCAAATTTTCTTTGAAGACATTAATGTTGCTACTTGAGTTTTTCCTATATATGTCTTTTTAAAAATGTCATCGAGTTGGAATATTTGTGCCAACCTGTGGATTGTTTTTTAATAAAATAATAAAACATTTGTATTATTTCTGTTTCAAAATGATATGTCTTTGAATAAATTAGCATAAGTCACTTTATTCAATAAACAGCATAAAAGGAGTAGATGACACCAGGACATCTCTTTCTGCCTAGCAGATTGGAAGAGTTAATTGCTGCTTGGTACAGAGGAGTAAGTGAGGTGGCTGGTTGCTAAGAAGGCCCTGCTCCTCCCACCCACCCCATCAGAACTTTGTGGATGATAGAACCAACAGATACTTTTTGTAGGATCAAAAAGGAGGTAATTTCCTGGCAAAGCAGCCAACTCCTTGAGCAAGAGAGCCATAGAGATTCTCTGCACTTTCTTGACCATTAGATAATTGGATTATTTTATATCCCTTCTTTCTCAGCAACTAGCTGTGTGACCATAGTCTTCTGACTTCAGTTTCCTTTGCCTCAATTTCCTCATCTCAATAGTGCATTTTTTTATGGACATATTTTAAGGATTAAATGAATTAATTAAAAATTTATGGAGAGTCTGAAAAAAGCCTTCTACAAAAATGCAGAAATGCTTTGTTCTTTTGAATAGTTTATTGAATTTGCATTACATTGTTAAATTAGAACTGGAAAATTTGCACTTCTCCTTTATTTCTTATTATGCCTGTAACAGTGTGTAATTGTGCAACCTCTGTCTGTCTTGTTCCTCCGTCTTTGAAATGAATTTAACCATGAACAGTCTTCAGAATTATGTAGAAGAAATTAAATAAATTCGTTTTGTAAAGCATTTGAAAAAATATGTGGCACACGGAGGGTGTTTTGTACATGTTGGTTTTACGTTCAGTTCACTTTAGTTCATTCAGTTGTGTCTGACTCTTTGGACCCCATGAGTCACAGCACACCAGGCCTCCCTGTCCATCACCAGTTCCCGGAGTTCACTCAAACTCACGGCCATCGAGTTAGTGATGGCATCCAGCCATCTCATCCTCTGTCGTCCCCTTCTCCTCCTGCCCCCAATCCCTCCCAGCATCAGAGTCTTTTCCAATGAGTCAACTCTTCGCATGAGGTGGCCAAAATACTGGAGTTTCAGCTTTAGCATCATTCTTTCGAAAGAACATCCAGGGCTGATCTCCTTCAGAATGGACTGGTTGGATCTCCTTGCAGTCCAAGGGACTCTCAAGAGTCTTCTCCAACAAACACCACAGTTCAAAAGCATCAATTCCTCAGCACTCAGCCTTCTTCACAGTCCAACTCTCATATCCATACATGAACACAGGAAAAACCATAGCCTTGACTAGACGGACTTTTGCTGGCAAAGTAATGTCTCTGCTTTTGAATATGCTATCTAGGTTGGTCATAACTTTCCTTCCAAGGAGCAAGCGTCTTTTAATTTCATGGCTGCAGTCACCATCTGTAGTGATTTTGGAGCCCAGAAAAATTAAGTCTGACACTGTTTCCACTGTTTCCCCATCTATTTCCCATGAAGTGATGGGACCAGATGCCATGATCTTCGTTTTCTAAATGTTGAGCTTTAAGCCAACTCACTCTCCACTTTCATTTTCATAAAGAGTATTTTTAGTTCCTCTTCACTTTCTGCCATAAGTGTGGTGTCATCTGCATATATGAGGTTATTGATATTTCTCCCGGCAATCTTGATTCCAGCTTGTGCTTCTACCAGCCCAGCATTTCCCATGATGTACTCTGCATATAAGTTTAATAAGCAGGGTGACAATATACAGCCTTGATGTACTTCTCTTCCTATTTGGAACCAGTCATTTGTTCCATGTCCAGTTCTAACTGTTGTGTCCTGACCTGCATATAGGTTTCTCAAGAGGCAGTTCAGGTGATCGGGTCTCCAATCTCTTTCAGAATTCTCCAGTTTATTGTGATCCACACAGTCAAAGGCTTTGGTGTAGTTAATAGCAGAAATAGATGTTTTTCTGGAACTCTCTTGCTTTTTCCATAACCCAGCAGATGTTGGCAATTTGATCTCTGGTTCCTCTGCCTTTTCTAAAACCAGCTTGCACATCTGGAAGTTCATGGTTCACATATTGCTGAAGTCTGGCTTGGTGAATTTTGAGCATTACTTTACTAGTGTGTGAGATGAGTGCAATTTTGCAGTAGTTTGAGCATTCTTTGGCATTGCCTTTCTTTTTGATTGGAATGAAAACTGACTTTTACAGTCCTGTGGCCACTGCTGAGTTTTCCAAATTTGCTGGCATATTGAGTGCAGCACTTTCACAGCATCATTTTTTAGGATTTGAAATAGCTCAAACTGGAATTCCATCACTTCCACTAGCTTTATTCATAGTGATGCTTTCTACGGCCCACTTGACTTCACATTGCAGAATGTCTAGCTCTAGGTGAGTGATCACACCATCTTATTTATCTGGATCGTAAAGATCTTTTTTGTACAGTTCTTCTGTCTATTCTGGTTTTAACTATTATTAATAATTTTATCAAAATTGCAATCCTTTTTCATGAAAGTGGACAGTCTTATCTTCAAGTCATATTTTACATTCTTCAACAGTGTTTTTAATATTTTTTGACAATTTTTTTTCAAATCTAAATAGATTTTTTGATATGAAAACGTAAGTCTTCTGTTGACATGTTTGTTTTTCTAAGCAGCTACTCTTATAATGCTGTTAGTTTTCCCATGTTTTCATTTTTCCAGCAAATCTACCTGCTCCTAAATCTTTTGTGGTTTCTGAACAGAAAAAGATACAATTTTAAGGAAAAAAATAAAATAGAAAAAGAATAGCATTTTTATTTGTTTGCTTCATTATTTGGCTTGGCAAAGACATACTTTTATTTATTTTTTTAATCTTTTCTTATTGTTTTGTCCTTTAATCTCTTGACTAATCTTTTTTTTTAATTCATTTTTAACTGAAGGATAATTCTTTACATTGTTGCATTGGTTTCTGCCGTACAACAACATTAATCAGCCATATGTATACATATATCACATATTGCTGAAGCCTGGCTTGGAGAATTTTGAGCATTACTTTACTAGCGTGTGAGATGAGTGCAATTATGCGGTAGTTTGAGCACTCCTTGGCATTGCCTTTCTTTGGGATTGGGATGAAAACTGACCTTTTCCAATCTTGTGGCCACTGCTGAGTTTTCCAAATTTGCTGGCATATTGAGTGCAGCACTTTCACAGCATCATCATTCAGGACTTGGAATAGCTCCACTGGAATTCCATCACCTCCACTAGCTTTGTTCGTAGTGATGCTTTCTAAGGCCCATTTGACTTCACATTCCAAGATGTCTGGCTCTAGGTCAGTGATCACATCATCATGATTATCTGGGTCTTGAAGCTCTTTTTTGTACAGTTCTTCTGTGTATTCTTGCCACCTCTTCTTAATATCTTCTGCTTCTGTTAGGTCCACACCATCTCTGTCCTTTATTGTGCCCATCTTTGCATGAAATGTTCCTTTGGTATCTCTGATTTTCTTGAAGAGATCCCTAGTCTTTCCCATTCTGTTGTTTTAGAAAAGGCAGAGGAACCAGAGATCAAATTGCCAACATCCGCTGGATCATCGAAAAAGCAAGAGAGTTCCAGAAAAACATCTATTTCTGCTTTATTGACTATGCCAAAGCCTTTGACTGTGTGGATCACAATAAACTATGGAAAATTCTGAAAGAGATGGGAATACCAGACCACCTGATCTGCCTCTTAAGAAATCTGTATGCAGGTCAGGAAGCAACAGTTAGAACTGGTCATGGAACAACAGACTGGTTCCAAATAGAAAAAGGAGTACGTCAAGGCTGCATATTGTCACCATGTTTATTTAACTTATATGCAGAGTACATCATGAGAAATGCTGGACTGGAAGAAACACAAGTTGGAATCAAGATTGCCGGGAGAAATATCAATAACCTCAGATATGCAGATGACACCACTCTTATGGCAGAAAGTGAAGAGAGGCTAAAAAGCCTCTTGATGAAAGTGAAAGTGGAGAGTGAAAAGGTTGGCTTAAAGCTCAACATTCAGAAAACGAAGATCATGGCATCTGGTCTCATCACTGCATGGGAAATAGATGGGGAAACAGTGGAAACAGTGTCAGACTTTGTTTTTCTGGGCTCCAAAATCACTGCAGATGGTGACTGCAGCCATGAAATTAAAAGACGCTTGCTCCTTGGAAGGAAAGTTATGACCAACCTAGATAGCATATTCAAAAGCAGAGACATTACTTTGCCAACAAAGGTTCGCCTAGTCAAGGCTATGGTCTTTCCTGTGGTCATGTATGGATGTGAGAGCTGGACTGTGAAGAAGGCTGAGCGCCGAAGAATTGATGCTTTTGAACTGTGGTGTTGGAGAAGACTCTTGAGAGTCCCTTGGACTGCAAGAAGATCCAACCAGTCCATTCTGAAGGAGATCAATCCTGGAATTTCTTTGGAAGGAATGATGCTAAAGCTGAAACTCCAGTATTTTGGCCACCTCATGCGAAGAGTTGACTCATTGGAGAAGACTCTGATGCTGGGAGGGATTGAGGGCAGGAGGAGAAGGGGACGACAGAGGATGAGATGGCTGGATGGCATCACTGACTCGATGGATGCGAGTCTGAGTGACCTCCGGGAGCTGGTGATGGACAGGGAGGCCTGGCGTGCTACGGTTCATGGGGTCGCAAAGAGTCGGACACGACTGAGCGACTGATCTGATCTGATACATATATCTCCTCCCTCTTGAGTCTTCCCCCGGCTCCACTCCCCACCCCACCCCATGCCTCTACTCTGGAAGACATACTTTTGACCAAACTTCAGTCAAGCTCCTCTTGACAAGGCCATGACCTTGGCCAAACCTTGACAGATCTTCATGGCCCAATTTTAGCAAGAATCCTGCTGTCAGTTTAAAGAGACCTTCCTCCACCTTGTTATATGGTCATTCTTGCTATCTAGGTAAATTCCTCGTCCTCCACTGTTAATACTTGGTGGTCCTGGCTTGCCTCAGAAACAATCCTGTGTGAGTCAGTCTAGAAAGAATCCCCCCACCTGGATGTCAACTCTCAGTAATTTCATCCAGTAACTCATTCTCCTTCACCTCCATATCTTCTCCCTGCTGTTAAACTCCAGATGTCTTCAAAATTGAACCCCTGTTCTGTAAAGAGGTCTCTGTTTTCCCTACTCTAATAGTTTCTAAACAGCATTTATATTTAGTACTTTTACCAGAGACTGACTCTGCTTGTTTGACAATGGAACACTGAGCCCTATAATTATTATGATGATTTTCACCTGAATTTAACTCGGATAGTTCTAAAATAAAAAAAAAAAACAAGTGTGAGATCAGACTATAGGATTTATAAAAAGATGTTTTTTACTTTAAAGTAGTTTTCTGTCTACTTAGAACATTTTAACACTGGTATATATTATATGTTTCAAAATCTTTAATGTTTGTTAATCATGCTCTTTACATATTTTCTTGTATCCTTCTGATTATGATTTTTTCTACATAAATCCATTAGTGTGATGATTTAGAGTAATTAATTTATAATATTTAATTATTTTTGCACATCTGGAAAAAATTGCCTGGTTATCCTTTTGGGGTAGTTTTAATTTAAAATTTTTTCATCTATGCTCATATATTATATTGGACTATCATTTTTTAATTTTTTACTTTTCTCATTTTGGTATCAAAGTTACACTAATGAAATATTTTATCCCCTCTCATATTTTCTGAATCATTTTACAATTAGTAGGAATTGTTTCTTCCTTGACTTTAATAGAACTTTTTTAGAAAACTTTCTGTTACTGGATCCTTTGTTTAAGGAGTAGAGGTGACAGACAATTTAATTTCTTCATTTCACTGTTTTACTTATCCTTTCCATTCATTTTAAAATAAATACTCATAATTTATAACTTTTCTAAAATTATTCCTTTCATTGTAAATAATAAAATTCAAAATACAATGTTGGCATAATTTGTTCAAAGTATTCTTTAAAATTTTGAAATTAAAAAAATTTCTAGCTTTGGTCATGGCCTATTTTTAATCTTTCAAAGTATTTATTTAGGTATTTATATTCTAACTGAAAGATTCTAGTCTGCTATTTGTCCTTCAGATGAATTTTGCTGCTGCTGTTATTGCTGTTGCTTTTATTGTATTTGCTATTGTACTTAATACCAGCTGTTAGTTTGTAGGTGGTAGGGACACTGCTACTGGCTCACTTCAGTGTTTCCAAAAGAGTTCCATGTTGTTCAGTTATCTACGCCTTTCCAAGCCACAGAATTCAAAGAAGTGGACCCTACATCATTACATTATAGAGACAGATCTCACTGGTTAGCAGCAACACTATTTTTTTAGATAGCAATTAATTCTCAAAGGAGGTTGTAAACACATTTTTCTCAAAGTGATGCAAAATGATCCTTTCAAAGGGATTTGAGAACATTCTTGTTTATTTATTTCTTAGGTGAACTAGTGAGTGCTTTCTTCCTCTTTTTCTTCTTTTGGGATGTATCCTACATGAATCTGAGGCTTGAAAATGCTATGATATCTAATTACTTGTCTGAAGATAAAGCCAAAACATGGGTAAGCAAGAGAACTAGAAGAAAATAGACTTGAAGTCACTGAAAGAAGCAGACTTGAGTCCCAGTCTGTGATGATCAATTCTGTTTCAACTTGACTAGATTATAGTGACTTGTTCTTTGATCAAACTCTAGTCGAGATATTGTTGTAAAGATAGTTTTTTGACATGACTAACATTTAAAATTAATTGACTTGAAGTGAAGCAGATTATCTTCCATAATTTGGGTGAGTCTCATTCAATTAGTCAAAGACTTTAAGAGCAAAGACTAATGTTTCTGAGGGAAGAAACAATTCTACTAGAACACTGTGACATAGAAATTCTGCCTCAGTTTCAAGCCATTGGACTCCAGACTGAATGTCAGCTCTTCACTGATGCTCGAGTCTACCAAAGCTTACAAATGCCTTATAGATTTCAGACTTGTCATCAGACCCAATGATTGTGTGAGCCAGTTCCTTAAGATAAAAGTCAGTCTATCTATATAATATACATGTGATTCAATTTTTTTCATTATCTATATAATTATTTTTATTCTTTTCTTAATTTCTCCTTTTACTTTTTAATTAGTATTTATTAGTACCTTTATTTTGATTTATTCATCTTTTGAAACTTTTTTGAACTAAATTTCTCATTTAATTTCTATTATCTTCATTTTCAGTTTTAGCACAAAATATTTTAGGTCATAATATTGTTTAGAATCTTGACACAAGCCTTAGTTGAATAAATAAACTTTGGCATTAATGTTGAATTTAAAAGGACATTTTTGTGCTGTACTTAAGTCACTCAGTCGTGTCTGACTCTTTGCCACCCCATGGACTGCAACCTGCCAGGCTCCTCTATCCATAGGAATTCTCCAGGCAAGTATACTGGAGTGGGTTGCCATTCCCTCCTCCAGGGGATCTTCTCAGCCCAGGGATCGAACCCAGGTTTCCCACATTGCAGGCAGATTCTTTACCATCTGAAACCCAAAGTATATTTCTGGTTTTTAATATGAAGGTTATTCCAGGCTTAGGTCTTTGGCTTTTACAAAGATTTTCAAGCCAATACTGAAAATTAAAAATAATATATAAGACAGCACTTCCAGAACAATGGGGTTAGGACCTCCCCCAAATTTATTCCTCCATAAAAACAATGAGAACAGTAGTAAAACCTGTCAAAAGCACCTCTTACTGATTTCTGAAAATTGTGAAAGCTTGTGATAATCTGAGGAGCATTTGTTCCAGAAAAATAGCAGAATCTTCATAAACCTGAGCTTCTGGTCTGTTAAGTTTCCCCTTTGCCCTTCTGCTGTCTCTAGCTCCAAGGAAGCCCTAGAGACCAACAGTTTTATAATGATGGTGACCATGAAAACCAGTATCCATTAGATCTGGCACTTTCCCGACAACCCCAATTGTTTCTATTATTTCACTTGTTTGGCAACTTCCTGAAAACACCACACAGAGCTTGCCTTTATTGAAAGTGACTCAGAGTTTGCTCAATTCCTTTTTTCTGAGATATTTGTTGGGAAAAATCAGGCAGTAATGTAGGTGGGGCTAACAATAAATGGAATGAAAAACTTAAAAGGAAAAAACAACAACAACAACAACAACAAAAAATAATGCATAAGATAACCATGAAGAGCATTGAAAAGCCCCAACACATTCCTGGGAATCTAGAGTTTTGCATTCATATGTAGGGCCATGTGCATGCTGAAGAACAGGCTAAGAAAGTCTAACCTCTTTTCTCTGGATAATAAACTCCCACGCAGAACACTGACAGCATGTTCTGTAACACACATACTCTCACCAAGGGTTAGGACTCCTATTGTTCTAAGAAAATCAATATCCAATCATTAGCAGACCACTGACCTAACTGAAGAGAGATTTCCATGGACCCACATGAAAAAGAATACAGATTTTGCCAAATTAGTATTGGAAAGTAACTAACAAACAGGAAAACAATAACAACAATAAAAAAAAATTAAAAATAGCAAATATAAACTCTGGGTAGGGAGGAATCTGGTTTTCAGAGTTGTAATACTATATTACTAGAAGTATCCAGTTTTCAACAAAACATTTATGGGATGTGCAATGAAAAGGGAAAATGAGTCAGAGGAAACTGTTTTTAAATAATCATACTAGACAAAAATTAACGTTACTAGACAACAATCTTATATTTCCTCTTTTAAACTAACTAAAGAAACCCATAACTAAAGAAAAAAAGGAAGGCATCTGAACAATGTCACAACAAATACAGAATATTAATACAGAGATACAAAATATAAACCAAATAAATATTCTAAATTTTAAAAGTGTAATAAATGAATATTTAATACAATGAGTCAACAGGAGACTTGAATACTGAAGATTTAGTTAACTTGAGAGTAAAGTAATTGAGATTATCCAGTCTGAGTACAAGAACAAGAAAAAGTGAAGAAAAGTAAAAAGTATCTCAGAAATCTGTAAGATACCACTGAACATGACCAGACACAAAATTTGGGAGTTCTAAAAGGATCAGATCAGATGAGATCAGTCGCTCAGTCGTGTCCGACTCTTTGCAACCCAATGAATCGCAGCACGCCAGGCCTCCCTGTCCATCACCAACTCCCGGAGGTCACTCAGACTCATATCCATCGAGTCAGTGATGCCATCCAGCCATCCTCTGTCGTCCCCTTCTCTTCTTGCCCTCAATCCCTCCCAGCACCAGAGTCCTTTCCAATGAATCAACTCTTCGCATGAGGTGGCCAAAGTACTGGAGTTTCAGTTTTAGCATCATTCCTTCCAAAGAACACCCAGGGCTGATCTCCTTCAGAATGGACTGGTTGGATCTCCTTGCAGTCCAAGGGACTCTCAAGAGTCTTCTCCAACACCACAGTTCAAAAGCATCAATTCTTTGGTGCTCAGCCTTCTTCATAGTCCAGCTCTCACATCCATACATGGCCACAGGAAAAACCATAGCCTTGACTAGACAAATCTTTGTTGGCAAAGTAATGTCCCTGCTTTTGTATATGCTATCTAGGTTGGTCATAACTTTCCTTCCTAGGAGTAAGCGTCTTTTAATTTCATGGCTGCAGTCACAATCTGTAGTGATTTTGGAGCCCAGAAAAATAAATTCTGACACTGTTTCCACTGTTTCCCCATCTATTTCCCATGAAGTGATGGGACCAGATGCCATGATCTTCGTTTTCTGAACTTTGAGCTTTAAGCCAATTTTTTCACTCTCCACTTTCATTTTCATCAAGAGACTTTTGAGTTCCTCTTCACTTTCTGCCATAAGGTTGGTGTCATCGGCATATCTGAGGTTATTGATATTTCTCCCAGCAATCTTGATTCCAACTTGTGTTTCTTCCAGTCCAGCATTTCTCATGATGTACTCTGCATATAAGTTAAATAAACAGGGTGACAATATACAGCCTTGACGTACTCCTTTTTCTCTTTGGAACCAGTCTGTTGTTCCATGTCTAGTTCTAACTGTTGTTTCCTGACCTGCATACACATTTCTCAAGAGGCCGATCAGGTGGTCTGGTATTCCCATCTCTTTCAGGATTTTCCACAGTTTATTGTGATCCACACAGTCAAAGGCTTTGGCGTAGTCAATAAAGCAGAAATAGATGCTTTTTTTCTGGAACTCTCTTGCTTTTTTGATGATCCAGCGGATGTTGGCAATTTGATCTCTGGTTCCTCTGCCTTTTCTAAAACCAGCTTGAACATCAGGAAGTTGACGGTTCTCATATTGCTGAAGCCTGTCTTAGCGAATTTTGAGCATTACTTTACTAGCGTGTGAGATGAGTGCAATTGTGCTGTAGTATGAGCATTCTTTGGCATTGCCTTTCTTGGGGATTGGAATGAAAACTGACCTTTTCCAGTCCTGTGGTCACTGGTGAGTTTTCCAAAATATAACATCAGAAATGTATAAAATGTGGAGGGGAGTAAAAAGTGCACAGAATTTTAAATGTATTTAAAATTAAAAGACTATAATTTAAAACCAATCTACATCTGTATCTGTCTCTATAAATCTTATGGTAAAAAGTGGGAGGACAGAAACAAAATATACTTGTAAATGAAAACAAACAAACAAAAAAATCTGAAGTAGCTATACCTGTATTAGGCAAAACAGACTTTAAAACAGAGAGTGTAACAGCAGAAACAGCAACAAAACTAAGGAGGACGTTATATAATGACAAAAAATATAAATCAAAGAAGACACACTTCTAAGGATATAAAAACCTAACAGAAAGTCCTTGGACTGCAGGGAGATCCAACCAATCCATTCTGAAGGAGATCAGCCCTGGGATTTCTTTAGAAGGAATGATGCTAAAGCTGAAACTCCAGTACTTTGGCCACCTCATGGAAAGAGTTGAATCATTGGAAAAGACTGTGATGCTGGGAGGGATTGGGGGCAGGAGGAGAAGGGGACGACAGAGGATGAGATGGCTAGATGGCATCACTGACTTGATGGATGTGAGTCTGAGTGAACTCCGGGAAGTTGGTGATGGACAGGGAGGTCTGGTGTGCTGCAATTAATGGGATCGCAAAGAGTCGGACACGGCTGAGCAACTGAACTGAACTGAACTGAGCAGCACCCTAATATATTAAGAAATAACAGGTATAAATGGAAAAGTTAACAATGGGTGGTGGTTTGGTCACTAAGTCATGTCCGAC
This sequence comes from Tragelaphus eurycerus, assembly GCA_935064755.1. Lineage (NCBI taxonomy): Eukaryota > Metazoa > Chordata > Mammalia > Artiodactyla > Bovidae > Tragelaphus > Tragelaphus eurycerus. The sequence continues at coordinate 575,654 of CAKXYN010000216.1, read as the reverse complement.
TCTTGAAATCCCATGGAGTGTTTCCTGCTAGGCTCCTCTGTCCATGGGATTTTCTAGGCAACAATACTGGAGTTGTTTGCCATTTCCTTATCCAGGGATCTTACCAACCCAGGTATTGAACCCAGGTCTCCTGCAATACAGGCAGATTCTTTACTGACTGAGCTACCAGGGTAAAATACCAAAACAAACAAACAAACAAAAAAGCAGGTGTAAAGGAAAAAACTGACAGTAAAACAATAATAAGTTGCTTGTTGTTCAGTCGTTAAGTCATGAGTCCATTGGGTTGCATAAGTCTTTACAACCCAATGGACGGCAGCACGCTATGCTCCCCTGTTTTTCACTATCTTGAAGAGATTGCTTAAACACATGTCCATTGAATCAGTGATGTCATCCCACCATCTCATCTTCTATTGCCCCCTTCTCTTGCCCTCAATTTTTCTTATATCCAGGTCTTTTCCAATGAGTTGTCTTTTCACATTAGGTAGCCCAAGTATTGGAACTTCAGCATCAGTCCTTCCAATGAATATTCAGAGTTTATTTCTTTAGGATTGACTTGTTTGATCTCTCTGCTGTCCAAGGGACTCTCAAGAGTCTTCACCAACACCACAATTCAAAAACATCAGTTTTTCGGTGCTAAACATCCTTGTGGTTCAACTCTCATATCCATACATGACTCCTGAAAAACCATAGTTTGGATATACAGACCTTTGTTGGCAAAGTGATGTCTCTGTTTTTTAACATGCTGTCTAGATTTGTCATGGCTTTTCTTTCAAGGAGCAAATGTCTCTTAATTGCATTGCTGCAATTACTATTCACAGCAATTTTGGAGTCCAAGAAAATAAATTGTCACTGTTTCCAGTTTTTCCCTATCTATTTGCCATCTATGTAATTTAATTACAGATAACCATTATATAAACTACTCTGGGCAAGAATCCTTTAGAAGAAATGCAGTAGTCCTCATATTCAAAAAAAGAGTCTGAAATGCAGTACTTGGGTACAGTCTCAAAAATGACAGAATGATCTCTGTTTGTTTCCAAGGAAAACCATTAAATATCATAGTAATCCAAGTCTATGCCCCAATCACTAATGCCAAAGAAGTTGAAGTTGAATGGTTCTATAATGACCTACAAGAACTTCTAGAACTAACACCAAAAACAGATGTCCCTTTTATCATAGGGGACTGGAATGCAAAAGCAGGAAGTCAAGAGATACCTGGCTTAACAGTCAAGTTTACCTTAGAGAACAAAATAAAGCAAGGCAAAGGCTAACAGAGTTTTGCCAAGAGAACACACTGGTCTTGGCAAACACCCTCTTCCAACACCACAAAAGAGAACTCTACACATGGACATCACCAGGTGGTCAATACTAATATCAGATTGATTATATTCTTTGCAGCTGAAGATGGAGAAGATCTATACAGTCAGAAAAACAAGACTGAGAACTGACTGTGGCTAAGATCATGAACTCCTTATTGTCAAAGTCAGACTTATATTAAAGAAAGTAGGGAAAACCACTAGGCCATTAAAGTATTACCTAAATCAATCCCTGGTGGGATATAGGCAATGGGTGCAAAGAGTTAGACAATAATTGTAGGGAACTTACAATTATTAATTTGTAAATTACATCAATGGGAAAATCATTCAGACAGAAAATCAATAAGGAGACCTTGTCCTTTAACAATACACTAGAAACGATAGCCTTTATAGATATCTACAGAACTTTTTTTTTTCCCCCAAACAGTGGATACTGAATAGATTTTGAAAGCATATTCAATATCACCAGTAATCAAGGAAATACAAAACCAAAACCACAATAAAATATTATTAAATGTTAAGTGTTATGTTAAATATTTAATTTGTTAAATGTTATTACCAAAAATACAACACATGAGAAGTATTGGGAAAGTTGTGATAATATATATATATAAAATAAGAAACACCATTGCTGGGAATATAAATTGGTGCAGCCACAATGGAAAACAGTATGAAAATTTCTCAAACAATTTAAAGTATAACTACCACTTAACCAGCAATTCTATCTTTGGGCACTTATCTAACCAAACATAAACACTAACTAGAAAAGATAGGGTTAGGGTTAGCGTTCCATGATTATTACAGCATTATTTATAGTATCCAAGATATGGAAACGATCTCAGAGTCCACTGATGAATGAATGGTAAAGAAAATATGATATACCTTGTTTTAATATGCTTCATTGTTTTGTACTTCACAGATACTTTTTTGTTTCTTTATTCAACAAAGAAAAGTGTTGTGGCAATCCTGTCTTGAGCAGGTCTTTTGGCACCCTATTTCCGAAAACATTTGTGTACTTTGTGTCTCTGTTTCACATTTTTGTATATTTTAAACTAATTCAAACTTTTCCATTACCTTTATATTTGGTATAGTGATCTGTGAGTTGTGATTTTTGATATCATCATTATTTAAAAATCATGACTTTCTGAAGGATTGGATGATGGTTAACAATTTTTAGCAATAATTTTTTTTAATTGTTTTTAAAGAAATTGGGCATTTAATAGACTATAGTATAATATAATGGAGAAGGCAATGGCACCCCACTCAAGTATTCTTGCCTGGAAAATCCCATGGATGAAGGAGCCTGGAAGGCTGCCATCCATGGGGTCAATGAGGGTCGGTCATGACTGAGCGACTTCACTTTCACTTTTCACTTTCATGCATTGGAGAAGGAAATGGCAACCCAATCCAGTGTTCTTGCCTGGAGAATTCCAGGGATGGCAGAGCCTAGTGGGCTGCCATCTATGGGGTCGCACAGAGTCGGACACGACTGAAGTGACTTAGCAGCAGCAACAGTATAATATAAATAAAACTTATGTGCACTGGGAAAAGAAAAAGGGGATAAGAAAGTCTTCCTCAGTGATCAATGCAAACAAATAGATGAAAACAATAGAATGGGAAAGACTAGAGATCTCTTCAAGAAAATTAGAGATACTAAGGGAATAGTTCATGCAAAAATGGGCACAATAAAGGACATAAACAGTATAGACCTAGGAGAAACAGAAGACACTAAGAAGAGCTGGGAAGAATACACAGAACAATGATACAAAACAGATCTTCATGACCCAGATAACCACAATGGTGTGATCACTCACCTAGAACCAGATATCCTGAATGCAAAGTCAAGTGGTCCTTAGGAGGCATCACTGTGAACAGGACCAGTGTAGGTGATGGAATTTCAGAGGAGCTATTTTAAATCCTAAAAGATAATGCTGTTAAAACGTTGTATTCAATATGCCATCAAATTTGGGAAACTTGGCAGTGGCCACAGGACTGCAAAAGATCCGTTTTCTTTCCAATCCCAAAGAAAGGCAATGCCAAAGAATGTTCAAGCTACTACACAATTGCACTCAACTCACATGATCACAAAGTAATGCTCAAAATTGTCCAAGCTAGGCTTCAACAGTACACGAATCAAGAACTTCCATACGTTCAAGTTGGATTTAGAAAAGGCAAAGGAATAAGAGATCAAATTGCCAACATCTGTTGGATCAACGAAAAATCAAGGAGTTCCAGAAAAACATCTACTTCTGCATTATTGACTATGCCACAGCCTTTGAACATGTGGATCACAATAAACTGTGGAAAATTCAAGAGATTGGAATACCAGACCACCTGACTTGCTTCTTGAGAAATCTGTATGCAGGTCAGGAAGCAACAGTTAGAACTGGACACAGAACAACAAACTGGTTCCAAATGGGGAAAAGAGTATGTCAAGGTTGTATATTGTCACCCTGCTTATTTAACTTATACTCAAATTATATGATGCAAAATGCTCGGCTGAATGAAGCAAAATCTGGAATCAAGATTGCTGGGAGAACTGTCAATAACCTCATATAGGCAGATGACACCACCTTTATGGCAGAGACTGACAAGGAACTAAAGAGCCCCTTGATGAAAGTGAAAGAGGAGAGTGAAAAAGTTGGCTTAAAACCCAATAATTCAAAAACTAAGATTATGCCATCTGGTCCCATAACTTCATGGCAAATAGATCAGGATACAGTGGTATCAGTGACAGACTTTATTTTCTTGGGCTCCAAAATCATTGCAGTTGTTAACTTCAGCCGTGATATTAAAAGATGCTTGCTCCTTGGAAGAAAAGCTACGACCAACCTAAAGAAAGTGAAGTCGCCCAGTCGAGTTTGACTTTTTGCAATCCCATGTACTATAGCCTTCACGTTCCTCAGTCTATGAATTTTCCAGGCAAGTGTACTGGATTGGATTGCCATTTCCTTCTCCAGAGGATATTCCTGACCCAGGGATTAAAGCCCGGCCTCCAACATTTTAGGAAGGTGCTTTACCGTCTGAGCCACCAGAGAACTCCTGTGACCAACCTCAATAGCATATTAAAAAGCAAAGACATTACTTTGCTGACAAAAGTCTATCTAGTCAAGTTATGGTTTTTTCCAGAAGTCAGGTAACAATATGAGAGTTGGACCATAAAATAAGCTGAGCACCAAAGGATTGAAACCATACTCAGAGAAAACCAGTCAATCTAATCACACTGGGACCACAGCCTTGTCTACCTCAATGAAACTTAGCCATGTCCGTGGGGCAACCCAAGATGGGCGGGTCATGGTGGAGAGATCTGACAGAATGTGGTCCACTGAATGGCAAACCACTTCAGTATTCTTGCCTTGAGAACCCCATGAACAGTATGAAAAGGCAAAATGCTAGGCTACTGAAAGAGAAACTCCCCAGGTCAGTAGGTGCCCAATATGCTTCTGGAGATCAGTGGAGAAATAACTCCAGAAAGAATGAAGGGATGGAGCCAAAGCAAAAACAATACCCAGCTGTGGATGTGACTGGTGATAGAAGCAAGGTCCGATGCTGTAAATGACAATATTGCATAGGAATCTGGAATGTCAGGTCCATGAATCAAGGCAAATTGGAACTGGTCAAACAAGAGATAACAAGAGTGAATGTCGAAATTCTAGGAATCATCGAACAAAAATGGACTGGAATGGGTGAATTTAACTCAGATGATCATTATATCTACTACTGTGAGCAGGAATCCCTCAGAAGAAATGGAATGGCCATCATTGTCCAAAAAAGACTCTGAAATGCAGTACTTGGATGCAATCTCAAAAACGACAGAATGATCTCTGTTCGTTTCCAAGGAAAACCATTCAATATCACAGTAATCCAATGCCCCAATGAGTAACGCTGAAGAAGCTGAAGTTGAACGGTTCTATGAAGACCTACAAGATCTTTTAGAACTAACACCCAAAAAAGATGTCATTTTCATTATGGGGGACTGGCATGCAAAAGGAGGAAGTCAAGAAACACCTGGAGTAACAGGCAAATTTGGCCTTGGAATACAGAATGAAGCAGGGCAAAGACTAATAGAGTTTTGCCAAGAAAATGCACTGGTCATAACAAACACCCTCTTCCAACAACACAAGAGAAGACTCTACACATGGACATCACCAGATGGTCAACACCGAAATCAGATTGATTACATTCTTTGCAGCCAAAGATGGAGAAGCTCTATACAGTCAGCAAAAACAAGACCACGAGCTGACTGTGGCTCAGACCATGAAAACCTTATTATCAAATTCAGACTTAAATTGAAGAAAGGTAGGAAACCACTAGACCATTCAGATATGACCTAAATCAAATCCCTTATGATTATACAGTGGAAGTGAGAAATAGATTTAAGGGCCTAGATCTGATAGATAGAGTGCCTGATGAACTATGGAATGAAGTTCGTGGCACTGTACAGGAGATAAGGTTAAAGATCATCCCCATGGAAAAAAAATGCAAAAAAGCATAATGACTGTCTGTGGAGGCCTTACAAATAGCTGTGAAAAGAAGAAAAGCAAAAAGCAAAGGAGAAAAGGAAAGATATAAACATCTGAATGTAGAGTTCCAAAGAATAGCAAGAAGAGATAAGAAAGCCTTCTTCAGCAATCAATGCAAAGAAATAGAGGAAAACAACAGAATGGGAAAGAATAGAGATCTCTTCAAGAAAATCAGAGATACTAAAGGAACATTTCATGCAAAGATGGGTTCGATGAAGGACAGAACTGGTATGGACCTAACAGAAACAGAAGATATTAAGAAGAGATGGCAAGAATACACAGAAGAACTGTACAAAAAAAATCTTCATGACCCAGATCATCACGATTGTGTGATCACTGACCTAGAGCCAGATATCCTGGAATGTGAAGTCAAGTGGGCCTTAGAAAGCATCACTACGAACAAAGCAAGTGGAGGTGATGGAATTCCAGTGGAGCTATTCCAAATCCTGAAAGATAATGCTGTGAAAGAGCTGCACTCAATATGCCAGCAAATTTGGAAAACTCACAGTGACCACAGGACTGGAAAAGTTCAGTTTTCCTTCCAATCCCAAAGAAAGGCAATGCCAAAGAATGCTCAAAGTACCACACAATTGCACTCATCTCACACGCTAGTAAAGTAATGCTCAAAATTCTCCAAGCCAGGCCTCAGCAATATGTGAACCATGGACTTCCTGATGTTCAAGCTGGTTTTAGAAAAGGCATAGGAACCAGAGATTAAATTGCCAACATCTGCTAGATCATGGAAAAAGCAAGAGAGATCTAGAAAAACATCTATTTCTGCTTTATTGACTATGCCAATGCCTTTGACTGTGTGGATCACAATAAACTGTGGAAAACCCTGAAAGAGATGGGAATACCAGACCATCTGATCTGCCTCTTGAGAAATTTGTATGCAGGTCAGGTAGCAACAGTTAGAACCGAACAACAGGCTGGTTCCAAAGTAGAAAAGGAGTACATGAAGGGTTTATATTGTTACCCTGCTAATTTAACTTATATACAGAGTACATCATTAGAAACGCTGGACTGGAAGAAACACAAGCTGGAATCAAGATTGCTGGGAGAAATATCAATAACCTCAGATATGCAAATGACACCACCCTTATGACAGAAAATGAAGAGGAACTAAAAAGCCTCTTGATGAAGGTAAAAAAGGAGAGTGAAAAATTTGGCTTAAAGCTCAACATTCAGAAAACCAGATCATGGCACCCAGTCCCATCACTTCATGGGAAATAGATGGGGAAACAGTGGAAACAGTGTTAGACTTTATTTTTCTAGGCTCCAAAATCACTACAGATGGTGACTGCAGCCATGAAATTAAAAGATGCTTACTCTTTGGAAGGAAAGTTATGACCAACTTAGATAGCATATTGAAAAGCAGAGACATTACTTTGCTAACAAAGGCTCGTCTAGTCAAGGCTATGGTTTTTCCTGTGGTCATATATGGTTGTGAGAGTTGGACTGTGAAGAAGGCTGAGCGCTGAAAAATTGATGCTTTTGAACTGTGGTGTTGGAGAAGACTCTTGAGAGTCACTTGAGCTGCAAGGAGATCCAACCAGTCCATTCTGAAGATCAATCCTGGAATTCCTTTGGAAGGAATGATGCTAAAGCTGAAACTCCAGTACTTTGGCCACCTCATGCGAAGAGTTGACTCATTGGACAAGACTCTGATGCTGGGAGGGATTGGGGACAAGAGGAGAAGGGGATGACAGAGGATGAGATGGCTGGATGGCATCACTGACTCGATAGATGTGAGTCTCAGTAAACTCTGGAAGTTGGTGATGGACAGGGAGGCCTGGTGTGCTGCAATTCATGGGGTCGCAAAGAGTTGGACAGGACTGAGTGACTGAACTGAACTGATCTGATCTGATCTGACCAAAGGATTAATGCTTTTGAACTTTGGTTTTGGAGAAGACTCTTGAGATTCTCTTGGACCAGTCATTTCTAAAGGAAATCAGTGCTGAATTTTCACTGGAAGTACTGATGATGAAGCTGAAACTCCAATACTTTGGCCACCTGATGAAAAGAACTGACTTATTGGAAATGTCCCTGATGCTGGGAAAGATTGAAGGCAGGAGGAGACGGGAATTACAGAGGATGAATTTTTTGGATTGCATCACCAACTAGATGGACATGAGTTTGTGCAAGCTCCAGGAGCTGGATAGTGATTACCTGGTGTGCTGCAGTCTTTGGGGTTGTAAAGGGTTGGACACAACTGAGGTACCGAACTGAAACTGAAACCAAAACAAGCATGGGTGGAATGATTTGGGAGAATGGCATTGAAACATGTATATTATCAGATGTAAAACGATTCGCCAGTCCAGGTTCAATGCGTGATACAGGGTGCTCGGGGCTGGTGCACTTGGATGACCCAGAGGGATGGTATGGGGAGGGAGGTGGGAGGGCGGTTCACAGTGGGGAACACATGTGCACCCGTGGTGGATTCATGTCAATGTATGGCAACACCAATACAATATTGTAAAGTAATTAGCCTCCAATTAAAATTTTAAAAATTATATTAAAAATAAAATAAATATAAAATTTTTAAAAATAAAAAAAAATATTTATCCTCCACATGGCCATGAAAATATCAGCCTTTGTTTTATTTCTGTTTCCTGAGCTGTGTCTCTGATAATTTGGCTTCAACCCCCACTGTTTTTTCCCTCCAGATTTACCATATACTTTTTTATTTATCTGCCACTGCTGCTCAATTTTTCTTATATTCCTATATTTCCATTTGTGTGTGTATATCAGTTATTTAATTTTCTACAAAATATCTTGTGTGGCTGGTGTGTGAGTGCTACACAAAGTGAAAGTAGTCAAATTTCCACTTTCTCTCTCTGTTCACACATTGCATTTATATTGTTCCTCCCTGAGTATTTCTACTTGTCCTTCAAGACTCAGCTGTCCTTTGACCTCTCCACAATAGCCATCTCTGAAGAAAATGCTGTTTGTGAACCTTCACTCTGTCTCATGCGTCATTGCGCAAACCTCAAATAGTTTATTTTTATCAGCACAACAATCTTTTACTTTAGCTCATCTGTCCTGCCACTGAAAAGGCAATGGCACCCCACTCCAGTATTCTTGCCTGGAAAATCCCATGGATGGAGGAGCCTGGTGGGCTACAGTCCATGGGGTCGTTAAGAGTTGGACACAACTGAGTGACTTCACTTTCACTTTTCACTTTCATGCACTGGAGAAGGAAATGGCAACCCACTTCAGTGTTCTTACCTGGAGAATCCCAGGGACGTGGGAGCCTGGTGGGCTGCCATCTATGGCGTCACACAGAGTCAGACATGACTGAAGTGACTTAGCAGCAGCAGCAGCAGCCGCAGCAACCCTGTCAAGTGCCATTTTGCCAGGCATTACAAAATAAAAGCTTTAATATTCTTGCAAACATTCTCTTTAATACACATATATAACACTATCTGATTTATATATATTTCAAGTTTTAAAATAATTGATAATACATACTTAATAAGTAATATTAAGAAATTCTACCACAGAAAAAAATAAGATATTAAAATGATATTGTTGTATTATCACAATAATCTTTGTTTTCCTGTAGGCAATAAATCACTCAGGGGTGCAGATACAAGATCACTCACAAAGGATGGCCTCAACTTCCAGACCAATTTAACTTCAATGCTTCTGATATTGATTATTTCTCAGGAATTGTGATTTTTTTCTCTCTGTCACAGCCACAGTTGGTCTAAAGATAATAATTTCCTGGGAAGGAATCCAATTCTGTAACTATATCTGTCAGCATGCCAATTTTCTATTGCACCTGTAAGACTCAGTAAGATCCATCATCATAAGCTTAGTTCTACTGTAACACGTTAATTTTCTTAAACTGAGTCATTAGAAAAATGTTAGCAACTAGAAACACCTACAGTCAACTTCTGAGTTTTAAATTTACTGTCAGATAATTATTTGTATATATCATGCATGTTTGCCTCTATTCTACCTGTTAATATCTCTGCTTGAATAATTTTATTTCTGTTTTCTATTCTGTTGATAGTCGTATTAAATTCATTCCATTCTCCAGGTGGAGTACTTCTTTTCATTTTATGATTATTAGTCAAGTTGAATAAAGCATAGGTGATTTGAAAGAAATTCCCAGATTTTGGAGCTGGCATATTTGAATACTCCTGTGTTAATCTTGAGGAGTGGAAAAAAAAATGTAAGATGTATAAAAAAGAAGAAAAGCTCAAAATGATATTATCACTGAAGAAACCTGGGTTGGGACGAACAAAGACCACCAAAGATGAGAGCTCTGATATTCACATGTACTTATGGGACACCCAAAATGTGAACTCAATATTTAGAAACATTCACTTTCAAAGATGTAAATACCTTAGCTTCTGTTGAACATGTTTCTACTTTATTACAGAAAGAATTTCATGCTGACTTTATACAGAGAGACTTGAGTGATTCTAAGGAAGCATTTCTTGAATAAGAAGAAATGAGATTCTATTTTCTCACATACTGTGGGATGGATAACTTTAAAATCCTCAGAAGGAGGATTCATACTTTTTCTCCCCTGAGATTATGCCCTCTTCTCACTTTCAGTACAACTATCACTGTACACTGTCAAGTTAAACTTATTATTATCTATGCCATAATTTAAAACAAAAATCAAATAGTGTGAAAACTTATGTTCTTTAGATTCATTTATAAGCAAAAGTTTACTACATGTTTCTGAAATAAATATGATATACTAAAGTGTTCATAGGTCCATCTTTCTCTTCTTTCAAAAGGACTATAGGTAACATAGATTGTGGATATATCTGTGTATTTGTCAGGCAAAATGACTCAGTATTTTACTTTGTAGTGATACTCAAACCGAAAGGTTCTCTTTTGGCTGGGGTTTACTGCATACATGCTAAATCATTAGTCTTGGACATTTTTTTTTTTTTATAATGTTGTAAGTCATATTTGAATGTTGGGGCTGTTCATGAAACAAAATAATAAACAACAACAAAAAAACAAAATGATTGAACAAAACAAAATAATGAATAAAACAAAACAAAGCAAAATAAATAAAATGATTTTTTAATATAGCTAATTCATATAATGACTCAGCCATTTACTAAACTTAAAATTTAGGATAGGCAATTAAAATGTTATTTCCCATTGTAATTTTTTAATTTAAAGATAAGACACATGTGATCTACACTGTAATGTAAACGTTGAAAATAAATAAACTGGCAGTTCAATTTTCATGATATAGATGATCTTCTAATATATAACTGGTGTTATCACTCATGAGTTTATCTAAAGAGAGCAGGGTATCAAGCCCAAGCATCTTTTCTTATTAGTCTAGAAATATGATTTATCAATAATGTAAGAATTTTCCACTTCTAGTTAAAAATAAAATATCTACTTCTCATGTCTTGACATTTTTTAAAGTTGAATCAGGCGACTTGACTAATTGGAGGTACACCCCGATTGACTGAGAACATATCTGTAGCTCTCCTTCACTGAAAACCCCTCTAAAGAGGAAACCTGGAGCAGCTGAAAGGCTTTCTTCTTGAGGAGATGGGGCTGAGAGTCTAGGAAGGCCAAGTTACTAGACTTTATGAGACAGGAGCACTAGAAAGAAAGATTGCTTCAAGATTCTCTGGAGATCTATGGAGGTGCTCCTTGAGTATGATTCAGTTAATTACTGATTAATGTGTGAGGAAACCATCCCGAGACTTGGGAGGGACAAAAATGAAAAGATGAAAATAAAGCTGAAGATCACACAGGAGCTGAATCAGTGTTCATCATTGGCAGAAAGCTTTATATCGGTGAGTGTGGCATAAACGTGAGCTATTAACACTATCCACCAAGTTGTTCATTTGTGAGTGTGAATAGATGTCCAAGAATCACAAATGGTTGATAAGAACAAGAAGCATAAAAACTAGGAAAGAGATTCCAGACATGCCTCACAGATATTGTGTGTTTAGATCTATACCACTGCAATCAAGCTAATATTGCAATATTTTTGTATATGAGTTTATATAAAAGTTATGTTTACATTATACTGATGTCTACTAAGTGTATAGGAGCATTGTGTCTTTAAAAAGTATATGCCTTAATTTAAAAATGCCTTATTGCTAAAAAATGCTAACCATCAACTGACAAAACTGCAATTTGTAAAAAAACCTAGTACCTGTGAAGTACAATAAAAAAAAAAAAAAAGCACAGTAAAATGAAGTATGCTTGTAACACATATCAGATGAGATCAGATGAATTACTCAGTCGTGTCCGACACTTTGCACCCCATGAATCGCAGCACACCAGGCCTCCCCGTCCATCACCAACTCCCGGAGTTCACTGAGACTCATGTACGTTGAGTCAGTGATGCCATCCAGCCATCTCATCCTCTGGCGTCCCCTTCTTCTCCTGCCCGCAATCCCTACCAGCATCAGAGTCTTTCCCAAAGAGTCAACTCTTCACATGAGGTGGCCAAAATACTGGAGTTTCAGCTTTAGCATCATTCCTTCCAATGAAATCCCAGGGCTGATCTCCTTCAGAATGGACTGGTTGGATCTCCTTGCAGTCCAAGGGACTCTCAAGAGTCTTCTCCAACACCACAGTTCAAAAGCATCAATTCTTGGGCGCTCAGCCTTCTTCACAGTCCAACTCTCACATCCATACATGACCAGAGGAAAAACCATAGCCTTGACCAGACGAACCTTTGTTGGCAAAGTAATGTCTCTGCTTTTCAATAGGCTGTCTAAGTTGGTCATAACTTTCCTTCCGAGGAGTAAGCGTCTTTTAATTTCATGGCTGCAGTCACCATCTACAGTGATTTTGGAGCCCAGAAACATAAAGTCTAACACTGTTTCCACTGTTTCCCCATCTATTTCCCATGAAGTGATGGGACCAGGTGCCATGATCTTCATTTTCTGAATGTTGAGCTTTAAGCCAACTTTTTCACTCTCCACTTTCACTTTCATCAAGAGACTTTTGAGTTCCTCTTCACTTTCTGCTGTAAGGGTGATATCATCTGCATATCTGAGGTTATTGATATTTCTCCCAGCAATCTTGATTCCAGTTTGTGTTTCTTCCAGTCTAGAATTTCTCATGATGTACTCTGCATATAAGTTAAATAAACAGGGTGACAATATACAGCCTTGACGAACTCCTTTTCCTCTTTGGAAACAGTTTGTTGTTCCATGTTCAGTTCTAACTGTTGTTTCCTGACCTGCATACAGATTTCTCAAGAGGCAGATCAGATGGTCTAGTATTCCCATCTCTTTCCGAATTTTCCACAGTTTACTGTGATCCACACAGTCAAAGGCTTTGCCATAGTCAATAAAGCAGAAATGTTTGCTTTTATATTGTTGTTTTACGAAAACATTTATAGATGTTTTTCTGGAACTCTCTTGCTTTTTTGATGATCTAGCGGATGTTGGCAATTTGGTCTCTGGTTCCTCTGCCTTTTCTAAAAGCAGCTTGAACATCAGGAAGTCCATGGTTCACATATTGCTGAGGCCTGGCTTGGAGAATTTTGAGCATTCTTTGGCATTGCCTTTCTTTGGGATTGGAATGAAAACTGACCTTTTCCAGTCCTGTGACCACTGTGAGTTTTCCAAATTTGCTGGCATATTGAGTGCAGCACTTTCACAGCATCATCTTTCAGGATTTGGAATAGCTCCACTGGAATTCCATCACCTCCACTAGCTTTGTTCGTAGTGATGCTTTCTAAGGCCCACTTGACTTCACATTCCAGGATATCTGGCTGTACGTAAGTATCACACCACTGTGATGATCTGGGTCATCAAGACTTTTTTGTACAGTTCTTCTGTGTATTCTTGAAAATCTTCTGCTTCTGTTAGGTCCATACCAGTTCTGTCCTTCATCGAACCCATTTTTGCATGAAATGTTCCTTTAGTATCTCTGATTTTCTTGAAGAGATCCCTAGTCTTTCCCATTCTGTTGTTTTCCTCTATTTCTATGCACTGATCATTGTAGAAGGCTTTCTTATCTCTTCTTGGTATTCTTTGGAACTCTGCATTCATATGTTTATATCTTTCCTTTTCTCCTTTGCTTTTCACTTCTCTTCTTTTAACAGCTATTTGTAAGGCCTCCCTAGACAGCCATTTGGCTTTTTGGCATTTCTTTTCCATGGGGATGATCTTGGTCCTTATCTCCTGTACAGTGTCATGAACCTCATTTCATAGTTTATCAGGCACTCTATCTATCAAATCTAGGCCCTTATATCTATTTCTCACTTCCACTGTATACTCATAAGGGATTTGATTTAGGTCATACCTGAATGATCTAGTGGTTTTCTTCAATTTAAGTCTGAATTTGGCAATAAGGAGTTCATGGTCTGAGTCACAGTCAGCTCCTGGTTTTGTTTTTTCTGACTGTATAGAGCTTCTCCCTCTTTGGTGGTAAAGAATGTAATCAATATGATTTCGGTGTTGACCATCTGGTGATGTCCATATGTAGAGTCTGTTCTTGTGTTGTTCGAAGAGGATGTTTGCTATGACCAGTGCATTTTCTTGGCAAAACTCTGTTAGTCTTTGCCCTGCTTCATTTCGTATTCCAAGGCCAAATTTGCCTGTTACTTCACGTGTTTCTTGACTTCCTCCTTTTGCATTCCAGTCCCCCATAATGAAAAGGACATCTTTTTTGGATGTTATTTCTAAAAGGTCTTGTAGGTCTTAAGGGATCTAAATGAGGAAACAAAGATAAAGTCAGTATAATTCATTTTCAGAGAGAGAACAACAAAAGCAACAAACATAAAATAAAGAGGATACCACATCTGTAAAACAAGAACAAGCTTCTATATAAGCATTATTAATCTAGGGAAAAATGTATATTATTGTTCCTCAAAACCAGTGAAATTGCTGAATAACAAAAGGTATAAGTCTGAAGACTGGCCATATAGGGGTTATACAGTCTGAAAAGAGGGTGTAAAAAAGAATCAAGAGTTTTCTGATCTATGCACATCCAATTCCCCTGTTAAAAGCAATGAGAGAATCCTGGTATATTACTGATGACATAAAATTGTTACTTCCCACCTTTTTTCCTTGAAGCACTTAAAAACAAGAATGATCAGAACAGATCAGTTGCTCAGTCGTGTCCGACTCTTTGCGACCCCATGAATCGCAGCACACCAGGCCTCCCTGTCCATCACCAACTCAAGGAGGTCACTCAGACTCATATCCATGGAGGCAGTGATGCCATCCAGCCATCTCATCCTCTGTCGTCCCCTTCTCCTCCTGCCCTCAATCCCTCCCAGCATCAGAGTCTTCTCCAATGAGTCAACTATTCTCATGAGGTGACAAAAGTACTGGAGTTTCAGCTTTAGCATCATTTTTTCCAAAGTAATCCCAGGGCTGATATCTTTCAGAATGGACTGGTTGGTTCTCCTTGCAGTCCAAGGGACTCTCAAGAGTCTTCTCCAACACCACAGTTCAAAAGCATCAATTCTTCGGCGCTCAGCCTTCTTCACAGTCCAGCTCTCACATCCATACATGACCACAGGAAAGACCATAGCCTTGACTAGGCGAACCTTTGTTGGCAAAGTAATGTCTGTGCTTTTGAATATGCTATCTAGGTTCGTCATAACTTTCCTTCCAAGTGTTAAGCATCTTTTAATTTCATGGCTGCAGTCACCATCTGCAGTGATTTTGGAGCCCAGAAAAATAAAATCTGACACTGTTTCTACTGCTTCCCCATCTATTTCCCATGAAGAGATGGGACCAGATGCCATGATCTTTGTTTTCTGAATGTTGAGCTTTAAGCCAACCTTTTCACTCTCCACTTACACTGTCATCAAGAGGCTTTTTAGTTCCTCTTCACTTTCTGCCATAAGGGTGGTGTCATCTGCATACCTGAGGTTATTGATATTTCTCCCAGCAATCTTGATTCCAACTTGTGTTTCTTCCAGTCCAGCATTTCTCATGATGTACTCTGCATATAAGTTAAATTAACAGGGTGACAATATACAGCCTTGACGTACTCCTTTTCCTATTTGGAACGAGTCTGTTGTTCATGTCCAGTTCTAACTGTTGTTTTCTGACCTGCATACAGATTTCTCAAGAGGCAGATCAGGTGGTCTTGTATTCCCATCTCTTTCAGAATTTTCCACAGTTTATTGTGATCCACACAGTCAAAAGCTTTGCCATAGTCAATAAAGCAGAAATAGATGTTTTTCTGGAACTCTCTTGCTTTTTCCATGATCCAGCAGATGTTAGCAATTTGATCTCTGGTTCCTCTGCCTTTTCTAAAACCAGCTTGAACATCAGGAAGTTCATGGTTCACATATTGCTGAAGCCTGGCTTGGAGAATTTTGAGCATTACTTTACTAGCGTGTGAGATGAGTACAATTGTGCGGTAGTTTGAGCATTCTTTGGCATTACCTTTCTTTGGGATTCGATTGAAAATTGACTTTTTCCAGTCCTGTGGCCACTGCTGAGTTTTCCAAATTTGCTGGCATATTGAGTGCAGCACTTTCACAGCATCATCTTTCAGGATTTGGAATAGCTCAGCTGGAATTCCATCACCTCCACTCTCTTTGTTCATAATGATGCTTTCTTTTTTTTTTTTTAATTTTACTTGATTTTTATTTTTTTTTAATTAAATTTTATTTTGCTTAACTTTACAATTTTGTATTGCTTTTGCCATACATCCAGATGGATCCGCCACGAGTATACATGTGTTCCCCATCCTGAACCCTCCTCCTTCCCCATACCATCCCACTGGGTCGTCCCAGTGCACCAGCCCCAGGCATCCATTATCAGGCATCGTACCTGGACTGGTGACTCATTTCAGATATGATATTATGCATATTTCAATGCCATTCTCCCAAATCATCCCACCCTCTCCCGTTCCCAGAGTCCAAAAGTCTGTTCTATACATCAGTGTCTCTTTTGCTGTCTTGTACATAGGGTTATTGTTACCATCTTTCTAAATTCCATATATATGCGTTAGTATACTGTATTTGTGTTTTTCTTTCTGGCTTACTTCACTCTGTATAATAGGCTCCATTTCCATCCACCTGATTAGAACTGAGTCAAATGCATTCTTTTTAATGGCTGAGTAATACTCCATTGTGTATATGTACCACTGCTTTCTTATCCATTCATCTGTGGATGGACCTCTAGGTTGCTTCCAAGTCCTGGCTATTGTAAAGAGTGCTGCTATGAACATTGGGGTAAATGTGTCTCTTTCAATTCTGGTTTTCTCAGTGTGTATGCCCAGCAGTGGGATTGCTGGATCATAAGGCAGTTCTATTCCCAGTTTTTTGACGAATCTCCAGACTGTTCTCCATAGTGGCTGTACTAGTTTGCATTCCCACCAACAGTGTAAGAGGGTTCCCTTCTCTCCGCACCCTCTCCAGCATTTATTGCTTGTGGACTTTTGGATCGCAGCCATTCTGACTGGTGTGAAATGGTACCTCATAGTGGTTTTGATTTGCATTTCTCTGATAATGAGTGATGTTGAGCATCTTTTCATGTGTTTGTTAGCCATCTGAATGTCTTCTTTGGAGAAATGTCTACCTAGTTCTTTGCCCATTTTTTGATTGGGTCATTTATTTTTCTGGAATTGAGCTGTAGGAGTTGCTTGTATATTTTTGAGATTAGTTGT
Organism: Tragelaphus eurycerus; assembly: GCA_935064755.1. Taxonomy (NCBI): domain Eukaryota; kingdom Metazoa; phylum Chordata; class Mammalia; order Artiodactyla; family Bovidae; genus Tragelaphus; species Tragelaphus eurycerus. The sequence goes on along the minus strand of CAKXYN010000216.1, from coordinate 558,226 downwards.
TTGTTGCTTCATTTGCTATTATTTTCTCCCATTCTGAAGGCTGTCTTTTCACCTTGCTTATAGTTTCCTTTGTTGTGCAGAAGCTTTTTAAGTTTGATTAGGTCCCATTTATTTATTTTTGATTTTATTTCCAATATTCTAAGAGGTGGGTCATAGAGGATCCTGCTGTGATGTATGTCAGAGAGTGTTTTGCCTATGTTTTCCTCTAGGAGTTTTATGGTTTCTGGTCTTACATTTAGATCTTTAATCCATTTTGAGTTTATTTTTGTGTATGGTGTTAGAAAGTGTTCTAGTTTCATTCTTTTACAAGCGTTTGACCAGTTTTCCCAGTACCACTTATTAAAGAGATTGTCTTTAATCCATTGTATATTCTTGCCTCCTTTGTCAAAGATAAGGTGACCATATGTGCGTGGATTTATCTCTGGGCTTTCTATTTTGCTCCATTGATCTATATTTCTGTCTTTGTGCCAGTACCATACTGTCTTGATGACTGTGGCTTTGTAGAAGAGCCCGAAGTCAGGCAGGTTGATTCCTCCAGTTCCATTCTTCTTTCTCAAGATAGCTTTGGCTATTCGAGGTTTTTTGTATTTCCGTACAAATTGAAAGATTATTTGTTCTAGCTCTGTGAAGAATACCATTGGTAGCTTGATGGGGATTGCATTGAATCTATAAATTGCTCTGGGTAGTATACTCATTTTCACTATATTGATTCTACCGATCCATGAACATGGTATATTTCTCCATCTATTAGTGTCCTCTTTGATTTCTTTCACCAGTGTTTTATAGTTTTCTATATATAGGTCTTTAGTTTTTTTAGGAAGATATATTCTTAAGTATTTTATTCTTTTCATTGCAATGATGAATGGAATTGTTTCCTTAATTTCTCTTTTTATTTTCTCATTATTAGTGTACAGGAATGCAAGGGATTTCTGTGTGTTGATTTTATATCCTGCAACTTTACTATATTCATTGATTAGTTCTAGTAATTTTCTGGTGGAATCTTTAGGGTTTTCTACATAGAGGATTATGTCATCTGCAAACAGTGAGAGTTTTACTTCTTCTTTTCCAATTTGGATTCCTTTTATTTCTTTTTCTGCTCTGATTGCTGTGACCAAAACTTCCAAGACTATGTTGAATAGTAATGGTGAAAGTGGGCATCCTTATTTTTTTCCTGACTTTAGAGGAAATGCTTTCTATTTTTCACCATTGAGGATAATGTTTGCTGTGGGTTTGTCATATATAGCTTTTATTATGTTGAGGTATGTTCTTTCTATTCCTGCTTTCTGGAGAGTTTTTATCATAAATGGATGTTGAACTTTGTCAAAGGCTTTCTCTGCATCTATTGAGATAATCATATGGTTTTTATTTTTCAATTTGTTAATGTGGTGTATTACGTTGATTGATTTGTGGATATTGAAGAATCCTTGCATTCCTGGGATAAAGCCCACTTGGTCATGGTGTATGATCTTTTTAATGTGTTGTTGGATTCTGATTGCTAGAATTTTGTTAAGGATTTTTGCATCTATGTTCATCAGTGGTATTAAGGCCCACTTGACTTCACATTCCAGGATGTCTGGCTCTAGGTCAGTGATCACACCATCATGATTATCTGGGTCATGAGCAATTATGAAATTAGTGTTCCAAACCTAAAAATTTTGGAACATGTAAGTGTTGCAGAAAGTAGTGGGAACCAAGAAGGAAGACTTGTAAAAGCAGGTGTTAGAAGACACGGTGTTGCTGCTTTCAGAAGCAGCCAGTGAGGAGTGCTTCTTGCAGGCAAGTTCCACAACTGCTTAGAGTAGCAGAATAGAATTCGAAACTGGGCAGCAGAAGACCTCCTGGACAAAGTCTGGTTGTAAAAAGCAGAGGAGAAGGAGCTAAATGACTTCCACAAAAGTTATTTTTGCAAAAACTCATCAGACACTGGGGCCAAGTGGAAGAACTGAGGATTCACCCTGCAAACCTCCTCAGCTACCCTACTCCACTGGGTGGATTTGCATTCATTCCTAGGTTGATTGACCTTTTGCTCTTACTGGGTGTGGTTGCAGGAATATCAATGAAGTTTTGCCACTACAAACTCTTAGAATGCAGCCCACTGGCCCCATGCTGGTCGCTTCTTCACCACTGACAGCAGTAGCTGGCAAGTCCACCTCTCACCCTTCAGATTTTTGAGGTGTGAGGCTGACATAAATGTGCTGCTTGCCTTCCATCCTTTCTCAAGTTTCATGGAAAAGACACATGGTAATTCCTTAGATGAGTTTTTATGAATCTTTCTCTTTGACTGAAGATGGTGAAAAATATTATCATTACTCAGTTTTGACAGGAAGAGGTGGAATTTGAAGTACATCTAAAGATCACTATAGAAAAGTCTGCCTTATAGAATCCTCCTGTAATCTATATTCTCTTTTCATCATTAAGGAATGGGAGGGACTTATGAATTATAAAGAGTGTAACTGATTTTTATTTGTCTTCTTTCAGCAAATCCCCAAATATGGTCTGACTTGCAACTCACTTTAGTTTGTTATACCTATATACTTTGGTTTGGTTTGGTGTTCTTAGAACTTAATTTAAATTTAGTAATAAAGACTTTTTGTAATATATCCCATGGGTAGGATGGAGGAACACTAGCAGAAAAGTAGGCATTAGCTACCTAAACATGAAAGAGGATTTAGCATAAATTACCTGTCTTGAGTAGGTACACAATGTTGGACTGGCTATCCAAAAACACAATGGGACATTAGAAGAACCCAAAGTCTTAGTGGCAACCCATATATGGTAAGCAGTGTAATTGCCTCTCTTACATCCTTCAATACTACTTAAATAGCAGCAGTGTAATGTAGATGGATTAATGTCATCCCTAGCCCCCTTACTCCAAGTCACAGTTATTGGTTAAAATCTGAATGCCTGATACACTAAGACTAACAGTACATAGTCTGAATATCCTGAATATTTCAGTGTTGGCATATAACTTTGGTCTGAGGTAAAGTTGAAGGCATTTGTACAAGTGCTAAGCATATAATCCTGGGAATCATATGCATTCACTTTGTAGCCATGTGAGGGCATTAATCTTAAAAAGAAATTGATCATTTACAAGGCAGAACAGAAGGGCATAAAGGAGGTAGTGCCTCAGGGATACCATTGAACTGATGTATCAAATCCCATGTATCTGTAATGCTGCAAGAGTCAAAATTTAATTCCTTTAGGTTTAACTTGGTGTCTTGTTTGGTTGGTCAGTTGCTCAGTCACTCAGTTGTGTTTGACTACTTGCGACCTCATGGGCTACACCCTGCCAGTCTCCACTGTCTATGAGATTTCCCAGGCAAGAACACTGAAGTGGATTGCCATTTTCTCCTCCAGAGGATCTTCCCAACACAGGGATCGAGCCTGCATCTCTTGTGTCCTCTGATTTGACAAGTGGATTCTTTACCACTGTACCACCTGGGAAGTCCCTGGTAGTATCATGTTAATTAAGATCAAAGACACCCTGCCAAAGGAGTTTTCCAGGTGCTATCACTACCCTAGAGGTTAGTGAATTCTGGGACTAACTTGGAGTAACAATGCAAAAAAGTTAACAAAAAGATTAAGATTACTCAACCATTGATAACTATATCTATGAGCGTACTTTTAAGGGTCCTTTTAAGTGACCTTCACTCCTATCTTTATCCTGAAGATTAATGGAGAAAATATACATGAACTACTGATAAACTAATGGATACATAATTCAATATTAGACCAGAATTAAGATTGTAAGAAGTCAAGAAAGGAAAGATATGGAAAAAAATTAAATAAATAAACTTTGAGAAATAATGAATAAGGACTCTGGCTTGTGATTACATCCCTATTCCAAAATGAGGAAATTGAGCATTAGATCAATTTATTTAACTCTCTCCAGGTCATTTACTAGAAAAGTAGATCAAGGATTCAAATTTTTGTCTATGAGTCCCAAATATATCACTTTATCTTCTGTATAATGAGTTCCATGAAACTAGGAATATTTGAGCACTGCTAAACACACATACATCAGGGCTGCATAGGAGTGAACCTCTAATCAATTATCTTCTTATTCCTTTCCAACTGTGAAAATCCATGTTTCTATTTTTGTATCTAGTGTGTCACCAGGCCAGTATTGTAGACAGTTCTAATAATGCCCTCTGAAATAGCCTCTTGTCATATACTTAATGATTCTTGTCATAATTTATTTCATCGGAATAGAAGCAAAATTTGAGAGAGAGGTTGGCCTGATTTGCTGAAATGGACGGGTCATGGACTGTCTGCTTCTGCTGCTAGGAACATTCACAGACTGCTGTCAAGATTCTCTCTCTCTCTCTCTTTTATTCTCTTTTGGCCTTTCTCCAGACCCTCTATACCTTCCTCTATGCATGTGTTTTTAACACCAGATGTTGTCATCTCTGATTTTCTTATTTGGTATTTGAGCGCCTTGTTTATTAAAACTGCTGCCAACACAGCAAAATTCAAAGTAATCTTGCAGGTCTGAATTGCCCATATGCTATTTGGACAGCCTGTGGATTATGCTTAGTGTAGACTGTGACATGAATTCAGTTTCTTTGAAGTTAATTGTCAGCTCTTACAGCTATAGTGACTGCAGAATAGTCAGCAAAATGCTGCAATCACCATCATTAAGGAATTTTGAATGACTGCCTTTAGATGTAACATAAAGCTTATTGATGTGGGGAAAAAAGATCATTTCAGAATTCTGAACATTTATCATGGTACTATTGCCAAGTTCCTAATTATATCTTAAGGCATGGCTTTTTGAAAGAAACCACAAAAAACTGAATCTACTGTCAAATTCCACTGATGTTGGTAATGAGGACTGACAAGGCAGCATCAAAGCTAAATGTACACCGTCCATTGTTGCTACTAATAATTCAATAAACTTTCTTATTAAGTACTCACAGATAAATGACTAAAGAGCGCAGAGAAATTCTGAATTGTAATAACTGAGTAGGGAGAAACTGTCAGTAGCAAGATAAGAGTTCTGCCCATTACATAATGACAACACTGTCTACAGTTATAACACAGCTGAACTGAAGACAGGGTTCCTGTCAGATCTGTAGCACTTAGAAAGTACAGCACTAATTGTGAGGCCAAGTACTAGCAGAAGAACTAGATGACAATACTACAAGCTTTAGGAATAAAACCACTTTTATTCATAGAGAAAAAAATTACAACTCGAAAATTTCTCGAAGAAACTTTATTTGCATTCTTATAGTCAAATATATGATTGACGTGTATCGTATAATTTGGGTTGTCTCCAGACACCTCCCCATCATGATATTTCCAAAAGCCCATGCTGATATTTGTCCATAATGTCCATTTCATCTACATGTCTCATTTTGATTTCTTGGCTATATGACCCAGGTTAATCATGGAAATGTGCTGATAAATTCCTGTGCCTATCTGTAGTTCTATTTTCTAATAGAGATGTTTCATTTTCAACTCTTTTGCAGATCTTGGTAGCACCAGATTATCCCACTTAATCTCTCAAATACTTGCAAATTAATCTACCTAATTGTCAAAGAGAAAGCTGACAATCAAGTTAAATTTTATGCAAATACAAACAACAAACAAGTGGTAGATCCAGGGCTTAAGCCTAGTCATTAAATGCAAATTTCAGTCAGTCATGGGGCGGCCGCCAGAGCCGCCGCAGGGGGCGGCGGGGCTCGGGGTTCGGGGGTCCAGCTGAGCTGGCCGTGGATAGCGAGCCTGCCACGAAGACGACGGAGGCGGACGCGGGGCGACCCCGGTGGCAGCGGCGGCGGGGGAAGCGGGAGCCGCCTGGGATGTTCAGTCATGAAACGGGTCCGCACGGAGCAGATCCAGATGGCCGTGTCCTGCTACCTCCAACGCCGGCAGTACGGGGATGCGGACGGCCCACTGAAGCAAGGCCTGCGGCTGTCGCAGAGCACTGAGGAGATGGCTGCCAGCCTCACAGATTCTGACTCCCAGCACAGCCATGAAGTGATGCCTCTCCTCTACTCTCACTTTGTCTACCTCCATCTCACCCTGATCCAGAACAGTCCGAAGAGCACAGTGGAAAGCTTTTACAGCCGCTTCCATGGAATGTTTCTGCAGAACGCCAGCCAGGAGGATGTTATCGAGCAGCTCCAGACCACTCAGACCATCCAGGACATCCTGTCTAACTTCCGGCTGCGAGCCTTCCTGGACAACAAATACGTGGTTCATCTGCAGGAAGACAGCTACAACTACCTTCTCCGCTACCTCCAGAGTGACAACAACACCGCGCTGTGCAGGATCCTCGCCTGGCACATCCATCTGGACGTGCAGCCCGCCAAGAGGATGGACTACCAGCTCTACGCCAGTGGTGGCTCCTCCCGTGGCGAGGGCGGCGGCCTGGAGCCCGCCGACATGCCAGCACCCATCCTGCAGAATGAGGCCGCGCTGGAGCTCCTGCAGGAGAGCATCAAGCATGTCAAGGACGGCCCCCCTCCCTCACCACCATCTACTTCTACGACTTCTACAACACGGAGCAGCTGCTGAACACTGCAGAGGTCTCCCCGGACAGCAAGCTGCTCGCAGCAGGCTTTGACAACTCCTGTATAAAACTGTGGAGTCTGCGTTCCAAGAAGTTAAAGTCCGAACCCTATCAAGTAGATGTGTCCCGCATCCACTTGGCTTGTGATTTCCTAGAGGAGGAGGATGACGAGGACGACAACGCAGGCACAGAGATGAAGGTCCTGCGGGGACACTGTGGGCCAGTGTACAGCACCAGGTTCCTCGCAGACAGCTCGGGGCTGCTCTCCTGCTCTGAAGACATGTCCATCAGGTACTGGGACCTGGGCAGCTTCATCAACACAGTGCTGTACCAGGGCCACGCCTACCCCGTGTGGGACCTGGATATCAGCCCGCACAGCCTGTACTTCGCCAGCGGGTCCCACGACCGCACGGCCCGGCTGTGGTCATTTGATCGGACGTACCCACTGCGAATCTACGCAGGGCACTTGGCAGACGTGGACTGCGTCAAGTTCCACCCCAATTCAAACTACTTTGCCACGGGCTCAACCGACAAGACGGTGCGGCTGTGGAGCACTCAGCAGGGGAACTCAGTGAGGCTCTTCACGGGCCACCGCGGCCCTTTGCTCTCCCTGGCTTTTTTCCCCCAACGGTAAGTACCTGGCATCAGCGGGCGAGGACCAGCGGCTGAAGCTGTGGGACTTGGCGTCCAGGACCCTCTACAAAGAGCTGCGGGGCCACACGGACAACATCACCAGCCTCACCTTCAGCCCAGACAGCAGCCTGGTCGCGTCAGCATCCATGGACAACTCCGTGCGTGTCTGGGACATCAGAAACGCACACTGTAGCACACCCGCCGACGGCTCATCCAGCGAGCTCATAGGCGTCTACACCGGCCAGATGAGCAATGTGCTGAGTGTGCAGTTCATGGCCTGCAACCTCCTGCTGGTGACTGGAATCACACAAGAAAGTCAGGAACATTGACTTAGATCTTTGATATGACAGACTGGGGTGTGGAATCACAGACTGACTGTGAAAGACTCCCCATGTCCCCCCTTGCCCTGCAAATGTCCTGAAACCACCACTGTCAACTTAGTCCCGAAGTGTGGAAGGATAGGGGCAGGAAGGGTGGTGATGGGGAGCAAACGTGAGATAGGAATCACGGAGATTCCACTGTTTCCTCGTGTGGCCCCTCCCTATCTCTGGCACCAAGGTGCCCTTGCCTCGCTGGGGCTGCACTTGACCTGAGGATGTTTGCCAGGCACCCTCCCCAGGAGCAGTGCCACAGGGTCACTGGGTGGAAGGGACTCTGTCCAGGTAGGAAAGTGGGAGTGAGAATTAGGAAAGGGGGCAGGGTCATCCTGGCAAATGTCTTTCCTTTTCTGTGATTACAGAGAACCAGGATTTTTTATTATTGTTATTATAATTATTATTGAGAAGAGGAAACCTAGCACTGGCAGAGGGGGCCTTCTCTGCTTTCATCTTTCAGGTTTTACTCCTGGCACTGGCCGTGATACTTGGAATTTTGAGGTTCAGGGAATTCAGAGAACTTGGTCGCACAGTGTATTGGGAGAAAGGGAAAATTCCTGGGTGACAGTTGGATCACTCCAGCTGACATGTTTCTAGAAGTGGGTGGGCAGATTTGACTGAGAAAGTCTTGGGCTCTTGCAGCAATGGTGGAAAAGAAAGATTCTTTTTGTGGCTGCACTTCTGTTAACAATTCTCTCCCCCAAAGGACGGATTGTGGTAAAGAAATGAAAGTAATTAGAAGTGAAAAGTCAAAAGAAAGAATTAAAAAATGTTGAATTTCCAAATAATTCTGAGGTGTGGCTTTTCCAGCATCTTTTCCTCCTGAGATCATCCCTCCCACCTGCTTTGCAATAGCAGTTTAATGAACAATCTGTGAAACAAATGTTAAGTATGAATACATGCCTCGAAAACTATGCTCTGAGGATGAAACTACTTCTAATTTGTGGGAAAAGGATTAAATATTTCTGTTTTCTGAAAAGAGTTATTTTGTATTTTGTTTTCTATTAAAATGTGTTTAGTTTCCAAAAAAAAAAAAAAAAAATAAATGCAAATTTCATGACTTGTCCTCAGCTCTACCTGCTGCCTCCTAGCTATATGGTCTTCATTTCCTTTATAGTATGTCTTCTAGATACTGAATAATGTATCAGTCAGTTCAGTTCAGTGTCTCAGTCATGTCTGACACTTTGTGACCCCAAAGATCACAGAACACCAGCTTCCCTATCCAACTCCAACTCCCAGAGTCTACTCAAACTCATGTCCATTGAGTCAGTGGTGCCATCCAACCATCTCATCCTCTGTCATCCCCTTCTCCTCCTACCTTCAATCTTTCCCAGCATCAGTTTCTCTTCAAATGAGTCAGTTCTTCGCATCAGGTGGGCAAATTATTGGAGTTTCAGCTTCAGCATCAGTCCTTTCAATGAATATTCGGGTCTGATTTCCTTTAGGATGGACTGGTTGGATCTACTGCAATCCAAGGGACTCTAAAGAGTCTTCTCCAGCACCACAGTTCAAAAGCATCAATTCTTCACCACTTAGCTTTCTTTATAGTCCAACTCTCACATCCATACATGATTGTGGGAAGAACCATAGCTTTAACAAGACAGACCTTTGTTGGAAAAGTTATGTCTCTCCTTTTTAATATGCCGTCTATGTTGGTCATAACTTTTCTTCCAAGGAGTAAGTGTCTTTTAATTTCATGGCTGCAGACACAGTCTGTAGTGGTTTTGGAGCCCCCCCAAAAAACAAAGTCTGTCACTGTTTCCACTGTTTCTCCATCTATTTCCCATGTAGTGATGGGACCAGATGCCATGATCTTAGTTTTCTGAATGTTGAGCTTTAAGCAAGGTTTTCACTCTTCTTTTTCACTTTCATCAAGAGGCTCTTTAGTTCTTCATTTTCTGCCATAAGAGTGGGTCTTCTTCACATCTGAGGTAATTGATATTTCTCCTGGCAATCTTGATTGCAGATTCTGCTTCATCCAGCCCAGCATTTCTCATGATGTACTCTGCATATAAGTTAAATCAGCAGGGTGACAATATGCAGCCTTGATATACTCCTTTCCTGATTTGGAACCAGCCTGTTGTTTCATGTCAAGTTCTAACTGTTGCTTTCTGACCTGCATACAGGTTTCTCAGGAAGCAGGTCAGGTGGTCTGATATTCCCATCTCTTGAAGAATTTTCCACAGTTTATTGTGATTCACACAGTTAAAGGTTTTGGCATAGTCCTTACAGCAGAAGTAGATGTTTATCTGGAACTCTCTGACTTTTTCAATGATACAGCAGATATTGGCAATTTGATCTCTGGTTCCTCTGCCTTTTCTACATCCAGCTTAAACATCTTGAAGTTCACTGTTCCCATACTGTTGAAGCCTGGCTTGGAGAATTTTGAGCATTACTTTGCTATCATGTGGGATGAGTGCAATTGAATGTTAGTTTAAGCATTTCTTGGCATTGCCTTTCTTTGGGATTGGAATGAAAACTAATCCTTTCCAGTCCTGTGGCCACTGCTGAGTTTTCTAAATTTACTGGAATATTGAGTGCAACACTTTCATAGCATCCTCTTTTAGAATTTGAAATACCTCAATTGAAATTCTGTCACCTACACTAGCTTTGTTCATAGTGATGCTTCCTAAAGCCCACTTGACTTCACATTCCACAGTGTCTGGCTCTAAGTGAGTGATCACACCATCGTGCTTCTCTGGGTCATGAAGATCTTTTTTGTATAGTCCTTCTGTATATTCTCACCACATCTTCTTATCTTATGCTTCTGCTAGGTCCATACAATTTCTGTCCTTTATTGTGCGCATTACAGAATTTCAAGGAAGAGGCTCTATGGAATCAAATAATTTACATTTTTATCATATAATTTTACTTTGTAAATTAGTTTATAAAATTAAAGGATGGTTTATAAAAATAGTAAACACTTATATCTTTTATTTCCATTAATAGGAAAATTCCATAACCCTGTAATAAATGCTTGTTCTCTTATATCTTGGTTTGATACAAATTGATGCTGCCTTATGTTAAGAGGTTGTTGTCTATGAAAAGCTACTGCAGTTTAAGGCAAATAGAAATCTGGACTGAGGCCAAACAACTTAATTTTGAAATTACATGTCGTTAGGCAAGAGTGAATGAAAAATGTGAATAAAAATTTCAAAATGTGAGAATAAAAGTAGTGATATAAAAGATGACTTAAGAAATTCTCAGAATCACAATTCAAACATGTTGAGAAAGAAACAACAAGTTAAAGTTTCAGATTAAGGCCAAACCTCAGACCTGTGTTTCAAATTTCAAAACCTTGGCTTTCTCAGGGATCAACTGTTATAGCTCCCTGACTTTCCTTCACTGCTGGATTCCTCTCATTATCAAGTAAAATTGCATGCCTGCATGCATGATAAGTCGCTTCAGTCATGTCCAACTCTTTGTGACCACATGGACTATAGCCTGCCAGCTTTCTCTGTCTCTGGGATTCTCCTGGCAAGAATACTGGAGTGGGTTGCCCTGCCATCCTCTAGGGGATCTTCCTGACCCAGCGATGAAACCTGTGTCTCTTATGTCTTCTACATTGGCAGGCAGGTTCTTTTACCATTAGCATCAACTGGAAAGCTTCAAAACATGTGTAATAACCTCAAATGTAATATTTAATCAATATAATTCCTATGGACCACACTGTCAATGTCAGCCATTAATCAATAATTGACATCATTGATTATCATTCCTCATCTCTCACATCACTGGAAAGCTTCACTTAATGTATTTGTTACTTCCATACCTTTAAATAAGTATGATATTTTAAAGTTATTTCATGCTTGGCTTCTCTATGGCCCTTGCCACTACGAGCCATTCAGTGTTTAAAGCATTTAGCCTTCCTGGTATGACAACAAAAGCTATTCTTGCTCATTCTCTTTTAGGATCTCCTTTTTTGCTTCATTCTTAAAGTTCAAACGCCTATGCCTGTCATATGTCTTCTCATCCCACATTACACAACTGCCCCAGATTTATCCCATCTGTGACCTTGACATGTGCCAATGGCTCATTTATCTTGTTATTCAACTTGTGCTACTGAAAACCTGTGATGAACCAGGCCAAAGCATCACTCCTAAGTCTAGAACTATATATCCTCATGCATACAGAGGTAAATTGCCGTCACTTTAAATTTCACTGATCATATCTCATCTTTCCTACCAATTTTGTTCCTGCTGAGCATATCCTATTCCAGCAAACACTATAAAAGTTGAACTGATTACTCTAGGGATTATTAAGTGTCAGTGGTATATGTCACAATCTAGCAGGTCTGTCTTCATATCTCATTTTCATCCCTATATAGTCTACTTTACTGTCTTCGGGCCCCTGCACCCATACCAGCAGCAGCCCTAGAGGCTTCCTCCCCTTTCCCTATTATTCTATTTTTAAAATATTTTTAAATTACATATACTACAGGGTTTTTTTTTTTATGATATAAAGTACATTTACAATTTAATTCTTTGATCATTTTATATTGTACAAGTAAGTGGTATTAAGTACATTTACAAGGTTATATAATCCCCTTTTCTGTCTACTCCAGGAAACTCTGTATGTATTTTTCACTTCTCATTCCTTTCACCTTCAGCAGTGGGATACCACCAATAATCCTTAGTTGTCTATGGATTTATCAATTCCTGATTTTTCATATCAATGGTGACATATAACTTGTGGCTTGTTGTGTCTGGCCAAGTATGTATGAGAAGACTGATGAACATTTGTTTTTTTTTTTGTTGTTGTTGTTTGTTTGGTTTTGGTTAAATAAAAATGTTAATTTTTTTTAAGTTCCATTATAATTTGTAACTCTTCCATTATAATTTGTAACTAGTTTTGTTTTTATACTAGAAACACATATTTCAATGTCCTTGATAGATGCAGAGAAAGAGAATAATCCATTTGAGACTGTTTGAGCAAAAGATGAAATTCAATATGGGTCTGAAGAGAGTTCTGGAAGTCGGGAGAGAAGGTTTGTCACATAGACAAGATGAAACACACAGGGTAGGAACGTAAAGGGAAGAGCAGGTCATTAACTTTAGTCTGTGTACAAGTGATATGAATAGAGTGAAGTTCAGAAAATGAGGGACTGTTTAAGAGCCTAGAGTTATTTGTGAAAGTATAAATTAGTTAAAGGGTGAATTTAAATTCTTCACAGTTGATACAACTTTTCATTTTCTCAGTTAGAAATAATTAGACCTTTTTGAAAATATAGTGGACTTTAAAGATTAAGTAATTGAAAACTAGATCTCCACTCTCTAGTCTCTAATGAGAAATGGGACTTTTATTTGAAAATGATATGATTAGCTGTTATATCACATGGCATCATATCATATTATTATTAATAATAAATGGAAACACAAAATTTGACCTCTTTTTTTGGAAAAATATTGAGATACAGAAGTTGTACAAAATGTGAAGACAACACATTGCAGTCAACTATAATTACCAACAGACCTTCTTTCCTTAATTTTATCTCTGGCACTGACCTCCACTGACCACAGGAAAGCACTTGCTCTGCTCAATTCTCTCTCTATAACTCATTTCTCTTTCAGTAGAGTGTGTTCTTACTTCTAGAACTTGCTGGATCTACTAAATTTTTAGGAGCTGAGGATCAAAAAATGTATATTGTACCTTTGGCCTCTCTTATCCAGGACATATGTAACCTCCCTGCTTCAATTACATCAGCCTGTTCATTTACTGCTCTCAATTCTATTCACATTCACATTTAAAGATTTTTTTTTCCCTTTCTTCCAATTTTCCTTCCTTCCTCCCATTCTTCTTAATTGTTTCTCCTAAAGTCAGAAACAGAAAGCTATCTATCCTGGCCTTTAAGGGTGTTTCTACATAGGAACATCCCTGCTGTAGACTGTGTGTCCAATATCTTTGGTGGGAGGGATGATTTTAGTACTAGGTCTTCCCTATGAGTGTGTTGGCTGCTATCCACTGAATAGGCAGTGTGGTTGGCATCAAAACATCTAAAGTCTGTGCAGAGTGTCAGGTAGGGCTTCCTCTCTACTTGTGGTTGTCACCACCCTGTCAGGTGTGGGTCCTGTTCCCTACCTATTGGAGTTAAAAGCCCTGAGGGTTGTGTTAAATCTTGTTCTTTTGCCCTTGAGTGTGTGGTTTGCCTCTCAGGAAGTGATTGCTGAAGCAAATGAGGCCCGTGGGGATAGACAGGACCTAAGCACCTCCTGTGTATGCATTCATGGGTCCACACGGAATCAAACCCAGGCCATGAACCTTCCTCTGCTGCATTCATCTCAGATCTGGTGCAAGGGTGTGGCATGGGGTGGGGGTGGGGGGCTGGAGGATGCGATGTTGTGGCTGCAGAAATTGAGGTGGCTGCACTGCCAACTGCTACCAGGGCTATCTCTTTGGAAGTCTTCTCCCAGAACCCGTGTGTCCCAGATTCATCACTAAGCTGCCATGTAGGGTGGGCACACTGGGACATTCTTGCTGGAAGACACTGTGTTCCTGAGTGCTCTGATAGGGCAAACCCTGCCCCACCTGGATCACACCCCAAGCACCCCATATTGTGTGCATAGACAGTCTTTTCCCAGTGTTTTGGAATTTTTCTTGTTTTATATGCTTCTTCTCCCATTATTTCTTGGAATTATCACTAAATGTGATAAATATTTATCACATGACTTTAAAAACCTTCTTTGTACAAAGTTTCCAAAATGTTTATTTCCAACTGGAACTAAATTCTGGACTTTCATATCCAACAACTAATTAAAAATTTTACTTGGATGTGTAATAGGTGTATCAAAATCAATATATCCAAAATAAAAATCTTGATTTCTAAATTCACAGATATCTTATCTAAACTAGTTTCACTTAAATATCTACTTTTCTGTATCTAAAAACCTCTTTGTTGTGGTCTGGGTATGGGTTGGGAAAGAATTTCCAGACTTGAGACAAAATGAAAGGGACATAAAGTTTATTAGAGTGAGAGATGCTGTTAGAACAGTGGGCCTCCTTCAAGGGAGAACTGACATTGAACAGGGGTCCTTAGTTGACTTTTATACCCAGGGTACAAGGAGTGGGATAGGGGTCTTTTGCGGGCCATTTGCTGATTGGAAGAGGCACATATACTGGGGGAATGTGGGGGAGGTGGGGAGAGTAAGGCAAATACCCTCTCTCTATGAGGTATGAGGGGAGACAAGTTATACTGCTCAGGAGGACCTGAAATCCATTAATGGTTACAACATGGGGGAGGGAAGGTGATAAGGGTCTGGTTTTTCTGTTCCTGCACTCCAAGACCTTCCTTGGTTTTATCTGCTCTTCCCTCCTTGGATCACAATACTCCCCCTCTCTTTATTTTTAGGGCCAATTCTTTGGCTTCCTTTGATACCCTGCTCATGTCTAACAATCTACCTATTTCCCTTCTCAGATATTTGTGAACCCAGTCTCATAGGAAAAGGGACGATGACCACTCTGACTTCTTCAAGCTGTACACGGGCATCATAGAGCTTTGGGTTCCCTTTGCCTGCTCTCTGTCAGGATGCATTTGTGGAGGGAGATGAGAGTCCATGGAATGATAAGGTGACTTGTTTCAGTATTGTCTAGGTGTTGGTCAGAGAATATTCTTGTACTGCCATTTGGAGATTTGTTGTATTCTAGAAGAAATAACCTTAACAAGAAAATTAAATGTACATAGCTCAAAGATCAATAGAAGTAGAAAAACTTCTCAGGGACCAGCCAGAAGAACCAGGACCAGACATTGGTTCGTGATGTTAATGTTTCTCTAGGTATGAGAAGATTCAAGAATTTAGGCTCATAAAAATCTTGACCTAAAAACATCTGACTATCTGAAGGACAGCTCTGTTTTTATTTTGTTATTATTATTATTATTTTTCTTCGCAGAGGCAGAGTGCCTTATTTCTGATTTCCACCCTGAACTCTTTTCAGGGGATGTTGAAGGTCAGCAGCTTGCAGTGGTCACATTCCAATCAGCAGGGTTCCTTCATAGCCACATATCTGACCTTGCTTTGGGGCATTTCATGGTCATTGTGTCCCACAGTGCTGTGAAGGCTCATTCCCAGGTCTAACAAACATTCCATTGACAGGCCACTCAGGGTGCTGTTACTAGACCAGACCTTGCCAGTAGCAAAAGTCTATGGACCATACCTGTCTTATTAGTCTCTTGGTCCAGGAAAATATTCCCTCTTGCTGCTTCTTCCCATATCTAGAGTCACATTGTTACAATCATTTATCTTATATGGAACTGCATATCAGCATTTTATTATAGGCTCAGTCACACATTTGGTAATATAAGAAACAATCTTCTGAAAAAAAGAAAAATAGAAAATAATATAGCTAGCAGTTATTAGTAAAATAAAAAGTAAAAATTAGAAATCAAGAATTTTCATTGAGTAAACTGTGGAAAATTCTGAAAGAGATGGGAATACCAGATCACCTGATCTGCCTCTTGAGAAACCTATATGCAGGTCAAGAAGCAACAGTTAGAACCAGACATGGAACAACAGACTGGTTCAAAATAGGAAAAGGAGTACGTCAAGGCTGTATATTGTCACCCTGCTTATTTAACTTATATGCAGAGTACATCATGAGAAATGATAGGCTGGAAGAAGCACAAGCTGGAATCAAGATTGCCAGGACAAATATCAGTAACCTCAGATATTCAGATGAGACCACCCTTATGGCAGAAAGTGGAGAGGAACTAAAAAGCCTCTTGATGAAAGTGAAAGAGGAGAGTGAAAAAGTTGACTTAAAGTTCAACATTCAGAAAACTTAGATGATGGCATTGGCCCCATCACTTCATGGAAAATAGGTGGAGAAACAGTGGAAACAGTGTCAGACTTTATTTTGGGGGATCCAAAATCACTGCAGATGGTGATTGCAGCCATGAAATTAAAAGACGCTTACTCCTCGGAAGGAAAGTTGTGACCAACCTAGACAGCATATTAAAAAGCAGAGATATTACTTTACCAACAAATGTCCATCTAGTCAAGGCTATGGTTTTTCCTGTGGTCGTGTATGGATATGAGAGTTGGACTGTGAAGAAGGCTGAGTGCCAAAGAATTGATGCTTTTGAACTGTGGTGTTGGAGAAGACTCTTGAGAGTTCCTTGGACTGCAAGGAGATCCAACCAGTCCACCCTAAAGGAGACCAGTCCTGGGTGTTTGTTGGAAGGACTGATGCTGAGGCTGAAACTCCAATATTTTGGCCCCCTCATGCGAAGAGTTGACTCATTGGAAGACTCTGATGCTGGGAGGGATTGGGGGGCAAGAGGAGAAGGGGACGACAGAGCTTGAGATGGCTGGATGGCATCACCGACTCGATGGACATGAGTTTGGGTGACCTCCGGGAGTTGGTGATGGACAGGGAGGCCTGGCATGCTTCAATTCATGGGGTCACAAAGAGTCGGACATGACTGAGTGACTGAACTGAACTGATCCCAGGTCATCTCACTTAGTTAAATGATTATAGCCAGGTGTTAATCTCCTGGTTGTACATCATGTAGCATCTGACCTTTATCCAAAGATTGGTTACTGAGATAAGCTTTAGAAACAAACTCAGAGTGTCCTTTATAATAACTTGATTAAATCTTTTAGCAATATAACAATCATAAACTATCTCAGAAGCGAGTTTTAGTAAACACTAAACCTTAATTAATAAGGTTAATTTAGTAAACACTAGACCTTAATTAATAAAACTAGGAACTCATTATCAAGTGAAATGCAATTGTTTTTGTCATTGTCAGGACATTAACTCTGTAAGCAGGGAAGGCTTTGTTCCTCGGTTCTTTGTCTCGTCACAACAAAGATTTAGAGCGATGGACATTAAAGGCCTTGGCACGTCACAGCTCTCGGGTCTTGGACAAACTGTGCTATAGCTCTTAAGCAAATCAGTGTTGCAGCTCCATTTTATTTAGCAGATAGCAGGAGAATCCAAGACTGGAAGAAAAGAGAGTAGAGGAGCACACGGGGGAGGGAGAGAGAGAGTGGGAGAGAGAGTCTGTCAGAAAGCGCTTTGGCTCTTTCTTTTATATGTCTTTACCTCCACCCGGGCCTGCCCTATGCAAATTGGGCTTAGCCAGGAGTGCTGTTTGTTCTGCCTGAAGTCTTCACTCTGGTCCTCGGACCTTCCTTTGACCTTTTTAGTCACTGCCGTTTTGGACTCCTTTTCCCTATTCTACCTACCTAACATTCCCCCCTCAAGAGATGGGAGGCCCAATTCTTTGGGAATAGGAGCGTTGAGGTCTTTCTGGCTACTTCCTGCTGAACTGGGACTGCGAGGGGTATTGGGCCTCCCCCTCTTGCTAGTCTCAATCTTCAGAGTCCTTATAGTGGTGTCCAAGGGTGTGTGATATTTTATGTGGTTGGCTATAGTTTTATGTCTTTGTTGAACTGTCACTACATGTTGTAGCTGGTTGACCTGGGCAGAGACAAAACAGGTTAGACAATTGACAGTACATGGAATAATCATAAGCATCATCACTATAGCATAACAAGAACTAGTAGGGACATTGGTCAATTTTAAATTCACATGGCCAGGATGGATCAAGTCCCTCCTTGTTCAGGGATCAGAAGATCCATTTCCTGTCTGTTTTGGAGTACAGTCTCTGTCAAGCTGTGTTGGCTCTTTAGAGTTATCCTGAGAAATCTTATCCCCATAAAACAGATTTTGGGGGTGTTCATTAGAATGGCACTCATTGGTAGTTCTGAACAGGTATCTGAGATCTCCCAGGGGCTCACAGGTGTATCGAGTGTCCTCTTCTGTTTTCTTCCACAGCTTGACTTGTGAGTAGTGAATCCAGGAGTCATGTCCTGGTACCTTGACTGCTGTGGGGGTAGAAACTATTACAGGGTAGGGACCCTTCCACATGGTCTGGAGTTGAGCCTTTGGGGACCCATCTTTCCAGACTTTAATTAGGATTTGAGTTCCTGGAGCATATAGTGGTGACTCTTTAGAATCTTTTGGGTCCTGGTTCATACCCCACCAGCATATATCCTGTTGGAATTGCCCAATGGCCATGGTATAAGACTGGAGGATCTGAACCTCTGGATCTAGGAAGAGGTCATTGACATAAACAAAAGGTCTCCCATATAGCATCTCATAAGGACTAAGACCAACCTGTTCCTTAGGGGCAATGGGGGTGCAGAGGAGAGCTATTGGTAAAGCCTCCTTCCATCTCAGGGAGGTCTCTTGGGTTATCTTTTTTATTGCTGATTTTAAGAATTGATTGACTCTTTCTACTTTTCCTGAAGATTGAGGCCTCCAGGCACAATGGAGCTAATAAGTAATGCCCAATGCTTTCGAGACCCATTGGGTGACATTAGAAGTAAATGATGTCCCATTGTCACTTTGTAATGACCTGGGAAGACCAAATCTTGGAATGATTTCATGGAGCAGTTTTTTTACCACCTTCTCAGCCTTCTCAGTCTGGGTGGGAAAGCCTTCAGTCCATCCTTTGAATATATCTATCATAACTAATAGGTATTTATACCCTTGAGAAACTGGCATCTGGGTGAAATCCATCTGCCAGTCCTCTCCTGGGTAGGCCCCACATCGTTGGATGGGCTGGGCCATCTGGGATCTTTGAGCTCCTTGGGGGTTGTTTAATTGGCAAGTGGGACAAGAGGAGACCACCTGCCTTATAGTTGTTTGTAGGCCTGTTCCTCTGAAGGACCTTTCTAGTAATCTGTGGAGGGCCTTTTTTCCTAAATAAGTAGTGGCATGTAAGGAGTTAACCAACTTCCATTGGAGGTTTCCAGGAAGAAAAAGGAGTCCTTCCTTTTAGAACCAGCCCATATGATCTTCTTGAAAGCCCTCACTCTTAGCTTTAAGAATCTCGCCTTCAGTATATGAAGGAGTTTCTGGCAAATTAGTCTGTGGAACTAAGGTGGCAATCCCTATTAGGTCATGGTTCTGTAATGCTGCTCTCCTAGCTGCCTGATCAGCTGCTTGGTTCCCTCGTGCCACTTCTGTGTCCCCTTTTTGGTGTTCTTTACTGTGGGAGACTGAAACCTCAGTGGACAGATGGACTGCCTCCAAGAGTCGAAGAATCTGATCACCATATTTGACTGGGGACCCTCGGGTTGTCAAGTGGCCCCTTTCTTTCCAAATAGCCGCATGTGCATGTAGTACCAGAAAGGCATACTTGTAGTCAGTGTAAATGGCTATTCTTTTTCCTTTTCCCAGCTGTAAAGCTCGAGTCAGGGCTATGAACTCAGCTAATTGGGCTGAAGTACCTGGTGGCAGAGGCGTAGCCTCTATGGTCTCAAAATTGGAGACTACTGCATACCCAGCTCTTCTTTTTCCATCCAAGACAAAGCTGCTTCCATCAGTGTACCAGATTTCCTCAGGATTGGTCAGAGGATCTTCTGACAACCCCTCTTGGGGTTTTGTCCAGTGGTCCAAGGTTTCTAGACAAGAGTGAAAGAGGAGAGAGCCCTCGGGGGTAGGCAGGAGGGTGGCTGGTTAAGAACCTCACAAGGGGATATAGTGAGGCCTGGATTTTCCATCAGCATTACTTGATATCTGAGGATTCTTTAATCAGACCCATAAATGGCCTCTCCCATTTAGGAGTTGTTTTACTTGGTGGCTGGTAAAAATAGTTCGCCCCCCAAAGGAGAGTTTTAAAGCATCTTCTATCATGATTGCAATAGCTGTAAGATTTCGAAGGCAGGGAGGCCAGCCTCGGGTAGTTGGATTGAGCCTCTTGGATAAGTAAGCTACAGGCTGGGGCTCAGATCCCAACCTTTGAGTTAACACTCCCAAGGCTATTCCCTCTCTTTCATGGACCTAAAGTTGGAATGTTTTTTCTGGGTCTGGCAATCTCAAGGCAGGTGCCTGAGTTAAGGCCTCTTTTAGTGTAGCCTCTGCCTTCTTTTGAGGCATTCCTCACATCAGTGGGATTGAATCATCTCGTCCCTTTAAGCTTTCATACAGGGGCTGGGCAATTAGACCATAGTTGGGTATCCAGGTTCTACAATACCCATTTAGCCCCAGGAAAGCTTGCAATTGTTTTCTAGTCGTGGGGGAGGGCAACTGGAGGATTCCTTGTACCTAATCAGAGGACAGCCTCCTGGACCCGTGTGTAATCTGAACTCCCAGGTAAGTGACCTTTATCTCGACCATCTGTGCCTTAACACGGGAGACTTTATATCCCCTTCTGCCAAGAAGTTTAGAACCTGAATTGCATGTTGTTGGGCACTTTTCTCATCTGAAGAGCAGATTAGTAGGTCATCTACGTATTGTAATATTTTCTCATTAGGTCCTAGGTCCAGATCTAGGAGATCCCGGCTAAGGATCTGTCCAAACAGGTTAGGGCTATCTCTGAACCCCTGAGGTAATACTCTTCAAGTCATCTGTTGGTGTTTTTCTCCTGGGGCCTCCCGCTCAAAGGCAAAAAGATATTGGGATTCTTTAGCCAGTGGTATGCAAAAAAATGCATCTTTGAGATCCAAGACTGTAAACCACTTGGCACTGGGTGGAATTTCTCCCAAGATTACATAGGGATTGGGTACTGTGGGATGGAGGGGGACTACAGCTTCATTTATGAACTGGAGATATTGAACCATTCACCAGGTTCCGTTTTTTTTTTTTTTTTTTTCCTTTACTAAGAGAATTGGGGTGTTACATGGCGAACTGGTGGGGACTAATAGTCCCACAAGCTTGGGGACTAATCCCACAAGCAAGGAATTTATTTATTAAAGGCTGTAGTCCCTCCAGATACTCTTTTGAGAGGATATTGTTTCCAGTTAGGAAACCGAGTGGATCTTGGAGGACAATGATGACCGGTTCAGCTTGGTGGGCTTGTCCAGGAATCCCCTGGTCCCACACTTGGGGGTTAATTTTGTCTTCCCCATAGTTTTTGGCCCCTCTGTATTGAAAGTGTAATGGGTTCTTCAGTAGTAACCAGGAGCTGTAGAGCTCTAGGGGCTGAAAACCTTCCCATCACAAGAGTGGTCCCCAGTTTAGTGAGTATATCTCTTCCCAATAAGGGGGTAGGTCACTCAGGGAACACCAGAAACTGGTGGGAAAATATTTGTCCATCCCAGCAAGAAAGAAGTGCTCCGGTGAATCTTTTAGTAGTTGCTTTTCCTGTAGCATCCAAAATGGTATCTGTTTGGGAGGAGAAGACTCTGGAGTAGGAGATCAAGACAGAGTAGGTAGCCCCTGTGTCAACCAAGAAATTCTCGGACCTACTTGCCACATCCAGTTGCACCCTTGGCTCCAGCCCCGTGATGGTTATCTGTGATAGGCGGGCTGGCTGGAGCGGGCATCTTCAGTCCTCTTGAACCATGGTGAGGGTAGTCTTGGCACTTGACCTTGAGACTCTTGGGTCCCCAGGGCAGAGTTCCGCCCAAAGTCCCAGTTGATGACATTTGTGGCAAGCCATTCTAGGAGACTTGTCACAGTTTGGACACTCTTTGGCCCAATGCCCCGCCTGTCTACAGATCAGGCATTTGTTTTGTGCCTTGTCCCTCAAGGACTCGGGGTTTGCCATAGGGCTTCTCTGGAGGGCGGCCAGCATCTGGCCATGCCTTGTCTTTCTTTCTCTCCTTCTCCTGGGCCTTGGCCTCTTCTCCTGTTCTCTGTTATAAAAGGTATTGGTGGCTGTCTGGACCATATCATCTAAAGAAGCAGCAGGGTCCTGCTGTTGTAGGTGCTGTAACTTAATTCTGATATCTGATGCACATTGGGTCTGGAATTTGTCCTTTAAAATCACCCGTCCCTCTTAAGAGTTTAAGTCCAAGTTGGTAAACTTTTGGAGTGCCACTTTTAGCTTCTCCAGAAAGGCAATGGTGTTCTCATTGGGCTCCTGAGTTATTGCTGAGACTGGGCACTGTCCCACAAGTAATAGGCTTCTTTCTGTTTCCATAGGTAGACTTCCTTAGGGGTGAGTCTTTCTGAAGCTTATCCTATCCAGAACTGTTGCATCCTGAGAGCCAGGCGTCTCTGGGTCAGGGTGCAGATCCCCAGGCAGACTGAGGCGTGACAGCCTCATAGAGATCGAATCCCTGGGCAGGTCGAGGCATGACGGCCTTCGGAGAATTGGGTCCCTGGGCATGTCGAGGCGTGACAACCTCCTGGGACCACTGGGAGTAGAGGATCCCCGAACAGGTTGAGGTGTGACAGACAACTTTTCGAAGACCGATCCCTAGGCAGGTCAAGGCATGATGACCTCCTGGAATCCCCCAGACTAGAGTTTGGGCATCCTCAAGATCTCCAGTATGACCAGTATTGGGTAGGATTAAGGGGTTGGATATTATAGAGAATTTCCCTCCCAAGGCCAGCTATTTTCTGGTTGTCTCTCCAGAAGATTGTAGAGGCAACCTTGTGGGTCTGGATTCCAGCTTGTGTTTCTTCCAGTTCAGCATTTCTCATGATGTACTCTGCATATAAGTTAAATTAACAGGGTGACAATATACAACCTTGAGATATTCCTTTTCCTATTTGGAACCAGTCTGTTGTTCCATGACCAGTTCTAACTGTTGCTTCCTGACCTGCATACAGATTTCTCAAGAGGCAGATCAGGTGGTCTGGTATTCCCAAAGATTGCCAGGAGAAATATCTATAACCTCAGATATGCAGATGATACCACCCTTATGGCAGAAAGTGAAGAGGAACTAAAAAGCCTCTTGATGAAAGTGAAAGTGGAGAGTGAAAAGGTTGGCTTAAAGCTCAACATTCAGAAAACGAAGATCATGGCATCTGGTCCCATCACTACATGGAAAATAGATGGAGAAACAGTGGAAACAGTGTCAGACTTTATTTTTCTGGGCTCCAAAATCACTGCAGATGGTGACTGCAGCCATGAAATTAAAAGACGCTAGATAATCATGATGATGTGATCACTGACCTAGAGCCAGACATCTTGGAATGTGAAGTCAAATGGGCCTTAGAAAGCATCACTACGAACAAAGCTAGTGGAGGTGATGGAATTCCAGTGGAGCTATTGCAAGTCCTGAATGCTGATGCTGTGAAAGTGCTGCACTCAATATGCCAGCAAATTTGGAAAACTCAGCAGTGGCCACAAGATTGGAAAAGGTCAGTTTTCATCCCAATCCCAAAGAAAGGCAATGCCAAGGAGTGCTCAAACTACCGCACAATTGCACTCATCCAACACGCTAGTAAAGTAATGCTCAAAATTCTCCAAGCCAGGCTTCAGCAATATGTGAACCGTGAACTTCCTGATGTTCAAGCTGGTTTTAGAAAAGGCAGAGGAACCAGAGATCAAATTGCCAACATCCACTGGATCATGGAAAAAGCAAGAGAGTTCCAGAAAAACATCTATTTCTGCTTTATTGACTATGCCAAAGCCTTTGACTGTGTGGATCACAATAAACTATGGAAAATTCTGAAAGAGATGGGAATACCAGACCACCTGATCTGCCTCATGAGAAATCTGTATGCAGGTCAGGAAGCAACAGTTAGAACTGGTCATGGAACAACAGACTGGTTCCAAATAGGAAAAGGAGTACGTCAAGGCTGCATATTGTCACCATGTTTATTTAACTTATATGCAGAGTACATCATGAGAAATGCTGGACTGGAAGAAACAGAAGTTGGAATCAAGATTGCCGGGAGAAATATCAATAACCTCAGATATGCAGATGACACGACTCTTATGGCAGAAAGTGAAGAGGGGCTAAAAAGCCTCTTGATAAAAGTGAAAGTGGAGAGTGAAAAAGTTGGCTTAAAGCTCAACATTCAGAAAACGAAGATCATGGCATCTGGTCCCATCACTGCATGGGAAATAGATGGGGAAACAGTGGAAACAGTGTCAGACTTTGTTTTTCTGGGCTCCAAAATCACTGCAGATGGTGACTGCAGCCATGAAATTAAAAGACGCTTGCTCCTTGGAAGGAAAGTTATGACCAACCTAGATAGCATATTCAAAAGCAGAGACATTACTTTACCAACAAAGGTTCGCCTAGTCAAGGCTATGGTCTTTCCTGTGGTCATGTATGGATGTGAGAGCTGGACTGTGAAGAAGGCTGAGCGCCGAAGAATTGATGCTTTTGAACTGTGGTGTTGGAGAAGACTCTTGAGAGTCCCTTGGACTGCAAGAAGATCCAACCGGTCCATTCTGAAGGAGATCAATCCTGGAATTTCTTTGGAAGGAATGATGCTAAAGCTGAAACTCCAATATTTTGGCCACCTCATGCGAAGAGTTGACTCATTGGAGAAGACTCTGATGCTGGGAGGGATTGAGGGCAGGAGGAGAAGGGGACGACAGAGGATGAGATGGCTGGATGGCATCACTGACTCGATGGATGCGAGTCTGAGTGACCTCCGGGAGCTGGTGATGGACAGGGAGGCCTCGCGTGCTGCGGTTCATGGGGTCGCAAAGAGTCGGACACGACTGAGCGACTGATCTGATCTGATCTGATTTAGCTACAGTAATTAAACAGTGTTGCATTGATACCAAAATAGACATTCAACCAAAGAAACATGATGAAGAATCCAGAAATGAATTCAAAGTTTTATTGTACAGAGTTTTGGTAGGGATGACTTCAGTTCAAGGAGTTTAGAAAAGATCAGAAACATCTATAATATATGCCCCAAACCTGAAGCACTTGTAAAAGCCCAAAGGTCATGTGTCTTTTAATTCTCATTTTCATAGATATGCATTTGGAGGAGTGGAGAAAATCTTCCTTCTTTTGAATCTGCACAAGGCATTAAATGACTCTACACATATCTTACACTGTACACAAACATCTCTCCAGGGCTGGCTGAGGACATAAAGGTGAAAAGTAAAGCTTAGGAAAGATAACTCAATTGATCCTACTGACTGTTGGGTAGGGGGAGATTTCTTCAAAGGATACAAAGGTCATTAAGTGTAAAGAGAAAGGCTGACAAACTGTATCACATTAAAACAAGGATCTTCTTAAGAATTCATTATTAAGAAGTTCAAAATTAAGCCACGGAGTGGGATAGATTATTTGTTATACATGCATCCAACAAAGAAGTCATATATATAATATATAGAGAAGAACAGCAACAGACAACCAAAATGAAATGAATGCAAATTACTTGAACAGTCACTTCCTAAAAGTGATAAAAATTCATTACTTTTCATCAGCAAAATACACATTAGATCCTCCATAAGATGTATATGACAAAATGGATAACTATTGGTAACACCAGGGTTAGTGAGAATATGGAACATTGGAATGTCATAGATGGCTTGGATTTTTAGATAAGGTAAAATTATTCAGAACTCTTCCTTCTCTTGTACTGTAAGTTGACTTTTTCTTGATCATTTTATGAATCATTTTACCTAAGATTTTTACATATTTTGTGACTCAGCATATTAACTTAAATGTATGTAACATTTTTATATATTTAATAAGTTTATTGGCTGCTGACCTCTAAGTTATGACTCAGTGTGCTTGATAACACTATATTAAGGTAGATTTTGATTAATAATTTAGAAGCCAATTATAAGGAACCATTGACATAAATGCACCACAAAACAAAGATGTATCACAGAAAATCAACAGGTAGAATGAAGCATAAGAAAGTAATAATTATTTGTAAATAAAAACTAACATGTCTCTCCCTTTTAATTCACATACTATTAATACAGACTCTATTTTTCTCAGTCATTCTATTTCACAAAATTTATCCCAAGAAATAAAACAACCTTTGTTGAATATGAATTTTAATAAAACAGCATTGTTCACAATATTATGTAAAACAGTAAATAGTTTTATATGACAAAAATATTTTTATGAAGGAAATTATATTTTAATTTTAACCACTTTTATAATTTGAGAAAATTGTGCTATATGAGATTCCTTTTTGTAATTTTCTAATGGAAAAAAGTTCATAATATATGGGAAAAAGTCAAAATTGCCTTTTGGAAAGAGAGAGATATGAAAATTTAATCACTCTCCAATCCCAAAGAAAGGCAGTGCCAAAGGATGACCAAACTACATGATTGCACTCATCTCGCAAGCTAGCAAAGTAATACTAAACATTGTCCAAGCCAGGATTCAACAATATGTGAACCATGAAATTCTGGATGTTTAAGCTGGTTTTAGAAAAGACAGAGGAACCAGAGATCAAATTGCCAACATCTGTTGGATCATTGAAAAAAGAAGAGAGTTCGAGAAAAATATATATTTCTGTTTTATTGACTATACCAAAGCCTTTGACTGTGTGGATCACAAAAGACTGTGGAAAATTCTTCAAAAGATGGGAAAACCAGACCATCTTGCCTGCCTCCTGAGAAATCTATGTGCAGGTCAAGAACCAAGTTAGAACTGGACATGGAAATGCAGACTGGTTTCAAATTGGGGAAGGAGTATGTCAAGGCTGTATATTGTCACCCTGCTTATTTAACAATATGCAGAGTACATCATGAGACATACTGGGCTGGATGAAGTACAAGCTGGAATCAAGATTGTCAGGAGAAATATCAATAACTTCAGATATGCAGATGACACCACCCTTATGGCAGAAAGTGAAGAACTAAAGACCCTCTTGATGAAAATGAAAAAGGAGAGTGACAAAGTTGGCTTAAAACTCAGCATTCACAAAACTAGGATCATGGCATCTGGTTCCATTATTTCATGGCAAACAGATGGGGAAACAATGGAAACAGTGTCTGACTTTATTTTTTTTTTGGGGGGGGGGCTCCAAAATCACTGCAGATGGTGACTGCAGCCATGAAACTGAAAGACACTTGCTCCTTGGAAGAAAAGCTATGATCAACCTAGACAGCATAAAAAAAAGGAAAGGCATGACTTTGCAACAAAGGACTGTCTAGTCAAAGCTATGGTTTTTCCAGTAGTCATGTATGGATGTGAGAGTTGGACTATAAAGAAAGCTGAGCGCTGAAGAATTGATGCTTTTGAACTGTGATGTTGGAGAAGACTCTTGAGAGTCCCTTGGACTGCAAGGAGATCAAACCAGTCAATCCTAAAGGAACTCAGTCCTGAATGTTCGTTGGAAAGACTGATACTAAAGCTGAAACTCCAATACTTTGGTCACCTGATGAGAAGAACTGACTTATTTGAAACGACTCTGATGTTGGGAAAGTTTGAAGCCGGGAGGAGAAGGGGATGACAGAAGATGGGATGGTTGGATGGCATCATTCACTCAATGGACATGAGCTTGAGCAAGCTCAGGAAGTTGGTGATGGTCAGGGAGTCCTGGCAGTCTGCAGTCCATGGGGTTGTAAAGAGTTGGACACCACTGAGGGACTGAACCGACTGACTGAACCACAGAATGAGCATCAGAGAAGAAAGTAGAGTCGCTCTGGCCACAAAATATTAGTTATGGTAGATTTTGGTTTTCTCAGTTGTTATTGGTAAAGCATTTTAAAGTTGTATTTATTACTTTCAAATATGAGAAGAAATAACAAAATTCAGAATGCAGATATATCATGTGTGTTCTTTAAAAAATGAAAATGTTGATAAAAATAAGGACTGCAAGTAATCCATCAAAATTTAACTGTGACTATCTAAATGACAAGACTGGCATTTTTTCTTCTTTTTTCATTTGCAATTTCCAGATTTTCCACAGTGAGTAGGAAAACAAAACAAAACAATGATGCATGCTGTTAAAATAAATATTAAACTTAATTCTACCCACCAAAATTTTTATTTTGTCAAATTTTAATCCCATATTTAATTTATGTTGCAATTTAACATCATCAAGTATTCAATAATTATTTACTGAGAGGTAATAGATATGGTTATAGTCACTTAGTAACAATTATGAATGAAATATTGTTCTTTTCTAAACTTGCTTAGTATGTCATGAAGAAAAGAACTGAATACAAATCTCAAGTATGATTCCAGCATGAAAAATGTTATAATACAATTAATATGAAATGAAAGTCATGATTTCTAACATTGGAATTAAAAAAAAATGTGTTTGTGAAGAATGTGCAGCAAACTAGAACTTGAAAAGTGAATACTTTTTCCCTGACAGAGTGTGGATAAAAATGTACATAGGCTGAGATAAATGTGTGTTTTTGGTTTTTTTTTCATTAATACAAAATTTTTTTGAAAGATTTATTTAATGCACATTGTTGTTCAGTTGGTAAGTCATGTCTTACATATTAATCCAACCCAGTTACATGATCTTTGTGATAGAATAAAATTATAAAAATTAAGTAAAGTTTGATGATATGCCCTCCCCTTGCCAAGTCCCCCCCATCCCCTAGCCCTATTTTTACCAATAAAATGCAGCTGATGCCAGCTCAGAGGCTCTATGAGATCTCAGGTCCTGCATTTACTATTTGCAACTCATTCTTTGGCAATATAGCTGTCTTGTGATGAGCTAAGGCACATCAAAAGTCATGAGTAGTGACTTCCCTGGTGGACCAGTGGCTACAACGTCATGCTCCCAAAGCAGGAGGCCCAGGTATGATCCATGGTCGGGAAACTAGATCCCACGTGCTGCAACTAAGGGTTTGTATAATGCAACCTAAACATCCTCTATGCCACAACTAAGAGAGAAACTAATGATTACTGACAGTGTTGGATTCATGATGTCTGAAGACGAGGATTTAGCTTCAGGATCAGGGAGCAGACTTGATCCCTCGGAGCTTTTGTATGGCCAAAGTTTTACTACAGTGAAAAAGGGCAGAGAATACTTCTGACCTAGACATCAGAAGGGGGACAGAGAGTGTCCTCTCACTAGTCTTAGCAAGGGAGTTATATACTTTTTCAATTGGTTATTAACAACAGATCAAAAGAAATTCTCAAGGTTGTAAAAAAATTTTACCAGACTCATTGCCACAATTTACATTTTAAGATGACAGGATTAGTCAGAAAGTTCTTAAGCAGGATACACTGTTGTTATGTAATCCTTGGTATAGAGTTCAAGATGAGTTGTTTTGTCTTGTAATCATTAGCTCTGGGCCTAAAGAAAAAAAAAATGTTTTATGTGACTAAGATGCAGGAATGTAGAAAAAATAAGTTTGTCCTTTTTCTTCTCCAGAGCCCCAGACTCCTTTCCCCCTCCTCCTCCTCCTCTTCCTCTTACTCCTCCTTCATATCTAGGACCCTGGACTTCTTATCAACCTAAGAATTTA
This sequence comes from Tragelaphus eurycerus, assembly GCA_935064755.1. NCBI lineage: Eukaryota > Metazoa > Chordata > Mammalia > Artiodactyla > Bovidae > Tragelaphus > Tragelaphus eurycerus. Next base: position 528,654 of record CAKXYN010000216.1, on the reverse strand, counting down.
CTCTCTCAGTAATTAACATTGAAAGTATGTGGTATATTGGGGCATATTACTTGAAACAGTAGATATGGTATTTTGTTTATTTTTTTGTGATTATTTTAAAAGTTACTTCAAGCCTAAGTCAGCTTATTGTGATATATTATGAGATTTGTACAAACAGTGTTTTGTACTTTGGTGGTAGAATTTTGAGCCCAAAGATGGGTGATGCTGCATTACAATGGGAGTGGATGAGGTGAAGGAAAAATGAGGCCAGGGCAGACTGGGATGTGCGTGTGTGTGGTGAGGTCACAGTACAGTTGTATGGAGCTGGACTGTGATAAAACGGCACCAAAACCAAGATTCACAGCAAGAGTAAAACAATGACTTGATGGTTGAATGAGAAAATGCTACTGTATTTTTAAAATAATACAGTTTTTTGCCTTTTCTCACTTCTAGGGACTCTGTCTTCTCTTATTACACCTCTCATTTAGAACCGCTCAGTCTTGGTCTCCTTTTTGGTTACCAGAAAGCCCACCCCTCTGTGACAGAGCTTTCCCTAGCACACTGAGTTCCCTTTTCACCCTGTACCTTTGCATGTATGATGCACCTTGATCCATTCCCCACAAATCAAATGTTGCCTCAAAGTAATAGTCATGCTACTACCAAATAAATAAAGCAACAGTGAATTACTTCTATAGAGAGAATGATTTAAAGGTTTTGAAGCATGTTTATCATTCAAGACAATAGATTGCTTGCTTTTCGCATAGAGTTTAGAAAGTAAGAAGAACGTTTTCATGATCATTATACACTGTTGGAAGATAAGAATGGATGCAACTACCAAACTAAGCATTTTGGGGTATTTTAATAAGTAAGGAAGATATTATCAAACTGTTAAGAAAGCCAGAATAGAGAAAATACAAACCTGGAGATTGAAAATGGGTGGGTGGCTTTACAAACAGTATTTTCTCTTCCATGAGACTCAGAGACGTTAAAAATGCCTAGTAGATAGCCACAGGGACCAGCAGTTGGCCTTGGAAAAGCATCATGAATTTAGTGAAATGATTATCTGTGGAGCATCTGGGCCAATATGCCCTACATCTCTACTTGTTTATACGCATCTACTGCCTTCAGTTACTTGACCTCAGGAAAAAGTTAAGCATGTTGATTTTAAAATAAATTAAGCAAATACTTGCAGCAAGTTTCTAATATGAGCTTGGAGTCTTTAGAGAAGAATAGAGCCTGGGACAAATCCAGACATAAAAATCATGAAAAGGAAAAAACAAACAAACAAAAAAGATATAACTGAGCTATTCTCAGAACTACTCTTCATGAACAAAAATATACTGGTGGATGGATGAAGTCATTCTGCATCTTTCCAATAAGTAAAAATGCTTGGGGCATCTGTGGGGTCTACAATTCCAGATGTTCCACCTGGAATGAAAGCTTGGCTCCTTCACTGATAGGTAGGTTCAGATGAATAAAAATATTGGACCCAAGAGCTTTTTTTGTGTGTTTGTTTGTTTTGTTTTTTAGAAGACCAAATAATGTCAGTGTAAATGATTTATAAGAAGGATAAAAGGAAACCTAAGAAGATCAGATGGAGGTACAAACTTCCAACCTCAAAGTCCTCATCAGAGGATAATCAGTTATAGATGATATTTTGAACAAGGTTCACATTTGAATTTCAGGATATTCCACTGTGTCCTTCTGGGAACAGCCTCACAGCCCATGACTGGACCCATTTTGTAAATATGTTTGTCTTAAGATGTACTGATGACTATTTCATGTGGCTCAGATGAGGCCTGAACCTGGACCATTGGAGACAGTAGCTGTCTACAGGTACCTGTAGGTGTCTACTACAGGTACATTAAATCCCACAAAGAAGAAAACAAAGCATTTATTAACCGTCATCCTCTCCTGATAGAGTTAATTCTGTTATTATTTCTGTTCTGAGCACCAGAAAGGCAGGATGTGATTAATGACCTTGACAGATCTAGGGATCATCTAACCAGCCTTTAGATCAGTGAGAGAACTGATCCTGTAGCCTGTAGGACAAGGGAAAGATGCAGAACTGATCACACTATAGATTCAATCACTGATTTGAAACCTAGAATCAGTAGGTAGCAATAAACTCTGAACCTTGAAAGAGAAAATACAAATGGATGAACAGGAAAACTAACATCGTAAGAAATAAATAATTCAGGAAACAAGCAATTGAAACAGTTTTCTACTCAGTACACTCTGATTCTGAAATATTATGTATCCTTATCAAAAGAATACGCTGTAATAAAATCAGAATAGAGAACTAGAAAAATATTTTTTTGTAAATTAGAAGTATTGATGGCAATATATTTTTAAAGAAATTAAATGTGTTAAATAGGAGGACTGATTTAAACAACGCTATTGTCAGAGAGGGATTTCACTTGTGGCTCAGCTGGTAAAAGATTCCATCTGCAATGTAGGAGACCTGGGTTCGATCCCTGGGCTGGGAAGATACCCTGTAAAAGGGACCAGCTACCCACTCCAGTATTCTGGCCTAGAGAATACCACAGACTGTACAGTCCATGGGGTGGCAAAGAGTCAGACACGACTGAGCAACTTTCACTTTCCTTGTCAGGGAGGAAGAAATTTTTCTCTGCCTTTCTAAGTTCTTCTGGCTGGTCTAAGAATTAAATTTGCATGAGGTAGATTAATGGGGGGAAATCAAACAGAAGTTTAATAACATATATACATTAATACACGAGAGAGAAAGACAGAAAAAAATGAGTAAAATCACAATGGCTAAAACCCTCATCTTAAATATCATATTCAAGTAAAAACAACAACAAAAAAGATGTTGTGGGAAGTGGTTTCAGAATTCAAGGGGGAGAAAGGTGAATCATATGGTTATCTATGCTGACAGCTGCCTTTCTGGACCATGTCTATTACCTACATCCTTTAGGCAGTTTAGAGGGAAGGTCAAAGATGCTTCTTGAGTCTTTTGGGGCTTAATTGTTTTACACTTGAAATAAAAAAACATGCATAAGAGGTATTTTGGGGTGGCAAATTTTGCTCCTCCTACCCTTGGGAACACAGAGGAAAATAATCAGGAGATGGGGATATGAATACATATAATGAAGTGTAGAAGCTAGAAAATAAAATATAATAAAATATTTGTCCACAGGCAGTCCAGAGAAGGACAAAAAAAAAGGAATAATGGAAACCGTAATAATAATAATGAACTCAGGATACTATAGGGAGGCACAGTGAGCTTTCAACACGAAAGGCCAAGGCAGGAAGAGCATAAAGAATGAAAAACAGTCCACAGGTACTGGTAACATTTCAAATTTATAAGATTAGAAAGAGGGGGATGTAATTTTACTTAGAGACAGGGAAAGAAGAGTATAAATAAATGAGAATAAATAAAAAGCTCAGAAAGACAAAAATATCCTATATGATACTGATTCACATCAGAGACAGTGAAGAGAGAGTGTGGAATTTACAATACATCCCATTCATGTGGCAACAAGTACACTGGAGCTTGCGCAAATCTAGCTCCACCCTCAGCATTCCCCAAAGTGTCCAGTGTTAAGTTTCAAGCCTCTGGATTCTCTGGGGGTGCATGCTTATTATTATGCTTGATTATTTGGTCTTATAGTCTTAAAATCTGTCTTAATTTGTCTGGAAGACAGAGCATAAAGAATGGGTTACTTGAATATCTGAAAGAAAATGACAAAATATTAAATAAAGGGTCATAAAGTTGGTAAAGAAACAAGATTTTTTTTAAAAATTGAAGAAAAAAAGAAATCCAAAAACAGTAAAAGTAAGAAAAATTACAAAGCTATGAAGAATGAGGAAATGATTGTATTTTTAATTACAAAGCAAGTGCTTTAAGCAAAATTAAGATGGAACAAGCCATCTAATGACAAACTATGAAAAGTACATCTTTTCATGTGTTTGTTAGTCATCTGTATGTCTTCTTTGGAGAAATGTCTATTTGGTTCTTTGGCTCATTTTTTGATTGGGTCATTTACTTTTCTGGAATTGAGCTGTAGGAGTTGCTTGTATATTTTTGAGATTAGTTGTTTGTCTGTGGGATGATTTGGGAGAATGGCATTGAAATATGTATAATATCATATATGAAACGAAGCTCAAGTCCAGGTTCTATGCACAATACTGGATGCTTGGGGCTGGTGCACTGGGACGACCCAGAGGGATGGTATGGAGAGGGAGGAGGGAGGAGGGTTAAGTATGGGGAACACATGTATACCTGTGGCAGATTCATGTTGATATATGACAAAACCAATACAATATTGTAAAGTTAAATAAAATAAAAGTTAAAAAAAAATAAAATACATGATTTTAAGTAAAAAAAAAGATAGAAACATAGAAAAGTACAGACATGTTTGGGATGGAAAAACATGACTGTCTCTTTTCTATAACAGTTAATGTTTCTCTTGAGATTCTTGAAATTCTTGGAACATTAAGCTGTGAGCGGACAACCACAGCAAGTGAATACTTCCTTAAAGATGGTGCTGATGTTAACAGTTTTACCTACCTTCTTGGTTAGGTGTTCTGGGAAGTGAAATTTGTCAGGTGTAATAATTGACATCATGGATGAATGGAATTGAGTTGGTATGCAATATATTCTGCTCTAAGTATGCCCACATTTAAACATGTCCTAAAGGTTCGCCTAGTCAAGGCTATGGTCTTTCCTGTGGTCATGTATGGATGTGAGATCTGGACTGTGAAGAAGGCTGAGCACCGAAGAATTGATGCTTTTGAACTGTGGTGTTGGAGAAGACTCTTGAGAGTCCCTTGGACTGCAAGGAGATCCAACCGGTCCATTCTGAAGGAGATCAGCCCTGGGATTTCTTTGGAAGGAATGATGCTAAAGCTGAAACTCCAGTATTTTGGCCACCTCATGCAAAGAGTTGACTCATTGGAGAAGACTCTGATGCTGGGAGGGATTGAGGGCAGGAGGAGAAGGGGACGACAGAGGATGAGATGGCTGGATGGCATTACTGACTCGATGAATGTGAGTCTGAGTGACCTCCGAGAGCTGGTGATGGACAGGGAGGCCTGGCGTGCTGCAGTTCATGGGGTCGCAAAGAGTCGGACACAACTGAGCGACTGATCTGATCTGATCTGATCTGATCTGATTAGCTTCACTGTACTCAGCAACCAATATATACAGTTCCTAAATGTGTCTAAACTGTCATTCCTGGTAACACCCTTTGGACAGTTTAGTTACTCAGTCGTGTCACACTCTTTGTGACCCCATGGACTACAGCCTGCCAGGCCTCCCTGGAGCTTGCTCAAACTCATGTCCATTGAGTCGATGATGCCATCCCAACTATCTCATCCACTGTCGTTGCCTTCTCCTCTTGCCTTCAATCTTTCCCAGCATCACGGTCTTTTCCAATAAGTCAGTTCTTTGCATCAGATGGCCAAAATATTGGAGCTTAAGTTTCAGATCAGTCCTTCCAATGAATATTCAGTACTGATTTCCTTTAGGATTGACTGGTTTGATCTCCTTGCAGTCCCAGGAACTCTCAAGAGTCTTCTCCAATACCACACAGATCAAAAGCATCATTTCTTCAGCTCTCAGATTTCTTTTATTAAGGTCCAACTCTCACATCTATACATGACTACTGGAAAAATCAAAGCTTTGACTAGATGGACCTTCATCAGTAAAGAAATGTCTCTCTGCTTTTTAATATGCTGTCTATGTGGTCATAGCTTTGCTTCTAAGGAGCAAGCATATTTTAATTTGATGGCTGTAGTCACCATTTGCAGTGATTTTTGGAGCCCAAGAAAGTAAAATCTGTCACTGGTTTCATTGTTTACCCATCTATTTGCCATAAAATGATGGTGTTAGATCCCATGATCTTAGTTTTCTGAATGTTGAGTTTTAAGCCAGCTTTTTCACCTTCCTTTTTCACTTTCATCAGGATGCTCTCTAGTTCCTCTTTGCTTTCTGCCATAAAGCTTGTGTCATCTGAATATCTGAGGTTATTGACATTTCTCTTGGAAATCTTCATTCCAGTTTGTGCTTCATCTAGCCTGGCATTTCACATGATGTACTTGGCATAGAAGTTAAATAAGCACGGTGACAATATATACCCTTTATATACTCCTTTCCCAATTTAAAAATTTTCTCAAATTTCAAGTCTCTGGCACTGACAGGCAGGTTCTTAACCACTAGAATCACTTGTGAAGCCCCTCTGAAAGGTAATATATCTGTGTAAAAATTTATATTTATATATGTTCAAGCTGGTTTTAGAAAAGGCAGAGGAACCAGACCTCAAATTGCCAACATCCACTGGGTCATTGAAAAAGCAAGAGAGTTCCAGAAAAATATCTATTTCTGCTTTATTGACTATGCCAAAGCCTTTGACTGTGTGGATCACAATAAACTTTGGAAAATTCTGAAAGAGATGGGAATACCAGAACACCTGATCTGCCTCTTGAGAAACCTATATGCAGGTGAGACAGCAACAGTGAGAACTGGACGTGGAACAACAGATTGGTTCCAAATAGGAAAAGGAGTACGTCAAGGCTGTGTATTGTCACCCTGCTTATTTACAGAGTACATCATGAGAAAAGCTGGACTGGAAGAAACACAAGCTGAAATCAAGATTGCTGGGAGAAATATCAATAATCTCAGTTATGCAGATGACACCACCCTTATGGCAGAAAGTGAAGAGGAACTAAAAAGCCTCTTGATGAAATTGAAAGATGAGAATGAAAAAGTTGACTTAAAGCTCAACATTCAGAAAATGAAGATCATGGCATCTGGTCCCGTCACTTCATGGGAAATAGATGGGGAAACAGTGTAAACAGTGTCAGACTTTAATTTTTTGGGCTCCAAAATCACTGCAGTTGGTGACTGTAGCCATGAAATTAGAAGGCGCTTACTCCTTGGAAGGAAAGGTATAACCAACCTAAATAGCATATTAAAACTGGAAATAGAACTGCCTTATAATCCAGCAATCCTACTGCTGGGCATACACACTGAGGAAACCAGAATTGAAAGAGACACGTGTACCCCAATGTTCATCACAGCACTGTTTATAATAGCAAGGACATGGAAGCAACCTAGATGTCCATCTGCAGATGAATGGATAAGAAAGTGTGGTACGTATACACAATGAAGTATTACTCAGCCATTAAAAAGAATGCATTTGAATCAGTTCTGAGATAAATGAAACTGAAGCCTATTATACAGAGTGAAGTAAGCCAGAAAGAAAAACACCAATACAGTATACTAATGCATATATATGGAACTTAGACAGATGGTAACAATAAACCTGTATACTAGATAGCAAAAGAGACCCTGATGTATAGAACAGTCTTGTGGGAGAGGGAGAGGGTGGGATGATTTGGGAGAATGGCATTGAAACATGTATAATATCATATATGAAACGAGTCGCCAGTCCAGGTTCGATGCACGATACTGGATGCTTGGGGCTGGTGCACTGGGACGACCCAGAGGGATGGTATGGGGAGGGAAGAGGGACGAGGGTTCAAGATGGGGAACACGTGCATACCTGTGGCGGATTCATGTTGATATATGGCAAAAACAATGCAATATTGTAAAGTTAAAAAAAATAAAATAAAAAAAGCAGAGATATTACTTTGCCAAAGAAGGTCCATCTAGTCAAGGCTATGATTTTTCCAGTGGTCATGTATGGATGTGAGAGTTGGACTGTGAAGAAAGCTGAGTGCTGAAGAATGATGCTTTTGAACTCTGGTGTTGGAAAAGACTCTCGCGAGCCCCTTGGATAGCAAGGAGATCCAACCAGTCCATCCTAAAGGAGACCAGTCCTGGGTGTTCATTGGAAGGATTGATTCTGAAGCTGAAACTCCAATACTTTGGCCACCTTATGCGAAGAGTTGACTCACTGGATAAGACTTTGATGCTGGGAGGGATTGAGGGCAGGACAAGAAGGGGACGACAGAGGATGAGATGGCTGGATGACATCACCGACTCGATAGACATGAGTTTGAGTGAACTCCTGGAGTTGGTGATGGACAGGGAGGCCTGGCATGCTGCAATTCATGGGGTCACAAAGAGTCGGACATGACTGAGTGACTGAACTGAACTGAACTGAAAGCTCACTATAGTTGAAGGTGGTAGAGGTTTCAGAGTCCTCTAAATGGCTTTTAAAAAGTTTCTCTCTTTGCTTAGGACTTCCTCAGGCGCTCTTCCCTGGAGTCAACACCTTTCAGCCCTAACAATAATCCTCTATGGTCACATAGGAGCCTTGGTGGTGCTTCAGGACCTTGAGGTGGGGCATTTTATAATCTGATTGATCTCAGTGTCTTGTTTATCCCTTAGTTTACCTTCCCACCCATCACCCTCTCACTCTTAGTCCCTGCCAGGACTGCAGATTTCCCAGTCTATTTCCTTGAAGACCTGATCCCTGTTAGATGTGATAGAGGCTAAAGCAGGCTGGAGGGAAATGAATGTCCTATCCCCAGGGCAGGTAAGGTTCTGGAAGTCTTCTTCCTGGAAATGCAGGTCTTTATTGTGGAGAAGACTCTAGGCCTCTTTCACAGTGATTGCTCCTTTCTGTCTCTTGCCAGAGCCAAGAGAGTATTGTCTTCACAGCTTCATTGTGGAAATCTGGTGGGATTCCTGGAGGTATAGATATCAGTTTCTATGAGTTTCTTAGTCTCATGTTGTCCATGCTCATCTCCAGCAATTCATCAAACTTGACACTTAAGTGCCCTTACCAGCTTCTGACTCTAGCAACTTCTCTTCCAATATGCAGATCTCAACTATCTCCCTGGTACACTTATCTAGCATATTTCGGGGTACCATTTTATCTTCGGAACTTATCTGTCTTCTGCATTCAAGGAAAACCATTGATTTTTATTTTATCCAGCTTTTTCATTGTAAGAATGGGAGTGAGATTCCACACTCTTTATGAGATATTTTGTTCAGTCATTACATCATGTCTGACTCTTTGTGACCTCATGAGCTGCAACATGCCAGGCTTCCCTTTCTCACCAGCTTCTGCAGTATGGTCAATCTCAAGTCCATTGAGTCAGTGACACTATCTATCTCATATCCTCTGTCATTCCTTTCTTTTGCCTTCAATCTTTCCCAACATTAGGGTCTTTTCCAATGAGTCATCTCTTTGTATTAGGTGGCCAAAGTATTGGAGCTTCAGCTTCAGCAATAGTCCTTCCAATGAATATCCAGGGTTGATTTCCTTTATTGACTGGTTTGATCCCCTTGCTGTCCAAGGGGGCCATGGCCTTGGCAGGAGGGCTGGAGCTGGAGCAGAATGTGGGCAAGAGTGCGTGCTGGAGTCATCTTGGCAGGTCAACTAGAGTGCAGGTTGCCTCTGCTCTGGGACTGGAAGCGAGTAAGTTGTATATGTGTTTTTTAAAAGCAGATTCTCCGTTTCTTACACCTCTCTGGTTTTTCAAGTCATAAGCCTCACTGTTTTTTAAAACCAGTTAAGGAGGCTGGATTTATCAGTGCTGCACTTCAGAGCTTATGTGCCCTATGTGAGGCTTGAACTCGTTGCTCCTTGGTGAGGACCTCCACATTTGTGATATCTTCTTCATCTTTTGGGCTGCCTTCTGGGGATGTGGGTCCTGACTAGATTGAGTCTCTGCCCCTCCTACCCATTTCAATGTGATTTTTTTTTATGTCCTTAATTGTAGAAAAGGGTGGGCATTGATCCAAAGTCCTACTTCCCCTTCAACAGCAATTGGAAAAACCTTTATAAACAGAGGGAGAAGGCTGCTTTCAGAAATAACACAGATGACATCTCTGATAGTCATCTTGAAATTGTCATCAGTTATCTGACCAGAGTCATGTTAACTGTTAAAGGTATAGTTAATCTTTAGTTCCAGGTTTGTTTGTTTGTTTGTTTGTTTTTCATTTCCTTGAGGTTGATTCTTTTAATTGTGGCAGATTATGTCATGGCTACAGTCTGGTCCTCCTGTGGCTAATTTCTTCCACCAGGTAGAGGTCCCAGTGTCTGTAAGACAGCTCACAGGATATGGCTCAGAATATTATCTATAGCCCTTGAGAAAGAACTAAAGTCCTTGACTTTAATGACTAAGCTATTATTATTTAGCTGTTTTAGACTGTTTTCCTTTGTTTCTGTATTTTTCTCACTTCCCTGATTAAAGTTATTCTTTGGCTAAAGTTATTCCACAAACAAAAGGCAGCAGAAAGCATGACAGAAGGCAAGGGAAATAGAGTCCTGTTCCATTTCAGTTGTAGTTTTGGTGTGTCTGTAGGAGGATGTGAGCTCAAAGTCTTCCTACTCCACTATATTGTTCCGGCTTCATTTCTTTTTCTTTTTTTTTTTTGGAGGGTGTGGATGGGATCATCACCTTGGATAAGCAGAACATTTGGCAATAGACAGTCTGAACCATGTGCATCAATTTCTGGTAAGTATAACTGCTAGCATGTGGAATCCTTGGAGTCCATGGGAAGCTGTGGCTCTTCAGGCTCAGGGGAAGAAGTCTCCCTGAGTCTATGCTTAAGCACATCCCGCCTAGTGGGCACAAAGTTGGTCCCATTTCTAGCTGCCAGGCAAACAAACCAGGATTAGTCTTTGATGGACTTGTGGGATAATTCTGATTGCTTATCTTCACACGTGAAAGTTTATTCTTTTCCCTGATGTTCATCTTACTTCTCCTCCTGAATCTTAATGGGAAATAAATCCTCTCTCTCAGCCTCCTTTGCAGCTCAGTCAACAGGGCTAAATGCTGGTATTTTGCATTAGTAGTGACACTGGGTGAGGACAGCCCAGTATCCTTCTCCTCTTGGCGTTTTGAGTGGATTCTGGGAAGAGTGAGCCTCCTGAAACACCAGTGGTGGCTAAATGGGAGACAGGAGCAGGGTGCGACCCACAGCATGGTGTCCCACCCTTGTCTGCCATGGCAGTCATTCTCTCCATGTACTACCTTAACTTGAGGCATTATTTCTGCTTGTGTAGCAGCCAACATGATTGTCAAGGTGACTCTTTACAACAGTTGATATAACTGTGAAATGATGAAAATAACTCCACATGGAACCAATAATGAAAAAAAATAAGGTTTCTGAGCTCATATATTTATGACCTTTTCATACTGTCCATGGGGTTCTGCAGGCAAGAATATTAACTCATTGGAAATGACCCTTATGTTGGGAAAGACTGAGGACAGAAGGAGAAGGGGCGACAGAAGATGAGATGGTTAGATAACATCACTGATTCAATGGGCATGGATTTTAAGCAAATTCTGCATCATAGTAGAGGCCAGAGGAACATGGTATGTTGTAGTTCATGGCATCACAAAGAGTTAGACATAACTTAGTGACTGAACAACAATGACAACAAATATTTATAGCAAAGGACAAAAACCCTGGCCTACAGATTCCTAATCACTTGGGTTTCACTTACAACCTGTGGACTCTATTTTAATAATATCAATATTTTTCTCCACACTTTTTGTCAATGTTTTATACATCATTCAGTTTTGGTTTGCTTTCTTCAAGAGTCAGAAAGAGCTTCTTAAGCACTTCAACAATGTGGGAATAATATAATTTTCATTTTAAAAAAAAAAAAAAAAGAACATTTTGTGCCAAATATAAATGAAGATGGTTATGTGACTATATTTTATCTTTAACAAATAAATTAACAAAATGAAATGAAACTAAATAACATGTAATATATATATATATATGCTTGAAAATCTAATATATAAAACTATAAAAATTTCTCATCTTATAATTCATCACTTATAAAACAGAATGCCAACTTTTGAGTCTAACAAAAATAAACATTTGTTTTACATATTTTTATTAAAGCAAAAATAGCTAATTCAAAATAAACTTATTTTAGGAATTAAAAACATGTTGTCCAAACCTTAGATTAAAATTACAACTGATATGATGAAGTCAAATCATTTTACACAAGACTGAAGAAAAGCTTAACTATGTAAACTAACATAAAGTCATACAAAGAGCAAATGTGCCTTTTAAAAAATTATCATAGAAGTTCCAACTAACAGGGAAAAGGGATAATGATGTTATTAGAGGTGGCCTGCAAAGCTGTCTATTACATGGGCACAGTATTCTGGGTGTTTTGCAGTGACCCTGACCCTGGACTCTCTTCTTGGCCCGAAAATAGAGAGCACAAGTTGGGGAGAGCATCATTTTAGATGTGGATGGGTGGTGAGGGAGGAACCTCCACAAGGAAGGGTACCTGCCCAGCAGCTGGGACAGGACAGAGCAGTGTGTTGTATATTTTTATGGCTCAGACAGAGTGAGGAGACCACAACTACATTTCATGGGGTGGAACCTACTGCAGCAACTTCTGCTGAATCCATCCATGGACAAGAGACATGTGTATAAGTGAGGAGACAACAACTCCAGTTTAGAGGGTGGAACCGACTGCAGCAACTTCTGCTGAATCCATCCATGGAAAAGAATCATGTGTATAAACCAGGTTCTCACCTAAGAGGGGCTCTGCCCACAGTGCCAGTGAATAATGAACAGCTATGGGAAATCCACATACTCTGAGGAAATCCAGTGTCTGGATACTTATTACCAATAAATATAATCAGATAAAAGATAGTCTTGTAATTTATTAAAAAAAATACTGCAGAATAGGCAAAAAGAGTGATTTATCATTATTGAAGAAAAGGCTATCTGTGAAAATAGTTTAATTTCAGACATCATGAAATGATTTCAGCAAACCATTTACTCCCTTGAAATAAACTAGAAGGAGTCACAATCCCTGAAGATTAGACCTAAAAACTAAGGACGGATAATTTCAGGTATAAAGAAAGTATAGTCCAACAAATGGAAACCAGATGGGAGGAATGATTGAAAGCTCAGGCCAATAGGTCCAGTAAGAGAAGATGGCTACATGGAAGCAGAAACATCAAGAAAAAGATGAAAGTCCTCATGAGATGACACCACCCTTATAGCAGAAAATGAAGAACTAAAGAGCCTCTTGATGAAAGTGAAAGAGGAGAGTAAAAGAGTTGGCTTAAAACTCAACATTCATAAAACTAATATCATGGCATCTGATCCCATCACTTCATGGCAAATAGATGGGGAAACAGTGGCTGACTTTATTTTTTGGACTCCAAAATCGCAGCAGATGGTGACTGCAGCCATGAAATTAAAAGATGCTTGTTCCTAGGATGAAAAGTTATGACCAACCTAGACAGCTTATTAAAAAGCAGAGTCATTTCTTTGCCAACAAAAGTCCTTCTAGTCAAAGCTAAGATTTTTTCCATAGTCATGTATGGATGTGAGAGTTGGACTATAAAGAAAGCTGAGCGCCGAAGACTTGATGCTTTTGAACTGTGGTGTTGGAGAAGGCTCTTGTGAGTCCCTTGGACTGCACAGAGATCCAACCAGTCCATCCTAAAGGAAATCAGTCCTGAATATTCATTGGAAGGACTGATGCTGAAGCTGAAATTCCAGTACTTTGGCTACCTAATGTGAAGAACTGATTCATTTTAAAAGACCGTGATGCTGGGAAAGATTGAAGGCAGGAGGAGAAGGGGATGACAGAGAATGAGATGTTTGGATGGTATCACTGACTCAATGGACAAAAGTTTGAGTCAACTCCGGATGTTGGTGATGGACAGGGAGGCCTGGCGTGTTGCAACTCCATGGTGTTGCAAAGAGTGGGACATGACTGAGCAACTGAACTGAACTGAATAGTAGTTTAGTTGCTCAGTCATGTCTGATTCTTGTGACCCCACAGACTATAGCCTGCCAGGCTCCTCTGTCCATGGGATTCTCCAGGCAAGAATACTGGAATGGGTTGCCATTTCCTTCTCCAGGGGATAGAGGTTTATACATATCAGGGTGTATTTCTTTGCCTATCTTCATTTGTACTCCAATCCCATGATTTTAATACCCACACATAGGTATGGCATCTCATACATAGGTATAAATTACTATGGTTAAATGAAGAGTTAATGTTGGTTGTTTTAATTTTTTCAGTGTTTTGCCAGGGGATGGATTCTATCACCATGTGACTTACTCTGAGGGTAGGGTGTGTTGTCTTTCCTGGAGGTAGACTGTGATGCTCCCCTTGCTGCCCAGTTCTAATGATGAGTCCCTGTCTTCCAGGTCACTTTGTCCCTATCACTAATGCTCCTAGATATCTCCCAAGCCAAGTCTTCAGCTTTCTTTGGTGCAACAAGGAACAACTTTTTGGTTCTTTCTCTTGCCTCCCATTCATCACACACACCAAGCAGAAGAGCAGTTCAAGATTACTGCTCAGAAACTGCATGATTCAGCCCCTCCCACTTACTGTAAGAGTCTGTGACAAAGTGCCTCCCTTTATCTCAGAGTCTCAAATAGGATGACATCTAAAAGCGCCTCTGATTTCACATTTCTCTTCAGGACAATCCAGCTCTGTGAGGGTCTTTGATACTGCCTTGCTTCCTTACCCTTCTTCCACAAACCTTCCTCTCCCCCACCACACCCAGCACTCTGTCTCTTGTGTGCTGACCGGAACTGCCCACTTTTCCTTCCCTTTTTCCCTGAGGCTGTTCTAGCAGATGGGCTGAGGAGAGATATAAAATGCCTTACGAATAAGATAAATCAGAAGAATATATGTTCCATTTATTGTGCATGAAATAATTATTCAAATAAATGGTTAAAATTTTCATAAATATTTTAAAAATTTCCTATAATTTTCTTTCCCAGGTGGCATTAGTGGTAAAGAATCCACTTGCAATGAGATGCAGATTTGATCCTTGGGTTGGGAAGATCCCCTGGAGTAGGGAAGGGCAACCCAATCTACTATTCTTGCCTGGATAATCCTATGGACAGAGGAGCCTGGTGGGCTACAGTCCATAGGGTTGCAAAGAGTTAGACACAACTTCGGCGTTCAGCTTTCTTCACAGTCCAACTCTCACATCCACACATGACCACTGGAAAAACCATAGCCTTGACTAGATGGACCTTTGTTGGCAAAGTAATGTCTCTGCTTTTCAACATGCTATCTAGATTGGTTATAACTATTCTTCTAAGGAGGAAGTGTCTTCTAATTTCATGGCTGCAGTCACCATCTGTAGTGATTTTGGAGCCCCAAAAAATAAAGTCTGACACTCATTTCACTGTTTCCCCATCTATTTCCCATGAAGTGATGGGACCGGATGCCATGATCTTCATTTTCTGAATGTTGAGATTTAAGCCAACTTTTTCACTCTCCACTTTCACTTTCATCAAGAGGTTTTTTAGTTCCTCTTCACTTTCTGCCATAAGGGTGCTCTCATCTGCATATCTGAGGTTATTGATATTTCTCCTGGCAATCTTGATTCCAGCTTGTGCTTCTTCCAGCCCAGCATTTCTCATGATAGACTCTGCATATAAGTTAAATAAGCAGGGTGACAATATACAGCCTTGACGAACTCCTTTTCCTATTTGGAACCAGTCTGTTGTTCCATCTCAGTTCCTGACCTGCATACAAATTTGTCAAGAGGCAGATCAGGTGGTCTGGTATTCCCATCTCTTTCAGAATTTTCCACAGTTTATTGTGATCCACACAGTCAAAGGCTTTGGCATAGTCAATAAAGCATAAATAGATGTTTTTCTGGAACTCTCTTGCTTTTTTGATGATCCGAGGTTATGGTTTCCAGTGGTCATATATGGATGTGAGAGTTGGACTGTGAAGAAAGCTGGGGGCTGAAGAATTGATGCTTTTGAACTATGTTGGAGAAGACTCTTGAGAGTCCCTTGGACTGCAAGGAGATCCAACCAGTCCATTCTGAAGATCAGCCTTGGGATTTCTTTGGAAGGAATGATTCTAAAGCTGAAACTCCAGTACTTTGGCCACCTCATGCGAAGAGTTGACTCATTGGAAAAATCTCTGATGCTGGGAGGGATTGGGGGCAGGAGGAGAAGGGGATGATAGAGGATGAGATGGCTGGATGGCATCACTGACTCGATGGATGTGACTCTGAGTGAACTCCAGGAGTTGGTGATGGACAGGGAGGCCTGGTGTGCTGCGATTCATGGGGTCACAAAGAGTCAGACACGACTGAGCAACTGAACTGAACTGAACTGAAGCAACTTAACATGCATATCCCCCATGCTTTTCTTCATTTTCGCTGCAGTGAGTTCCAAGTGTCCAGACCAGTTTCTTCATCTGTATCCCTGATTATTGTTATCCCAGTCATGATGAATTATAATTCAGAATCTCTGTCTCCTCCTGACTGATTCTAGAAAAGACATAATCATCCCCTCCTTCCACAAGCAAATCAAGTATGTTATAGTCTCTCCCTTTGGAGACAGAATTTAAGTGGATAAACCGGTCAAAAACATGGTGACAGACTTACTATGTGATCTTCATTTTTTTTTTTTTTTTTGGTTCCTATCTTTCTGAATTCTCTGATAAGAGCTAGAAGCTACTGCTTATCCTAAAAGAGGCATTTCTCAACATCTCTCCCTTTTGACTTCAATTTTAGATCTCACCAACGTCTAAAGATAGAATCAAATGTGAAAGTGGGTAAATGGAGTCTCTTTTCCTCTAAAAGGAGATTAGTGAAGCCACAGTAAGTAATATTGGCTAGGATCCTTGCATTAGATATCTCAGCTTTGGAAATTTTTCTTGCAATACTTCTCACTGAATTTTATTTATTTATTTATTTATTTTAAGATTCTGTGTGTATGTATATACATATATCTTCAAATATGCAAATGTACAGAAATATCTATGCTGTTAATCACATTTATTCATACTTATCTATGTATGGATTGTTTTTAGAAAATTATATACATAGGTAAATTTTAAAACATGAATTTTTTTTTCTTTTTTCTTTTTGTTTTTTATTAAATTTTATTTTGCTTAACTTTACAATATTGTATTGCTTTTGCCATACATCGAGATGGATCCGCCCCAAGTATACACGTGCTCCCCATCCTGAACCCTCCTCCCCCCTCCCTCCCCATACCATCCCTCTTGGAAGTAAAGTTAAGTCATTGTGTTTTTCTCCAAGTCATAGGAATTGAGTGACAAAATTATTTAAGTTCAGGACACAATTTAAACTTAAAAATAAACATGAGCAAAAAGTGGACCATTTACCTTCATATTATGTATAAATATCCTCTGCATCAGGCTGAGAATGATGAACACATTAATTAATGTCCTAGGCTTGTTGGGCTCTTGTCCTCTTCCCTGTGGTCTTGATCAAATGAAATACTTGCGGTTTGATTTTGCATAAAATTTTTAAATATAAAATGGCCTCAACTTTCAAATTACAGTATGTCCCCTACATACAAATAAGTTCTTTTCTAAGAGTGTGTTCATAAATCCAACAAAGTTAGCCTAGTTATCCAACTAACACAATTGGTTACACTATACCAACTATAACACTACTGCTTTTATGCTTCCTTTGAGACATTCTGAGCTTGAAATAAACATACTGTCCACTGTATTCTATATAATACTATAGAGTAGAGTACACAAAAGCACAACCACTTGTAGAGGATGCTTGCTAGACACATGAACTGACTTACATGATTGGATAGTGCATATCCAATCCTTGTATCTTTGAAGTTCTCAACTTGAAGGTTCATATATAGCTGATTTTACTAAGCTAGTTCCTGAATTTTTACATAGGATTTCAGTGTATGAGCACTTATTTCTATAATTTTCTGTGTAAACATTTATCAATAAAACCCAGGGATTTGGAGGGTTATTCTGAAGGATGATGCTCAGTTATATATATATATGTATTATCATGTGTATTTGGGCTGTTTCCAAATGTGCTTTGTCAATAAAAAACTGAACTATAGCCAAAGACTTGAAAAAAAATATTCCTCAGCGTTTTATTCATGCTTAGGTTGATTGAATGAAGTAGATGGAGAGAGAAAAATATAGTCAGGAGACCTAAGAATGCCTAAAAGATGAATTTATATATATATATATATATGTGGTAAAACATATATACCACATAATTAAATGAGGTTTTGTTTTCCAACTCTGGGGCAGACTTCTTGTGAGCTGTGCTCACCACATTGAAATTCATCTTTGGAAGCGATCCTAGTTTTGGAGAAGCTGGACAGATGTACCCTTTGACTCTTTCCTCCACAATCAAACTGTACTTCAGGGCTTACCACCCAAATGTGCTGGCAAACAGCAGAATTTGTCAACCAGATCTGGTACAAAATGGATCCGAGTTTTTCCCACAGACCTTTCAGAAAAGAAGTCACCTTGGCAAGAAGACCATGGGTACCAAGTGCACCCTAGAAAGCCTGGCACCATAAAAGAGAAGTAGCAGATAAGGAAGTGTGCCCACATTCCCCAAGACATCCACCACCCTGACAAGAATGTGCTATGTCTGTTTGGAGTAAATACTGCAGTGCATTCACCATGTCTTCCCACACTACCAAGTGTTGGTGATACAGGACTTGACTATTGAAATTTCTTCTTCTTTCATAAATGACTTTAAAAAGGTTGGACTCAGAGACTCAATGTTCAGTTTAGTTCAGTTCAGTCACTCAATACAACTTATTATTGTATTATTGTCAGTTTTTTCCATTACACCTGTTTTTTGTTTTTGTTTGTTTTGGTATATTCCCCTGGTAGCTCAGTCAGTAAAGAATCTGCCTGTATTGCAGGAGACCTGGGTTCAATACCTGGGTTGGTAAGATCCCCTGGATAAGGAAATGGCAAACAACTCCAGTATTGTTGCCTAGAAAATCCCATGGACAGAGGAGCCTAGAAGGCTACAGTCCATGGGATTGCAAGAGTCGAACACGACTTAGTGACCAAACCACCAACCACCACTGTTAACTTTTCCATTTACACCTGTTATTTCTTTATATATTAGGTGCTGCTCAGTACAGTTCAGTTCAATCTCTCAGTCGTGTCCGACTCTTTGCGACCCCATGAATTGCAGCACGCCAGGCCTACCTGTTCATCACCAACACCCAGAGTTCACTCAGATTCATATCCATCGAGTCAGTGATGCCATCCAGCCATCTCATCCTCTGTCGTCCCCTTCTCCTCCTGCCCCCAATCCCTCCCAGCATCAGAGACTTTTCCAATGAGTCAACTCTTCCCATGAGGTGGCCAAAGTTCTGGAGTTGCAGCTTTAGCATCATTCCTTCCAAAGAAATCCCAGGGTTGAACTCCACAATGGATGGTTGGATCTCCTTGCAGCCCAAGGAATTCTGAAGAGTCTTCTCCAACACCACAGTTCAAACGCATCAATTCTTCAGTGATCAGCCTTCTTCACAGTCCAACCCTTACATCCATACATCACCACTGGAAAAACCATGGCCTTGGCTAGACGGATTTTCGTTGGCCAAGTAATGTCTCTGCTTTTGAATATGCTATCTAGGTTGGTCATAACTTTTCTTCCAAGAAGCAAGTGTCTTTTAATTTCATGACTGCAGTCACCATCTGCAGTGATTTGGAGCCAAAAAAAAAAAAAAAACCCACTGACACTGTTTCCACTGTTTCCTCATCTATTTCCCATGAAGGGATGGGACTGGATGCCATGATCTTCATTTTATGAATGCGGAGTTTTTAGCCAACTTTGTCACTCTCCTTTTTCACCTTCATCAAGAGGCTTTTGACTTCCTCTTCACTTTCTGCCATAAGGGTGGTGTCATCTGCATATCTGAGGTTATCGATATTTCTCCCATAAATCTTGATTCCAGGTTGTGCTTCTTCCAGCCCAGCATTTCTCATGATGTACTCTGCATATAAGTTAAATAAGTAGGGTAATAATATACAGCCTTGATGTACTCCTTTTCTTATTTGGAACCAGTCTGTTGTTTCATGTCCAGTTCTAACTGTTGCTTCCTGACCTGCATACAAATTTCTCAAGAGGCAGGTCAGGTGGTTTGGTATTCCCATCTTTTGAAGAATTTTCCACAGTTTATTGTGATCCACACAGTCAAAGGATTTGGCATAGTCAATAAAGCAGAAATAGATGTTTTTCTGGAACTCTCTTGCTTTTTCCATGATCCAGTGGATGTTAGCAATTTGAGGTCTGGTTCTCTGCCTTTTCTAAAACCAGCTTGAACATCTGGAAGTTCATGATTCACATATTGCTGAAGCCTGGCTTGGAGACTTTTGATCATTATTTTACTAGCATGTGAGAGGAGTGCAATTGTGCAGTAGTTTGAGTATTCTTTGGCATTGCCTTTCTTTGGGATTGGAATGAAAACTGACCTTTTCCAATCTTGTGGCCACTGCTGAGTTTTCCAAATATGCTGGCATATTGAGTGTAGCACTTTCACAGCATCATCTTTCAGGATTTGAAATAGCTCAACTGGAATTCCATCACCTCCACTAGCTCTGTTTGTAGTGATGCTTTCTAAAACCACTTGACTTCACATTCCAGGATATCTGGCTCTAAGTGAATGATCATACCATTGTGATTATCTGGGTCATGAAGATCTTTTCTGTACAGTTCTTCTGTGTATTCTTGCCACCTCTTCTTAATATCTTCTGCTTCTGTTAAGTCCATACCATTTCTGTCCTTTATCGAGTCCATCTTTGCATGAAATTTTCCCTTGGTATCTCTAATTTTCTTGAAGAGATCTCTAGTCTTGCCCATTCTGTTGTTTTCCTCTATTTCTTTGCATTGATCTTTGAGGAAGGCTTTCTTATCTCTTCTTGCTATTCTTTGGAACTCTGCATTCAGATGTTTATATCTTTCCTTTTCTCCTTTGCTTTTCGCTTCTCTTCTTTTCACAGCTATTTGTAAGGCCTTCCCAGACAGCCATTTTGCTTTTTTGCATTTCTTTTCCATGGGGATGGTCTTGATCCCTGTCTCCTGTACAATGTCACGAACCTCAGTCCATAGTTCATCAGCACTCTATTTATCAGATCTATGCCCTTAAATGGCACCCCACCCCAGTACTCTTGCCTGCCAAATCCTGTGGACGGAGGACCCTGGTGGGCCGCAGTCCATGGGGTTGCTAAGAGTTGGACACAACTGAGCCACTTCACTTTCACTTTTCACTTTTATGCATTGGAGAAGGAAATGGCAACCCACTCCAGTGTTCTTGCCTGGAGAATCCCAGGGACGGCGGAGCCTCGTGGGCTGCCGTCTATGGGGTCGCACAGAGTCGGACACGACTGAAGCGACTTAGCAGTAGCATCAGCAGGCCCTTAAATATATTTCTCACTTCCACTGTGTAATCATAAGGGATTTGATTTAGGTCATACCTGAATGGTCTAATGGTTTTCCCTACTTTCTTCAATTTAAGTTTGAATTTGACAATAAGGAGTTCATGATCTGAGCCACAGTCAGCTCCTCATCTTCGTTTTGTTGAGTGTATAGAGCTTCTCCATCTTTGGCTGCAAAAAATATAATCAATCTGATTTCAGTGTTGACCATCTGATGATGTCCATGTGTAGAGTCTTCTCTTGTGTTATTGGAAGAGGGTGTTTGCTATTACCCATTCATTTTCTTGGCAAAACTCTATTTGTCTTTGCCCTGCTTCATTCCATAATCCAAGGCCAAATTTGTCTGTTATTTCATGTGTTTCTTGACTTCCTACTTTTGCATTCTAGTCCTCTATAATGAAAAGGACATCCTTTTTGGGTGTTAGTTCTAAAAGATCGTGTAGGTCTTCATAGAACCGTTCAACTTCAGCTTCTTCAGCATTACTGGTTGAGGCACAGACTTGTATTACTGTGATATTGAATGGTTTGCCTTGGAAATGAACAGAGATCATTCTCTCATTTTAGAGACTGCATCCAAGTACTGCATTTCAGACTCTTTTGTTGACCTTGATGGCCAGTCCATTTCTTCTGAGGGATTCCTGCCCGCGGTAGTAGATATAATGGTCATCTGAATTAAATTCACCCATTCTAGTACATTTTAGTTCGATAATTCCTAGAATGTCGATGTTCACTCTTGCCATCTCTTGTTTGACCACTTCCAATTTGCCTTGATTCATGGACCTGACATTTCAGATTCCTATGCAATATTGCTCTTTACAGGATCAGACCTTGCTTCTATCACCAGTTTCATCCACAACTGAGTATTGTTTTTGCTTTGGCTTCATTTCTTCATTCTTTCTGAAGTTATTTCTCCACTCATCTCCAGTAGCAAATTGGGCACCTACTGACCTGGGGAGTTTCTCTTTCAGTATCCTAGCATTTTGCCTTTTCATACTGTTCATCGGGTTCTAAAGGCAAGAATACTGAAGTGGTTTGCCATTCCCTTCTCCAGTGGACCATATTCTGTCAGATCTCTCCACCATGACCCGCCTGTCTTGGGTGGCCCTACGGGCATGGCTTTGTTTCATTGAGTTAGACAAGGCTGTTGTCCTAGTGTGATTAGATTGACTAGTTTTCTGTGAGTATGGTTTCAGTGTGTCTGCCCTCTGGTGCCCTCTTATAATACCTATCATCGTACTTGGGTTTCTCTTACCTTGGACCTGGGCTATCTCTTCACGGCTGCTCCAGCAAGCTCTGCCACTACTCCTTACCTTGGACGAGTGGTATCTCCTCACTGCCACCCCTTCTGACCTTGAATGTTGAATAGCTCATCTAGTCCCTGTGCCCAAGCAGCCAACGCTCCTTGAAGGTCAGGTTGCTCCTCTCGGCCGTGGTCCCTGGCCTCAGACGTGGGGTAGCTCCTCTTGGCTGTGCTCCTAACATCAGACGTGGGGTAGCTCCTCTCGGCCGTCCTGGCTCTGAGTGCCAGGCTGCGACAGCACAGGAGACTCAATGTAGATTTATTCAAACTGATTTCATCCTTTGTCTTGCCCCTATCTACTTCTTAGGATAAACCAAGATTTGGGCATCCAAGGGTGTTTGGCTGCTGAGTCTGGGAACCAAATGTACCACTGACCTGCCTCAAATGGGCAGAGTGGGAATTCCCTGGTCAATCCTATATTTGGAAGCTGGCTACAATCTGCCATGTAGTTATTTCTGGTGTCTAAAACTTGATTCACTTGTTAAAATTTCTCTTTTAAAAGATGAAAAAGAAGTTTAGAAGTGACAGAAGAGGCAACATTTGCTAAAAAGCAGCAGATCAGGAAAGCCTTAGGTCAACAATGCAAGTGGGATGTCCAGGTATGCTTTCCCAGAAGGACATTTAAGGGACTGTATGCATTTGAGAAACATGATTACAGAAAAAAGGATGAAATCGTGTAACTGAACATTACCTATTTCAGCACTTCTGCTTACAGAGATTTGCCAGTGGAATCATGAAATTGATCCTTTCTGTGTTACCTTTGCTGTCTGCATAAAGAGGAGCAAATAAACAACCTCATGACACTATGCTATTTTATGCATAGCTTAGCAAAGCACTTCTTTTCCTAAAACTATGATCTCCATTTTTAAAATACTAAAAAACATTCAGTTAAGATCATTTCTTCTGTTATGTTTCCTGGGGTCCCAAGGTTCAAGACTCATGTTATGTGTAATTTCTTGGCAGGCCTGGACTAGCAGCTGGCTTCTGTTTTGGCAAACCAGGTTCTCTCTACAGCATGGGCCTCAAAAACTATGGTCATGCTTGCCTTTTAGCTTGTAAGACCTTATGGTTTAATTGTAGATATTTAGGAGAAGATAAAATCTTAATTTAGACATTATGTAAATCAATCTAACAAATTATAGGATGATATGAAAAGATGATATGCTCCATAATAAATACCTACTGAGTGATTCAAAAACTATCATGGAACAATTACATAAATATTATTAATTAATTAAAAATGTGATTAACCTTTAATTTCAACACAAGTAACATTTCTACATTTTTAAAAGTAATGGTTAACATCAGATACACTTATGAATTTTTCATTATATAAAAAGAAAGAAAGAAGAATAACATAATTAACAAGAAAAATTAAGCAAAAGCCATATAAGAATAGATGAAGTTGAGATTGTGTTATTCTAATCTACACTTGGTGTTTCCAAAAACATTTTTTTTTCAGTGTGAGTCACTTCCATTAAGAAGAATGACTCCAAATCAAATACTATAGCAAGCCACACTCTTTCTAAAATAGGGTTTTATTCATGGAATTCTGGCATCTCTAGTTATAAATCCACTCTGTGCCAATCCAGATGACTGCTTTGCATCTCTCTTGAGAACAGTCCCAGATGCTGGGAGAAAGAAGAGAATGTCCTGTTGGGGACTTGTCCTAGTTCTCATGTCTGCAGACCCAACTGAGAGCACCTGGATTTTTACTAGTTTGAAAACTTGAGATACTTATAAACTAAAGGGCAGAGTGTCATGACATTCAAAGTGAGGGGCCTCATGGGGAAGCCACAGTGCTTCTTAGCTTGTCACAGGCATGTTTAAGTACCATAATGTCAGGCCAAATGCCATGACTGATTCAAGGCTGCCTTACAGAGATGCCTTTTCAGTTGGGAGAAAGCTAAAGAACTTGTGTCTTCTCAGTGAAATGTTCATATTTGTCTTATTTTTCTATTTAGCACATACAAGAAACAAATACTTCAATGGTAGTGGTGGACTCAAAATCAAAGTCCAACAAATGAAGGGACTATGAGCATGCTGAAAACACCTAGCGGTGTCATTACGGTGCTGGCTTCAGCTCCACAAGAAAATTCAAGGTCTGATGTGGAAATCTGACACTTTTTTTCTACACAGATGTTAAGGAAAAGAGGATCAGATTAAAGCTACATAAACTCTTTAAGACACAAGTTCTCTTCGAATCAAAGTTACTGAAACTGACTCAAAGGCAAAATAGTTTTCTGAACTTTTGTTGTTTAAATATGAACACATGCAAAACTGTAAGGAAGAACAGGTGGAAATTCAACATATATGACAGATAGTTGATTACCGTATATATTATATTTGGATCATAACAGATCAATGAAGAAAAGATGAACACTACCATAAAAATAGTCAATGGACACAAATGCAAGTTTACCCCCAAATTACCCATTCTGTGAGAACCAGTAATATTTTTTAAGCAAATTTTAAACTCACTAAAACAATAAGATTTTAAGCTCATTATCAAATATAAAATAAAATAAAAAATTGGTCATCACCCACCAATATGGTGGAGTACAAGGACTTGTACTCATCTCCTGTGAGAACTCCAAAATTACAACTCACTGTTGAATAACCATCAACAGGAGAATGCTGGACCCCACCAAAAAAAGATACTCCATTTTCAAGGGCAAAGGAGAAACCCTAGTAAGATGGCAGGAGGGGCAAAATCACATTTAGAATCAAATCGCATGCCCACCACAGATGCTCGGAGGGCTCAAACAAAATCTTGTGAGCATCAGGAGCCAGAGACCCCACAGAGACTGAGCCAAATCCGCCTTTGAGTGTTTGAGTGTCTCCTGTGGAGGTATGGGTCAGAAGTGGCCTGCTGCAGGGTCACGGCCCTGGGTGCAACAAAACTGGATCACACAGTGTGTGGCATAAGCCCTCTTGGAGGAGGTTGGCATTAACCCCATCATAGAGCTGTCAAGCAGAAGACCCACAAACTGCAGAACAATTATACCAAAGAAATTCTTGCACTGTTAAGAAAGTTCTAGGACTCACAAAAGATTTCTGACCTGAGAATCTGGCAAAGGGACTGAGAACTCCCAGGGATTTTGACTTTGGAGCCCAGTGGGATTTGATTGCAGAACTTACACAGAACTGAGGAAATAGACTCTTGGAGGGCACAAACAAAACCTTGTACACACCAGAATTTAGGAGAAAGGAGCAGTGACCCCATAAGAGATTGACCCAAATTTTCTTGTGAGTGTCCAGGAGTCTCAGGCAGAGGCATGGGTCAGCAGTGGCCTGCTGCAGGGTTGGGGGCACTGAGTGCAGCAGTGCATGCATGGGAACTTTTGAAGTAGGTTGCCATTATCTTCATTACCTGCACCATAGTTTAGTCTCAGGTCAAACGACAGGGAGAGAGAACAACACCTCCCATCAACAGAAAATTGGATTAAAGATTTACTGAGCATGGCACCCATCAGAACAAGATCCAGTTTCCCCCATAGTCAGTGTCTCCCATCTGGAAGCTTTCATAAGCCTCTTATCCTTATCTGTCACTGGGCAGACAGAATGAAAACCACAATCATAGAAAACTAATCAAACTTATCACATGGGCCACAGTCTTGTCTAACTTAATGAAACTATGAGCCATACCATGTGGGGCCACCCAAGATGGACAGGTCATGGTGGAGAGTTCTGATAAAACATGGTCCACGGGAGAAGAGAATGGGAAATGACATCAGTATTCTTGCCTTTACAGCCCCATGAAAAGTCAAAAGGATATGTCACTGAGGTGAATTCCCCAGGTAGGTACGTGCCTAATATGCTGCTGGGCAGATAACTCCAGAATGAATGAAGAGGCGGAGGCAAAGTGAAAACAATGCCCAGTTGTGGATGTGACTGGTGATGGAAGTAAGGATTGATGCTGTAAGAACAATAATGCTCAGGCACCTGGGATGTTAGGTCCATGAAACAAGGTAAATTGGAAGTGGTCAAACATGAAATGGCAAGAATGAACATCAACATTTTAGAAATCAATGCACTAATATGGACTGGAATGGACGAATTTAGTTCAGATGACCGTTATATCTACTATGGTGGGCAAGGATTCCTTAGAAGAAATGGAGTAGCCCTCATAGTCAACAAAAGACTCCAAAATGCAGTGCTTAAGTACAATCTCAAAAACGACAGAATAATCTCTGTTCATTTCCAGGACAAGCTGTTCAATATCAGAGTAATATAAGTCTATGTTCCATCCAGTAATTCTGAAGAAGCTGAAGTTCAATGGTTCTATAAAGACCTACAAGACCTTCTAGAATTAACACCCAAAAAAGATGTCCCTTTCATCATAGGGGACTGGAATGCAAAAGTAAGAAGTGAAGAGATATCTGGAGTAAAAGGCAAATTTGGCATTGGACTATAAAATGCAGCAGGGTAAAGGCGAACATAGTTTTGCTAAGAGAACTTACTAGTCATAGCAAACACCCTCTTCTAATGACACAAGAGAAGACTCTACACATGGACATCACCAGATCTCCAATACAGAAATGGAATTGGTTATATTCTTTACAGCCAAAGATGGACAAGCTCTATACAGTCAGCAAAAACAAGACAAAGAGCTGACTGGGGCTCAGATCATGAACTTATTGCTAAATTCAGACTTAAATTGAAGAAAGTAGGGAAAACCTCTAGACCATTCAGGTATGATGTAAACGAAAGTCCTAATGATTATACAGTGAAAGTGATGAATAGATTTAAGGGACTAGATCTAATAGAGTGCCTGATGAACTATGGACTGAGGTTTGTGACATTGTACAGGAAACAGGGATCAAGACCATCTGCATAGAAAAGAAATGCAAAAAAGCAAAATAGCTGTCTGGGAAGGCCTTACAAATAGCTGTGAAAAGAAAAGTGAAAAGCAAAGGAGAAAAGGAAAGATATAAGTATCTGAATGCAGAGTTCCAAAGAATAGCAAGGAGAGATAAGAAAGGCTTCCTCAGCGATCAATGCAAAGAAATAGAGGAAAACAACAGAATGGGAGAGACTAGAGACCTCTTCAAGAAAATTAGAGATGCCAAGAGAACATTTCATGCAAAGATGGTTTCGATAAAGGACAAAAATGGTATGGACCTAACAGAAGCAGAAGATATTAAGAAGAGGTGTCAAGAATACACAGAAGAACTGTACAAAAAAGAGCTTCATGACCCAGAGAAAAACAATTGTGTAATCACTCATCTAGAGCCAGACATCCTAGAATGTGAAGTCAAGTGGGTTTTAGAAAGCATCACTAAGACAAAGCTAGGGGAGGTGATGGAATTCCAGTTGAGCTATTTCAAATCTTGAAAGATGATGCTGTGAAAGTACTGCACTCAATATGCCCGCAAATTTGGAAAACTCAGCAGTGGCCACAGGACTGGAAAAGGTCAGTTTTTACTCCAATCCCAAAGAGAGGCAATGCCAAAGAATGTTCAAACTACTGCACAACTGCACTCATCTCACATGCTAGTAAAGTAATGCTCAAAATTCTCCAAGCCAGGCTTCAGCAATACAGAAACCATGAACTTCCTGATGTTCAAGCTGGTTTTAGAAAAGGCAGAAGAACCAGAGATCAAATTGCCAACATCTGCTGGATCATGGAAAAAACAAGAAAGTTCCAGAAAAAACTCTATTTCTGCTTTATTGAATATGACAAAGCCTTTGACTGTGTGGATCACAATAAACTGTGGAAAATTCTGAAAGAGATGGGAATACCAGACCACCTGACCTGCCTCTTGGGAAATTTGTATGCAGGTCAGGAAGCAACAGTTAGAACTGGACATGGAACAACAGACTGATTTCAAATAGGAAAAGGAGTATGTCAAGGCTGTAAATTGTCACCCTGCTTATTTAACTTATATGCAGAGTACATCAAGAGAAACTCTGGACTGGAAGGAACACAAGTTGGAATCAAGATTTCTGGGAGAAATATCAATAACCTCAGATTTGCAGATGACACAACTTTATGGCAGAAAATGAAGAGGAGCTCAAAAGCCTCTTGATGAAAGTGAAAGAGGAGAGTGAAAAAGTTGGCTTAAAGCTCAACATTCAGAAAAAAAAGATCATGGCATCTGGTCCCATCACTACATGGGAAATAGATGGGGAAATATTGTAAACAGTGTGAGACTTTATTTTTCTGGGCTCCAAAATCACTACAGATGGTGACTGCAGCCATGAAATTAAAAGATGCCTACTCCGTGGAAGAAAAGTTATGACCAACCTAGTTAGCATATTGAAAAAGAGAGACGTTACTTTGCCAACAAAGGTCCGTCTAGTCAACGCTATGGTTTTTCCTTTGGTCATGTATGGATGTGAGAGTTGGGCTGTGAAGAAGGCTGAGTGCTGAAGAATTGATGCTTTCGAACTGTGGTGTTGAAGAAGACTCTTGAGAGTCCCTTGGACTGCAAGGAGATCCAACCAGTCCATTCTGAAGGAGAACAGCCCTGAGATTTCTTTAGAAGGAATGATGCTAAAGCTGAAACTCCAGTACTTGGCCACCTCTTGCGAAGAGTTGACTCATTGGAACCAACTCTGATGCTGGGAGGGATTGGGGGCAGGAGGAGAAGGGGACGACAGAGGATGAGATGGCTGGATGGCATCACTGACTAGATGGATGTGAGCCTCAGTGAACTCTGGGAGTTGGTGATTTACAGGGAGGCCTGGCATGCTGTGATTCATGTGTCTGCAAAGAGTCGGACACGACTGAGCAACTGAACTGACTGAACTGAATGATTATAGAGTGGAAGTGACAAATATATTCAAGTGATTAGATCCGATAGACAAAGTGTCTGAACAATTTTGGACAGAGTTTCTTGTCATTGTACAGGAGGCAGTGATCAAGACCATCCCCTAGAAAATGAAATACAAAAAGGCAAAATGGTTGTCTGAGCAGGCTTTACAAACAGCTTGAGAAAATAAGAGAAGCTAAAGGCTAAGGAGAAAAGGAAAGATATACCCATTTGAATGCAGAGTTCTAAAGAACAACAACGAAAGATAAGAAAGCCTTCCTGGTGCACTGGGATGACCCAGAGGGATGGTATGGGGAATGGGGTGGGAGAGGGGTTCAGGATAGGGAACATGTGTACACCTGTGATGGATTCATATTGATGTATGGCAAAATCAATACAATATTGTAAAGTAATTAGCCTCCAATTAAAATAAATAAATTTAAATTAAAAAAAAAAAAAAAGAATGAAAGCCTTCCTCAGTGATCAGTGCAAATAAATAGAGGAAAACAACAGAATGGGAAAGATTAGCGATTTCTTCAAGAAATTTAGAGATACCAAGGGAAAATTTCATGCAATGATGGGCGCAATAAAGGACAGAAATGGTATGGACCTAATAGAAGCAGAAGATGTTAAGAAGTGGTGGCAAAAATACACAGAAAAACTGTACAAAACAGATCTTCGTGATCCACATAACAATGGTGGTGTCATCGCTCACCTAAAGCCAGACATCCTGGAATGTGAAATCAAGTGGGCCTTTGGAAGCATCACTGCAAGCAAAGCTAGTGGAGGTGAAGCACTTTCAGCGGAAAGAAGAATAGAAAGTAGGGCTTCCCTGGTGGCTCAGATCATACAGTGTCTGCCTGCAATGTGGGAGACCCTGGTTCAATCCCTGGATTTGGAAAATCCTCTGGAGAAGGGAATGGCAAACCACTTCAGTACTCTTGCCTGGAAAATTCCATGGATGGAGGAACCTAGTAGGCTACAGTCCAATTTCAGTTGAGCTTTTTCAAAACCTAAAAGGTGATGCTGTGAAAGTACTGCACTCAGTATGCCAGCAAATTTGGAAAACTCAGCAGTGGCTACAGGACTGGAAAAGGGCAGTTTTCATTCTAATTCCAGAGAAAGACAATGCCAAAGAATGTTCAAACTACCACACAATTGCTTATCTCACAGGCTAGCAAAGTAATGCTCAAAATTCTCCAAGCCAGGCTTCAACAGTACGTGAGCCATGAACTTCTAGGTGTTCAAGCTGGAATTAGAACAGGCAGAGGAACTAGAGATCAAATTACCAGCATTCATTGGATCATCAAAAAATAAGAGAGTTCCAGAAAAACATCTTCTGCTTTATTGATTATGTCAAAGCCTTTGACTGTGAGGATCACAACAAACTGTAGAAAAGTCTTAAAGAGATGGGAATACTAGACCACCTTACCTGCCTCTTGAAAAATGTGTATGCAGGTCAAAAAGCAACAGCTGAGACTGGACATGGAAGAGATTGATTCCAAATTGGGAAAAGAGTATGTCGAGGCTGTATATTTTCACCCTGCTTATTTAACCTATATGCAGTGTACATCATGCAGAATGCCAGGCTGGATGAAGTAAATCTGGAATCACGATTGTCATGAGAAATGTCAATAATCTCAGATATGCAGATGACACCACCCTTATGGCAGAAAGTGAAGAAGAACTGAAGAGCCTTTTGATGAAAGTGAAAGAGGAAAGTGAAAAAGTTGGCTGAAACTCAACATTCAAAAATTAAGATCTTGGCATCCCAACCCATCACTTCATGGCCAGTTGATGGGGAAACAATGGAAACCATCAAAGACTTTATTTTGAGGGGGTTCCAAAATCACTGTCGGTGGTGACTGCAGCCATGAAATTAAGAGACCCTTGCTCCTTGGAAGAAAATCGATGGCCAACCTAGACAGCACATTAGAAAGCTGAGACGTTGCCAACAAAGGTCCACCTAGTCAAAGCTATGGTTTTTCCAGTAGTCATGTATGGATATGAGAGTTGGACTATAAAGAAAGCTGAGTGCTGAAGAATTGATGCTTTTTAACTGTGGTGTTGGAGAAGACTCTTGAGAGGCCCTTGGACTGCAAGGACATCCAACCAGTCCATCCTAAAGGAAATCAATCCAGTTTATTGGAAGGACTGATGCTGAAGCTGAAACTCCAATACTTTGGCCACCTCATGCGAAAAGCTGACTCATTGGAAAAGACCCTGATGCTGCGAAAGATGAAGGAGGGAGGAGAAGGGGATGACAGAGGATGAGATGGTTGGATGGCATCACCACTCAATGGATATGTGTTTGAGCAAGCTCCAGGACTTGGCGTCAGACTGGGAAGCCTGGTGTGCAGCAGGGGTTGCAAAGAGTCGGACATGACTGAGTGACTTAACCAAACTGAACTAGAAATCAATAATATCTCAGCTTATTAAAAAAGAAAAGCTAATCTATAATTCATGTGAAGAATGGCACATGGTAGGATACTCATTTCAGTGTAATTTGCTATAGTGTTTGCAGAGGTTTTTTGACAAATCTACTTAAAATTCTGACTTACTAATATATTTGATGGGGCAACTCCACTGCAAGGCTTTTTTGCAACTGTCACAAAGATTATCTTTAAGCAGATTCATGGAAATGTTCCTTATTTTTAATGGCAACAAATTATGCAAAAGCTAAATAACCAGTAATCAGTTATTGCAACTTACTTAAATCTTGCCATCACAGAAGTTGCCGTTACAAAATACTCTGTAATTCTTATCATGTGATGATTTAAGGTAATTTTACTTGATTTAAAATAATGATATGCTACATTGAGAACAAAATGATTTTTAATAATGTATAAATCCCATTTACTAAGTTTTTCCTTCATATGTTTCAGGGCTGTTTTGGGCACATATAATTTTATGATTATACAGCCCGATTGGTGATTTTATAACCTGTCAAAAATACATCCGTATAATTTAGTTAAGGGAAGTAAAAAACTTTTCAGTATCTGTGGTTTATTTGATCTTTCTAAACCAGATCATCTGAGGAAAAGAAGGATGTGATGGGAGCTACTGATATGTAACATATCAAATTTGATCCTCTTATACAACATCTCAGAGTAAAAGCTGGATGATGTTGCCTTAAATGTTCAAACTTGGTGTGAGTTAAAGCCCAACCATTATAAAAGCTCATAGTCCTAACAAGGTCATTAAAGTACAGAAGCATAATTAAAAACACACCGTGTTTTGAAGAAATGATTTGAAGACAGAAACCTGCATACATTTTCAGGGTATTTATATATGTGTTTCAGGAAGCTTCCTTAAGTAACTTCCACATTCCACAAGAGGCATGAAATGTTACTGATTAACATAGGACAAGCACTAGAGCAGAGTTCATAAAGCCATGGGATGTGGATCTTAGAGAGCCATCTCTGAGGGCTCTGTCATTTGTAAAGAGTGTACCCTAACGAGATTGCTTCTATCATAAAACTTTGCTGGTGAGGACTACATCACTACTCAACCCCTCCTGTGCCTTGAAATGCTTCTAGCTCAATGTACCTGTTGGTCTAGCTTTCAAAAAAAAAAAAAAAAAAAAGATGTAAGACTGTGATGTAGCTGCTGAATGGAAATTTGAAGCGTCAACTGTGAACCCTATGTACTTAGTCCTACCTATGCTATTCTCAGCCCACAGAATGGCTTATAATAAAGACTTATCCAAATACTAAACTTCAGTGTTAGAGTGTTTTGTGTCTTCATGATGAAATTCTTCAGTTGTTCTACAATCAAGGAAGTAATTTTAACAAAATAATTCTAAATTTGGTGGAAAAAACTTTTTGGGGAGTAAATTTTCCGCATGAGCCTACTTTATTTATCAGCTCTCTAAAATCTTCACTGATCACTTATATTATCTTTGTTTCTTTTAGTTCTCATCATTTTTTTTTTTCTCTCTCTCTCAACTGCAATTCATTCTGATTCTATTCTGTGTGGTCTCATTGGTATTTTTACTTTGCTTCTTACCACTACCATGTATTACAACCACCAAAACCTCTTTGAAGGCAAGGACTCTATCTAAGGGTAGTCTGTTTGCCCTGCTCTGGCAGCAGAAACATTTATATAATAGTCAGTGATGTTTGTTGATGTTGGGTGACAAATACTTAGGCTTTAAAGGTTGCCACTTCCTTGGTGGCTCAGATGGTAAAAAATTTGTGAACCTGTCCAAATACAGGAGACCCAGGTTCAACCTCTGGGTTGGGAAGATCCCCTGGAGAAGGGAATGGCAACTCCTTCCAGTATTGTTGCCTGGAGAATTCCATGGACAGAGGAGCCTAGTGGGCTACAGTCCATGGGGTCACAAACAATCAGACATGACTGAGCGACTAACACAAAGGTGTATTTTCCTGACTTCAAATAAGTGCGAATAAGTTACAATTTCATTAGCTCTATAAACTATACCTCAGAAACTGTAGTACTTTAAATTATAGAGTGAATCCCTGGAAAAGTTTACAATTACAATGGGAAATTTTATGCAATTTCATTTTCAGGGGCCAGAGAATAATTATATTTCATTGGAGACTCTGGATTTTATATTGCTGCTCCTGGTATTGTAGAAAAGAATCTAGCTACTACTAGAATTATCAACACAGAGAAGGCAATGGCACCCCACTCCAGTACTCTTGCCTGGAAAGTTCCATGGACAGAGAAGCCTGGTGGGCTGCAGTCCATGGGGTCGTGAAGAGGCAGACAGGACTCAGCGACTTCCCTTTCACTTTTCACTTTCATGCATTGGAGAAGGAAATGGAAATCCACTCCAGTGTTCTTACCTGGAGAATCCCAACGACGGTGGAGCCTGGTGGGCTGCCGTCAATGGGGTCGCACAGAGTCGGACATGACTGAAACGACTTAGCAGCAGCAGCAGCAGCAGAATTATCAATAAGAATCTTATCAAGAAAATGATATAGGTTTTTCTTCAACAAGTGAGATTCCAGATACCTTAAGTGAAATAGTTCATGTTCATATACAAATTTCATCATAGTATAAGCCTGAGATAACATTTGTATACTGAGCATACAGAGTCTAATTTCAATATTATTATTAAAATTATTTTAATTTAACATTTTTCTAATAGGAAACTAGTAAAAACAATTTCAACATTTAGAGTGTGTTTAGTTAATCACACAATATACTACTCTATGCTATGCTATGCTAAGTCACTTCAGTCGTATCCGACTCTGTGTGACCCCATAGATGGCAGCCACCAGGCTCCCCCATCCCTGGGATTCTCCAGGCAAGAACACTGGATTGGGTTGCCATTTCCTTCTCCAATGCATGAAAGTGAAAAGTGAAAGCGAAGTCGCTGAGTCCTGTCCGACTCTTAGCGACCCCATGGACCGCAGCCTACCAGGCTCCTCCATCCATGGAATTTTCCAGGCAAGACTACTGGAGTTGGATGCCATTGGCTTCTCCGTACTACTCTATAGGCATTAATTATATTTTAAATGATTAATGAAGTAGTTAATGAAGTAATAATTAATTAGATAATAAATATATTCTTACAGACTTCAAAACAGACTACCTCTCTAGCTTTATGAGTGATTGTGTGTGAATGCATGTATAGAAGCAGAATGCTCTAAAATATTTGCAATGATGATTTTCAGTGTAGGAATTATCAGAATTACATTTCTTCTTTATATTTTTCTATATTTAAATTTTTTGACCAAAAAAATGCTGTCTTAGAACATTTAAAGTAGTTGTATGTATAAATATTTAATTTACTATACCACTCACAGCTAGCAAAAGCCACTAGAAGTTCTCATCTATAACAAATAGCTTATGGTTTTCTAAAAATGATTGAATTGCATACCTAAAGGGGGGCACCCTCAGCTAGTAACTCTTGGTATGATAAATACTGCAGGAGTTGTGTGCTGCTGTGAATAGAATCAGCTTCAGCCCCCAAAACAAATAAATCAACAACCAAGCAACACACTTCTCTGTTTTGGCATATGAATATTTATACCTGCAACTATTTAAATATGATGTGTTATGAAAATACGGTTTTTACAAATTACATAAATTATATCTACAATGATTTTCCCTAAAAACAGATGGTTTAGAGAAGTACTGTCAGAATTATGTGACTCTAACTTCAGTTACACAATAAAACTTTTAATTATCAATCTGTTAATACATAATTGAGTAAACAGGGACTCATTTAAATACCATTTTAAAATTTGGAAACAAAGTAGCCTGTAGGAAAAAAAAAAAATCTTTCAGTATAGAATTATTTTTCCAGATCATATTTTAGTTTGTAGCCCAGTATATACATAAGCATAGAAATACTTCATGTTGGATTATAAAGATTGCTTTTATTAGATTTATTTTCAATTCAGTAGTATAATTTATTATGACATTCAAAAACAAAAGATAATATATAAATATATATAGTATTTAAATACTAAATACTATAGTATTTAGTATTTAAATAATAAGATAGTATATAAATAATAAATTGGGTGAGACAATTGCAATATCTTCAAGAGTGGAAGTTCTGCTCATACTTTGTAATTTCAAATCTTACCTCTGCCACTTGTATGCCAAGTATGCTTTTTAAAAATAAGATTAAAAACAATTGTTATTTAATATAATTTCTCATTGATTGAATGCACATATATATATAAAGCTCTTATTAGAGTGCTTTGCTTATTAAAAAAGATAAAAATAGATAAAAAGATAGATAAATAGATAAAAAATATAAAAAAGATAAAATATTTTAAAAAAAAGATAAAAGAAAGATTTTAGCTCTTAAAAATATTCACCAAAAGGACAAATTTGAATGTCATCTAAGGAACAGGTCTTGTTTGAGAATCCAAGAAGTCTTGGTGCAGTTACTAAAACTTCTGATTTCATCAATGTTTGACCATTATTACTCTTAAGAATCTCCAATAAGGTCACCGACTGTAGGCCAGGTCTTTGAGGATAGGATGTTTCTTCATGCCATTATTCCTTATATATATAAAGAGACAGCGAGGGAGAGAGGAGAAGGAAATGGCAACCACTCCAGTACTCTTGCCTGGAAAATCCCATGGAAGAGGAGCCTGGTAGGCTGCAGTCCATGGGGTCACTAAGAGTCAGACGTGAGTGAGAGACTTCACTTTCACTTTTCACTTTTCACTTTCTTGCATTGGAGAGGAAATGGTAGTCCACTCCAATGCTCTTGCCTGGAGAATCCCAGGGACGGCAGAGCCTGGTGGGCTGTTGTCTATGGTGTCGCACAGGGTCGGACACGACTGAAGCAACTTAGCAGCAGCAGCAGCATATATATTGAGCCCATGCTGCTGCTGCTAAGGCGCTTCAGTCGTGTCCGACTCTGTGCGACCCCATAGACGGAAGCTCACCAGGCTCCCCTGTCCCTGGGATTCTCCAGGCAAGAACACTGGAGTGGGTTGCCATTTCCTTCTCCAATGCATGAAAGTGAAAAGTCAAAGTGAAGTCGCTCAGTCGTGTCCGACTCTTAGCGACCCCACAGACTGGAGCCTACCAGGCTCCTCCGTCCATGGGATTTTCCAGGCAAAAGTACTGGGGTGGGGGTGCCATTAATTGAATCTCAACAAAATTAAGAACTTTTGTGCCTCAAAGGACACTACATAAAGCCCATACTGTATGCTAAATATTCTGTCAGGTTACAACCATTAAAATATCTAATAAACATCTCTACCTCCTGCTGCTAAGGAGCTCTCAAGCCATTGCAAAATTAACATGCAAATTCTCAATTGCAGACAGAGCATGAGATTATTTGGCTGTCAGATATTCGTAATCTGAAGACTCTGCAGTTCAAACTCTTAATTCTTTTGCAAGTTTGTATTCAATTTGTATTTTATATTCAATTGTTTAGGTGGATTTCAGAGACTCAATGTACTTATTTCAGTTGAAGTATTTCAAATTCTAAAGATAATGCTGGTAAGTGTTGCACTCAATATGCCAGTACATTTGGAAAACTCAGCAGTGGCCACAGGACTGAAAAAGGTCAGTTTTCATTCCAATCCAAAAGAAGAACAATGACAAAGAATGTTCAAACTACCACATAATTGCATTCATTTCACATGCTAGAAAGGTAATGCTCAAAATACTTCAAGTTAGGCTCCAACAATACATGAACTGAGAACATGCAAATGTATAAACTGAATTTAGAAAAGATAGAGGAACCAGAGATCAAATTGCCAACATTTATTAGATCATAGAAAAAGCAAGGGAATTCTAGAAAAGCATCTATTTCTGCTTCATTGACTATGCCAAAGCCTTTGACTGTGTGGATAACAGCAAATTGTGCAAAATACTTCAAGGGATGGGAATACCAGACCACCTAACCTGCCTCTTGAGAAACCTGTAATTATGTCATGAAGAAACAGAATCAGCTGTAGAATAACAGATTGGTTCAAAATTGGAAAAGGAGTATGTTAAGGCAGTATATTGTCACCCTGCTTATTTAATTTATATGCAGAGTACATCATGCTAAATGCTGGTTTGGATGTTGCTTTAGCTGGAATAAAGACTTGGGAGAAATATCAATAACCTTATATATGCAGATGGCACCATTCTAACGGAAGAAAGCAAAGAGGAACTAAAGAGCCTCGATGAAGGTGAAAGAGGAGAGGGAAAACGTTGGCTTAAAACTCAACATTCAAAATCTGAAATCATGGTATCTGGTCCCATCACTTCATAGCAAATAGATGAGAAAAATAGAAACAGGGAGAGAGACTTTATTTTCTTGAGCTCCAAAATTAATGCAGATGGTCACTGCAGCCACGAAATGAAAAGACACTTGCTCCTTGGAAGAAAAGCTATCGCAGACCTAGAGACACCACTTTACTAATAAAGGTCCATCTAGTCAAAACTATATATTTTTTTTTCCAGTAGTCATGTACAGGTATGACAGTTGGATCATAAAGAAGGCTGAGTGCCAAAAAATTGATGCCTTTGAACCATGGTGCTGGAGAATACTTTTGAGAGTCCCTTGGACTGCAAGGAGATCAAAACAGTCAATCCTAAAGGAAATCAGCCCTGGATATTCATTAGAAGGACTGATGCTGGAGCTGAAGCTCCTATACTTTGGTCACCAACCAAATATGAAAAGCCAACTTATTGGAAAAGACTCTCATGCTGGGAAAGATTGAAGGCATGAGAAGGGGAAGATGGAGGATGAGATGGTTGAATGGAATCACTGTTTCAAAGGACATGAGTTTGAGCAAATTCTGAGAAATAGTGAAGGACAGGGAAGCCCAGCCTGCTGCAGTACATGAGGTCACAAATAGTCAGACACAACTGAGCTACTGAACAGCAACATGATCTTTATTAGATCCTTAGCAATGTCTGTGGCTTCACAATAATATAATAACTTCTGTGCCAGATTTAAGTAGAAGATGCAGTTATGGCATCAGTGAGAAAAAAGGGGATGGAATCTCTTCTAATTGAACACTAGTGTCTTTCTAGTTAAGACAACCACAGAACTTAGCATCAAAAAGGAAATAAGATTTCACTTGAGAGACTATAGAAGATAAGTTCTGTTCCCAGATGTGTAGATACATCTGTAGCTATAGATGTTAGTATGATAGTATGTTAGTATGGTAGAAGTTAGTATGATAACCTAGGGTAAGTGTAAGAAAATAAGAATGGCTGGAATGAAGAGTGAGTCCAGGAGAGCAGAGACATGGGGTTAGTGAATGAAGTAAATGTGACATCGCAGAGTGCCTTCATGTCAAAAATAAGCTGAAGTCATCCTAAGAGAAATGGTACAATTTCCTCAGGGACATAGCCTAGTTTGTCTTTCTTTTAGAAATATTAATTCAATTCTGAAAAGAATGCTGAAAATGGTTTGCAGTAAGATAGCATTCCAAATAAGCTTTATTTATGGAAGTCCTTTTGAGATAGAAGGGAAGCCTGAACCAACATGGTAGCATTGACATATGAAAGAGGCTCATGAATGTGGAAAGTTTATTGACATTTTCACCTAAAGAATAAGAGGAAAAGAAATTATGTATCCAGGATACCACCCAAAGTTCAGACTTTGTGACTAAGAGGATGATGAGGCCATTTACTAAAAGAGAAATCCATTCTGGTTGCAGTGGACTCAGGTCAGGGTTTGCAGCTTGAGGATAAGAGAATGTGCTCTGAGACAGAGTTCGGATTATGAGCCATTTGACTTTTAATCCTGCGTGATCTTAGCCTTTCTGAGTCCAATTTCATAATAGAAAAAGAGGTAAGTGGATTCAGAAATGAAGGGAAAAATATAATGTGTTAAGAGAATTTTTCTCAACATGGAAATTCTGAAGGAAATAGTAACCAGTGAGTACAGAGCTTCTTCCTGCATCATCCCACAGCACTGAGTTGGGAGACATTTTTCCCTGGTCTCTCACTTTATACACTCACACACTGTTTTTATTTTGGACTATTTTAAATAATATTAATAGAGCTGATAGAGATAGCATCTTCTTTGGAAAAATTAGGTCAGTTAGGCTCATCAAGAACCTGAGTTCCCAAGCTCATGGTTCCTTTCATATGATACTGCTGCTGCTGCTGCTAAGTCGCGTCAGTCCTGTCCAACTCTGTGCGACCCCATAGATGGAAGCCCACAAGGCTCCTCTGTCCCTGGGATTCTCCAGGCAAGAACACTGGAGTGGGTTGCCATTTCCTTCTACAATGCATGAAAGTGAAAAGTGAAAGTGAAGTCACTCAGTCGTGTCCGACAATTAGCAACCCCATGGACTACAGCCTACCAGGCTCCTCCGTCCATGGGATTTCCCAGGCAGAGTACTGGAGTGGGGTGCCATTGCCTTCTCCTTCATATGATACAGTATACATCAGTTCAGATGTCACCTGACCCTTCTGCTATCACCCTATGGGAACTGGAAGTCAGATTGCTGCTTATGCAATGCTGACATCTTATTTTGTCATAAAAATGTCCTGGGTCTAAAACCAAGGAGTCTCCTGTCTTCTGCCATAATCCATAAAACTGAGGCATGCTAAATTTTTAGTTTGCAAATTGAATAAAATCTCAGGTTTCTTACAATTCTTCATGCACTATTTTTTTTGCTTGTTTGTTTTTTTTTTTTTTATTGATCAAGAGTTTACTACAGAAACTAAGCAACAATCCACACTCAGATTTCTCCTTTCCAGGATTCCAATCTTCATAAAATATTCACCATTAAAGGACTGTGTTTTCATATCAGACCCTTTATCTAATCCTGATTCGCTGTTGGATTTCAAGATTGCTGAATGAGATTTAGTTTAAAAAGAAAATATAAACCTCTGCCATAAATAAAAAAAAATAACTTTAATAAATTAGAAACATTTTGATTTGAATAATTTAATAAAACATAATGTTCTCATTTGAAGCCATATTCTCAGTAACATTGAAATTTCATCATGCAGAAAATGTTTCCATCCTATGAAATCAAAGGGCAATTTTGTTTGAAATGAAAAACCGCAAAGAAAACAAAAAATGGAAGATATGTTAGGATAATGCATCTTTGCAATACTAGTTTACATACAAGTAGGAAAATAGCCAGCCCAGAATTTAAATAAATCATTTTCAACAATATGCTCTTTGAAATTACCTATTTTCTATGATCATTCATTACTTGAAATGATCAATGACACTTTCAGACTCTTGTAACAAACAGCAGAATCATTGTAGTTTAGCACCTTAGAGGTTTCCATCATCTTGGGAAAACAAAATTGTAAAGAACAGATAATTAAGACCATAGAGTTTAATAGAGTGAGCTAGTGACTGCATAGAAATCAGACTTTAGTTATTATTAGTGTTTTATGTCAGAAAACTCCTAGGTCTCTTTCTCAGATCCTTTACTTATATTTTTATGTATTTTAAGTATATTTTAAAATAAATGTTAAATATATTTTACACAGAACTCTTACTGTCATCTAAATTTTAAAACTGTCATCTTGCTTTACCGAAACCTATCTGCATCCTAAATTCTTATATTTGATAAGTAGGAAACATATTATCAGGCTCAAAGACCCTTATCATTTTTTTCCTCGTTTAGTCTTCTAACCTGAAAAATAATTCTAGAAAAAGAGAAAACATTTTAGAATTTGATGAGTCCAATATTTTTGTTTTGTACACAGTGTGACCCAGACATGTAAAAGGTGGTTGTTTTTAAAAGTAAATAGTTCAGAAGAATCTGTTATTGTCTGAGCCTAGACTCTAGTCTTCTTACTAGTCAGCAGGCTGTCCTGTGGGGACTGCTTACTGAGAGTGCTTGGATGGCTCTGTCTTTGTCTCAGTTTTCTGATCTCACATATTGCTTACAAGCCTCATGTTGACCATATTAAAGGTTTAATTCTTGAAAATGCAAAACAGTACAAAGATGAGTTATGTGGATTGTATTGATCATATCTTGAATAACTTACTGGGAACAATGAGAAGATTGAGTCCCTCATTCAGAAAAAGGGTCATGAAAGAAAACTTTTTTTTTTTTTACTTTTCTTTCTTTTTTATTTTTTTAAATTATGAAAGTATGTGATATCTGTGATTTGAAAAATATAGAACAAAGTTACATATTATTTCCTTTATGAATAAGTGAAACTGAAACAATTAGTTGCTCACTTGTGTCTGCTCTTTGTGACCCCATCACAATAGACTTCCAGACTTCTCTGTTCATGGAATTCTCCAGTCAAGAATACAGGTGTTGGTTGTCATTCTGTTCTCCAGAGGATTTTCACAACCCAGGGATTGAACCAGTGTTTCTTACCTTTATCATCTGAGCCACCATGGAAGCCCAATTTCAATATATATATATTACAATTATTTGCTGTTAAGTCACTAAGTAGTGTCTGACTCTGTGTGATCCCATGGACTGCAAGATGTCTGTCATTCTTGTCCTTCACCAACTCCTGGAGTTTGCTCAAACTCATGCCCATTAAGTTGATGATGCCATCCAACCATTTTGTCCTCTGTGGCCTCCTTCTCCTCATGCCTACAGTGTTTCCCAGCATCAGGGTCTTTTCCAAGGAGTCTGCTCTTTGCATCAGGTAGTCAAAGTATTGGAGCTTCAGTTTCAGCATCAGCCCTTCCAGTGAATATTCAGGGTTGATTTCCTTTGGATTGATTGATCTGATATCTTTGCAGTCCAAGGGACTCTAAAGAGTCTTCTCCAGCACCAGAGTTGGAAAGTATCAATTCTGTACTCAGACGTCTTTGTGGTCCAACTTTCACCATCATACATGGCTACTTGAAAAACCATAGCTGACTGTACAGATCATTGTCAGCAAAGTGATGCCTCTGCTTTTTAATATGCTGTCTAGGGCTTTTTTTTGTTGTTGTTGTTTTGTTTTTGTTTTGCCAACGAGTAAGCTTCTTTTAATTTCATGGCTGCAGTCACCATCCTCAGTGATTTCGGAGCTCAAGAAAATAAGATCTTATTAATTTCATGGCTGCAGTCACCATCCTCAGTGATTTTGGAGCCCAAGAAAATAAAATCTATCAGTTTCCACTTTTACCCCATCTATTTGCCATCAAATAATAGGACTGGATGCCATGATGTTAGATTTATATGTTGAGTTTAAGTTAGTCTTTACTCTCCACTTTCACCTTCATCAAGAGGCTCCTTGCTTTCTGCCATTAGGGTGGTATCATCTGCATATCTGAGTTTACTGATATTTATTGTCAATCTTGATTCCAGCCTGTGATTTATCCATCCTAACATTTTGCATGATGTACTCTGCATATAAGTTAAATAAGCAAGGTGACAATATACAGCTTTGGTGTACTCCTTTCCCAAGTTTGAACCAGTATTTTGTTCCATGTCCAGTTCTAACTGCTGCTTCTTGACCTGCATACTGGAGTCTCAGAAGGCAG
Source organism: Tragelaphus eurycerus (assembly GCA_935064755.1). Lineage (NCBI taxonomy): Eukaryota > Metazoa > Chordata > Mammalia > Artiodactyla > Bovidae > Tragelaphus > Tragelaphus eurycerus. Next base: position 485,646 of record CAKXYN010000216.1, on the reverse strand, counting down.
GTACGGTGGTCTGGTATTCTAAATAGGAATTTCAAGAATTTTCCAGTTTGTTGTGATCCACACAAAGGACTTAGCATCATCAATGATGCAATAGACTTTTTTTTTTTTTTTTGGCAATTAGTTTGCTTTTTCTATCATCCAATGAATATTTGCAAATTGATCTCTTGTTCCTGTGCCTGTTCTAAACCCAGAAGCCCTTGTACAATTGGAAGTTCTTAGTTCACGTACTGTTGGAACCTAGCTTGAAGGATTTTGAGCATTACCTTGCTAGCAGGTGATATGAGTGCCTTTGTGTGGTGGTTTGAACTTTCTTTGGCATAGCCTTTCTTTGGGATTGGAATGAAAATTGACCTTTACCAATCCTATGACCACTGCTGAGTTTTCCAAATTTGTTGACATATTGAGTGTAGCTTTTAACTTCATCATCTGTTGGGATTTGAAATAGCTCAGGCGGAATTCCATCACCTCCACCAGTTTTGTTCATAGTGATCCTTCCTTAGTCCCACTTGACTTCACACTCTGGAATGTCTGGCTCTAGGTGAGTGACCACACTATCATGGTAATCCAGGTAATTAAGACCTCTTTTGTATAGTTCTTCTATGTATTTTTGCCATCTCTTCTGAATCTTTTCTTCTTCTCTTAGGTCCTTAGAGTTTCTTTACTTTATTGTGCCCATCTTTGCATGAAATGTTCCCTTGGTATATCTAATTTTCTCAACGAGATCTTTAGTCTTTTGCTTCTATGATTTTTTTTTTTTCTATTTCTTTGCATTGTTCCCTTAAGAAGGCTTTCTTATCTTTCCTTGCTATTCTTTGGAACTGTGAATTCATATGGGAATATCTTTCTCTTTCTCCTTTGCCTTTCACGTATCTTCTTTTCTCAGCTATATGTAAGGCCTCCTCAGACAAGCATTTTGCTTTGTTGCATTTCTTTTTTTTTTTTTGGCATGGTTTTAGTCATGGCCTCCTGTACTATGTTATGAACCTCCATCCACAGTTCTTCAGGCACTCTATCAGATCTGATTACTTCTTAAGTAGATAAATTAAGGTTTTTATTTGGACTTTCAAACTATGAAACTCTCAAAAATTAATAGAATTAAAAGACAGAAAAGTAAAAAAAAATTTAGTAGACCCACCCAAAAAACACTTTGAACCAATTCAACATAATTAAGATTTATAGAATTTTCACACAATAGCAGGATGCAAATTATATTCAAGTTCCCATAGACTATAAGCCAGGAGACAGTTGAACATATCCAAAGACATAAAAGAAGGTATAAAAGTCTCATGGTCTAAAGATATTGAAATCACACAGAATCTGTTCTCTTATCACTGTGGAATTATGTCAGAAATCAATATCAAAAGATATTTGGAAAATTTGAAAATGGCCCAAGTATTTTCAAGTGTCATGCATCAAGACACACCTTTGACTTAGCCAAACACACAGAGGGTGATTGAAAGCATTTAAATGAGAAATTGACAGCAAAGTGAGAAATTAATAGCGAAGATACTTTTAAAATCTCATGTATGTCGTAATTAAATATCCACTTTTAAATGATGGGTGTATCTAAGAAAACGTAGCAAGGTAGACTGGAAAATATTTGTAACAGAGTAAAACTGAAAAGACAATGTATCAGAATTTGTTGCATGCAGCTGAAGCTGCTCAGTATTACTAAATACAATACCGAATGTTAAATAGGTTTGAAAACAAATAATAGACACTAGACTGAGCAACTTCACTTTCACTTTTCACTTTCCTGCATTGGAGAAGGAAATGACAAACCACTCCAGTGTTCTTGCCTGGAGAATCCCAGGGACGGGGGAGCCTGGTAGGCTGCCGTCTATGGGGTCGCACAGAGTCGGACACGACTGAAGTGACTTAGCCTCAGTAGCAGCAGCAGCATTAAATTTGGTGAAATTTGAACAAAATTTGTACTTTAGTTAATAGTACGGAATCATATGTTAATTTCATTTTTTACAGCATAATAATTTATTTATATTCTTATATTAGAAGATTGAAGCCTCATTCAAAATTTTTTTCTAGAAATAATAAGATTTCTAGACTTTTAGCAGTAATACTAAATGTCAGAATAAATGGAATTATTTCAAAGTTTTGAGTGATAAACTAGATAAACTAGAAATCTAGCATTGATTCCATGCTTAGTCAAATGAATGGAACAAAAATGTTATCAATTTGTTAGTTAAGCAAAATTTAATAAATTTTATAATATATATTATGCATACTGTACACAAGCACACACATATATGAATACATATAAATACACACACACATATAAGCTTTTCTACTACACTTGATTAAGGCTTAAGAAAGGAAAAACAACAACAAAAAAGAAAAATGGAGAAACTGGAAATAGTAAATGAAATGAAATTGAAGCACTCTAATATGAAATAGGAAAAGTGAAAACAGCTAGATAAATTAAAAGATCATTATATAGATCAGTTGTTTTTAAACATGGCTGCCATTAAAACACATCTGAAGCTTTGGAGAAAAAAATAATACCTGGGTATTTGTATTTTTCAAAAATTTCCAAGATAATTCTAATGCACATCTGGATTTTAAAAAGTAGTTACAGGTCTTTCCATTAAATTGAAATTTTTGAAATATAGAATTCTATGCTTTTCATTGACCAATCAGGATACGATGATACTAAAATGAGACATAATCACAATATTAAAAGATATTTATCAGTTTTTACAATCAATTGCCAGATGAAAAATAAAAGACAATTATAACTGCAAGCCATAAATATAACACGGTTAACCTAACAATATAAAATAATAACATAAAATTTGGGGGAGGGGTTAAGTAGAGTGATGTGGTAAGTGGAAGTGTATGCATGCACATGCTTTCATCCACCAGTCAGTCTATGTTTTTAGGTTGCTGTATTTAATCCATCTACATTTAAGGTAATTATTGATTTGTATGATCCTATTACATTTTCTTAATTGTGTTGGGTTTAATTTTTGTAAATCTCTTCCTTGTCTCTGTTTCCTTCTTTGAGTAGTTCCTTTAGCATTTGTCATAAAACTGCTTCGGTGGTGCTGGATTCTCTTAACTTTTGCTTATCTGTGAAGTTTGTGATTTCTCCATCAGATCTGAATGAGCGTTTTGCAAGGTAGAGTACTCTATATTTTAGCTTCTTCCATTTTATCACTTTGAGTACAAATATATCATGCCATTCTCTTTAGACTTGTAGAACTTGTGTTGAAAAATCAGCTGATAACCTTTGGGAGTTCCTTTGCATGTGATTTGTCATTTTTCTCTTATTGTTTTAAATATTTTATCTCTATCTTTGATTTTTGTCAGCTTGGTTACTGTGTTTATGTTGGTGTGCTCCCTCTTGGGTTTTTTCTGGGACTCTCTGTGCTTCCTGGACTTGGTTGATTGTTTCTTTCCCCATGTTAGGGAAGCTTTCAGCTATTACTCTTCAAGTATTTTGCAGGTCCTTTCTTGAATTACTTGGTTAATGTGTGCCCTATTAGTGTCTTAGTCTTAAATATACCACTGTTTTTCCTCTAATTCCTAAGTGTCTTTTGGGGGAAATACTTTGAGGCTATAAATTCCTTCTTACTCAATGTTCACTCACTGATTTTTGTATTGATTGCTGACTTTTAATGAGTCAGCAATGAGTCAATTATATCTATATTTATATTATTATTAATAATATATATATATCAAAAATAATGTGAAATTAAAAAAAAAAAAACACATTAGGATTGTATTGATGCAGGCATAAGGAAAAAGACCTAGGAAACAGAATAGAAGATCCAGAAACAGACCCATGCCTGTATCAGATCAGATCAGATCAGTCACTCAGTCGTGTCCAACTCTGCGACCCCATGAATCCCAGCACACCAGGCTTCCCTGTACATCACCAACTCCCAGAGGTCACTTAGACTCACATCCATCGAGTCAATGATGCCATCCAGCCATCTCATCCTCTGTCGTCCCCTTCTCCTATTGCCCCCAATTCCTCCCAGCATCAGAGTCTTTTCCAATGAGTCAACTCTTCGCATGAGGTGGCCAAAGTACTGGAGTTTCAGCTTTAGCATCATTCCTTCCAAAGAAATCCCAGGGCTGATCTTCAGAATGGACTGGTTGGATCTCCATGCAGTCCAAGGGACTCTCAAGAGTCTTCTCCAACACCACAGTTCAAAAGTATCAGTTCTTCAGTGCTCAGCCTTCTTCACAGTCCAGCTCTCACATCCATACATGACCACAGGAAAGACCATAGCCTTGACTAGGCGAACCTTTGTTGGCAAAGTAATGTCTCTGCTTTTGAATATGATATCTAGGTTGGTCATAACTTTCCCTTCAAGGAGTAAGCATCTTTTAATTTCATGGCTGCAGTCACCATCTGCAGTGATTTTGGAGCCCAGAAAAATAAAGTCTGAAACTCTTTCCACTGTTTCCCCATCTATTTCCCATGAAGTGATGGGACCGGATGCCATGATCTTTGTTTTCTGAATGTTGAGTTTTAACCCAACCTTTTCACTCTCCACTTTCACTTTCATCAAGAGGCTTTTTAGTTCCTCTTCACTTTCTGCCCTAAGGGTGGTGTCAACTGCATATCTGAGGTTATTGATATTTCTCCATGTCTATATAGTCACCTAATATATGATAGGTAGATACTACATGTTCTTTGATTAAATAATCCTGGATCAACTGGATATCAACTCACAATAAAACTGATATATCTTTCAGACTATATTCAAATATCAATTCCTCAGATATAGATAAAAATGGGAAAATAAAGCAACAAGGCATTAATTAATAAGGAAACATAGGAAATTGTTTTCCTTGTACTGAGTTATGAAAATGTTTATTTTAACAAGAACTTAGAAACATAAGGAGGGGGGGGAATAGGTCAATCAGACTCCATGAATTAAGGCCTTCTGTTAACTGTCATCACAATAAGGCTTAGACTTGTAAAGTATTGCAATGTAAGTTCAAATTTAAAGTGGTGATCTCTCAGTTGTGTCTGACTCTGGAAACCCATGGATTGTAGCTCACCAGGTTCTTCTGTCCATGGGATTCTCCAGGCAAAAATGCTTAAGTGGGTTGCCATTCCCTTCTCCAGGGGATCTTCCTGACCCAAGGATCAAACTTGGGTCTCCTCCATTGCAGGCTGATTCTTTACCATCTGAGCCACCCTTAGATGGTAAGTTCAAAGTAAGGGCTGTTCAATTTTACATTTGACTTCTACAAATCAGAGAATGATAGACAATCTGATAAACCAAAGGACAAAACAATTTGAGTACAGCCTTGACCAAAGAGGGTGAGTAAATAACCCAAATCATTTGAGGGATGCTCAGTTCAGTAGACATCAGATGGATATTAAAACCACAAAGTGATATCACTATACATCCATTAGAATGGCTAAATGAGGGACCCTGGCTTGATCATGTATTGATTGGTGAAGCAACTAGAACTCTTGCATACAGTTTCTAGGAGTGTAAACTTTCACAGATATTTTGGGAAAATACTTGACAGTTTCTACTAAAGCTGAAAATCTGTATCTTAGCTGCATTCCTAACAGAACTGCTATAAAAACATGTATGTACAAAAATGTTTGTAGTAGCTCAACTCATATTGGCTAAAATCTAGGAAAACATTCAAATGTGTCATGACAGCAGAATGGACAAACTGTGGAATAAGCACACAGTTGAATATTCTGTAATAACAATAATATTCAATCTACTTCTCTATTAGGCAATACAAATAAATCTCACAAACATCATCAGCAAAAGGTTTATGTCACCCACCCAGAGTCCCTTTACTGTGTTTTTCCATTTATATCAAGTACCAAAAGAAGCAAATCTGATTCATGAAAAGAGCAGAATCGTGGTGACCTGAAGAAATGGAGGGAAGCAGGTATCAGGAGACTTTCTAGGGTGCTAAAATCTATTCTTTATCTGGTTACATGGGCATATTTACCTTGTGAAAACTCAGAGACAAGCATTTATCATGCGTGTACTTTATGGTGTTTGTCTTGTATTTTGGTAAAATATAGTAAGTTCCCTACATATGAACAACTTCTGTTCTATGAGTGTGTTTGTAAATCCAATTTGTTCATGGATCCTACAAAGTTAGCCTAGGTACCCAAGTAACACAATTGGCTATATAGTACTATACAGTAATAGGTTTTTAATACTTTTCACATAAATAATATATTAGAAAATATGAAAATAAAGGAAACATTTTTAACCCTACAGTACAGTACCTTGAAAAGTACTGTAGTATCAGTTACATCACCACTGCTTTTATGTTTGCTTCTGGTCATCTTGAGCTTGGAATAATGATACTGAATTACTATACGCTATACAGTGCTGTGCAGTAAAGTACAGAAAAGCACAACCACTTGTAGAGGATGCATGGATGTGACACCTGATCTAACATGTGATTAGACAGGTGAACACATGTTCACATTTTTGAAAGTTCTCAACTTGAAGGTTTATTTGCAGGGAACTTACTGCAATAATTTAACATTATAAACAATTCCTCAAAATATTATCCTGACCCCTTTCAAAAAGAATAGTTTCCCCTATGAGGGATTTACTTATGAATCTTACTTAAATTTACTTATCAGTCTTCAAGGACTGGGAATTTTTTTACCTTTCCTAACTTTTTTTTAGTGTCTCCTTTCAAATATTCTCTTGGATTCTACATAGTGTTTTACTAAAGAATTATCATATTTTTCTTTTATGTCATTCACCCAAATCCTATTTCTTCTCACAGTCAGAGTCAGGCACCGGGTATAATTTACCTAACCCATTCCAATCGAGAAATTATTCTCAATGACTCTCTTTTCTGTTTTCCTTTCTCTTTTATTTCAAACCCACTGTCATTTTACTACACCTTCTATCCTCAGTGATAATCTTTGTGCTTTGTTTTGCCTTTACAAAAGAACCCCTCCTAAGTCAGCTATGCTGACCCTCTATATCTGCCTCCTTTGATCCTAGTGGACTTGGCTGCCATGTTGAAATATGAAGCTCTATGTTACACAGAGCACTAGTGTATGAAAAAATCCTCATTAAAGACAATAAATTATTTCAAATTATTTTTAATTATTTAGACACACTAAATTTTGTGGAATTTATTTTTAAATTATTACAAGCCTTACTAGGGATATAGAATGGTGGAGCTCTAGCCAAAATAACACTATTGTATTGACTTTCTAGGGTGTTTCAGTTCAGTTCAGTTCAGTCTCTCAGTCATGTCTGACTCTTTGCGATCCCATGAATTGCAGCACAGCAGGCCTCCCTGTCCATCACCAATTCCTGGAGTTTACTCAGACTCATGTCCGTCGAGTCAGTGATGCCATCCAGCCATCTCATTCTCTGTTGTCACTTTCTCCTCCTGCCCCCAATCCCTCCCAGCATCAGAGTCTTTTCCAATGAGTCAACTCTTCGCATGATGTGGCCAAAGTACTGGAGTTTCAGCTTTAGCATCATTCCCTCCAAAGAAATCCCAGAGCTTATCTCCTTCAGAATGGACTGATTGGATCTCCTTGCAGTCCAAGGGTCTCTCAACAGTCTTCTCCAACACCACAGTTCAAAAACATCAATTCTTCGGTGCTCAGTTTTCTTCACAGTCCAACTCTCACATCCATACATGACCACTGGAAAAGCCATAGCCTTGACTTGATGGACCTTTGTTAACAAAGTAATGTCTCTGCTTTTGAATATGCTATCTAGGTTGGTCATAATTTTCCTTCCAAGGAGTAAGCATCTTTTAATTTCATGGCTGCAGTCACCATCTGCTGTGATTTTGGAGCCTCCAAAAAAATAAAGTCTGACAGTTTCCCCATCTATTTCCCATGAAGTGATGGGACCAGATGTCATGATCTTCATTTTCTGAATGTTGAGCTCTAGGGTGTTTAGAGTTATTAAAATTTATGATATGTGAGATTTTAGAATATTTGTCTCCTCCCATAATAATGATTTTATATTTCTTTCTCCATATTCATAATTTTAGGCCTTTCATCTATCTGGCTATCAAAAGTGAAAAAAAAAGCTTTGGAAGAAATACAGGAAATGAATGATATAGAGCTGTGTGGCTCAAGCAGTAATTTTGTTTTTTAGCCAATGTTTACACTAGATCCTTGGCAAGTCATATATGATTTTTCTCCACACTTGATTCCCCTGCCGATTTGTATGGGTGTGTTTGAATACATTGCTTCATTTTTCTGATCTTCAAAGGTTTGTTCTGCACACTCCACTGCAGATCTGATTGTTACTGAGTGCCTCAATGCCACAGTCAGGGCTAAGCAACAGAGTGCTGTGTGCAATACTTTAGAACATGAGAAAAATAGGTTTTCTGTACAAAATTCAGAACATAAAAGATAAAATAAGAACAAAAGATAAAGATAATATGTATTTCTGCCACTCAATAACTTTTTGGCATAAGATTTTCTTATTTTTATAAGAAATGCACATGTCTAGTTTATAAAATCAGATTTTATTTTATGCATTTTCGTTTTTAAGTGCTTTATAAAAACAGATTTCAAAATGATATTTTCATTAGCATTGAACTGTGAACATTTTCATACTGATAAATATATTTTCATCACATAATTTCATTGCTCAGGTCTCTACTCCTCAGGCCACTTCTGAATTAAGAAGAAAGGTGAATAATCATATATTGAGCCTTTGTTCAGAATTAGTTATTTACATTCCTTAGCATGAGCTACTTTTATACCTAAAAATATCCCTGATACTGGTGCCATTTTTCACTGGACACAAGGTTGAGTGAATAAAAACAGAGTTTTGGTGTATTTTCTTGCAAACTTTTATTCTTTGACTTTTTTTTTTTTTTTTTTAGTATTTTTAAATGCCTTATACAAAGAATGCAGAATTCATTGCAATGAGCATATGGCTGCAGAAGAGTTAACTAAAGTCATCCAGCTCTATCCTTTTACTTTCCATGACCATTGTCCTATAAATTATACAGAGTAAATTTAAACCCAAAATATTGTTTAGGTTATAGCAGAAACTACCTTTGAACACTAGGCAAAATTAAAATGCTAAATTGAAAAGAACTGGGAACAGTTCCAATCTTTAGCTGTAACTCTGAGAACAAGAGCCCTGATTTTAAATTAAAAGATACAATTTATGTAAAAGATACTGTATGACTTAAGGGAAATTTATATACATATATATTGGAGAAGGCAATGGCACCCCACTCCAGTACTCTTGCCTGGAAAATCCCACGGATGGAGGAGCCTGGTAGGCTGCAGTCCATGGGGTCGCTAAAAGTCGGACATGACTGACCGACTTCACTTTCTCTTTTCATTTTCATGCATTGCAGAAGAAAATGGCAACCCACTCCAGTGTTCTTGTCTGGAGAATCCCAGGGACGGGGAGGCCTGGTGGGCTGCCGTCTATGGGGTCACACAGAGTCGGACACGACTGAAGTGACTTAGCATAGCATATATTATATATATATCAGATCAGATCAGTCGCTCAGTCGTGTCCGACTCTTTGCGACCCCATGAACTGCAGCACGCCAGGCCTCCCTGTCCATCACCAGCTCCCGGAGGTCACTCAGACTCGCATCCATCGAGTCAGTGATGCCATCCAGCCATCTCATCCTCTGTCGTCCCCTTCTCCTCCTGCCCTCAATCCCTCCCAGCATCAGAGTCTTCTCCAATGAGTCAACTCTTCGCATGAGGTGGCCAAAATACTGGAGTTTCAGCTTTAGCATCATTCCTTCTAAAGAAATTCCAGGATTGATCTCCTTCAATATATATATATATATATATATATATATATATATATATATATATATATATATATATATATATATATGTTACATTGACTGGCTTTTCAGGTATTTAATGTTGTAAGCTGGCATCATGAAAAATATTATTTAGAAATGATTTTTCATTTTCCAGTCTCAAATTTGAGGTAAGTTGGTTGGCTTCCTCCAAATACAGTCCTTCTCCTATTATTTTATGAATAATCTCATCTATAAATCATTATAATCTAATGACAATAATCCAAGAGACACTTCAGAAGTCTCCTTTGTTCTAAATCTAGTTTACATTTCCCTGCATTTCTCTTTGTGCTTGAAAGGTTAGAGTAATACAGATGCAAAATGTTAACCTTTAAATTATTATGTCTTAATCAATAGCTGTCTTAGCTATGTCCCATAGAAAACAGAGACCAAGGAAGAGACTAAAAACTGCTGCCTTATCTAGAGGTGATTTCAGGGCCTGAGAAGAAGAGAAAGGCAATGTAAGGTGATATTTTAGCCAGGTGACCACTGTGCAGCAATAAGACACAGAGAGAACATGGTTTCTCTAGGACACACCCAAAACCATGCAGGACATCTCTAGTTGGACTGAGCAGAGGAACTACATCTGAGAAAAGTCCCATAAGAGGAGGAAGGAGGAGAGGTTAATCAACCTGGCATGTTCTGTCCCATATTTGCACTGGTCAATATTGAGTGGTTCCATTGGAATTACTTTTCTGCCTTACCATAATGAAATGTTTGACTGCTTGGCTGTTTCTCAAGAAGTCATACGTTCATCCTCAACTCCCCACCTAGTAATGGCATGTATCATCTAAATATTGAAGTGATGGGTGAGCCAGAACCTGAATGCATGCAGCAGGCATCCTCCTTGCAGAGGCTCTTTCAGGCAAGGTGCTAAACAGAGATGATGAGCTGAGGGGGACAGGCAGTAGAACTTTGAGATATGCAGGCAACAAGAGAATCTAAGGATGATATTTGTTTTTTCCACATTTGTAAGCATAATTGAGGAGAAGGCAATGACACCCCACTCAAGTACTCTTGCCTGGAAAATCCCATGGATGGAGGAGCCTGGTAGGCTATAGTCCATGGGGTCGTTAAGAGTCAAACATGATTGAGCGACTTCACTTTCACTTTTCACTTTCATGCATCGGAAAAGGAAATGGCAACCCACTCCAGTGTTCTTGCTTGGAGAATCCCAGGGACGGGGGAGCCTGGTGGGCTTCCGTCTATGGGGTCGCACAGAGTCGGACACGACTGAAGCTACTTAGCAGCAGCAGCAAGCATAATTGAAGTATATATAGTTCATAATTTTACATACTTGTAATTATTCTCTGTGAAGTCAGTAGAGTTGAAAGTGGAGTGAGCTGGACAACTTTTATCAACTTTCTAACCTGGTGACTACTCTGTGGATTGGTAGGCATATTTGACTTTTGCAAATGTAAGTTAATAAAAATTCTCATCAGTAAACACTGTTTACATGCAAATTGTTCCCTTTTGCAGCAGATCTTCCAAGACACACACATTTCTAAAGACTGCAGTGATACTGTCAGTCTCTTCCTTTTTAAATCATTTTATGAGATCAGATTAGAGGCTGTCAAAGTGGGTAACTCACATAACTTTTCAATTCAATATGCCATTAACTCCCTTAACATATCAGTTCAGTTCAGTCACTCAGTCGTGTCCGACTCTTTGCAACCCCATGAATCACAGCACGCCAGGCCTCCCTGTCTAACACCAACACCCAGAGTTCACTCAAACTCATGTCTATCAAGTCAATGATGCCATCCAGCCATCTCATCCTCTTTCATCCCCTTCTCCTCCTGCCCCCAATCCCTCCCAGCATCAGGGTCTTTTTCAATGAGTCAACTCTAAGCATGAGGTGGCCAAAGTATTGGAGTTTCAGCTTTAGCTTCAGTCCTTTTAATGAATACCCAGGACTGATCTCTTTTAGGATGGACTGATTGGATCTCCTTGGGATCCAAGGGACTCTCAAGAGGCTTCTCCCACACCACAGTTGAAAAGCATCAGTTCTTCAGCACTCAGCTTTCTTCACAGTCAAAATCTCACATCCATACATGACCACTGGAAAAACCATAGCCTTCACTAGATGGATGTTTGTTGGTAAAGTAATATCTCTCTGCTTTTCAATATACTATCAAAGTTGGTGGTAACTTCCCTTCCAAGGAGTAAGTGTCTTTTAATTTCATGGCCACAGTCCTCATCTGCAGTGATTTTTAAGCGCCCCCCAAATAAAGTCTGACACTGTTTTCCCACCAGATGCCATGATCTTCATTTTCTGAATGTTGAGCTTTAAGCCAACTTTTTCACCCTCCTCTTTCACTTTCATTAAGAGGCTTTTTAGTTCCTCTTCATTTTCTGCCATAAGGGTGGTATCATCTGCATATCTAAGGTTATGGATATTTCTCCCGGCAATCTTGATTCCAGCTTGTGCTTCTTCCAGCCCAGCGTTTCTCACGATGTATTCTGCATATAAGTTAAATAAGCAGAGTGACAATATTCAGTCTTGATGTACTCTTTTTCCTATTTGGAACCAGTCTGTTGTTCCATGTCCAGTTCTAACTGTTGTTTCCTGACCTGCATATAGGTTTCTCAAGAGGCAGGTCGGGTGGTCTGGTATTTCCATCTTTTGAAGAATTTTCCACAGTTTATTGTGATTCACACAGTCAAAGGCTTTGGCATAGTCAATAAAGCCGAAATAAATGTTTTTCTGGAACTCTCTTGCTTTTTTGATGATCCAGGGAATGTTGGCAATTTGATCTCTTGTTCCTCTGCCTTTTCTAAAACCAGCTTGAACATCTGGAAGTTCACGGTTCACGTATTGCTAAAGCCTGGCTTGGAGAATTTTGAGCATTACTTTACTAGCATGTGAGATGAGTGCAATTGTGAGGTAGTTTGAGCATTCTTTGGCATTGACTTTATTTGGGATTGGAATGAAAATTGACCATTTCCAGTCCTGTGGCCACTGCTGCATTTTCCAAATTTGTTGGCAATATTGAGTGCAGTGCTTTCACAGCGTCATCTTTCAAGATTTGGAATAGCTCAACTGGAATTCCATCACCTCCACTAGTTTTGTTCACAGTGATGTTTTCTAAGGTCCACTTGACTTCACATTCCAGGATGTCTGGCCCTAGGTGAGTGATCACACCATCGTGATTATCTTGGCCGTGAAGCTCTTTTTTGTACAGTTCTTCTGTGTATTCTTGCCACCTCTTCTTAATATCTTCTGCTTCTGTTAGGTCCATACCATTTCTGTTCTTTATCGAGCACATGTTTGCATGAAATATTCCCTTGGTATCTTTAATTTTCTTGAAGAGATCTCTAGTCTTTGCCATTCTGTTGTTTTACTCTATTTCTTTGCAATGATTGCTGATCAAGGCTTTCTTATCTTTCCTTGCTATTCTTTGGAACTCTGCATTCCGATGCTTATATTTTCCTTTTTTGGGGGGGGGAGGGGGAAATACAAGAATACTGGAGTGTGTTGCTATCCCCTTCTCCAGGAAATCTTCCCAACCCAGGGATTGAACCCAGGTCTCTTGCATTGTAGGCAGACACTTTACCATCTATGCCACTAGGGAAGTCCTCTTAAAATATAGTAGCTGTCAAATGCAACAACTAGGAAATCATCTTGTCAGAAAACTCCATGCCAAACATCTTCTCTGGGAGTTTATAGGTTTCAGTATTTGTTGTTGTTGTTTTGTGCCAAGTAAGAATATTTTATTGATAACCTAAATTTAATCAACTTTGAACAGCATCAAAATTCACAATAGTGCATTTTTCTTGAATGCAGAAGGAACAGACACTGTGCTGGATGCCTTTCCCTCCTGCCTCCTTTCCTTATCCCAACAAAGTACCGGTTCCCTTGCCCAGTGTCACCCACTTTTTTCTCCTTTGACCTTTGTCCCTCCATGTTCTACCTCTTATCCATTACCCTCTTTTACATGGGAGGGGCATTGCTCTTCACAACTGCTATTAAAAAAAAAAAAAATGGTGTTCTTTCAAAGGTAATTTGATCTTGAAATATTATTCTTTTTTTGAAGAAAATAATTGAAAACAAATAAGGGTTTCTTTACAAATAATAAACCTCAATACATTTACCAAAGTCAAAGTACAAAATATATCCACCCCAATGTCAAATACAGCTACCAAAAAATATTTCTGAGAATACAGCATTCTTACCAAGTTGACCTGGTTGGAAAGAATGTTAGGGGTTCATACTAAGCTTATGTGCACTTGGTATCATTAAAAAAAAAAAAAAAAAAAAAAAAAAAACAGACCAAAGATACGCAGAAAAATTCTTGAGCAAGACTACACATAACATTGTAGATCACATCAAAATTGGATATTAAAGATAATTTAAGCAAACATCCTACCATCTGGGATGTTTTTCTGATCTTTCTCAAACAGTATTAGAGTAAAAACCAATCACAAAAATGTAAATTGTTCAATACATAGACAATTATGAGTTTCTACCTCTTATGCAAGGATACTGCATAATATATTTTAATATAAAAGTCACAGATATTCAGTTATCAGATGAAAAGCCCAAATGAATAAGATAGAACAAAATAAATAAATAAACTTAATAACCCAATTCAAACAGATAGAACAATGAAAATATACTCAATGAACTCAAAAGTAAGCAACAAAGAAAACAAATAAATAAGAAAAATGGAAAACATAACTAATAAAGCTATTTAGGAGTAGTTTCTTTGAGGAGAATATCTAAATTGTTATTTTATTACTTAACTAAAGAAAAAGAGGAAGGATGGTAAACATACAAAATAAGACATTAAATGTAGAAACAGCCAAGTGTTCCAGGGGTGTTACAGATGACTTTGCTCAATTCTAAGGAGGAGAGTGAAAAAGTTGGCTTAAAGCTCAACATTCAGAAAACGAAGATCATGGCATCTGGTCCCATCACTTCATGACAAATAGATGGGAAACAGTGGAAACAGTGTCAGATTTTATTTCTTGGGGCTCCAAAATCACTGTAGATGGTGACTGCAGCCATGAAATTAAAAGATGCTTACTCATTGGAAGAAAAGTTATGACCAACCTAGATAGCATATTCAAAAGCAGAGACATTACTTTGCCAAGAAAGGTCCATCTAGTCCAGGCTATGGTTTTTCCAGTGGTCATGTATGGATGTGAGGGTTGGATTGTGAAGAAAGTTGAGCACTGAAGAATTGATGCTTTTGAACTGTGGTGTTGAAGAAGACTCTTGTGAGTCCCTTGGACTGCAAGGAAATCCAACCAGTCCATCGTAAAGGAGACCAGTCTTGGGTGTTCATTGGAAGCACTGATGCTGAGGCTGAAACTCCAATATTTTGGCCGCCTCATGCGAAGATTTGACTCACTGGAAAAGACCCTAATGATGGGAGGGATTGAGGGCAGGAGGAGAAGGGGATGACAGAGGGTGAGATAGTTGGATGTCATCACCGACTTGATGGACATGGGTTTGGGTGGACTCTGGGAGTTGGTAATGGACAGGAAGGCTTAGCATGCTGCGATTCATGGGGTCATAAAGAGTTGGACAGGACTGAGCAACTGAACTGAACTGAACTGAACTGAGAATAATAAACTTGAAATTGGTAAGATGAATGATTTGCCACGTTGTATTTTATAATTTGTCCTTAAAGAGACTATTTAAACAATCCCACTGCCATAGAACACATAATGTTTATTAAAAACCATCTTATAAATAACAATATGTTAAGACAATGTCAAAATATAATTTTCAAAGACTAGAAAAAACAAATTGTCCTAATACTTTAAGAATTCTTCAAAATGTATAGAAAAAGGATTCAGGATGGGGAACACATGTATACCTGTGGCAGATTCATGTTGATGAATGGCAAAACTAATACAATATTGTAATTAACCTCCAATTAAAATAAATAAATTTGTATTAAAATAATAATAAAAAAATAAAATGACAAAAATGGAGTTTCCAAAATATTTGTGTTACTCTAAACTTGAAATTAAGTTAAAAGATATTAAAAAAACAAAAACTACATAATAATTTCCTTTACAAATATTTAATGTACAAATTCTCAATAATGTGAAAGAAAGTCAAAGCATTACTCATTCAATTATGTCTGACTCTTTGCAGATCCCATGGACTTCAGGCTCCTCTGTCCATGGGATTCCTCAGGCAAGAATATGGAAGTGGATTATCATTCACTTCTTCAGGGGATCTTCCCAACCCAGGGATCTAACCTGGGTCTCCTGCATTGCATGCTGATTCTTTACCATCTGAGCCACAAGAGAATCCAAGTTCTCAATAAAACATTATAAAACAAAAATAAAATGCAACAGCATATTAAAATGATGCTACTTCGTGACATTTATTCCCATTTTATTGTTTTACTGGTAATATATTATTAGTTTTGATCTTTTAAAAACATACTTTTGATTTATAAATGTAACACACACTGTCCTTTAGGTATATTAATATATCATCATTAATATATTTATGTGGAAATTTAATTGGTAGAGGAAATCATACTTTCCTGAACAATAAAAACATAAATAGAGGTGCCAATTAAAGTTGCGCTTAAATCCCATCCTTGGCAGTTACTTCTTAGTTGGGTAACTTGGTGAAGTGACACTGTCTCACAGGGTAGCAGTGTGATAAATGATAAAACACTTCTTAGCCAGTGGCATCAATAGGTCCTCTAACAGAATTAACTACCATTCTAACTATCATTGATACAGGTATTTGATAATGGCAAATCATTATAATTTCATACGTGTATGTTTGCATTCATCATCTGAAAATAATGAAGATTTTTTTTTATAAAAATTCAAAAAACAGCTAATTTCTAGGGAACAGCAAAACAAATAGAAAGATGAACCATCATGAAAATGACTTGGGTGTACTCAATGGTTTGAGTGCTTTTAACCAGCTACTTGTCAACAAGTGTGTAGAGCTGAGCTGTTGGATGAAGATTTTGACAACACGGCCGCAAAGTTCTTCCTAGTCCTAGAGTCCAAGTAGCAAATACCAAAGAAAACCTGCAGGTTTCCCTCTCCATTTAGATATTGGTTTAAAAAGAGCCACACATTCATCAAATGATTTCCCGCCAATTTTTAGCATAGATAAATTAAATTGTGCAAATATTTAGTGATATCTTTAATTTTGTATGAAATGCTGTTTAAACTTACCCTCCCTTGGAGAGACTAATAAACAGTTTGTTTCACAGGTTAAAAATTCCACTGCAGTACTGTATACACATAGTCATTGTCATACTTCACCTGATGATTCATTTTTATTGAACTATTCCCCAACTGGCACTCATTTTCCCTTCGTGACTCCTTACTTTAATGAGGAAATGACAAATACCCAATAGATTTAAAGTTATTTCACCATTCGTCCACCTGGAGTTTTCTCATGATCAAGCCAGTTCTTTATTCCAGGGTATTGAAGAAACAATAAAAATGTAATTCCATTTATTTTATAGGTTCTGAAATGAATATTAAGAAACAGATTTAGACATACAGAAAAGTAAATTAAGGGCTATTTTAAACAAGCACACTTTGTGAATGATATTTTTGCCCTCTGTGGTCAGCAACCACCAGGACTCCAGTGGTCCTGTTTGTGGAATCACATGCGTAACCATGCTCTGCCACGCTTATTTTTTGCCTACATCATGCAAATTGAGATGTTTAAACAGAATTTGGAAGTTTAGCCCACAGCAGCAAAGAAGAAAACCAATATATCCAAAATTCAAAATGTTAAACTCACTCCACATTGTATAATTCTTCTCATTTCCTGAGTGAAGCAACTATCTAGATGTATTTACAAATTTAGAAAAAAAAAAAAATTAGAGGCCTTGAAAAAATAGAAATACAAAAAATATAGAAACTTTAATGTTGAAATATTGAAATGCAAATTAAAATAATTGTGAAAGAATCAAATGGCAAATATCTTTAAAGTTTGAAACTCTGAATTTATTCTGATTTAAGCATTTTAGAGATTGTAGGAACATAACCACAAATTGGGTTGTTTAAATCAACAACAACAAAAAAGGGCTTTTGTATGGGTCATTCAAAAGTTGCCTATGAAGTCATTGAATAGTAAACTGCGCAATGTAGATTATGCTGCATTATTCTTCATCCTGGTGCCCCTATCAGAGTGCTCAACTCACACTTGTTCCATTGAGATTATTGAATGGAACTTATACCCAGGCACTTAATTTAAAAGTTCATGAAACAATTCAAACTTTGTTCTTGTTTGTGTTAATAATTTTTCACATTATATTAAGCAGCTTTTTTAAAAAGCTCATGAGTAGAAAATTAAGGTTTTACTTTCAAAATTAATCTTTCAAGTTTGCGAAAATCCCTTCCAGTTTAGTGATCTGGTGATTTATGAGTTAGAACTGTATTGGTTTCAAGTGACAGAAAGCCCTAAAGAGCAGTGGTCTAAATAAGATGAACATCAACACATGCTGAACATAAATCCTCTCTGTTCAGAGAGGGAAGGATAAACATTCTAAAGCAGAAATTATTTTATTCAAGGGATTAGATTATAACCAAGTCAGTGGAGGGAAGAAGGCACTATTACCAGGCTGGGAACAACTCAGAGGTGGCCAAGCTGGAGCGCTCTTGCCTTTGATGCCCTCAGGAGTCCTCCTGACCCACAGCATCCTCAGGGCACTAGGGCTGGGACTGGCCACCCAAGGCTGTGATCTAAGGATTGGGAAGTCATGCAAGAAACTGGCCAAGCCCATAATTGCTGCTGGTCTCCCAGAAACTGGAGAAAGAATCCTGGGACCTACTGCAGGAATGCAACACCCTGCTGTCCCCTTGTTGCCAGCAGATTCATGCCTAACTCCAGAGAGCATGTGAGTGTCATAGGGTCAGGAATGAAGTGATGCTCAAACCTGTCAATAAGGAATTCAGCAAAGGATGGTACTTACTTTTCAAATTCTCTAAGCAGAAGACAAAGGTTTTTATCCACATCTTTACAAATGACCTAATTTCATTCCTTGTAGTGACTTAGTGACATTCCATTGCATATATGCACTATGTCTTTATGGATTCATCTGTCAATAAACATAAGCTGTTTCTGTGTCTTGGCTATTATAAATAGTGCTACAATAAACACTGGGGTACAATTGTCTTTTCCTATTATGATTTTTCTCAGTGTATATGCCCAATAGTAGGATTGTTGGGTCATTTGGCAGAGGGGAAAAAGGTTAGATGAATTGGGAGATTAGGTTTGACCTATATAAATAATTATTCAAGCTAGGTTTCAATAGTATGTAAATTGAGAAATTCCAGATATACAAGCTGGATTTAGAAAAGATATAGGAAACAGCGGAGAAGGCAATGGCACCCCACTCCAGTACTCTTGCCTGGAAAATCCCACGGACGGAGGAGCCTGGTAGACTACAGTCCATGGGGTCGCTAAGAGTCAGACATGACTGAGCAACTTCACTTTCTCTTTTCACTTTCATGCATTGGAGAAGGAAATGGCAACCCACTCCAGTGTTCTTGCTTGGAGAATCGCAGGGACGGGGGAGCCTGGTGGGCTGCCGTCTATAGGTCACACAGAGTTGGACATGACTGAAGTGACTTAGCATAGCATAGCATAGCATACCATAGGAAACAGAGGTCAAATTTCCAATATCCAGTGGATCATAGAAAAAGCAGAGGTATATCTGAAAAATATACTTCTACTTCATTGATTATGCTAAAGCCTTCGAATGTGGATCACAACAGACTGTGGAAAATTCTTAAAATTCCTATTTGGAACACCAGACTACCTGACCTGCCTCCTAAGAAACCTGTGTGCTGGTCAAGAAGCAACAGTTAGAACAAGATATAAAGCAACAGACTTATTCTAAATTGGGAAAGGAGTATGTCAAGGCTGTATATTGTTCCACTGCTTATTTAACTTATATGCAGAGAACATTATGCAAAATGCCAGGCTGGATGAAGCACAAAAGAAATATCAATAAACTCAGATAAGCAGATGACACCACCCTTATGGCAGAAAGTAAAGAGGAAGTAAAGTGCCTCTTGCTGAAATTCAAAGAGGAGAGTGAAAACGCTGGCTTAAAACTCAACATTTAAAAAACAAAGAATATGGCATCCGGTCCCATCATTTCATGGCAAATAGATGGGGAAACAATGGAAACATTGACAGACTATTTTCTTGGGCTTGAAAATCACTGCAGAGAGTGACTGCAGCCATAAAATTAAAAAATGCTTGCTCCTTGGGAAAAAAAGTTATGACAAACCTAGATAGCATATTCAAAAGCAGAGACATCACTTTGCCAACAAAGGTCCATATAGTCAAAGCTATATTTTTTCCAGTAGTCATGTATGGATGTGAAAGTTGGACCGTAAAGAAGACTGAGTGCCAAGGAATTGGTGCTTTCAAACTCTGGTGGTGGAGAAGACTCTTGAGAGCCTCTTTTACAGCAAGGAGATCAAACCAGTCAATCCTAAAGAAAATCAATCCTAATGTATTTTGGAAGGACTGATGCTGAAGCTGAAGCTCCAATACTTTAACCACCTGATGCAAAGAGCCAACTCACTGGAAAAGAACCTGGTTATGGGGAAGATTGAGTACAGGAGAAGAAGGGGACAACAGAGGATGAGATTGTTGGATGGCATCATTGATTCAATGGACATGAGTTTGAGCAAACTCTGGGAGATAGTGAAGGACAGGGAAGCTTGGCATGTTGCCGTTCATAGGGTCATAATGAGTTGGACATGAGTGAGTGACCGAACAATAACAACAATATATAGTATCATGTGTAAAATAGACAGCTATAGAGCACAGGGAGCTCAACTCAGTGCTCAATGATGATCTAAGGGAGGAGTGTGAGGGAGCTTCTAAAAGGAAGAGAGATATATATATATACTTATATTTGATTCACTTCATTGTACAGCAGCTAACACAACACATTGAAGCCATTATGCTCCAATAAACAAAAAAGAAAACAGAAATGAAAATAAGAATATATTGCAAGTTGTGGGGGGCAATCTGGGAGTCTGGAAGTATGAAGTCATGCTGATGGGGTTCCTCGAGGTCACCAAGTGTTCAGGTTCTTGGAGCACTGTGCCCTGTGAGCCCTTGACCTGGCCCTTCTTCTCCACATCTCCACATTTAGGGCAGCTGTGAAGGCAGGGGCAGGAGGAAAAGGGGAGAGTGTGGGCCCGCTGTATGGTTAGGTGGTTTGTGGGAACCTACTACTCATTCTCATTTACATCTCATTGGCCGATATGGCTTACAGGCGATCCCAGCTGACAGGGAAGGAGACACAGAGAATATGTGGTCTGTGTACAGGCCATCGTGTGCTCCGCTGAGGGCCGGGCTTCTATTCCAAACAAAGAAGGAACAAATCATGTTCTACATAGTCATGGATTCCAGGGGGAATTAATTACTCTCTGTGGAATAGCAGGTACACTGACATTTGTTTAATATTTGATTTAATTATCATAATTATATCATATCAGTCTTTTAACACTTCTTGATGAATGGTGAAATTAGGGTAGGTTAAAGTTTTAGATTGGTCCAAAAAAAAAAAAAAAAAAAAAGCGTGCTCCAATCCTAAAGCATGTATACATTTTTAAATTAATAACTTATCATACTTGGATGTAGTACCGAAAACTGTAAAGAATACAGTCTTTGATAAAAGACAAATAGCAAAGATTTGCTGTTCTTTGTTTTATTTTCCCAAGGTGAACCCACAGTTACAAGTATTCCTAGACTTGTTTAAATGAGGTGCAGTCAGTGAAGCCAGAGGGTGGAAGGCAAGCTTTAGCTTGCTGTGAGTTTCCTTAGCTCCCCTCTGCAGGCTTTACCACCAACACCCTTTCTTTAAAATAGAAAATTGGCTATTTTTCAAGTTTATGTAAATTGCTTAAAATTACAGCTTCAAGACAAATACTTCAGTTATATCTTCTAAGTTGATTGCTGAATAAATCTTATTTTAGGGATTGTGAAGCTATGGCTTATTTCAACATGTTTAAACATAGTTTTATTGGATAGAGAAGAGAGTGTGCATGGAATAATACAGAAATTGCTCCTTTTTTTGCATCTAGTTTCTTTTTCTTAAGTTTACATTGTGAGTTTTAACATATTTGTGAGCATAACAAATATTCTTTTTTCCCTAGTTGTTGAATTAAAATAGCATCCCAAGGTTAAATATATCACAGTTTACTTATTTATTTTGACACACATTGCATACTTCAGACGTAGAATTATTATAAATGTGATGTTATGGTTATCTCTATAGCTATTTTAGTTTTAAACACATTCTGCATTTATTTCAGGCCATGCAGTATACTTATATTTGTATTAGGTGATATTGCTGAACACATTTCCACTTTGGTTAGTACCTTTTATACTCCTATCAGCAGCACTAGAGGATTCCAATCTCTTCTCACCCTCATAGGTGTTAGTATTATCTGTATTTCTCATTTGAGCCATGTTTTCTATTCAGCATTATTTTCATTATGTCATTCTTGCCAAGACAAACTGTCTCCATTTCACATAAGAATAACTGGCCAATCAAAAATGTAAAATAAGAGAAGCTAACAAACAAGCTAGCTAGCAGTCCAATAGGAAAAAAAGAGCCCTGACAGATTGATGTAGATGTGTGTCCTTTAGATGTAGTCTTAACAAAAAGGGTTCCCTTGCATGTTGAATCCACTGTCAATTAAACAAGAGTACTTCAGGAATCAAACAAGATTTCAAGCAGGGTTGCTAAGTCGCTTCAGTTGTGTCCGACTCTGTGTGACCCCATAGACAGCAGCCCACCAGGATCCCCTGTCCCTGGGATTCTCCAGGCAAGAACACTGGAGTGGGTTGCCATTTCCTTCTCCAATGCATGAAGGTGAAAATTGAAAGTGAAGTCGCTCAGTCCTGTCGGACTCTGAGCAGCCCCATGGACTGCAGCCTACTGGCTCCTCCGTCCACGGGATTTTGCAGGCAAGAGTACTGGAGTGGGGTGCCATTGCCTTCCCCGCGAGCAGGGTTAGTTGGATCAAATAAAACGTCAAGTGATCTGTGATAACAGTATTATTCTTCAACTCATTGACACTTTATTTGATCAAATTAGTTTGATCAAATGAATTTAAATATTGTGGGAATGTTTGAAGAATGCTTTAACTGTTGCTGCTTAGAGTCAGCACACTGCTTTGAGGCTAACCGCCACTGCATTCCTGCTCTGTGCAGTTTATTCTGTGAATACCTGTGAAGGTGTGAGCCAGTCAAAGGAACTCATAACTATGGGTTGTTTTCCTGGTTGATTGTAGCCAATTTTGTTGAAAAGGCACCAACCTAATGAAATGAAATTTCTTCTTGGTAAGTAAACTGCCTACAATCTTAAAATTGGCATAGTACAGACATGCAGAATCAGTTGAGTTCAGTTCAGTTACTCAGTGGTGTCCGACTCTTTGTGACCTCATGAATTGCAGCACGCCAGGCTTCCCTGTCCAACACCAACTGCCGGAGTTCACTCAGGCTCATGTCCATCGAGTCATTGATGCCATCTAGCCATCTCATCCTCTGTTGTCCCTTTCTCTTCCTGCCCACAATCCCCCCAAGCATCAGAGTCTTTTCCAACGAGTCAATTCTTTGCATGAGGTGGCCAAAGTACTGGAGTTTCAGCTTTACAATCATTCCTTCCAAGGAAACCCCAGGGCCGATCTTCAGAATGGACTGGTTGGATCTGCTTGCAGTCCAGGGGACTCTCGAGAGTCTTCTCCAACACTACAGTTCAAAAGCATCAATTCTTCAGCACTCAGTCTTCTTCACAGTCCAACTCTCACATCCATACATGACCACAGGAAAAACCATAGCCTTGACTAGATGGAACTTTGCTGGCAAAATAATGTCTCTGCTTTTGAATATGCTATCTAGGTTGGTCATAACTTTCCTTCCAAAGAGTAAGGGTCTTTTAATTGCATGGCTGCAGTCACCATCTGCAGTGATTATGGAGACAAAAAAAATAAGTCTGACACTGTTTCCACTTTTCTCCCATTTATTTTCCATGAAATGATGGGACTAGAGGCCATGATTTTCTGAATGTTGAGCTTAAAGCCAACTTTTTTTCTCTCCACTTTTACTTTCATCAAGAGGCTTTTTAGTTCCTCTTCACTTTCTGCCATAAGGGTGGTGTCATCTGCATATCTGAGGTTATGGAGATTTCTCCCGGAAATCTTCATTCCAGCTTGTGCTTCTTCCAGCCCAGGGTTTCTCATTATATACTCTGCATAGAAATTAAATAAGCAGGGTGACAATATACAGCCTTGATGTACTCCTTTTCCTATTTGGAACCAGTCTGTTTTTCCATGTCCAGTTCTAACTCTTGCTTCCTGACCTGCATTTAGGTTTGTCAAGAGGCAGGCCAGGTGGTCTGGTATTCCCATCTCTTGAAGAATTTTAAAGAGTTTATTATGATCTACACAGTCAAAGTCTTTGGCATAGTCAATAAAGCAGAAATAGATGTATTTCTGGAACTCTCTTGCTTTTTCGATGATCCAGTGGATGTTGGCAATTTGATCTCTTGTTCCTCTACCTTTTCTAAAACCAGCTTGAACATCTGGAAGTTTACAGTTCACATATTGCTGAAGCCTGGCTTGGAGAATTTTGAGCATTACTTTACTAGCGTGTGAGATGAGTGCAATTGTGCAGTAGTTTGAGCATTCTTTGGCATTGCCTTTCTTTGAGATTGGAATGAAACCTGACCTTTTCCAGTCCTGTGGCCACTGCTGAGTTTTCCAAATTTGCTGTCATATTGAGTGCAGCACTTTCACAGTGTCATCTTTCAGGATTTGAAATAGCTCAACTGGACTTCCATCACCTCCACTAGCTTTGATCATAGTGATGTTTTCTAAGGCCCACTTGACTTCACATTCCAGGATGTCTGGCTGTACGTGAGTGATCACACCATCGTGATTATCTGAGTAGTGAAGATCTTTTTTGTGCAGTTCTTCTGAGTATTCCTGCCACCTCTTCTTAATATGTTCTGCTTCTGTTAGGTCCATACCATTTCTGTCCTTTATCAAGCCCATCTTTGCATGAAATTTTCCCTTGGTATCTCTAATTTTATTGAAGAGATCTTTAGTCTTTCCATTCTGTTGTTTTCCTCTATTTCTTTGCACTGATAGCTGAGGAAGGCTTTCTTATCTCTTCTTGCTATTCTTTGCAACTTTGCATTCAAATTCTTATATCTTTCCTTTTCTCCTTTGCTTTTCGCTTCTCTTCTTTTCACAGTTATTTGTAAGGCCTCCTCAGACAGCCATTTTGCTTTTTTGCATTTCTTTTCCATGGGAATGGTCTTGATCCCTGTCTCCTGTACAATGTCATGAACCTCTGTCCTTAGTTCATCAGCACTCTATCTATCAGATCTAGGCCCTTAAATCTATTTCTCACTTCCACTGTATAATCATAAGGGATTTGATTTAGGTCATACCTGAGTGGTCTAGTGGTTTTTCCCTACTTTCTTCAATTTAAGTCTGAATTTAGCAATAAAGAGTTCATGATCTGAGCCACAGTCAGCTCCTGATCTTGTTTTTGTTGACTAGATAGAGCTTCTCCATCTTTGGCTGCAAAGAATATAATCAATCTGATTTCAGTTTTGACCATCTAGTGATGTCCATGTGTAGAGTCTTCTCTTGTGTTTTTGTAAGAGGTGTTTGCTATGACCAGTGCATTTTCTTGGCAAAACTCTGTTAGTCTTTGCCCTGCTTTATTCCGTATTCCAAGGCCAAATTCGCCTGGTATTCCAGGTGTTTCTTGACTTCCTACTTTTGCATTCCAGTTCCCTATAGTGAAAAGGACATCTTTTTTGGGTGTTAGTTCTAAAAGGTCTTGTATGTCTTCATAGAACTATTCAACTTCACCTTCTTCAGAGTTACTGGTTGGGGCATAGAGTTGCATTACTGTGATATTGAATGGTTTGCCTTAGAAACGAACAGAGATCATTCTGTCATTGTTGAGCCTTTTCATACAGTTCATGGGGTTCTCAAGACAAGAATACTGCAGTGGTTTGCCAGTCCCTCCTCTAGGGGATCACATTCTGTCAGCCCTCTCCAACATGATCCGCCTGTCTTGGGTGGCCCCACAGGCATGGCTTAGTTTTACTGAGTTAGACAAGGCTGTGGTCCTAGTGTGATTAGTTTGACTAGTTTTCTGTGATTATGGTTTCAGTGTTTGCCTTCTGATGCCCTCTTGCAACACCTACCATCTTACTTGGGTTTCTCTTACCTTGGATGTGGGGTATCTTTTCACATCTGCTCCATCAAAGCTCAGCTGCTGCTCCTTATCTTGGACAAGGGATATCTCCTCATTGTGCCCCTCCTGACCTTGAATGTGGAATAGCTCCTCTAGGCCTTCCTGCTGCCTGTGCAGCCACCGCTCCTTGGACATGGGTTTGCTCCTCCAGGTGGCCGCCCCTGGCTTCTGGCAGGGGTATCTCCTCACGGCTGCTGCCCCCGGTCTCAGGCAGTGGGTAGCTCCTCTAGGCTACTCCTGTGCTGTCGCAGCCTGGCACTCTCGGCCGCCACCCCTGACCTCAGACATGGGGTAGCTCCTGTCAGCCATGCCTGCGCCATTGCAGCTTGGCACTCTCAGCCACTGCCCCTGACCTTGCAATTGGGGTAACTCCTCTTGGCTGCTGCCCCTTGGGCATGGGGTCCTCCCGGCTTCTGCCCCTGACCTCAGATGTGGGATTCCTCTCGGCCACACTATGTGTACCGGTTGCTGCCACCCATGCTATGACATGCAAAATACCTCATATGAAATGCAGGACTGGATGAAGCAGAAGCTCTAATCAAGAATGCTAGGAGAAATATCAATAACCTCAGATATGCAGATGACACCACCCTAATGGCAGAAAACGAAGTGGAATTAAAGAGCCTCTTTATGAAGATGAAAGAGGAGCAAGAGAAATCTGGCTTAGTTAGAACTCAACTTTCAAAATCTAAGATCCTGACATTTGGCCCCATCACTTCATGGCAAATAGATGGGGAAACAAAGGAAACAGTGACAGACTTTCTTTTCTTGGGCTCCAAAATCACTGCAGCCATAAAAATGAAAAGACACTTGCTTCTTGGAAGAAAAGCTATGTGCAACCTAAACAGGTTATTAAAAAGCAGAGACATTACTTTGCTCAAGAAAGTCTGTATAGTCAAAGCTATGGTTTTTCCAGTAGTCATGTATGGGTGTGAGAGTTGGACCATGAAGAAGGTTGAGAGCCAAAGAAGACTTTTAAAGTTCCCTTGGATAACAAGGAGATCAAACCAGTCTCTCCAAAAGGAAGTCAACCCTGAGGATTCATTGGAAGGACTGATGTTGAAGCTGAAGCTCCAATATTTTGGCCACCTTATTCGAAGGTTGGACTCTACTCATTGGACCCTAATGCTGGGAAAGATTGAAGGCCAGAGGAGGAAGGGATAACAGAGGATGAGATAGTTAGATCATATCACTGATTCAGTGGACAATCAGTTTGTGCAACCTTCAGAAAATAGTGAAGGACAGGGTAGCCTGGCATGCCTGCAATCCATGGGGTCGCAAAGAGTTGGACACTACTGACTGAACAAGAACAAAAGACAAATCAGATCAGATTTTATCAGTTGCTCAGTCGTGTCCAACTCTTTGTGACCTCATGAATCGCAGCACGCCTGGCCTCCCTGTCCATCACCAACTCCCAGAGGTCACTCAGACTCACATCCATTGAGTCAGGGATGCCATCCAGCCATCTCATCCTCTGTTGTCCCCTTCTCCTCTTGCCATCAATCCCTCCCAGCATCAGAGTCTTCTCCAATGAGTCAACTCTTCGCATGAGGTGGCCAAAGTACTGGACAAATAGCAAAGGTAAAATCAAAAGTCTACTGTGGCCAATGTGAGTACCCACATAAATCTGATCTCTGTCTGAAATAAAGTTTATGTTTCTTTTTGTCACCACCAAGCATTCATCTTTTTTTGTTTGCTTTAGCACATTCAAGCTTTTATTCTTTATTATGTTTTTTAATTTTACTATGCTTGTATCAATTTTTAAATTTTTCATTTTATTGGATTAAGCACATTTTTTTTAATCTTGAAATGTCCTTTTTATTTATTTTTTAAATTATTATTATTATTTTTTTTTACTTTACAATATTGTATTGTTTCTGCCACACATCAACATGAATCCACCACGGGTGTACGTGTGTTCCCCATCCTGAACACCCCTCCCACCTCCCTCTCTGTACCATCCCTCCAAGTCATCCCAGAGCACTAGCCCCAAGCATCCTGTATCGAACCTGGACTGGTGATTAATTTATTATATGATAATATACATGTTTCAGTGCCATTCCCCCAAATTGTCCTACCTTGTCCCTCTCCCATAGAGTCCAAAAGACTGTTCTATGCATCTATGTCTCTTTTGGTATCTCGCATACAGGGTTATCGTTACCATCTTTCTAAATTTCATATATGTACTTTAGCATACTGTATTGATGTTTTTCTTTTTGGCTTACTTCACTCTGTAAAATAGCCTCCAGTTTCATCCACCTCATTAGAACTGATTCAAATGTATTCTTTTTAATGGCTGAGTAAGACTCCATTGTGTATACGGATCACAGCTTTCTTACCCATTCAACTGCTGATGGACATCTAGATTGCTTCCATGTCCTGGCTATTATAAACAGTGTTGCAATGAACATTGGGGTACACGTGTCTCTTTCAATTCTGGTTTCCTCAGTGTGTATGCCCAGCAGTGGGATTACTGTATCATAAGGCAGTTTTATTTTATTTTTTAAGGTATCTCCACACTCTTCTCCATAGTGGCTGTACTAGTTTGCATTCCCACCAACAGTGTAAGAGGATTCCCTTTTCTCCACACCCTCTCCAGAATTTATTGCTTGTAAACTTTTGAATAGCAGCTATTCTGACTGGCATGAAATGGTACCTCATTGTGGTTTTGCCTTGCATTTCTCTGATAATGAGTGATGTTGAGCATCTTTTCATGTGTTTGTTAGCCATCTGTATGTCTTCTTTGGAGAAATGTATGTTTAGTTCTTTGGCCCATTTTTTGATTGGGTTGTTTATTTTTCTGGAATTGACCTGCAGGAGTTGCTTGTATATTTTTGAGATTAATTCTTTGTCAGTTGCTTCATTTGCTATTATTTTCTCCCATTCTGAATATTGTTTTTTCACCTTGCTTGTAGTTTCCTTTGTTGTTCAGAAGCTTTTAATTTTAATTAGGTCCCATTTGTTTATTTTTGCTTTTATTTCCAATATTCTGGGAGGTGGGTCATAGAGGATCCTGGTGTTATTTATGTCAGAGAGTGTTTTACCTATGTTCTCCTCTAAGAGTTTTATAGTTTCTGGTCTTACATTTAGATCTTTAATCCATTTTGAGTTTATTTTTTGTGTATGGTGTTAGAAAGTGTACTAGTCTCATTCTTTTACCAGTGTTTGACCAGTTTTCCCAGCACCACTTGTTAAAGAGATTGTCTTTAATCCATTGTATATTCTTGCCTCCTTTGTCAAAGATAAGGTGAGCATAGATGCATGGATTTATCTCTGGGCTTTCTATTTTGTTCCATTGATCTATATTTCTGTCTTTGTGGCAGTACCATACTGTCTTGATGACTGTGGTTTTGTAGTAGAGCCTGAAGTCAGGCAGGTTGATTCCTCCAGTTCCATTCTTCTTTCCCAAGATTTCTTTGGCTATTTGAGGTTTTTTTGTATTTCCATACAAATTGTGAAATTATTTGTTCTAGCTCTGTGAAAAATACTGTTGGTATCTTGATAGGGATTGCACTGAATCTATAGATTGCTTTGTGTATTATACTTATTTTCACTATATTGATTCTTCCAATCCATGAACATGGTACACTTCTACATCTATTAGTGTCCTCTTTGATTTCTTTCACCAGGGTTTTATAGTTTTTTTTATATATAGGTCTTTAGTTTCTTTAGGTAGATATATGCCTAAGTATTTTATTCTTTTTCTTGCAATGGTGAATGGAATTGTTTCCTTAATTTCTCTTTCTATTTTCTCATTATTAGTGTATAGGAATGCAATGGATTTCTGTGATTTGATTTTATATCCTGCAACTTTACTATATTCACTGATTAGCTCTAGTAGTTTTCTGGTGGAGTCTTTAAGGCTTTCTATGGAGAGGATCATGTCATGTGCAAACAGTGAGAATTTTACTTCTTCTTTTCCAATTTGGATTCCTTTTATTTCTTTTTCTGCTCTGATTGCTGTGGCCAAAACTTCCAAAACTATGTTGAATAGTAGTGGTGAAAGTGGGCACCCTTGTCTTGTTCCTGACTTTAGAGGAAATGCTTTCAATTTTTCACCATTGAGGATAATGTTTGCTGTGGGTTTGTCATATATAGCTTTTATTATGTTGAGGTATGTTCCTTCTATTCCTGCTTTCTGGAGAGTTTTTATCATAAATGGATGTTGAATTTTGTCAAAGGCTTTCTCTGCATCTATTGAGATTATCATATGTTTTTTACTTTTCAATTTGTTAATGTGGTATATTACATTGATTGATTTGCGAATATTGAAGAATCCTTGCATTCCTGGGATAAAGCCCACTTGGTCATGGTGTATGATCTTTTTAATGTGTTGTTGGATTCTGATTGCTAGAATTTTTTTAAGGAGTTTTGCATCTATGTTCATCAGTGATATTGGCCTGTAGTTTTCTTTATTTGTGACATATTTGTCAGGTTTTGGTATTAGGGTGATGGTGGCCTCATAGAATGAGTTTGGAAGTTTACCTTCCTTTGCAATTTTCTGGAAGAGTTTGAGTAGGATAGGTGTTAGCTCTTCTCTAAATTTTTGGTAGAATTCAACTGTGAAGCCGTCTGGGCCTGGTCTTTTCTTTGCTGGAAGTTTTCTGATTACAGTTTCAATTTCCGTGCTTGTGATGGGTCTGTTAAGATTTTCTATTTCTTCCTGGTTCAGTTTTGGAAAGTTGTACTTTTCTAAGAGTTTGTCCATTTCTTGCACATTGTCCATTTTATTGCCATATAATTGCTGATAGTAGTCTCTTATGATCCTTTGTATTTCTGTGTTGTCTGTTGTGATCTTTCCATTTTCATTTCTAATTTTATTGATTTGATTTTTCTCCCTTTGTTTCTTGATGAGTCTGGCTAATGGTTTGCCAATTTTATTTATCCTTCTAAAGAACCAGCTTTGGGTTTGTTGACTTTTGCTATGGTCTCTTTTGTTTCTTTTGCATTTATTTCTGCCCTAATTTTTAAGATTTCTTTCCTTCTACTAACCCTGGGTTTCTTCAATTATTCCTTTTCTAGTTGCTTTAGGTGTACAGTTAGGTTATTTATTTGACTTTTTTCCTTGTTTCTTGAGGTATGCCTGTATTGCTATGAACTTTTCCTTTAGCTCTGCTTTTACAGTATCCCACAGGTTCTTTGTTGTTGTGTTTTCATTTTCATTCCTTTCTATGCATATTTTGATTTCTTCTGTGATTTGCTGGTTATTCAGCAGCCTGTTTTTCAGCCTCCATATGTTGCAATTTTTAATAGTTTTTCTCCTTTAATTGAGATCTAATCTTACTGCATTGTGGTCAGAAAAGATGCTTGGAATGATTTCAATTTTTTTTTTTAAAATTTACCAAGGCTAGATTTATGGCCCAGGATGTGAACTATCCTAGAGAAGTTTCCGTGTGTGCTTGAGAAAAAGGTGAAATTCATTGTTTTGGGGTGAAATGTCCTATAGATATCAATTAGGTCTAACTGGTCTAGTGTATCATTTAAGGTTTGTGTTTTTTTGTTAATTTTCTGTTTAGTTGATCTATCCATTGGTGTGACTGGGGTATTAAAGTCTCCCACTATTATTGTGTCATTGTTAATTTACCTTTTCATACTTGTTAATATTTATCTTACATATTGTGGTGCTCTTATGTTGAGTGCATATATATTTATAATTATACTCAACTTATTTTTGGTACACAACAAATATTGTTGACTAAAGATCCAAGGTTGTACCACAGGCCTCTGGTGCTCACTCACATAGCTTGACTGAAACTTATAAATTTAGAAAGAGATAAAGAAATGAAAGGTACTACTTTTATGCTATAAAATATTAGAATTTTAAAATTATGGGTGTAGGAGTGAATATTGAAAATCACTGAGAATGTGAAAAACTCCATTATGTAAAAATTACTTGGCACCATTGCACAGATATTAAATCATGATCTTAACTATATTTCAAAGATCATACAAATAAATAAATAAGGCAAAATGAAATAAATTCTGCAAAAATTAGAGTCATTTGTAAACATATTAAATCTTAGAAATACAAAAAGGAAAAATAATTTAAAACTAATCAAACTTTGAAAAATGTAATGGATACTTAAAAATTCTTATTAATTTTAATTGGAGGATAATTACATTACAATATTGCAACATTTTTTGCCATATATCAATATGAATCGGCCATAGTCATATATGTGTCCCCTCCCTCCTGAATCCCCCTCTCATCTCCCTCTCCACCTTGATTGATAACATAATGATGAAAAATATTATTTGTTTTATCAATTTAAATATTTTAAAGTTATATACATAAATTTATATAGATTATATAAATATATTCCTAATTAGATCATATATGAAGAACATGTTCTCATCTAGTCTTTAACTAAAAATATAAATAAACTAATATATTTCCTATCATAATTCCATAATGCCAGTGAAGTTATGATAAAAGTAGACAAATATTAGTAAGTCCAAAGCATCACTGAAAAGAAGAGGGTGTTATATTCAAATCAGAGACTTTGAAGATTTGCTAGAAAATAAACGCTAATAAAATTTGAGAGACTGGTTATGAAATGTCTAGAAGGTATGTGACACAGAACTCTGACTAACATGTTGTGGCAACCAGCTGTAAAGTAAACTAAAATCCCAAGCGACTGATAAAAACTAGTCAGAACGTGCTCAGTGACTGACAGCTGCCCTATATTTTGTCCTTGTTTATCTCAGAATCAACCAGCTAGAGCCAAATACATCACCAGGCTAATCACAAATTTGACTTGTCTTTTGTTAGCTCATCTCCAGCTTTCCCATACTAACAATGAATTTTGCTATTGTGTGCTCTAAAATTGAAATTACACTAATAATTAATGAAAATGTTTTTCCCATCACACTTTGAAAACCAGTCATTTCCAATATTTTTATCAGTCTAATGAGTTAAAATTGTGACCCCTCACCTCCATTTAAGGCTGAAATTTTCTGACTCTTGGTACAGTTACACTTTTTTTTCTATTATTATATTAGCAAATTTTAATTAATTGCTTTTTTACAGCTTTTCCAGATATCATTTGGCATATTTTCCCATTTCTCATTCATTTAGAGGTGCTTTGTCTAAATTTGTCCTTCCTGCAATATACATTTTTGACTTGCCAATTATATATACTTTAATCATAGTATTTCTAGTAACACAGAAGTTATTGATTTTATATTCCTATAACTCAGCTTTTCTCCTGCTAAAGTATATATTTCTTTTGTTAGCACACTATATTTCAGTAGTAGTAGTAGTAGTGTTAGTCACTCAGCAGTGTCCGACCCTTTGTGACCCCGTGGACTGTAGCCTGCCAGGTTCCTTTGTCCATGGGATTCTCCAGGCAAGAGTACTGAAGTGGGTTGCCATTCCCTTCTCCAGGGGATCTTCCTCACCCAGGAATTGAACTCGGGTCTCCTGAATTACAGGCAGATTTTATTAAGGTATTACCAAAACTTTTTAAGCATCAAATACAATAATCATATGGTTTTCCTCATTTAATGAGTTATAGTAAAGATGTGGGCTTCCCAGTTGTTGCTAGTGTTAAAGAACCCACCTGCCAGTGCAGGAGACATAAGTGACTAAGAATCAATCCTTGGGCCAGGAAGATCCCCTGGATGAAGGCACAGTATTCTTTCCTGAAGAATCCCATGGATAGAGGAGTTTTGTGGATTACAGGCCATGGGGTCATAAACAGTTGGATATGACTGAGGTGACTTAGCATGCATGCATGCACAGTAAAGATGCACAGAAGCAAATGTTCTCATTTTGGAGACACATTCTTGGATTAAATATTTTATTTGCTCAATAAAATTTGGTTGCTAATGTAATGTCTATTAGCAATATTTTATTTGTGATAATTGGCTAGCAGCTAGTTTCCTTTTTGATGATATCTTTGTTTGATTGTGTTTTCAGTTTGGGTTAGTCTCAAAAAATAAATTTAAAAACTTTCCATATTTCTGTGTGGAAGAGTTAACATACCATGGACATTGCTTGATCTCTGAAGGTGTGGTGAAATGTGGTTGTTTAGTGCCTAAGTTATGTCTGACTCTTTTCTGGACTATAGCCAGCCAAGTTCCTCTCTCCATGGGATTTCCCCAACAAGAATACTGCAGTAGATTATATTTCCTTCTCCAGGGAATCTTCCCAATACAGGGATCAAACTCATGTCTCCTGCATTAGCAGGCAGATTTTTTACCACTGAGCCGCCAGGAAAGCCCATAATGAAATACATCCATAAAAAAGTATTTGTTGTTAATGTTTGGTTCTGATTTTTTTTTTTTTTAAGGTACAGATATTTATTATTTAAAAAAAATATTATATGATAATTTTTCTTATTGCATTTTTCCATTTCTTAAATTAACTTCATAGATTTAAATTTTCTGAAAAAATAGCATATTTCATCTAAGTTTTCTGAGTTATTTATTGCATTTCATGTAGATTTTCTTGTAAGTCATTCCTCATTTGTTGGGCTTTCCTTGTGGCTCAGCTGGTAAAATATCTGCCCTCAATGCAGGAAACCTGGGTTTGATCCCTGGGTTAGAAATATCCCTGGAGAAGGGAAAGGCTACCTACTCCAGTATTCTGGCTTGAGAATTCCGTGGACTGTACAGTCCACGGGGTTGAAAAGAGTCAGACATGACTGAGCGACTTTCACTCATTTATGCAGATTTTTTTGTAAGTCTTTTTTTTATTTGTAGTCATTTTCCCCCAGTTTTGCTGAAGTACAACAACTTCTGAAAAGAGTGAAGAACAACCTGAAGGCCCTCCCTCTCCCTTTTCAAAAACTAAGGCAATGGCACCCCACTCTAGTATTCTTGCCTGGAAAATCCCAGGGACGCAGGAGCCTGGTAGGCTGCAGTCCATGGGGTCGCTGAGTCGGACATGACTGAGCGACTTCACTTTGTCTTTTCACTTTCATGCACTGGAGAGGGAAATGGCAACCCACTCCTGTGTTCTTGCCTGGATAATCCCAGGGACGGGGAAGCCTGGTGGGCTGCCATCTGTGGGGTCACACAGAGTCGGACACGACTGAAGTGACTTAGCATAGCATAGCATAAATATTGAGA
Source organism: Tragelaphus eurycerus (assembly GCA_935064755.1). Classification (NCBI taxonomy): domain Eukaryota; kingdom Metazoa; phylum Chordata; class Mammalia; order Artiodactyla; family Bovidae; genus Tragelaphus; species Tragelaphus eurycerus. The sequence goes on along the minus strand of CAKXYN010000216.1, from coordinate 450,515 downwards.
TCAATAAACATTCACAAGTTAAGTAACACACTCTGCCTGATGCAAAAGTATCTGCCGAATGCAAATGGTGGCTGAGTCTCTCAGATATAGAAACCAAATCTATTTCATGAGGTATGGAAACCAAAGTGAATGTATATTAATTATGTGTTTAATTGAGAGGGAGTCTCTTTAGAAATCAGTCTGTTCAGCTCTTCGTCTTCACCTTTCCTGCTTTTCAAAAGAATTTCTTCTTTGTTGTTGTTGTTTTTTTTTTTTTTTCCCTAAAACCAACCAACAAACAAACAAAAATAAAAAATAAAAAGAATATTTTGAAAGAAGTACTAATTAGAATGCTGGCAGTTGAGGGAGAAACAGAACAATGGTTTATATTGAAATATTGTTTATACTGAAATCAATAAGCATTCACAAGTTAAGTAACACTTTTAAAATAATAAAATAAATACAGGCTGTGACACAGATCATTCTTTCTTGGATTTTCTTTATTCCAAGAAAGTGAAAAGACTCACCAGGTTGACTTCCATGGGGGGTTGGGGAGCCTACATATCTCTCCCTGCTTATTTTCTTTAAGTGAAGTTGAATGGTTGTGGTAACAGTATCCAGTGACTTCCTTATAATTTAGAAGTTTATCTTATGGAAAGAAGCACCATACCCAGGGGAAACTGTGCCACCTATCTTAATCAAAATAGTTTCTAATTTTCCTGTATGAATGGACAAAGATTAACAGATATTTGAGGAAAATGAAAAGGAAAAACAATGACTCAGGAACATGAATATATTAGTGAGGAAAACATTAAAAATTCTATTGTGTCCCCAGGACAGATCACAAAGATATCATCTGTAAAAACATGGCAATAATAACTTAGTATGAAGAAGAAACAAAGAAAACAAATTAAAATTTTAAAATATTTCCTGGTGTCTCAGATAGTCTCTGCCTGCAATGCGGGAGATCTGGGTTCTATCCCTAGATCTGGAAGATCCCCCAAAAGGAAATGGCAACCCACTCCAGTATTCTTGCCTGAAGAATCTCATAAAGAAGCATGTGGGCTATGGTCCACAAGGTTGCAAAGATTTGGACATGAATGAGCAGCTTACACTTTCACTTTTGACCTTTAAAAAGCTTTGTCAAGTAAAAGAGAGAAAAATATAACATTTTTTGGCTTTTGCAAAATATAGAACACAAAGTTATTATTTAAAAGTTGGGGAAAATAAAACAGAAATGAAGGATGCTGTTTTAGTAGATTGTGTATTTTTGCAATAAAACAACACATACATTACCAGGAGGCTCATGTCAATATACACAGCACACACACACACACATACACACACACACAAACACAAATACACACCTCTAAAAATAACTTGATAAAATTTCACAAAACCAAGAACAAAATAGAAATCTGAAAAGCTTCCAGGGACTAACATGTAAAAGTATCAAGTAATTGCAAGGAAAATTGTTGTCAGATTAATCAGTATCAACCTCACAGTAATGAAACAACAGAATGATATACTTTGCAACTTGAGGGAAATAATTCTGAAGATATATTTCTTTATTCAGTCAAGTGCAAAATTAAGTGAAGAAACCAATACATTTTCAGTCATAAAAGAACAGAAACTAATTCTATATTTTTGTAATATACTTTCTGAAAATATGTGGCATTTATTCCAGCAAAAGCAGAAATAAACTTATAAAAGGAATAAACATGGGATTTAAAGAATACTGAAAATAGGCCACAGGACTGGAAAAGGTCAGTTTTCATTTCAATCCCAAAGAAAGGCAATGCCAAAGAATGCTCAAACTACCACAAAATTGCACTCATCTCACACGCTAGTAAAGTAATGCTCAAAATTCTCCAAGCCAGGCTTCAGCAATATGTGAACTGCGAACTTCCTGATATTCAAGTTGGATTTAGAAAAGGCAGAGGAACCAGAGATCAAATTGCCAACATCCGCTGGATCATGGAAAAAGCAAGAGACTTCCAGAAAAACATCTATTTCTGCTTTATTGACTATGCCAAAGCCTTTGAATGTGTGGATCACAAGAAACTGTGGAAAATTCTGAAAGAGATGGGAATACCAGACCACCTGATCTGCCTCTTGAGAAACTTGTATGCAAGTCAGGAAGCAACAGTTAGAACTGGATATGGAACAACAGACTGGTTCCAAATAGGAAAAGGAGTTCGTGAAGGTTGTATATTGTCACCCTGTTTATTTAACTTATATGCAGAGTACATCATGAGAAACGCTGGACTGGAAGAAGCCCAAGCTGGAATCAAGATTGCTGGGAGAAATATCAATAACCTCAGATATGCAGATGACACCACACTTATGGCAGAAAGAGAAGAGGAACTAAAAAGCCTCTTGATGAAAGTGAAAGTGAAGAGTGAAAATGTTGCCTTAAAACTCAATATTCAGAAAGCTAAGATCATGGCATCCGGTCCCATCACTTCATGGGAAATAGATGGGGAAACCACGGAAACAGTGTCAGATTTTATTTCTGGGGGCTCCAAAATCACTACAGATGGTGACTGCAGCCATGAAATTAAAAGACGCTTACTCCTTGGAAGGAAAGTTATGACTAATCTAGATAGCATATTCAAAAGCAGAGACATTACTTTGCCAGCAAAGGTTTGTCTAGTCAAGGCTATGTTTTTTCCTGTGGTCATGTATGGATGTGAGAGTTGGACTGTGAAGAAGGCTGAGTGCTGAAGAATTGATACTTTTGAACTGTAGTGTTAGAGAAGACTCTTGAGAGTCCCTTGGACTGCAAGGAGATCCAACCAGTCCATTCTGAAAGAGATCAGCCCTGGGATTTCTTTGGAGGGAATGATGCTAAAGCTGAAACTCCAGCACTTTGGCCACGTCATGCGAAGAGTTGACTCATTGGAGAAGACTCTGATTCTGGGAAGGATTGGGGGCAAAAGGAGAAGGGGACGACACAGGATGCGATGGCTGGATGGCATCACTGACTAGATGGATGTGAGTCTGAGTGAACTCCGGGAGTTGGTGATGGACAGGGAGGCCTGGAGTGCTGCGATTCATGAGGTCGCAAAGAGTCGGACATGACTGAGCGACTGATCTGATCTGATCTGATCTGAAAACATTTCAGAAGGAAAAATTGAAAGAAAGCACACAATGATATGAATAATTATGTCTTGGAAGAAATCTACTTAATTAGGAAGGGGAATCTTGAAGATTCTCAGATTATCTTCCTGAAAAATGGATGTTCACACACAACATCAAACCTGTGGATCTTTAGATATTAAAATGAAATAACACTAGATTTTAAAGATAACAGAATTTTTAAGGGATATCAGGCAGACAGTAAACATTATTTGGGAAAATTAGTAAAAATCAGCATAAAAAAAGGAGAATAAGATTCGAGTGAAAACGACAAATTATCAATTGAAATATACAGAAAATGACATCTTAGGAGCAAAAACAAATTAGAAACGAATGGAAATTTGCTGAAATTGCTCAAAATATGAAGTCTGGAAGGTTACTGATTGATTTAAGATGATGTGACCCCAGTCTATCTGCCTAGAAAAGTAAAAGGGTAAGCATTATTTACTAGGAGAAAGTACTTCCAGGGTTTTTGCAAGTTTCTTTCAGGACACACTGAGAAATAAGCAAGCATGACACGAGACAACACCAAGTAATAGAAATTCAACAAGTAAAGCAAGCAATGGACTTCCCTTGTGGCTCATCTGGTAAAGAATCTTTCCTGGAATGCTGGAGACCTGGATTCATTCCCTGGACTGGGAAGAATCTTTGGAGAAGGGAAAGGTTACCCAACCCAGCATTCTGGCCATAAAATTCCATGGACTATATAGTCTATGGGGTTGCAAAGAGCTGAACATGACTGAGCGATTTTCACTGGCACTTTCAAAGCAAATAATATAAATACATCCAAAGGTAATGTAGATAATGAGTTACCAGGAAAGACTTTTACATGATAATGCTTAATAGGTTCAAAAGTTAGAAGAAAGAGAGAAAAGTTAGATAAGGAATTTCAGCTATAATTTTGAATCTATAAAATGAAATTGAAATAAATGTTAATGTATTTATTAGCATAGAAAAATAAATGCTATTAAAAATTGAAAAATTATGTAGTGGTCTAAGAGTCAAACAGACATAGCAAATAATCATGTTAGTAAGCTAGAAAACAATTAAAAAAAATGTACAAATGGCCAACATGTACACAAAGAGATGATCAGCTTCATATATCATCAGATCAGATCAGATCAGTCGCTTAGTCGTGTCCGACTCTTCGCGACCCCATGAACCGCAGCACGCCAGGCATCCCTGTCCATCACCAGCTCCCGGAGGTCACCCAGACTCACACCCATCAAGTCAGTGTTGCCATCCAGCCATCTCATCCTCTGTCGTCCCCTTCTCCTCCTGCCCTCAATCCCTCCCAGCATCAGAGTCTTCTCCAATGAGTCAACTCTTCGCATGAGGTGGCCAAAATACTGGAGTTTCAGCTTTAGCATCATTCCTTCCAAAGAAATTCCAGGATTGATCTCCTTCAGAATGGACTGGTTGGATCTTCTTGCAGTCCAAGGGACTCTCAAGAGTCTTCTCCAACACCACAGTTCAAAAGCATCAATTCTTCGGCGCTCAGCCTTCTTCACAGTCCAGCTCTCACATCCATACATGACCACAGGAAAGACCATAGCCTTGACTAGGCGAACCTTTGTTTGCAAAGTAATGTCTCTGCTTTTGAATATGCTATCTAGGTTGGTCATAACTTTCCTTCCAAGGAGTAAGTGTCTTTTAATTTCATGGCTGCAGTCACCATCTGCAGTGATTTTGGAGCCCAGAAAAACAGTCTGGCACTGTTTCCACTATTTCGTCATCTATTTCCCATGTAGTGATGGGACCAGATGCCATGATCTTCATTTTCTGAATGTTGAGATTTAAGCCAACCTTTTCACTCTCCACTTTCACTTTCATCAAGAGGCTTTTAGCCCCTCTTCACTTTCTGCCATAAGAGTGGTGTCATCTGCATATCTGAGGTTATTGATATTTCTCCCAGCAATCTTGATTCCAACTTGTGTTTCTTCCAGTCCAGCATTTCTCATGATGTACTCTGCATATAAGTTAAATAAACATGGTGACCATATGCAGCCTTGACGTACTCCTTTTCCTATTTGGAACCAGTCTGTTGTTCCATGACCAGTTCTAACTGTTGCTTCCTGACCTGCATACAGATTTCTCAAGAGGCAGATCAGGTGGTCTGGTATTCCCATCTCTTTCAGAATTTTCCATAGTTTATTGTGATCCACACAGTCAAAGGCTTTGGCATAGTCAATAAAGCAGAAATAGATGTTTTTCTGGAACTCTCTTGCTTTTTCCATGATCCAGCGGATGTTGGCAATTTGATCTCTGGTTCCTCTGCCTTTTCTAAATCCAGCTTGAACATCAGGAAGTTCACGGTTCACATATTGCTGAAGCCTGGCTTGGAGAATTTTGAGCATTACTTTGCTAGTGTGTGAGATGAGTGCAATTGTGCGGTAGTTTGAGCACTCTTTGGCATTGCCTTTCTTTGGGATTGGGATGAAAACTGAACTTTTCCAATCTTGTGGCCACTGCTGAGTTTTCCAAATTTGCTGGCATATTAAGTGTAGCACTTTCACAGCATCATCTTTCAGGATTTGGAATAGCTCCACTGGAATTCCGTCACCTCCACTAGCTTTGTTCGTAGTGATGCTTTCTAAGGCCCATTGGACTTCACATTCCAAGATGTCTGGCTCTAGGTCAGTGATCACACCATCGTGATTATCTGGGTTGTGACAATCTTTTTTGTACAGTTCTTCTGTGTATTCTTGCCACCTCTTCTTAATATCTTCTGCTTCTGTTAGGTCCACACCATCTCTGTCCTTTATCATGCCCATCTTTGCATGAAATGTTCCTTTGGTATCTCTGATTTTCTTGAAGAGATCCCTAGTCTTTCCCATTCTGTTGTTTTCCTCTATTTCTTTGCATTGATCACTGAAGAAGGCTTTCTTATCTCTTCTTGCTATTCTTTGAAACTCTGCATTTAGATGTTTATATCTTTCCTTTTCTCCTTTGCTTTTCGCTTCTCTTCTTTTCACAGCTATTTGTAAGGCCTCCCCAGACAGCCATTTTGCTTTTTTGCATTTCTTTTCCATGGGGATGGTCTTGATCCCTGTCTCCTGTACAATGTCACAAACCTCATTCCATAGTTCATCAGGCACTCTATCTATGAGATCTAGGCCCTTAAATCTATTTCTCACTTCCACTGTATAATCATAAGGGATTTGATTTATCATCAGAGAAATGCAAATTGACATTATAAAGATGTAATTCCTACCTCTTAGCATGGTTATTGGAGAAGGCAATGGCAACCCATTACAGTACTCTTGCCTGGAAAATCCCATGGATGGAGGAGCCTGGTAGGCTGCAGTCAATGGGGTTGCTAGGAGTCGGACATGACTGACAGACTTCACTTTCAATTTTCACTTTCCTGTATTGGAGAAGGAAATGACAACCCACTCCAGTATTCTTGCCTGAAAATCCCAGGGACGGAGAAGCATGGTGGGCTGCCATCTATGGGGTCGAACAGAGACAAACACGACTGAAGCTACTTGGCAGCAGCAGCATGGTTATTATAAAAAGCATAAGAGATAAAGGTTGATGAGGGCATGGAGAAAAGGCAATCTTTGAACATTGTTAGTCAGAATGTAAATTGATACAACCATATGGAAAGCAGTGAGGAGCATTCTCAAAAAATTATAAAGATAAATACCTTCAGTCAGTTTAGTCACTCAGTCGTGTCCAACTCTTTGCTATTTACGAACCACAGTCATGCCAGGCCTCGCTGTCCATCACCAACTCCTTGAGTTCACCCAAACCCATGTCCATTGAGTTGGTGATGTCATCCAACCATCTCATCCTCTGTCATCCCTTTCTCCTCCTGCCTTCAATCTTTCCCAGCATCAGGGTCTTTTCAAATGAGTCAGTTCTTCACATCAAGTGGCCAAAGTATTGGAGTTTCAGCTTCAGCATTAGTTCTTCCAATGAATATTCAGGTTCATTGAATATCCTGATTTCCTTTAGGATGGACTGGTTGAATCACCTTGCAGTTCAAGGGACTCTCAAGAGTCTTCTCCATCACCACAGTTCAAAAATATCAATTCTTCAGTGCTCGGCTTTCTTTATAGTCCAACCTTCACATCCACCCATACGTGACTACTGGAAAAAACCATAGCCTTGACCAGATGGACCTTTGTTGGCAAAGTAATGTCTCTGCTTTTGAATATGCTTTCTAGGTTGGTCATAACTTTCCTTCTAAGGAGTAAGCGTCTTTTAATTTCATGGCTGCAATCACCATTTGCAATGATTTTGGAACCCCAAAAATAAAGTCTGACACTGTTTCCATTGTTTCCTCATCTATTTTCCATGAAGTGACGGGACCGGATGCCATGATCTTCATTTTCTGAATGTTGAGCTTTAAGCCGACTTTTTCACTCTCCTCTTTCACCTTCATCAAGAAGCTCTTTAGTTTTTCTTCACTTTCTGCCATAAGGGTGGTGTCATCTGCATATCTGAGGTTATTGATACTTCTCCCAGCAATCTTGATTCCAGCCTGTGCTTCCTCCAGCCCAGCGTTTCTCATGATGTACTCTGCATATGAGTTAAATAAGCAGGGTGACAATATATAGCCTTGATGTACTCCTTTTCCTATTTGGAACCAATCTGTTGTTCCATATCCAGTTCTAACTGGTATTTCCTGACCTGCATACAGGTTTCTCAAGAGGCAGGTCAGGTGGTCTGATATTCCCATCTCTTTCAGAATTATCCACAGTTTATTGTGATCCACAAAGTTAAAGATTTTGGCATAGTCAATAAAGCAGAAATTGATGTTTTTCTGGAACTCTTTTGCTTTTTTGATGATCCAGCAGATGTTGGCAATTTGATCTCTGGTTCCTCTGCCTTTTCTAAAACTAGCTTGACATCTGGAAGTTTATGATTCACGTATTGTTGAAGCCTGGCATGGAGAATTTTAATCATCACTTTACTAGCGTGTGAGATGAGTGCAATTGTGCAGTAGTTTGAACGTTCTTTGGCACTGCATTTGTTTTGGATTAGAGTGAAAACTGACCTTTTCCAGTCCTGTGGCCATTGCTGAGTTTTCCAAATTTGCTGGCATACTGAGTGCAGCACTTTCACAGCATCATCTTTCAGGATTTGAAATAGCTCAACTGGAATTCCATCAGCTCCACTCGCTTTGCTCGTGGTGATGCTTCCTAAGGCCTATTTGACTTCACATTCCAGAATGTCTGGCTCTAGGTGAGTGATCACACCATCGTGATTATCTGGGTTGTGACAATCTTTTTTGTACAGTTCTTCTGTGTATTCTTGCCACCTCTTCTTAATATCTTCTGTTTCTGTTAGGTCTATACCATTTTTCTCCTTTATTGAGCCCATCTTTGTATGAAATATTCCCTTGGTATCTCTAATTTTCTTGAAGAGAACTTTAGTCTTTCCCATTCTATTGTTTTCCTCTATTTCTTTGCATTGATCGTTGAGGAAGGCTTTCTTATTTCTCCTTGCTCTTCTTTGGAACTCTGCATTCAAATGGTTATATCTCCGGTTAAGATGGCGAAGGATTAGGACGGGGAATACGCTTTCTCCTCCACAAATTCATCAATGGGACATCTGGGCGCCGAGTAAATACCACAAACAGCTTCGGAGTGCTGGCGGAGGACGTCGGACACCCAGAAAAGCAACTCACTGCCTTCTAAAGGAGGTAGGAAAGAATATAGAAGCCAGAGAGAGACAAAGAGGGAGGGGCGGACCTCTGTCCAGGGAAGGGAGTCTTAAAAGAGAAGTTTCCAAACACCAGGAAACACTCTCCCTGTGGAATCTGCGCCGAACCTGGGAAACACGGAGACTATCATAACAGGGAGGAGAACAGTTGAGCAATTAGAACCCACAGACTGCGGGCCCTGCGGTAACTTCCGCAGTGGAAAAGCACCGCTGCAAACGCCCGCATCTGCCACTGGGGAGCCGGGGCTGGGCAGGGAGACGCCTTGGCCGTTCCCACGCGGGACGCTCCGCTGCCAGCGCTCCCCAGAGGGACGCTCCCCCGCGGGACTCTCCCCCACTGGACGCTCCCCCGCCGGCCACTCCCGCGCAGGCGTGCCCCCGCCCGCTGTGCCGGCGGCTCCCACGAGGGCCACCCCATCCCCTCCCCCCACCCGCCCGCCCGCCATTCCCGTCGCCGGCCCCTCCCCCTCTGCGGGCCTCAGCGCAGACTTCGTTCGCCTGATTGTCTGGAGTGCTGCCTAACTGGAGTAGTTTGGGCCGGCAATCCAGATTGTGCAGCGCCGACCACACGAGTGGCGGGCCTTGGCCCAGAACACCGCCGAACCTGCACAGAACAAAGAACTATACAGACCAACCACAGAGAAAGGGGCCTATAGATCTTGAGAAATTTAAGCTGGAACAAGGAACTAGCTGAAAATGAACTGAACCCACAACAATAATAGAGAAACTCTTATATATATTGTTACTATTTTTACCATCATTATTTCCTTTTTTTTTCTTTTCTTTTTTTTAATATATATATATATTTTAAATTTTTATTATTTTTTAATTGGAAAAAGGAAAACAAAAATTTTTTTTTCCCTTTTAATTTTTTTTTGTTGTTTGTTTTGTTTTTTTTTTTTTTTTTATTATTATTATTTTTTTTTTATCCTCTAGTACTTCTTTAATCTCCATGTTTAGATATAACTTTTGCGACCCTGTTTTGTTTTTTGTTTTTTTTTTTTTTTTTCCTTTTTTCCTTTTTCTTTGCTTTTTTCTTTTCTTTACTGATTACTGACTAGATCTGTCTCTCTCCTTCACACTCCCTCCTTTTATCCTCCTGACCACCTCTGTCTCCTTCCTCCCTTTTTCCTTCTATGTATAATTCCGTGAACATCTCTGAGCAGTCCAGTTGTGGAATGCATTATAGAAGAAGAAGTTTTTGAGACTACTGAAAAATAAGACCAATAACTGGAACCAGGAGGCTTAAGTCCATACCCTGATCCCACGAAACAGTAATTGACAGGAGCTCATTAAAAGCCTCCATACCTACTCTGAAACCAAGCATCACACAAAGACCAGAAGTTCCACAACAAGACATACCAAGCAATTCTCAGAAAAACAAGAACAACCTAGCTCCAAACACAGCTACACAAGCGACCCCAAAAGCATAGACATCTCATAACTCACTACTAGACACTCCACTGCACCCCAGAGAAAAGAAATCCAGCTCCACCCACCAGAACACCGATACAAGCTTCCATAAACAAGAAACCTCGACAAGCCACTGGTACAAACCCACATATAGTGCAGAAACGCCACAATAAAGAGAACTCCACAGACTACCAGAATACAGTAAAGACGCCCCAAACTTAGCAATTTAAACAAGATGAAAAGACAGAAGAATTCCCAGCAGGTAAAGGAACAGGATAAAAGCCCACCAAACCAAACAAAAGAGGAAGAAATAGCGCACCTACCTGATAAAGAATTCGAATAATGATAGTGAAATTAATCCAAAATCTGGAAAGCAAAATGGAATCATGGATAAATAGTCTGGAGAAAAGCATTGAGAAGATGCAAGAAAGATTTAACAAGGACCTAGAAGAAATAAAAAAGAGTCAATATATAATAATAATGAATAAATAATCCAAAACACTCTGGAGGCAACAAATAGTAGAATAACAGAGGCAGAAGATAGAATTAGCGAATTAGAAGATAGAATGGAGAATTAAAGGAATAGAGGAGAAAAAAGAAAAAAAATAAAAGAAATAGAAATCTAAGACCTCCAGAAAAAAAGAAATATCAAATAAGCCAGAAAAGAAGAAAAAAAAAACTAGAAGAATAGAGGAGATAATAGTGAAAACTTCCTAAAATGGGAAGGAAAATAAAAAAGAGTCCCAATAAAACAAAACAAAAATAAATAAAAAAAATAAAAAAAAAAAATAAAAAGAGAAGGGAAAAAAAAAAAAAAAAGAACCATAGGATAAGCTGATCTTTATAGAAACTCTCAAGCAGAGGAATGGCAGAAACTTAAAGTGATGAAGAAAGAATAAGCCCAGATTATTGACCAGAAGATTATGAAGGAGAAATAATTTAAGAGAAGCTGAAGATTCAGCACCAAACCTCTCAAAATACTAAAACATTCTCTAGAAGAAAAAAAAGGAATATAAATTAAACCCAAAAAAAAAGTAAATGAAGGATCATATTTATATTAATACCTTAATGAAATGGGTTGAATGCCCCAACAAAAAAAGACTGGCTGAATGGATAAAAAAAAGACCTATATTGAAACTAAACACTTTCTAACACCATAAAAAAATAAACTCAAAATGATTAAAGAGCTAAATGTAAGACAGAAACATAAAACTCCTAAGGAAAACATAGGCAAAACACTCTCTGACTTACATCACAGAGGATCCTCTATGACCCACCTCTCAGAATATTGGAAATAAAATCAAAAATGAACAAATGGGACCTAATCAAACTTAAAAGCTTCTGCACAACAAAGGAAACTATAAGCAAGGTGAAAAGACAGCCTTCAGAATGGGAGAAAATAATAGCAAATGAAGCAACTGACAAACAACTAATCTCAAAAATATACAAGCAACTTCTACAGCTCAATTCCAGAAAAATAAATGACCCAATCAAAAAATGGGCCAAAGAACTCAATAGACATTTCTCCAAAGAAGACATACAGATGGCTAACAAAGACATGAAAAGATGCTCAACATCACTCATTATCAGAGAAATGCAAATCAAAACCACTATGAGATACCATTTCACGCCAATCAGAATGGCTGCTATCCAAAAGTCTACAAGCAATAAATGCTGGAGAGGGTGCGGAGAGAAGGGAACCCTCTTGCACTGTTGGTGGGAATGCAAACTAGTACAGCCACTTTGGAGAACAGTATGGAGATTCCTCAAAAAACTGCGAATAGAACTGCCTTATGATCCAGCAATCCCACTGCTGGGCATATACACTGAGAAAACAGAATTGAAAGAGACACCTGTACCCCAATGTTCATAGCAGCACTGTTTGCAATAGCCAGAACGTGGAAGCAACCTAGATGTCCATCCACAGATGAATGGATAAGCAAGCTGTGGTACATATACAAATGGAATATTACTCAGCCATTAAAAAGAGTAATTTGAATCAGTTCTAAGGAGGTGGATGGAACTGGAGCCTATTATACAGAGTGAAGTAAGCCAGAAAAAAAACACAAATACAGTATACTAACGCATATATTGGAATTTAGAAAGATGGTAAAAAATAACCCTATTTACGAGACAACAAAAGAGACACTGATGTATAGACAGACTTTTGGACTCTGGGACCAGGAGAGGGTGAGATGATTGGGGAGAATAGCATTGAAATATGTATAATATTATATCTGAAATGTATTAATTGTTCAAACTAAACACTATCATGTTACAATTTGTTCATACTAGATGTTTGTAATGTTTCTGATAATCAATAAAAGAGATTCTTGATCAAAAAAAAAATGGTTATATCTTTCACTTTCTCCTATGCTTTTTGCTTCCCTTCTTTTCACAGCTATTTGTAAGGACTCTTCAGACAGCCATTTTGATTTTTTGCATTTCTTTTTCTTAGAGATGGTCTTGATTCCTGTCTCCTGTACAATGTCATGAACCTCCATCTATAGTTCATCGGGCACTCTGTCTATCAGATCTAGTCCCTTAAATCTATTTCTCACTTCCACTGTATAATCATAAGGGATTTGATTTAGGTCATACCTGAATGGTCTAGTGGTTTTCTCCACTTTCTTCAATTTCAGTCTTAATTTGGTAATAAGGAGTTCATGATCCAAGCCACAATAAGCTTCTGGTCTTGTTTTTGCTGACTGTATAGAGCTTCTCCATCTTTGGCTGCAAATAATATAATCAACCTGATTTGGGTGTTGACCATCTAGTAATGTCCATGTGTAGAGTCTTCTCTTGTGTTGTTGAAAGAGGGTGTTTGCTATGACCAGTGAGTTCTCTTGGCAGAACTCTATTAGCCTTTGCCCTGATTCATTGTGTACTCCAAGGCCAAATTTGCCTATTACTCCAGATGTTTATTGACTTCCTAATTTTGCATTCCAGTCCCTGGGATTTCTTTGGAAGGAATGATGCTAAAGCTGAAACTCCAGTATTTTGGCCACCTCATGCAAAGAGTTGACTCATTGGAGAAGACTCTGATGCTGGGAGGGATTGGGGGCAGGATGAGAAGGGGACGACAGAGGATGAGATGGCTGGATGGCATCACTGACTCGATGAATATGAGTCTGAGTGACCTCTGGGAGTTGGTAATGGGCAGGGAGGCCTGGCGTGCTGCAGTTCATGGGGTCGCAAAGAGTCGGACACGGCTGAGCGACTGATCTCTCTCTCTCTCCCCATTAATGAAAAGTGCATCTTTTGGGGATGTTAGTTTTAAAAGCTCTTGTAAGTCTTCATAGAACTGTTCAAATTCAGCTTCTTCAGCATCCTGGTTGGGGAATAGACTTGAATTACTGTGATATTGAATGGTTTGCCTTGGAAACAAATAGAGATCAATCTGTTATTTTTGAGATTGCATCCAAGCACTGCATTTGGGAATCTTTTGTTGACTATTATGACTAGTCCATTTGTTCTAAGGGTTCCTGCCCGTAGTAGTAGATATAATGGTCATCTGAGTTAAATTCACCCATTCCAGTCCATCTTAGTTTGCTGATTCCTAGAATGTTGATGTTCACACTTGTGATCTCCTGTTTGACCACTTCCAATTTTCCTTGATTCATGGACCTAAATTCCAGGTTCCTATGTAATAATACCCTTTACAGCATTGAGCCTTGCTTCTATCATCAGTCCCATCCACAAATGAGTGTTATTTTTCCTTTGGCTCCATCCCTTCATTCTTTCTGAAGCTATTTCTCCACTGATCTCCAGTAGCATTTTGAGCACCTAACGACCTGGGGAGTTTATCTTTCAATGTCCTATCTTTTTGCCTTTTCATACTGTTCATGGGTTCCCAAGGCAAGAATACTGAAGTTTTTTGCTATTGTCTTCTCCAGTGGACCACATTCTGTCAGACCTCTCTACCATGACCTGTCTGTCTGGGTGGCCCCACATGGCATAGCTTAGTTTCACTGAGTTAGACAAGGCTGTGGTCCGTGTGATCAGATTGACTAGTTGTCTGTGATTGTGGTTTCAGTCTATCTGCCCTCTGGTGCCCTCTTTCAGTGCTTATATCTTACTTGGGTTTCTCTTACCTTGGACATGTGGTATCTCTTCATGGCTGCTTCAGCAAAGCACAGCTTCTGCCCCTGCCTTGGACGTGGGGTAGCTCTTCTCGGGTGCCCTTCTGCACTGCTATTGCAGCTGCCACACTTCCTTATGATTCAGCATTTCAGAACTACCTTATGATTCAGGAATTCCCTTTGGTTTTATGTCCAGAAGGATATATAAGTATATCCTTTAATAAGACTATCAAAGCAATATCTGCTTTGTTCATTTCAGCATTACTCAAAATAGCTGGCAACCTAAATGTACATCCTTGGAGGAATGGATAAATAATATGCATAAATCTTCTTTTTTAAATCTGCATTTTATATATGTATTTTCATATTTTATATACATATATAAAAAACAGATTTGAGAAAGAAGATTCTACCATTTGCAGCAGCATGGATGAACCATGTTCAGGGGCTCATTCTGCTACATGAAATAAGCCAGATACAGAAAGACAAATACTGTATGATTTCACATATATGTGGGATCTAAAAAATACCAAGCTCATAGAAGCAGAGGGTAGAACAGTAGATCCAGATTCTGAGGGTTAGAGAAAATGGTATATATTGGTCAAGGGGTACAGAGTTTCAGATGTATAGGATAAATAAGTTCTGGAGATTTAATTTATAGCAATATGATAATAGTTAATATTATTTTGTATTATTAAAGTTTGATTAGAAGATACATCTTAATTGTTCTCAACACACACACACACACACACAAGAGAGAGAGAGAGAGAAAAAAAAAAAGGAAAAGGTGTGAGGTGATGGATATGGTGAATAGTTTGTAGTGAATATTTAACAATGCACACATATGAAATCATCAGGTTGTAGATATTGATTGTTGTTGTTTAGTTGCTAAGTCATGTCTGACTCTTTGACCCATGCACTATAGCCCACAAGGCTCCTCTGTCCATGGGATTTCCCAGGCAAGAACACTGGAGTTGGTTGCCATGTTCTCTTCTAGGGGGTCTTCATGATGCGGGGATTTAACCCATATCTTCTGCATTGGTGGACAGATTCCTTACCACCAAGCCCCCATGAAACCCAGTGCCTAAATAAGCCTTTGCAGGTGAGGGCAAATCACCTACATCTGAAAATAGCAAATCTGTATTGTCCAAATCTAAACATGAAAACATATAATATTAACTAAATTATGTGGCAATAAAAAACCCCCAAATAGCCAAGGTGAAAATGAAAAAGAATACTATTTGCACAAATACTGAGAAATAGAAAAATGTAACAAATAGATGTGGCCATACTACTGAGTTCCAGTCAATGGAACAGGAGTAGAGATAGTAGTTGCTATTTGCAGGCCTGGCCTCTATATTTTCCTAAAATAGTCTGACAAAATTTCTCATCTCTCATTGGTCATCTGGGTTCAGAACAATAAAGTCATCTAAGGACAAGAGAGTGATTGAGTCACTGTTATAAGGATGCAGGGTCTAGAGGTGACTATATGGAGAAGACTCTTGTAAGCATCAATCTAAATCCTATTTGACATAAGACAGAATTGAAATTTTGTTATTTTCCAGTACTGTAATTTAAGTATTATTTCTTCTAGTAGCTGGTGTGCCCTGACCAACACTCGCAGATTTATTCATAGGTGGGGCAGAGGCTGCATGCTCCTCTGTTTCATTCACCCGGGCTTCCAAGTGACACAAGTGGTAAAGTTCCCACCTGCCAAGTGCAGGAGGCATAAGAGATGTGGGTTTGATCCCTGAGTCAGGAAGATTCTCTGGAGAAAGAAATGACAACCCACTCCAGTATTCTTGCCTGGAGAATCCCATGGACAGAGGAGCCTGGTGGGTTACATACATACAGTCCATAGGGTCACAAAGAGCTGGGCACGACTGAAGTGACTTAGCACACATGCGTGCGGCTGCTGCTGCATGCTCCTCTGTTTTGTTCGGGGGATTCATTTCCACAGCTGCATACATTAGATGCTGTAATTCCTCAGTCCTCAATAGAATGGCATTTTACTGGCATCTATTCTCTGATTTGAGTCCTATAATTGCTGTTAGGTTGCTCTGTTGCTTACTAGGTTTATATATGTAATTGTCTTGTTATTCAGTCTTGTGTTTGTTGAAGTATTTTATACAAATGGATGAACTGTTGATATGTATGAGGACTTTTGGAGGATCTCACTATTATGCCAAAGTCTTGACAATTTACAAGTCATTCATAAGTTATGCCAAAAGTTCTTTTAGTGCCCAAGATAAATTTATTTCAATATAAAATATGCTCTTTTTCTTGTTGTTTGGTCATTGTCATATCTGACTCTTGTCACCCTATGGACTGCAGCATGCCAGCCTCCTCTGTCCTCCCAGAGTTTGCTCAAATTCATGTCCATTGAGTTGGTGATGCTATCTAATCATCTCATTTTCCATCTTCTCCTTTTACCTTCAATTTTTCCCAGCATCAGGGTCTTTCCCAATGAATCAGCTCTTCGAAGAAGGTGACCAAAGTATTGGAGCTTCTGCTTTAGCATCAGTCCTTCTAATGAATATTCAGGCTGATTTTCTTTAGAATTGACTGGTTTAATCTCCTTGTAGTCCAAGGGACTCTCAAGTCTTGTCCAGAACCACAGTTTGAAAGCATTTTTTCTTCAGTGTTCAGACTTCTTTATGGTCCAACTCTCACATCTGAGTATGACTACTGGTAAAACCATAGATTTGACGATATGGACCTTTGTTGACAAAATGATGTTTCTGCTTTTTAATATGCTAAGTTTTTAATAATTAAACTGTAAAGGGATTTTAACAGAGTTAAAAAAAAATAGTGGTTATAAGGTAAGTTACAGAATTATAGAGAAATCTAATTAGAAGTCCTGAGTTTAAGATTTTAGATACAATTCAACCCAGGTCACACACACAGACATGTGCAACTGGGCATAAAATGCCAGAAAATTATGTCTATTGCAATTGTTCTCATACCAGAAGATTTCCATTATGAGTCTGGCTTTGGAAACAGGTAAAATCCCAGGGTATCAGCTGCCAGAACTTAAA
This sequence comes from Tragelaphus eurycerus, assembly GCA_935064755.1. Taxonomy (NCBI): domain Eukaryota; kingdom Metazoa; phylum Chordata; class Mammalia; order Artiodactyla; family Bovidae; genus Tragelaphus; species Tragelaphus eurycerus. Next base: position 433,189 of record CAKXYN010000216.1, on the reverse strand, counting down.
ACCAGTTTCAAACAGAATTTTCATCATGTGTTCACATTCAAATAATCACTGTGCCTGCAGGTAACATGTTGGTGGGACGTAGGTCACATCTGTATACTTACTGTGAAGGGGACTGGGAAATGCAATTGAGCAACTGATATTCCAAGGAAAAAAGCTCGGTGCTTAAAGTATTGCCTTCTCCTTCCTTCAATTTACCTAAAATATATCTTAAAATGTATTTGTTTTCTTTGGTTTTTAGTTTGAAAAGTTAATTAAACCTCAGAAAGTCTTATTTTGCTTTCTACATTTGCATTTACTGTGTTGTCATCATCACCATCAACATCATTATTAATTCAGGTGTCCAGGAGTTTCCAAAGCAGAGACAAGCTAGGTTTGTGTTCTGATTGTTGACATCTATCGTCATCATTCAGGCTTCTGAAGAGCCTCAAATAATCTATTATATTTGATGATACTGAGAGAGTCATGTCCTAGGCAGATTGATAAGGAGTCTAGGGGTCGCCAAGGAGAGAGGGGTCTGGAATTCTCAAGGAGGAAGAAAGGACAAACTTTTTTTTTTTTTTTTTTCTCCACATTCCTTAGGATTATACAACAATAATGTATCCTGCCTGAAGACAGTGTTATCTTAAAATGTAAATTAGGTCTTTACAACCTGAGACATTCTTTAGAGTATATAACTTCATTGCTAACACTAGCTAAGGGGGTACTCTTTCTGCCCCCTTCTGATGTCTATGTCAGAAGCTTTCTCTATCTCCTTTATACTTTAATAAAACTTTATTACACAAAAGCTCTGAGCCATCAAGCCTCGTCTTTGGCCCCAGATTGAATTCTTCTCCTCCAGGGGCCAAGAATCCTGGTGTCTTCGCGTGACTCAACAACAACCTTTCAATACTATTATCATTTTGTGGCTCCCTTGAGTTCACAACTGATGAGTAGGAGTATCTTTAATGGTGTAAATCCTGCAGCCAGTGAAAGATAAAAAGCATGTATCTATGGGCCCATTTGACCATGCTTGAGGATCTTTTGCAGAGGCCCAGGGTTGGAAATGGCCCATCGTGGGGACAGGAGCACTGGCAGCAGCAGTCCTGAAATGTGCATGTTGCATAAGTCATTTTTGGAGGTTGCATGTAGCCCTTCCATAGAACCCGCTGACTCCAAGACTGAGTCACTTCAGGCCAAACAACTAACTAGGAAGGAGCAAAGTCCCACTCATCAGCAGACAATTGGATTAAAGATTTACTGAACATGGCTCTGCCCACAAAAGCAAGACCCAGTTTATCCTACAGCCAGTCCCTCCCAGCAGGAAGCAAGAACTATAATCTCCAGTCTCCAGAAAAAAAAAAAAATAATAATAACACACACACACACACACACACAATCACAGGAAGCTACCCAAAATGATCACATGGATCACAGCCTTGTGCAACGCAAGGAAGCTATGAGCCATGTCATGCAGGGCCACCCAAGATGGACGGGTCATGGTGGAAAGTTCTGACAAAACGTGGCTTATTGGAGAAGGGAATGACAAACTCCTTCATTATTCTTGACTCAAGAAACCCATGAACAGTTCAGTCACTCAGTCATGTCTGACTCTTTGTGACCCCATGAATCACAGCACACCAGGCCTCCCTGTCCATCACCAACTCCCGGAGTTCACTCAGACTCATGTCCATCGAGTCAGTGATGCCATCCAGCCATCTCATCCTCTGTCGTCCCCTTCTCCTCTTGCCACCAATCCCTCCCAGCATCAGAGTCTTTTCCAATGAGTCAACTCTTTGCACGAGGTGGCCAAAGTACTGGAGTTTCAGCTTTGGCATCATTTCTTCCAAAGAAATCCCAGGGCTGATCTCCTTCAGAATGGACTGGTTGGATCTCCTTGCAGTCCAAGGGACTCTCAAGAGTCTTCTCCAACATCACAGTTCTAAAGCATCAATTCTTCAGCGCTCAAGAAACTCATGAGCAGTATGAAAAGGCAAAAAGATATGACACCAGAAGATGAGTCCCCCAGGGTGGTAAGTGTCCAATATGCTACTGAGGAAGAGTGGAGAAACAGTTTCGGAAAGAATGGAGAAGCTGGACCAATGCAAAAATGTCACTCAGTTGTGGTGTGTGTGTGGTGGTGAAAGTAAAATCCAATGCTGTAAAGAACAGTCATGTAGAGGAACCTAGAATATTAGGTCCATGAAATCTATGCAAATTGGGCTTGGTCAAGCAGGAAATGGCAAGAGTGAACATTAGCATCTTAAGAATCAGTGAACTAAAATGGATGGGAATGGGTGAATTTAATTCAGATGATCATTATATCTACTACTGTGGGCAAATATCCCTCAGAAGAAATGGAGCGGCCCTCATGAAAAGAAACTGAAAGTGAAAGTCGCTCAGTCATGTTCAACTCTTTGTGACCTCCATGGACTATACAATCCATGGAATACCCAGGGCAGAAGATTGGAGTGGGTAACTTTTCCCTTCTCCAGGGGATCTTCCTAACTCAGAGATCAAACCCATGTCTCCCTCATTGCCAGCAGATTGTTTACCAGCTAAGCCACTAGGGAAGTGGCCCTCATAGTCAACAAAAGAGTCTGAAATGTGGTACTTGGGTTCAATCTCAAAAATGACAAATTATTTCAGTTCATTTCAAAGGCAAACCATTCAACATCAGAGTAATTCAAGTCTATACCCCAACCACTGATGCAGAAGAAGCTGGAGTTGACTATTTCTATAAAAACCTACAAGACCTTATAGAACACCCAAAAAAAAAAGAAGTACCTTTCAATCTTGGGGGATTGAAATGCAAAACTAGGAAGTCAAGAGATATCTGGAGTAACAGGCAAATTTTTTCTTAGAGTTATGAAATGAAGCAGGGTAAAGGCTAACAGAGATTTGCCAAGAGAATGTACTTATCATAGTAACATCCTTTTAACAACACAAGAGATGACTCTACAAATGCACTAAAGATGGTCAATAGTGAAATTAGATTGATTATATTTTTTGCAGCTAAAGATGGAGAAGCTCTATAGAGTCAGCAAAAACAAGACCTGGAACTAACTGTGGTTCAGATTATGAGCTCCATATTGTGACATTAAGGCTTAAGTTAAAGACAGTAGGGAAAACAACTAGGGCATTCAGGTATGACCTAAATAAAATCCATCCTGAATATACAGTGGAGATGATGAATAAATTGAATGGATTAGATCTTGTAAAGAGAATGACCAAAGAACTATGGATGGAGGTTCATAACATTGTACAGGAGGCAGTGACCAAAAATAACCCCAAGAAAAAGAAATGCAAGAAGGCAAAATTGTACTCTGAAGAGGCCTTACAAATAGCTGAGAAAAGAGAAGTTAAAGGCAAAGGAGAAAGGAAAAGATATACCTATCTGAATGCAGAGTTTCAGAAAATAGCAAGAAGAGATAAGAAAGCCTTCTTAAGTGAACAATGCAAATAAAAAGAGGAAAAAATAGCATGGGAAAGACTAGAGATCTCTTCAAGAAAATTGGAGATATCATGGAAATATTTCGTGCAAAGATGGGCACCATAAGGACAAAAACAGCCCAGATTTAACAGATGCAGAAGAGATTAACAAGAGGTGGCAAGAAGACACAGAAGAACTATACAGAAAAGGTCCTAATGTCCTGGATAACTACAGTGGTGTGGTTGCTCAGCTAGAGCCAGACATCCTGGAGTATGAAGTTAAGTGGGCCTTAAGAAGCATTACTATGAGCCTTGTTAGTGGAGGTGATGGAATTCCAGCTGCGCTATTTCAAATCCTAAAAGATAAGGCTGTCAAAGTGCTGCACTCAATATGCCAGCAAATTGTCAGGAAATGCAATATGCAATCAGATCACATCAGATTAGATCAGTTGATCAGTCGTGTCTGACTCTTTGCGACCCCATGAATCGCAGCACACCAGGCCTCCCTGTCCATCACCAACTCCCAGAGTTCACTCAGACTCATGTCCATCGAGTCAGTGATGCCATCCAGCCATCTCATCCTCTGTCGTCCCCTTCTATTCTGCCCCCCAGTCCCTCCCAGCATCAGAGTCTTCTCCAATGAGTCAACTCTTCGCATGAGGTGGCCAGAATACTGGAGTTTCAGCTTTAGCATCATTCCTTCCAAAGAAATCCCAGGGCTGATCTCCTTCAGAATGGACAGGTTGGGTCTCCTTGCAGTCTAAGGGACTCTAAAGAGTCTTCCCCAACACCACAGTTCAAAAGCATCAATTCTCTGGTGCTCAGCCTTCTCCACAGTCCAGCTCTCACATCCATACATGACCACAGGAAAAACCATAGCCTTGACTAGACGAACTTTTGTTGGCAAAGTAATGTCTCTGCTTTTGAATATGCTATCTAGGTTGGTTATAACTTTCCTTCCAAGGAGTAAGGCTCATTTAATTTCATGGCTGCAGTCACCATCTGTAGTGATTTTGGAGCCCAGAAATATAAAGCTTGACATTGTTTCACCATCTATTTCCCATAAAGTGATGGGACAGGATGCCATGATCTTCGTTTTCTAAATGTTGAACTTTAAGCCAACTTTTTCACTCTTCACTTTCACTTTCATCAAGAGGCTTTTTAATTCCTCTTCACTTTCTGCCATAAGGGTGGTGTCATCTGCATAGCTGAGGTTATTGATATCTCTCCCAGCAATCTTGATTCAGGCTTGTGCTTCTTCCAGCCCAGCGTTTCTCATGATGTAGTATGCATATAAGTTAAATAAGTAGGGTGACAATATACAGCCTTGACGAACTCCTTTTCCTATTTGGAACCAGTCTGTTGTTCTATGTCCAGTTCTAACTGTTGCTTCCTGACCTGCATACAAATTTCTCAAGAGGCAGATCAGGTGGTCTGGTATTCCCATCTCTTTCAGAATTTTCCAGTTTATTGTGATCTACACCGTCAAAGGCTTTGGCATAGTCAATAAAGCAGAAATAGACGTTTTTCTGGAACTCTCTTGCCTTTTCCATGATCCAGAGATGTTGGCAATTTGATCTCTGGTTCCTCTGCCTTTTGTAAAACCAACTTGAACATCAGGAAGTTCACAGATCACATATTGCTGAAGCCTGGCTTGGAGAATTTTGAGCATATCTTTAATAGCGTGTGAGATGAGTGCAATTGTGTGTTAGTTTGAGCATTCTTTGCATTGTCTTTCTTTGAGATTGGAATGAAAACTGGCCTTTTCCAGTCCTGTGGCCACTGCTGAGTTTTCTAAATTTGCTGGCATATTGAGTGCAGTACTTTCACAGCATCATCCTTCAGGATTTGGAATATCTCAACTGGAATTCCATCACTTCCACTAGCTTTGTTCATAGTGATGCTTTCTAAGGCCCACCTGACTTCACATTCCAGAATGTCTGGCTCTAGGTGGGTGATCATACCATTGTGATTATTTGGGTTGTGAAGATCTTTTTTGTACAGTTCTTCTGTGTATTCTTGCCACCTCTTCTTAATATCTTCTGCTTCTTTTAGGTCCATATCATTTCTGTCCTTTATTGAGCCCATCTTTGCATGATATGTTCCTTTGGTATCTCTGATTTTCTTGAAGAGATCCCTAGACTTTCCCATTCTGTTGTTTTGCTCTATGCAATATGTCAGGAAAACTCAACAGTGGCCACAGGACTGGAAAAGGACAGTTTTCATTCCAGTCCCAAAGAAGGGCAATTCCAAAGATTGTTCAAACTACCATGCAATTTTGCTCAATCCACATGTTATCAAGATAATGCTCAAAATGCTTCAAAGAAGGCTTCAACAGTAGTTGAACTGAGAACTTCTAGATGTACATGCTGGATTTCGAAAAGCAGAGGAAGCAGTAATTAAATTGCCAACATCCACTGGATCATAAAAAAAAAAAAGGCAATTCCAAAAGTCTTCTTCTGTTTCACTGACTATGCGAAATAAAGCTTTTGACTGTGTGCATCACAACAAACTGGAAAATTCATTAAGAGATAGGAATACCAGACCATCTTACTTGTCTCCTGAGGTAAGGTAAGCAGGACAAGAAATTAAAGCTAGAACCGGACATGGAGCACACTGCTTATCTCACTTACATGCAAAGTATCTCATGCCAACTGCTGGGCTGGATGACTCAAGCTGGAATCAAGATTGTTGGGAGAAACACGGAACAACAGACTGGTTCCAAATAGGAAAAGGAGTACGTCAAGGCTGTTCATTGTCACCTTGCTTATTTAACTTCTATGCAGAGTACATCATGAGAAACGCTGGGCTGGAAGAAGCACAAGCCTGAATCAAGATTGCCGGGAGAAATATCAATAACCTCAGCTATGCAGATGACACCACCCTTATGGCAGAAAGTGAAGAGGAACTCAAAAGCCTCTTGATAAAAGTGAAAGTGGAGAGTGAAAAGGTTGGCTTAAAGCTCAACATTCAGGAAACAAAGATCATGGCATCTGGTCCCATCACTTCATGAGAAATAGATGGGGAAACAGTGGAAACAGTATCAGATTTTATTTTTCTGGGCTCCAAAATCACTACAGATGGTGACTGCAGCCATGAAATTAAAAGACTCTTACTCCTGGGGAGAAAAGTTACGACCAACCTAGATAGCATATTCAAAAGCAGAGACATTACTTTGCTAACAAAGGTCTGTCTAGTCAAGGCTATGGTTTTTCCTGTGGTCATGTATGGATGTGAGAGCTGGACTGTGAAGAAGGCTGAGCTCTGAAGAATTGATACCTTTGAACTGTGGTGTTGGAGAAGACTCTTGAGAGTCCCTTAGACTGCAAGGAGATCCAATCAGTCCATTCTGAAGGAGATCAGCCCTGGGATTTCTTTGGAAGGAATTATACTAAAGCTGAAACTCAGTACTTTGGCCACCTCATGTGAAGAGTTTACTCATTGGAGAAGACTCTGATGCTGGGAGGGATTGGGGGCAAGAGAAGAAGGGGATGACAGAAGATGAGATGGCTGGATGGCATCACTGACTCAATGGACGTGAGTCTGAGTGGCCTCCGGGAGTTGGTGATGGACAGGGAGGCCTGGTGTGCTGTGATTCATGGGGTTGCAGAGTCAGACATGACTGAGCAACTGAACTGACTGATTCACAGATATGTAGATAATACCACTTTAATGGTGGAAAGTGAAGAGGAACTAAAGAGCCTCTTGATCAGGGTGAAAGATGAGAGTGAAAAAACGAGCTTGAAAGTCAGCATTTGAAAAACAAAGATCATGACATCTGGTCCCATCACTTCATGGCAAATAGTTGGACAAAATTTTAAAAGAGAGACAGAGTTTATTTTTTTGTTCTCCAAAATCACAGTGGATATTGACTGCAGCCATGAAATTAAACGACACCTGTAAGTTGGAAGGAAAGTGATGACAAACCTGGAGACCCCAAAAAGCAGACGAACCACTCTCCTGACAAAGGTTCATATAATCAAAGCTATAGAACTAACACCCAAAGATGATATGCTTTTCATTATAGGGGACGGGAATGCAGGGGTTGGAAGTCAAGAGATACCTGGAGTAACAGGCAAATTTGTCCATGGACTACAAAATGAAGCAGGGCAAAGGCTAACCAAGTTTTTCCAAGAGATCTCACTGATTATAGCAAACACCCACTTCCAACAATGCAAAAGAAGACTCAACACATGGATATCATCAGATGATCAATAGCAAAATCAGATTGATTATATTCTTTGCAGTCAAATAAGGAGAAACACTATACAGTCAGCAAAAACAAGATCTGGAGCTGACTGTGGCTCAGATCATGAACTCCTTATTGCCAAATTCAGACTCAAATTGAATAAAGTAAGGAAACCACTAGACCATTCACATATGATCTAAATAAAATCTCTTACAATTACACAGCAAAAGTGACAAATAAATTCACAGGATTAGATAGACTGCTTGAAGAACTATGAACAGAGTTTTGTGACATTGTACAGGAGGCAGTGATCAAGACCATCCCCAAGAAAAGAAAAACAAAAAGGCAAAATGCTTGTCTGATGAGCCCTTATGAATAGCTGAGAAAATAAGAGAAGTGAAAGGCAAAGGAGAGAAGGAAAGATATAGTCATTTGAATGCAGCGTTCTAAAGAATAGCAAGGAGAGATAAGGAAGTCTTCCTCCATGATTAGTGCAAAGAAATAGAGGAAAACAATAGAATGGGAAGGACTAGAGATCTCTTGAAGAAAATTAGAGATACCAGGGGAACATTCCATGCAAAGATAGGCACAATAAAGGACAGAAATGGTATGGACTTAGAAGCAGAAGATATTAAGAAGTGGTAAAAACAATACACAGAAGAAATATACAAAAAAGATCTTAATAATCTAGATAACCATGATGGTGTGATCAATCACCTAGAGCCAGCCATCCTGCAATGTGAAATCAAGGGGGCCTTATGAAGTATCACTATGAACAAAGCTAATGGAACTGATATAATTCCAAGGACTTGAGCCATTTCAAGTCCTAAAAGATGATGCTGTGAATGTGCTGCACTCAATATGTCAGGGATTTGGAAAACTCAGCAGTGGCCACAGGAAGAGAAATGGTCAGTTTTCATTCCAATCCCAAAGAAAGGCAATGCAAAAGAATATTCAAACTACCAGAGAGTTGCACTTATCTCACACGTTAGCAACGTAGTGCTTAAAATTCTCCAAGCCAGGCTTCAAAAGTATGTTAACTGTGAACTTCCAGATGTTCAAGCTGGATTTAGAAAAGGCAGAGGAACCAGAGTTGTTCTATATCAACATCCATTGGGTCATAGAAAGAACAAGAGAGTTGCAGAAAAACATCTACTGCTGCATTATTGACTACACCAAAGCCTTTGATTGTGTGGATCACAACAAACTGTGGAAAATTCTTCAAGAGATGGGAACACCAGACCATCTTACCTGCCTCCTTAGAAATCTGTATGCAGGTTAAGAAGCAACAGTTAGAACTGGACATGATATAACAGACTGGTTCCAAGTTGGGGAAAGAATAGGTCAAGGCTGGCTGTATATTGTCACCCTAACTATTCAACTTATATGTAGAGTACATCATGAGAAACGCTGGACTGGAAGAAGCACAAGCTGGAATCAAGATTGCTGGGAGAAATATCAATAACCTCAGTTATGCAGATGACACCACCCTTATGGCAGAAAGCAAAGAAGAACTAAAGAGCCTCTTGATGTACATGACAGAGGAGAGTGGAAAAATTGGCTTAAAACTCTACATTCAGAAAACTAGTATCATGGTATCTGGTCCCATCACTTCATGGCAAATAAATGGGAAAACAATGGAGAAAGTGGGAAACGTTTTTTTTTTTTTTTTTTTTTTGGGGGGGGGGGGTTGCTCCAAAAATCACTGCAGATGTTGACTGCAGCCTTGAAATTAAAAGATGCTTGCTCCTTGGAAGAAAATCTATGACCAACCTAGACAGCATATTAAAAAGTAAAGACATTACTTTGCCAACAAATGCCCATCTACTCAAAGCTATGGTTTTTCCAGTAGTCCTGTCTGGATGTAAGAGTTGGACTGTAAAAAATGCTGAGTGCTAAATAATTGATGTTTTTGGACTGTGGTGTTGGAGAACTCTTGAGAGTCCCTCAGACTGCAAAGAGATCAAACCAGTTCATCCTAAAGAAAATCAACCCTGAGTATTCATTGGAAGGATTGATGCTGAAGCTGAACCTTCAGTACTTTGTCCAACTGATGCAAACAACTAACTCATTGAAAAAGACCCTGATGCTGGGAAATATTGAAGACATGAGGAGAAAGGGACAACAGAGGATGAGGTGGTTGGATGACATCACCGACTCGATGGAAATGAGTTTGAGTAAGCTCTGAGTTGGTGATAGACAGCGAAGCCTGTTGGCTGCAGTCTATGGGGGTGCACAGAGTCAGACCTGACTAAGCGATTCATCTGAACTGATGTGTGTGTGTGTTTTTTTTTTTTTTTTTTTTTTCCAGTAGTCATGTATGATTGAGAGCTGGGCAATAAACAAAACTGAGTGTTGAAAAATCCACCCTGTATATTCATTTGAAGAACTGATGCTGAAGCTGAAGATCCAATACTTTGGCCACCTGATGTCAAGGGCTAGCTCATTGAAAAAAATACTCTAATGCTGGAATGATTGAGGGAAGAGGGGCAAGGGCCGGGGGGTGGGGGGGGGTGGGTCAGTGTAAGAGATGGGTGGATGTCATCCCTAACTCAGTGGACATGAGTTTGAGATAACTCAGGATGATAGGGAAAAACAGAAAAGTCTCCTGTGCTGCAGTTCATAGGGTAAAAAAGAATCAAGCATACTTTGTTTGACTGAACATTAACAATGGCCCCATAGATGTGTCCTTTCCTAGCATAAAGAGTAGGGATATTTATCTGGCAAGTTTATTTCCTTTCTGAAAGGTGAATAGGCCAACTCATCAGATTCAACCTTGATCTTGGGTGCCAGGATTACAGACTAATATGACTGCCAAATTCCTTCTGAGAATAGTTAGATCCTGTACCCTACTCTCCTATATTCTTCTGAGTGCCCCTAGGTATCCATGGGGAAGTGGACCCACTCTCCTTTACAGGCTCCCAAACCCTAGTACTGTGAACACCTGATTTAGATAAAAGCCTGGGGATGCTGTCTGGAGCTAATGTTCCTCATTTCAAAGTCTTTTCGAGCCCTGTTACTGGTGACCTACCAGGGCTCTATGTATTTTAGGAGATAATTTGACAATATACCTCAAAATTAATAATTTTATGAAAATTCATTACTAAAATTGTATCTTAGGAAAAATATTACACTGTTGTGTAAGAAGAGGTTTTCCTAACTAAAGAAGAAGGAGGTTTAAATATGTTTATTGAGGTTTTCCCAACTAAAGGTACTGAAAATAATCATAAATAATAAGTTTTCTTGTTTAAAGAAAGTCTAATATAACTCCATTAATTATATTTAAAATTATGTTCAAGGAAAATATTTTGTATTTTTAAGAAATATTATGCTATAACTTTAACTATAAAATAAAATGAAAACCAGTAGGTACTGTCTTTGAACGGAAGCAGCCATATGTTTTTCCTACATGAAATGCATCTTCCTTGTCTTCTGTGATATATTGTCTCCTGATTTCCCTCCCATCTCAGATCTACAAGTCCTCTCTCCTTGCTGAACCATCTCTCCTGTCTCTCATCTTGAAGTGTTAGCTCTCTGTGGAGCACAGCACTTGCTACACTCTCTCCCTAAGAATAGACAAAATCAGCACAGCCTGTTTTAGAGAAGAGGAAATATTAAATAAATGCATGCATCTCACTTTCAAAAGCTGAGTAACAGGAAACTCTGAAGTGAATCCGTTGGCCCTTACAGCAGTTTGGGACACTTAAGGAAGCCAGTGCTTAAGTGACAGGTCATAAAATGTTCATTACAGGGTTTAGCCATTACTATTACACAGTGGGGAGCAGGCAAAGAAGGCTGTGGAAAGCTGCTGTTTCTGTGTTTGTTGATAAGTTTGGCATCATGGGGACCAGCAGTCAGTAAGAAAAGGAAGAAAAGATTAGTGTAGAGATAGAGAGTAAGCACAGCCTGGAAAATTGAGGACAAAACATACTCATGCCTGCCACAGTCAGTGCCAGTCTCAGTCATGTACAGAGCCTACAGGATTAGCTGTTCAGGATTACAGAAATGTGAAAACAAAACAGGAGACATAGACCACGTGCTGGGTCTGCAGAGAGAACTAGTGTTGTCAAATTCAAGTGTGTATGCCAGACACATAGTGAGGCCAACCTGAAATACCAGAGTTTAAAGCAGAGGAAGATTCATTGCAGGGCAAAGCAAGAAGAACAGGCAGTGTCTGCTCAAAAACTCTAATTCCCCAATGTTTTAAGGGGGAAAATTTTTTACAGCCAAAATTTGGGGTGAAGGTGACAGAGTATGTGATTTTCTTTTGATAACATGTGAATTTCTTCTGATAAATATAAATTTCTTCTGATAATGTGGTGAGGTAACAGGGTGGTACTCCAGGAATTTTGTGCTCAGTCTGAAGTCATCATCCTCCACATGGGTGGGATCTTAGTTCTTGCAAAAAAACCAACTATGAGATATTATTATGTAATCTCTTGATATCTCTAGTCTTTCTCATTCTACTAAAGAACCTCTTGATGAAAGTGAAAGAGGAGAGTGAAAAAGTTGGCTTAAAACTCAACATTCAGAATACTCATATCATGGCATCTGGCCCCATCACTTCTTGGGAAATAGATGGAGAAACCATGGAAACAGTGTCAGACTTTATTTTGGGGGCTCCAAAATCACTGCAGGTGGTGATTGCAGCCATGAAATTAAAAGACACTTACTCCTTGGAAGGAAAGCTGTGACCAACTTAGACAGCATATTAAAAAGGAGAGACATTACTTTGCCAACAAAAGTCCACAAAGTCAAAGCTATGGTTTTTCCAGTAGTCATGCATGGACGTGAGAGTTAGACTACAAAGAAAGCTGAGCGCTGAAGATTTGATGCTTTTGAACTGTGGTGTTGGAGGAGATTCTAGAGAGTCCCCTGGACTGCAAAGAGATACAACAAGTCCATCCTAAAGGAAATCAATCCTGAATGTTCATTGGAAGGACTGATGCTAAAGCTGAAACTCCAATACGGTGGCCACCTGATGAGAAGAACTGACTCATTTGAAAAGACCCTGATACTGGGAAAGATTGAAGTTGGGAGGAGAAGAGGAAGACAGAGGATGAGATGGTTGTGTCATCACCAACCCGATGGACATGAGTTTGAGTAAACTCCTGGAGTTGGTGATGGACAGAGAGGCCTGACGTCAGACATGACTGAGTGACTGATCTGATCTGAAATGAATCCCTTGAGAAGGAGGCAGGACACTGCTTTATTGCTGCACAATTTTTTTTTTTTTTCTTGTCCGCTCCTCCTTTGTTTCTGCATTCTCTTCCTTAATTAGTAACTGCTTGAGTCTGCTCTTTGAAACTCAGGGAAGGTCTATGAGAGTGAAACCATTTTCCTGCAAGCAATAAACAGGAAACACAGAAAAGATTTGTACCCAAGAGGGCCTAACAGTATTCTTCTCAGTTTCCACAGCAGCTCTGAGCAAAAGTACCTGAGCTACAGTGGCCCTGGTGATCTGTAAACCTGAACGTTAGAAACAGGCAGGGAAGGGCTTCTAGGCAGCATGGCCCTCACCCAGTTCAGTCCACATATGATAAACCACCTCAGTGTTCAAATATTGTGCAAAAACTATGATAGAAATCATATCCTGTATAAATAAGAAAGCATTTAAAAGATTTGGACTATTTCAAACCAGAAAGCTAAACAATTAATTCATTTACTGACTGAGCAAAATAAGATAAAATCAGATTAAAATATGACTAGGTGCTTTTTTTGTGATCAGTGATGATTTTCTCTGTTGTGTTTCCTGATTCTGTGTACAAAGAGACAAGGAGTCTGGGCTTGTCAGATTGTGGGACTGTCCCTCTCCTTCTAAAATAAAACCCAGATTTCTTTGCTTGGAATAATGTCTAAATTGTAAAATATGTTTTAGATCATTGTAACAAGTCCTAAAACACAGCTGTCTGGTGACTCTTGTAAGTTGTCCATATGGCATCACTCAAGTTCCAAGTGGGCTACCAGTGGACTCAACATTATTTCTATTCCTCCTTTTCCATATTGACTGATGCTTATGGTCTTAGATTCCCCTGTCAAATTGTCTAGGTTTGAATCCTTGCTTTATCACATTCTTCGCCATGTGACCTTGAACAATGTCATAATATGAAAAATCATAATACAAATAGCATGTAATATAATAAAGATCACTTTGCTGTGAGATTGGAAAGGGATAAAGATGGAAACAAGCTGAAGAAAGAGATACAGATACACAGGATGTTCTCACTAAGTGATAGATTTGAACTCTCCAGCTTGAACTGAACTTTCTCTTCCCCTCACATAAGAGATGAAGAGAGTTTCTGGTGTCTGGCAAAGTTGTAAATCACAGTCTCTGTGTACTGGTACATTTTTAGGGACACTGTATTAAAAGTGCTTTGCTAGATACTGTGGTAGATATGTTTAACTTGTTGTCAGTTCAGTTCACTTCAGTTCAGTCTCTCAGTCATGTCCAGCTCTTTGCAACCCCATGAATTGCAGCACCCCAAGCCTCACTGTCCATCACCATCTCCCTGAGTTCACTCAAACTCACGTCCATCGAGTTGGTTATGCCATCGAGGCACCTCATCCTCTGTCGTCCCCTTCTCCTCCTGCCCCCAATCCCTCCCAAAATCAGAGTCTTTTCCAAAGAGTCAACTCTTCCCTTGAGGTGGCCAAAGTACTGGAGTTTCAGCTTTAGCATCATTCCTTCCAAAGAAATCCCAGGGCTGATCTCCTTCAGAATGGACTGGTTGGATCTCCTTTGCAGTCCAAGGGACTCTCAAGAGTCTTCTTCAACACCACAGTTCAAAAGCATCAATTCTTCGGGGCCCAACTTTCTTCACAGTCCAACTCTCACATCCATACATGACCACTGGAAAAACCGTAGCCTTGTTTAGATGGATCTTTTTTAGCAAAGTAATGTCTCTGATTTTCAATATGCTATCTAGATTGGTCATAACTTTCCTTCCAAGGAGTAAGCATCTTTTAATTTCATGGCTGCAGTCACCATCTTCAGTGATTTTAGAGCCCCAAAAATTAAAGTCTGACACTGTTTCCACTTTTTCCCCATCTATTTCCCATGAAGTGATGGGACCAGATGCCATGATGTTAGCTTTCTGAATGTTCAGCTTTAAGCCAACTTTTTCACTCCCCTCTTTCACTTTCATCAAGAGGCTTTTTAGTTCCTCTTCACTTTCTGCCATAAGGGTGGTGTCCTCTGCATATCTGAGGTTATTGATATTTCAACCAGCAATCTTGATTCCAACTTCTGTTTCTTCCAGTCCAGCGTTTCTCATGAGGTACTCTGCATATAAGTTAAATAAACATGGTGACAATATACAGCCTTGACGAACTCCTTTTCCTATTTGGAACCAGTCTGTTGTTCCATGTCCAGTTCTAATTGTTGCTTCCTGACATGCACATAGATTTCTCAAGAGGCAGGCCAGGTGGTCTGATATTCCCATCTCTTTCAGAATTTCCCACAGTTTATTGTGATCCACACAGTCAAAGGCTTTGGCATAGTCAATAAAGCAGAAATAGATGTTTTTCTGGAACTCTCTTGCTTTTTCCATGATCCAGCGGATGTTGGCAATTTGATCTCTGGTTCCTCTGCCTTTTCTAAAACCAGCTTGAACATCAGGAAGTTCATGGTTTACATATTGCTGAAACCTGGCTTGGAGAATTTTGAGCATTACTTTACTAGCGTGTGAGATGAGTGCAATTTCGTAGTAGTTTGAGCATTCTTTGGCATTGCCTTTCTTTGGGATTGCAATGAAAACTGACCTTTTCCAATCCTGTGGCGACCCCACTCCAGTACTCTTGCCTGGAAAATCCCATGGACGGAGGAGCCTGGAAGGCTGCAGTCCATGGGGTCGCTGAGGGTGAGACACAACTGAGCAACTTCACTTTCAATTTTCACTTTCATGCATTGGAGAAGGAAATGGCAACCCACTCCAGTGTTCTTGCTTGGAGAATCCCAGGGACGGGGGAGCCTAGTGGGCTGCTGTCTATGGGGTCGCACAGAGTCGGACACAACTGAAGAGACTTAGCAGCAGCAGCAGCAGCAGCAAAATAGTTATAGTAACTATTTTACAAAAGGATTGTGCTATTTTAAATTCCTACTCCTATATAATCTACTCCCATGGATTCACCCAAGAAAAAAGAAAGTATATGTGCATACAATGACTTATATATGAAACTTCATGGCAGTTTTATTTGTAATAGTCCCCAAAATAGTACAATACAGATTTCTGTCAGCAGGCAAAGGGGTCATTTTGAAATATATATACATATACATCAAATCATCATATCAGACACATTAAACTCACACAATGTTATATATTTAACATATGTCAGTGATGTTAGTAAAAAAAGAAAAAGGAAAAAGGCCATAGGTGAAGGGATAAACAGTTTAAGATACAGTCATAAAATGGAAAACTACTCAGCAATAAAATGTTATGAGTATTGATACATGCAATAGCACTGATGAATCTCAAAATAATTGTGTTCATTGGAAGAAGATGAAAAGTTTATCGACTGTATGATTCCACTGATATAAGACTAAAAAATGTAAACTAATCTATTGATAGAAAAAGCAGGTCTATAGTTGTTACGTAAGTTCACATCCATATCATGGGTATTGCATACGTTAAAACTTGTAAGATTGAATACTTCAAATATATACTCAATTATATCTCAGTAAAACTGGTAAAATCATTCAATAATTTTTTTTTTCAGACAGCTCTGAATCAATTTGTAGTTGTGTGTATCTTTGACTTTAGGCAGTCTCCTCCAATCTTATGGTTTACTTACTATAAATATTCTGAAGATTCCCTAATGTCGTTTGCTGGACATTTGCAATAGTTCATCAATAAAATAGTCTCAGTTTTATCCCATCCTAAAAATAAAATTTCCTCTAAATCTTCTAACAGTTCCATATCTGTCTACCCCTTGGCAATTTCAGTTGTGGTAATTCTATTCTACATAAAATGTTTCATGCTCCTCACATATTCTTACCATTAATCAAACCTCAGTTTGTATCTTGTTTCTTCTGAAATACTAAAATGGTTGTTTTCAAAATCAACAACTTGGTGGTTTTTTTTTTTTTACTTTTTATTTTATGTTGAAGTATGGATGATTAACAATGTTGTGATAGTTTCAAATGGAGAGCAAAGGGGCTCTGTCAGGCTGCTGCATGACATTGAGTAGAGTTCCCTGTACTATACAGTAGGACCTTGTTGGTTATCCATTTTAAATATAACAGTGTGTACCTGTTGATACCAAACTCCCTAACTATTCTTTATTGCTGAATTTCTGTCTGCCCCCTCCTCCGCCCCCGATAACAATAAGTTCACTTTCTAAGTCTGTGAGACTGCTTCTATTTCACAAATAAGTTAATTTATATTATTTATTTGTAGATTTCACATATAAGAGATATCATATGATATTAGTCTTTCTCTGTCTAACTTCATTCAGTGTGATAGCCTCTAAGTTCATTCTTGTTGCTGCAAATGGTGTTCTTTTGTTCTTTATTGTAACTGAGTAATATTCCATCACATATATGTACCACATCCTCTTTATTCATTCCTCTGTTGATGGACACTTAGGTTGTTTTCATATCTTGGCTATTGTGGATAGTCCATTGGTGTGTATATATCCTTTCAGACCATGTTTTTATCTACAACTTATTTGTATTTAATGTCAAGGTACACTTCAAAATATGTAAAATGAGAACTTCCAGATGTACCAACTGGATTTCAAAGAGGCAGAAGAACCATAGATCAAATTGCCAACACATTGGATCATGGACAAAGCATTCAATAATTGAAGAATAACATTTTCTTCTGTTTCATTGACTATGCTAAAGCCTTTGACTTGGAATCACAACAAACTGTGGAAAATTCTTAAAGAGATAGGGCTATCAGGCCTCCTTAACTGTCTCCTGAGAAACCCATATTCAAGTCAAGAAGCAACAATTAGAGCAGTACATGGAACAACTGGCTGGTTCCAAATCATGAAAGGAGTCCGACAAGAGTGTATATTGTCATATTTCTTGTGTAACTTCTAGGTAGAGTGTATCTTGCAAAATGCCAGGCTTAATGAATCACAAGCTGGAATCTAAATTTACAGGAAATATATCAACAACCTCAAATGTTTAGATGATACTAATCTACTGGCAGAAAGTGAAGAAAAACTAAAGGGCCTCTTAATGTGGGTGAAAGAGAAGACTGAAAAAGTTGGCTTGAAGCTTAACATTTAAAAACAAACAAACTAAGATCAAGGGATCAGGTCCCATCACTTGATGTCAAATACAAGGGATAAAAGTGGAAATAGTGACAGGTTTTATTTACCTGACCTTCAAAATCACTGTGGACAGTGACTGAAACCATGAAATTAAAAGAAGCTTGTTTCTTTGAAGGAAATGTAAGAGAAATCTAGACAGTCCATTTAAAAGCAAAGACATCACTTTGCTGACAAAGTGACACTTTTTCCAGTAGTTATGTACAGATGTGAGAGTTGGATCATAAAGAAAGCTAAGCACTGAAGAATTGATTATTTTGAATTGTGGTGCTGAATACTTGAGAGTCTCTTGGATTGTAAGAAGATCAAATCAGTCAATCCCAAAGGAAATCGACCCTGAATGTTTATTGGAAGACTGACACTGAGGCTGAAGCTCTGATACTTTGACCACCTGAGAAGAAGGACCAACTCGTTGGAAAAGATCGTGATTCTGGGAAAGATTGAAAGCCAAAGGAAAAGAGGGTGGCAGAGGATGAGCTCGCTAAACAACATCACCAAATAAATGCACATCAATTTGAGCAAACTCTGGGCAATAATGGAGAACAGAAGAGCCTGATGCATTGCAGTCCATGAGGTCATAGAGTAGGACATGACTAAGAGACTGAACAATAGCAACAAATTTCAAGTGATGATTTTTCAGCTCCTTCCTAATTGATGTCTTACCAGTAAGTGAGGTTCCTGACTGCACTCTCCTTGGAAAGCATCTTTTTTATGGTTTGTTTGTTTGTTTGTTTAACTTTACTTTCTCCTTGTCTTCCACATCTCATTGGATTCATACTTTTCCCCAGCCTCCATTTCAGGCTCTTCTTCATGCAACTTAAAGTTGAATGTTTCTCAAGTTCTTGTTTAGGTCCTATTCTTGATTTGGCAAATCCATTATCTACCTCATTCATTCCTGTGTACAAATGTTCATTCATGAATATGCTTATGAATAACAAATCTATATCCAAGAAAATTTCCTGAGTTTGGATATATAGTGCAATTTTGTCCTGGGCAGCTCTCTTGAGGTATTCTGAACCAAACTTGAGTCCTCTTACATGTACACAGTAAAGCTAATCTACTGACATGTGGTTGTGTTGAAGGAAAGTGCAGCATCTATTACAGCTGCCAAGAAAGATGTCCAGGGCAGCTAGTGCTCAAAAGAGTCAAACTTGCAAATGAGTTTCAGAAAAAAAAAAAAAACAAAACATTGTTAAAGCCTAGGTCATGTATGGATGTGAGAACTGGACCATAAAGAAAGCTGAGCATCAATGTTTCAAAACTTTAATGTTGGAGAAGACTCTTGAGAGGCCCTTGGACTGTAAGGTGATCCAACCAATTCATTCTAAGGGAAATCAGTCCTGAATATTCATTGGAAGGACTGATGCTGAAGCTCCGATACTTTGGCCACCTGATGCAAAGAAATGACTCATTGGAAAAGAGTCATTCAAAAAAAGTCCTAAAATACTTGATGTTAGGAAAGATTGAAGGCAGGAGAATAAGGAGATGGCAGAGGATGAGATGGTTGGAAGGCATCAACAACTCAATGGACATGAGTTTGAGAAAACCCCAAGAGTTGATGATGGACTGAAAAGCCTGGCATGTTGCACTCCATGGGGTTGCAGAGTTGTACACAATCAAGCCACTGAACTGAACTGAAAGGCCAGGTGAAGGAGAGTCCCAGCATGTGATCAGCTTGTATACTGTTTTCGGATTGGTTGATGGTGAGGTAATGGGGCAGTGTCACATTATCAATCCTCAGCCTCCAATAGACCTGTGGACTATGTGGTCACTTCCATTTCATGATGGTTTTAGCATATGCAAAATAACTCAGGAAATGTACATCAGATATTATTATCTGGGTTCTTCATAGAGGAGCTAAAATTGTACATAAGAAAGATGGTTCTGTCTTGGGATGGCCCCATATAGTTCTGCTCAGTTACAAGTCATACTTTGAATTCAGTAAGTCCATTAACCTACTTATCCCTCCTTGCTTCCTAAAAATGTTTCCTTTACAATGGACAGTTCCACCATCTGACCTTTCTGTCTCCTTTTCCATAACCCAACAATCACCAAGTTCTGCCATTTTTAGTTCAGTTCAGTTCAGTTGCTCAGTTCTGTCCTTCTCTGCAACCTCATGGACTGAATTATGCCCGGCCTCCCTGTCCATCACCGACTCCCAGAGCTTACCCAAACTCATGTCCATTGAGTCGGTGATGCCATCCAACCATCCCATCCTCTGTTGTTCCATTCTCCTCCTGCTTTCTATCTTTCCCAGCATCAGGGTCTCTTCAAATGAGTCAGCTCTTTGCATCAGGTGGCCAAAGTGTTGGAGTT
Organism: Tragelaphus eurycerus; assembly: GCA_935064755.1. Lineage (NCBI taxonomy): Eukaryota > Metazoa > Chordata > Mammalia > Artiodactyla > Bovidae > Tragelaphus > Tragelaphus eurycerus. The sequence goes on along the minus strand of CAKXYN010000216.1, from coordinate 412,998 downwards.
TCAGCTTCAGCATCAGTCCTTCCAATGAACACTCAGGACTAATCTCCTTTAGGATGGACTTGTTGGATCTCCTTGCAGTCCAAGGGACTCTCAAGAGTCTTCTCCAACATCACAGTTCAAAGGCATCAATTATTCAGTGCTCAGCCTTCTTCAGAGTGCAACTCTCACATCCATACACGACCACTGACAAAACCATGGCCTTGATTAGATGGACCTTTGTTGGCAAAGTAATGACTCTGCTTTTGAATATGCTATCTAGGTTGGTCATAGCTTTTCTTCCAAGAAGCAAGTGTCTTTTAATTTCATGGCTGCAGTCACAATCTGCAGTAATTTTGGACCCCCAAAAATAAAGTCAGCCACTGTTTCCCATCTATTTCCCATGAAGTGATAGGATCAGATGTCATGATCTTCATTTAGTGAATCTTGAGTTTTACGTCAACTTTTTCAGTCTCCTCTTTCAATTTCATCAAGAAGTGTTTTAGTTCTTCTTCATTTTCTGCCATAAGGGTGGTGTCATCTGCATATCTGAGGTTATTGATATTTCTCCCGGAAATCTTCATTCCAGCTTGTGCTTCATCCAGCCCAGCATTTCTCATGATGTACTCTGCATAGAAGTTTAATAAGCAGGGTGACAATATACAGCCTTGATGTACTCCTTTTCTTATTTGGAACCAGTCTGTTGTTCCTTGTCCAGTTCTAACTATTGCTTCCTGACCTGCATACAGGTTTCTCAAGAGGCAGGTCAGGTGGTCTGGTATTCCCATCTCTTTGAGAAGTTTCCACAGTTTATATTGATCCACACAGTCAAAGGTTTTGGCATAGTCAATAAAGCAGAAATAGATGTTTTTCTGGAACTCTCTTGATTTTTCGATGATCCAGCTGACCAGTTGAGTATTTCTCAAATCTGATTTTTTTTTTTCCTCGTTATATCTGTATCTGCAACTCCAGTCTGGCCTACCACAATCTTCTTATTATTTATTGCAAAGCCTTCATCATCAGAGTTTTACCTCTGGTTTTTCTCCTTCCAGTAGGTAATTCATATGGTAGTCAAAGTTATTCTTTAAAATGCAACCACATTTAACATTGCAATCCCTTTCCTGAAAACATTCAGCTCCTCTCCACTTGTCTTTAGGTTAAAAAGGAAGTCACACTCACTGCAAGAATCTTATGGGGGATTCTTCTACTCAGGTAATACAACTCATGATGTACTGTCCTCAATATATTCTGTTCTGCTGTGTGGGCTCATCATACCCCTGTCTCCCCTGGGAAAACCATTTCTATGCGTTATGGTTATGGTTGGTCTGGCTTTCCGCCTACTCTCACTTGCTGTGGCAGGTCTTCTCCAACTCTCTAGGAAGAGATTTTGTCTCAGTATTAACTCTTACACTAAACCTTGAACTTTCCCTTACATAGTACAGAGTAAGCTTTGATATCGATCCTGTTTAATTATTAATCTATTCTGAGAGAGTCTATGAGTGAGGAGGGGCCAGATCACGTATTTCTTTCTCATTCTTGAATCTCCACTGCTGAGCCCAGAACTGGCATTTAGTAGAAGCTTAAATATTGTTAATCAAAATAACAAATGACTACCCTTTTCTTTCTCTCTTTTTGTTTTAGTTTTCTCATTTGATTGCCTAAAAATTCTATTAAGAATAATACATATATAATAGTAGTAGGAGGAGTCACAGCATGAAATTTTGGCATTTAAAACATTAGGAATACATAGTCCCATTGATGACAGCATTCTGAAGCTGAGTTGATCTGAAAAAATCACACATCATTGATAAATGTGATGAGAAGCCAGGATATTTTCACTGTTGGAAGTGAGAGTAAATTGTCATAGTATTTTAATGGGTAGCTTGTGAATTTATAAAAATGGACTTAGCCTTAAATTAATTTCTTACAAGTAAATATTTCCATACATTTCAAAGATATAACTTAAAGGATATTGTTCTTAACAGTATTTGAAATTTTGAAAAATGGTAAAAATATAGATTTATTAAAAGCATGTTACATTCATACAATGAATAATGTGACACTATAAAAAGTGTAGAACAATATGCTCTCATAAGAAAAGGTATCTACAATATTTTATTAAGTACAAAAGCAATTTTCAGTACATGGTACTTTGCTATGAGACTGATTTGCAAATAAATTATACATAATAATGAAACTTGTCACCATGTCTCTCATCTCTACTCTTACCAGTAGGTGCTCAAAGTGTAAAAATATCTTATCTTGTCACCTCCCCTCTTACAATACTGGAGTGACTTCTCCTTTTTCAGATAATGAAGATGATACTTGTCATAATCTGCACTTCCCTATGTGCTCTGGCTCCCACCCAGACTTCCAGATTCATTACAAAACAGAACTCCTCTTCTGTCTACACTTTGACAGTCCAAACTGTTCTTTCTATCTGTCTTGTCTCTACTGCCCCACTGCTCTCCTAAGCAGGGGTCAGCATCTACCCTTCACTCTCAGGGCTCAGGCAAGTTTCCATCTTCAACATGCAAGTAAGTAAATAATGAAATGCCTGATTCCTCAGATTACATTGCAGCTCCACCTTCGCACTTTCATAGAGAACTAATCTCTTGCTATAGTTTTTATGACCATGTTGTATAGTAACCTATAAGGGAAAAGAATCTGAATGTATATATACCTGAATCACTTTAATGTACACTTGAAACTAGCATGGCATTGTAAATCAACTATTTTTAAATTAAAAGAAAATGAAAAAGCAAAACAAAACAAACAACAACAACCAAAAAAAAAAAAAAAAAAACAACCAAACAAGCAGAAAACAGTGTGTAATTGTTGATAGCATCTGGCAGATCCATAGGACTATAAACATTCTGAGGAGAAAATTTCATGTCTGTCATTGTCCATCATTTATCACTAAAACCAGAGAACAGGATCTGGCATGTTCACAATAAGGACAAAATTAATATTCGATTGAGGAAGAGTTGTATTTGTCTGATCATTTATTTACCAATCATATGAGTGTTTTTCTTTGAAGGGTCAGTTTGTGGAGATTCTTACTTTTTTTGTCTATAGTACAGTGCACATTTTGACTTTTACTATTAGAAAATTAAAAATACAAGAAAGACTTGGCTTTCGTATAAATTTCCTGAAAAACTGCAGACTCCATAATTGTAAGAATTTCTACTTCTATTAGGAAGGGAGTGTCTCTCAGAGAGGTGCAGCTGGGCTAAATGAACTGGGCACATTATGCCTTTCTTATGTGTTCTACAATATAGTACTTCAGCCAGAAGATGAGGGATGTTTGACTTATATTTCTTCAGCAAATCTAGGACAAATTCTAGCAGCTTCGCTGTCAATATGTATACTTACAGCAATCCTCATGGTGAACCAAAAATGATAAAATTAAAATATAAGCTCATCTCACCTCTTGATTTCTCTATTTAATACCTTGATTTACTGCTATCCTTTTCATATGTGTATGTAATATTATGTTTCTGTTTCTCATTAAAAATAACCAACCTGTATTTTCTATTTTTCTGAATATAGCTTATAATGTTGTATCTCAAAAAGATAGGGTAAGGCAAATGTTAGGAACTGTTGCTTAGGGCAATTTAAAATTATCGGCATGCAACTGATTTGCAAATAATTCTTTATAAGTGTTCATCCAGAATCTCAGTTGCTTGATGTAGTTCTCCCTAAATTGCCTATTTGCAGCAGATAAACATTGGAAATTGAAAGAGAGGCACACTTAGGTCGTGTAGATACACCCCTGGGATACTTGCAGTCTCATAGAGATGATTGAACAAAAGAAGATGTAGTATGCAGACTTTACAATTGCTGAAACACTAAAGCTAATTTCAAAGCATTTATGTTTGCAAGGAGGCCATCCTTGCAGTCATTTTAAACGTCTACCCTTGAATAGGTTTAAATTACTAAAATCTCATTTACCAGTAAAAAGAAGCAAAAAGGTGGTTAAGTTCTGGTTCAAATTATGTGTCAGTTGCTTAAACATTCCTGATTCATATTGTTTCCTGACTTGCACAGATGACATATTAATCTGGTGTGTGTGTGTGTGTAAAATAACTGATGTACAGTTTACATAATGAACTGTTACAAAAGGTTAATAGGATCTAAAGAGCATTACTAAATACCATAAGAGAAAGAGACACAGGCTGTCATTCAGGGAAAGATGCATGACTTTAAGGATGAAGGGGAGAAATAGATCTTAGCTAACAAGGAAGATAGAAGAAAGAGGGAAAGTTCTGAGTGATCTGGACAGGATTGGGAGGGGGGCTGCGTTATTTCCAGACAAACCACCTCAGGAGACTTGCAGCAGAAGTTTTCAGGACAAAATTAAAGGCTCCAAACATAGCCTTACCAATTCAGAATAAAATATAAAACAGACAGAGGAATATTTCATAAAAGGAATAAAACATAAAACAGAAAAAAGGAATATTTTGAGCTTTGGGGGCCAGTGAGGTGGAAGGGCAACACCTTCTGACTCTGGCGTTCCTCTGGAGGAAAGCTGAACCGTTGGTTAATTCCTGGTTGAATTATTCCTGTTGTTTATAAAGGCAAGTAACTATAATTTTAGAGATGCCTCATGTAACCTTATAACATTTTGTTGGTATGTATAATAATTGATAGCTTTCCCAGATGGTTCCAGTAGTAAAGAATCTGACTGCCAAGGCAGGAAACATAAGAGACACAGTTTTGACCCCTGGATCAGGAAGATTCTCTGGAGAAGGAAATGACAACCACTCTAGTATTCTTGCTTGGAGAATCCCATGGACAGAGGAACCTGCAGACTATAGTCCATGGTGATGGGGGTGGGGTGGGGTGCGGGGGGTGGAGGGTGTGTGTGTCACAAAGAGTTGGACATGACTGAAGAAACTTAGCATGCAAGTACACATAATCACTGATGGCCTGCTTTCCTCCTGGCTGCATTGGCCTTCTCCAGGAACAGTGGTGTCCAGCAAACAAACCCAATATATCCTTGCTATAATAAAGGGATCCAGGCGTGAGAGCATCTGGCTGCAGTTGTCACCAAAACCTGCCCCCCATCAGCTGTGATTTTCATATGCATGTCTTGTGACATGTATGTAAGCATAGTGGGGACCATTCTTAGCATGACTGCGCATGATGGGATTTATGGAAGCAATGCTTGTCATAAGTAGTTGGTGCCTCAGAAATATGTGTTACTTGGTTGTCCCCCTCATCCACCTTCCTGTATATTTTTAGCTCATATGCTCACTTCTCAATTTGTCTCTAACATGTTTCACAAACTAGTTGCTCACCTACTCTCAGTAGATTTCATAATTTGTGGGTTTTATCCATCCCTCTTTATTCACTTTCTCTTTATAAGTGAAGTGATTAGTCTTAAATGACATAGTAAACATATCACAGGTGACACTGTGAATTAAGAAAGAAGAATGTGAGTAGAAAATGATCCAGGAGAGAAAGGATATTCTGGACACCCATGTCTGTATGCTTATGGAAGCTTCTGAACAGAGAATCTGCAGTGCAACCAACAGCTTTGGTCAGAATTAAATGGACTGTGGGGAACAGTTAAACCAGCACACACATCCGTGGGGTGGTCAGTGCCCTGTGAGATGAAATGTGGAACTGATATAAAAACTCTGTCAGCTGGAGTGCTCACTCTTTGGGTCAAATAAATTTTAATTGAGTTTAAATCTGAGACTTATAAAGACCCAGAAAGCAGCTTAAAGATAGTTTAGAGACCAACATGTCACTAAAAAATTGCATGAGGAGTATATAACCATGAAAAAAACAAGAACAAAGATACATTTTTTCCATCCTCAGTAAGGACAGGAGGGAGTAAAAGAAGTAGAAAATATAGACAAAGAAAGTTGTTAAGAGTAAAGAGTGCAGAGGATAAGAGCCACTGGAGCGAATGTTGGGGGAGGAAGTGAGGGAGAAATAAAAGATAAGGGAAAAAAGAAATTAACAATGAAAGCAAGGTGCGCCTCCTCACCTGAGTGGATGCTATATTTTGAATACTAGTTCTTTTAGTCGTCTCTTTCTATGTTGTCAGTGTTAATTTTTTGTGGTCTGTTGTGTTTTGTTATTATTATTTTGATGGCAGAGCAACAACATGAGACGATAGATACTCTTTTATTAGTAAAAGAGTTCTTTGAAGAGCTATCCTTTCCTGAGCAAAAAATTAAGACAAAGAGAGTTCTGTTATCCCAGTCTAAACTGTAGTAAGACTATTTTATGAAGCTGAATTAGCAAAGGTGCTTCTCCCCTTGGACATCAGAGTGTGGAGCACTAGGAAGTCAGAGACTTGTGAACTTTGAACTCCAAACAGGTGTTTATCAAGAGATCAAGGCTAGTATACTTGTGTTCAACCTATGGGGTGGGAGTTCAGGATTTATATGCATGTAACTGATGCTCCAGATCTGCCAGTGATGGAAAGATGGTTGTATTGGGGAAAAGTTAGGGGCACAGGCCATCAATCAAAGAACATCCATGTGGAGAGGGAGGGAACAGTGGAGGCTGTGGGATCCAGTGCTGGATAGCACTGCTGCCTAGTCAGGTGTCAAGACGAGAAGCAGTACCTAGTGGTAAATAAAATTTAAATCACGAAGGATCAATCTTAAAAAAAATATCAACAAGCAGCAATAGTTTTGAATCACCAAAACATAGTTTTACCTTTTGGCTTTTGATGATTGTCATCTTCCTTGAGAATGAGTCAATTCTTAGGATCATTGGATAATTTGTAGGACATGTATCAAGACTATAGTATCAGGCTTCCTGCTAGTATATCATATATGAAGGCTAAAGCAATTAAATGAAGACATAAAATAAATGAAATAAAATTTCCATGCTAAATTCATGAAGCAAATCATTACACTTTCACTTCTAATAAGTGCTAATCATCTGTGATAATACGAACTTGTCTAAAAGTAATGCCTTGAATCTGGAAGATGCCACCACAGGCCATAAAGATACAGATAGTATGGATGGCACAAATCTCAAAGAATGAAATAGTGGTGAGATGGGAGCCTGAGGTCTGAAAGAAGGGGAATGGGGAGAAGGACGGAACACCAACTAAAATATGACCATTTCCCTTTACAGTGGTCAGTGGTCCCTGGCACTAGGGTCCCTTCAAGCTCTGAGGAGCACTTGTTTGTAGTCATTCTTTCCACTAAAACAAACACTTCGGTGCCAACTGTGTGGGTCAGTAATCCTTTTTTTTTTGGCTTCATGGTTCTCAGGAGGGATACTCATTAGCGAGACAATCCTTTATTTCCCCCCCACTTCCTCCCCCCACATTCACTCCAGGAGGAAGAATTTGTCTTTCCCCTTCAGTCCCTTCTCTGGAAGAAGAAATGAAGTTTTGTTTTCAAAGGTTGTCCATTTCAACGTCTTGTCAATCTAGGATGATGTTAAGGTCTGGGACATCAGGATGAACATTTAGAAGAAAAATCTGACTGTTATCAATTTACCATTTCAACATTTGCCCTGCCACCATGGACAGAATTCTGTAAGCATCACCCCTTTAGGATGAACATAATGCTAATTCTGGGGGCAGTGGGCACTCCACTGTTTGAGGTCAGAGTGTTAGGAGGAGGCCAGTGGACCCAGAATGGTCAGTGAATTTTCAGCCTCCACCTAGCCTGACAATGACCTTCCTGCAGCCTCACTACATGGAAGCCAGGACCCTGAATGTCCCTGACTGCATTGCTATATCCAGCTGCTGGTTCTATGGCTGGAGTCTCCAAGCCCATGTCATGGCCTGCCAGTGATCTGGGTGTGGGCCCTGTACTATGAGGGTTGCATTTCCACTGCTCAGTGACTTACTGACGAGCTCCAGTCTGGGCAAATCTGCATACTCCTTGTTGCCCAGAGGCTCAGCACACTTTCCTCAATAAACCTTGGGATATGTCTTCTCCCCAGGTTTGTCCAACCTAGCTAGTCCCCTTCAGCCCTAGAGGACACATGATTCTCTTATATCCTATCATGACTTTTGTATTGTTATCAGCCTTTAACAGTTCTTTACATTAATTGCGTACTATCCAGTATGTGGACAAGACCAATACAAAGTCGAATTGTAATTCCTTAAAGAAAGTAGTTGCTGATTGCCACTATGGGCCAGGAAAGACTAGGAGGACATCCGTTCTGCTTGGGACTCTGGCTTTGAAACTTTAGGGGTCTTGTGCTTTTGGTCTCAGCAGGTCCTGCAGTTCATGGCAGCTTTGTCGAAATGTGAGTGGCAGGGGTGTGGGGCTAAGGATCCCTCAGCCAGAAGACAGTGGCTCTAGGACACAGATGGCTGCAAGCTGAACTTGAACCATGGAAGGGCAGCAGCATGGCTTCACACTGCAAGCAAGTTTGAGATAGGATATTGCGTACAGCTCTTTAGACATCAATGTGTAAAGCAACATTTTATGTCTTTACGATCCAATGCCACTGGATTTTCCATCCACTGCATAGTAATCTTAGGTTGTACCTTCAGCCTATTACAGCAGTGGTCCCTAACCTTTTTGGTACCAGGGACTGGTTTGGTGGCAGACAATTGTTCCATGGACTGGAGGTGAGGGGATGGTTTGTGGTGATTCAAGCACACTACATTTATTGTACAATTTATCTCTAGTATTATTATTATTATGTCAGCTCCACCTCCACTTCCACCTATCAGATCATCAGGTATTAGATCCCGAAGGTTGGGGACCCCTGTATTACAGCATAGAGACAGGTAAGTGTCCCCAGACTAGCCATATTCAGAGTTAAGGGGGAAAGGAAGAGGGCTCACCTGTATTCCTTTAGATGCTATTTTATTTATTTATTGAGAGAATTTTTAAATATTTTCTCTAGTATAAGCTGAGCATTAAAATGCTTGTATGTATCATACAAATTCAAAATATCATTTAAATAAAATTTCACATGACACATGAAATTACTACCAAAATTTAGTATGGTGAACAATCATATGGATTTCCCTAATACCAATTTCTGAGAATCAAGAATGCCAGAGCTTTAAGAATACTGAAATGTTACCTAATTCAAACCATTTGCTTGACACAGGAAGAGAGGAGACTCTAATGAGAAAAAAAAAAAAAATATTACAAAAAAAAAAAGTTACAAAGCGTCATTTTCCCTCCCAGATATACAAGTTTCAATGAACCACAATAACATATATATATTATATGTTGATGTTATTAATAACATTAATAACAGAGTCGGACATGACTGAAGCGACTTAGCAAAGTTGTTCAGATGTTGTTTAGCTGTGACAGTGGTATGTGCCAGCACCAGGGATGGTGTTCAGAGAACAGATCCTGCTTTCGGCTCCCACTTTAGGAACGGGTGCTGATGCATTTCCCAGTGTGGGTGTGTGAGGTCGATATTGTGAATATTTTTAACTCTAGAATCTAAGACTTGGGTCTCATTGACAAATGTGTTAACTCTGTGTTTTAAAATAATATTTTTTTAAGGAGGATTTATTTTTTATTTCCAAGTTTGATCTTGAGGTCTTTAACACAAGGAATAAACTGCAAACTAGTTTATAGACAGGTTTGAAAGCAAGGATGTCAAAGATTTTCCTTTTTTGAAAAAAGTTATTGTATTAAATTTAACTAGAGATTTTATTTGTATTCACTAATTTTCCACTTTTTTTTTCTTTTTTCTTTCTTTCTTTTTTTTTCCTATTTATCACCCTATCCAGGAGTGACCCCATCTCCTTCCTCTCTGCTAGGTAGTAATGGTCTCTGAACATTTCATGACCCATACATTTGAGAAGTCTGCTTAAATATTTTGTAAAATGTTCTTTAACTGGAATTTTCATGGTGTTTTCCAAGATTAGACTAAAGCTATGTTTTATTGAGCAGAAGAATTCAACTAAGGTGTGTGCCTTTCTCACCCCATCTTATCTGGGGTATAGGGCATTAACTTTTATCCCTTGGTTAAGGTGGTGTCTTCTAGATTTCTCCACTGTAAAGTAATTATTTATTCTCATTCTACATTCTTTTAGATGTAAATCACTAAGTCTTTCACTCAAGGAATTTATGGCAATATAATAAAACCACCCTAGTAACTTATATACACATATATATTTATATTATATTGCTTCTCAGTTCAGTTCAGTTCAGTTGCTCAGTCATGCCCGACTCTTTGCAACCCCATGAATTGCAGCACACCAGGCCTGCCTGTGTATCACCAACTCCCGGAGTTCACCCAGACTCACGTCCATCGAGTCAGTGATGCCATCCAGCCATCTCATCCTCTGTCGTCCCCTTCTCCTCTTGCCCCCAATCCCTCCCAGCATCAGAGTCTTATCCAGTGAGTCAACTCTTCGCATGAGTAGACTCTTCCCCTTACTTTTCTATATTGATTACTTGGAATTTTCTGTAAGAATTTTGTCCTAAACTTCCATTTATTTACATATTTAATCATTTATTTATATTAATATGGAATCAAGGATACTTCTTTTATCCTCTGGTACATAAAACAACACTATCATTATTTCTTTTTGGGACAGTTGTTCCAGCTTTGATCATTGGAAGCTCTTTCACATGGATTCCTGTCACCTTTTGACAAGCCCACATCTTCTCATTATTTTCAAAGCATTTTATTATTTTCTGACACTTCAAGATGATCTACTTCAGCTTGTGGTCTTCCCTTATGGCTCAGCTGGTAAAGAATCTGCCTACAATGTGGAAGACCTGGGTTCAATCCCTGGGTTGGGAAGGTCCCCTGGGGAAGGGAAAGGCTACCCACTCCAGTATTCTGGCTTGGAGAATTCCATGGACTACAGTCCAGGAGGTTGCAAAGAGCCGGACATGACTGAGTGGCTTTCACTTTCACTTTTTCATCAATCATGCATGAAGGGAGCTCTGGTTTCTTTGGTTAGAGGGATTCAATCAATACAGGTTCTGGTTGTGCTCCTTGCTGATGTAGTGGGATTGTTTCTAGGCCCTCCCAGTAGAAGACCTAGCAATTATTCCTGTATACTAAAGCATGTACACACACACACACACAGGACTTTAATATATTGTCTAGCTATTTACTTACCTACCTACTTTCCTATCATCTGTCTACCTACATGTCTGCATTTTAAATCTCCATTTTTCCATTAAAATGAAAGGAGTTTATACTGATGGGATTCTCAGGTTGCTCAGTGGTAAAGAATCTGTCTGCCAATGCAGGAAATGCAAGAGGTGAAGGTTCATTCAATCAGTTGGGAAGATCCTCTGGAGGAAGTAATGGCAACCCACTTCAGTATTCTTGCCTGAAAAATCCCATGGATAGAGAATTCTTGTGGGCTGCAGTCTATGAGGTCACAAAGTGTTGGACACAGCTGAGCACGCACACACTCTCCTATACTGATACCTCCTGCTATAATCTAGCATCACAAGGCTTACCCCACCTGCACTCTTGTTTCTTTGACAGTGAGAAACCTGGTTTTCCATTAACCATGATTTGTTTATTTATTTGTACAACCTTTAAATACAGATTGAGTAGTTTCAGGACTGCTTACTGATGTCTTTGGGAAAAACACACCTGCCAGTTAGAATAAGGCCATCTTTGGCCTTCAAGCATTCAACTGAATCACTGCTTTCTAGAGTTATTTAGATAACTCCTTTTCTTCCACTACCTTCAGTGAAGTTCTGTCCCACATTTGTAATATACTTAACTGTCAGGGTCTGCTTTATGTCCTGGAATCCCCCAGTCTTCTGATAGATGTTTTAAATTTACCTACAATCAAGTTCACTCTTTGTCAAACTCATGCATGGAAAAACCAATGTATAAATCAACCCAAGATCATATGGGAGAGTTCCTTCAACCTAAATATCCATAACAATAAATTATGGAGATACCATCAGTTCAGTTCTCTTCAGTCCCTCAGTCATGTCTGAGGGACTCATGGACTGCAGCATGCCAGGCTTCCCTGTCCATCACCAACTCCCAGAGCTTGCTCAAACTCATGTCAGTTGAGTCAGTGATGCCATCCAACCCTCTCATCCTCTGCCATCCTCTTCTTCTCTTGCCTTCAATTTTTGCCAGCATTAGGGTCTTTTCTAATGAGTCAGTTCTTCACATCAGGTGGCAAAGTACTGGAGCTTCAGCTTCAGCATCAATCCTTCCAATGAATATTCAGGACTGATTTCCTTTAGGATGGACTGGTTTGATCTCCTTGCAGTCCAAGGGACCCTCAAGAGTCTTCTCCAACACCACATTTCAAAAGCATCAGTTCTTCGGCACTCAGCTTTCTTTATAGTCCAACTCTCATATCTATATATGACTACTAGAAAATCCATAGCTTTGACTAGGTGGACCATTGTCAACAAAGTAATGTCTCTGCTTTGGAGACACCATACACCAGCCTTCTGGGAAACAGGCGAAGTGACAGCTGTGGGTGAAACCATACCCCTTCCATGAAGGATTTGTTTGGCTAAGAATGAGATTAAGCAATTGAGGAGGACTCAATATCCTAATAACCCATATAAACAGGTAGTGACTCTAGTTCTTGTTATTTTTTTATAGACAGGTCATATAGTATTGACTTTAGTTATCATTATTTTTTTTATAGACAAGTCATATGGTATTGACTCTAGTTCTTATTATTTTTTTTTAATTTGAACTTCACTCTAATTTAAAGGACACAGTTTTTAACCTTCATGTTTTCCTTAAAATTGATAAAAGGAGTATATTTTAATTTAGGCTATCTCCATGTTGTTAGCATTTTTTATTGGGATAGCTTTATATTATCATGTAATATTATTGCTGAATTTCTGATATCAGACAATATAGCTGACTATAGTTGGGATGGGAAATAGAAAAACAATGAACCTTCAGACTTGAAAGTTAATGTAGCCACTGTGCAGCTTATGAGCTTTGCGAAATGCTCCTCGACAGAGCAATGTTTGGACTTTATGTTTTAAGATGCTTGAGATTTCATTGCTTGAGATACATTAGAGTTATATTTTCTATTTTGAGATTCATTAGAGTTGCATTTTCTAATCCTTTTTCCCCTTTGCAAGGTTAAGTTTAGGTGTCAACTTAACTGGCCATGGAGTGCCTAGATAAACCACTATTTCTGAGTGCATTTGTGAGGATGGTTTGGGATTAGATTAGCACTTGAGGTGGCAGATTGTCCTCCTCAGGTGGGTGGACACCATCCCATCGTCAAGGGCATGAAGAGAAGGAAAGGCAGAAGAAGGTGAATCTGCCACCTTTTCTCCTGCCTCCCTGTTTGAGCTGGAACATGTCTCCTCACTTTTTCTGCCCTCAGATTGGGATCTACATCATCACGTGCCCTACCTCTTAGGCCTTCAGACTCAGATTGTCTTGTATGATCTTCATTCCTGGGCCTCCAATTTGCAAGTGAACAGTACTCTGCAGGACCTCAAAGTCTCAGTAGTCATAGGAACTCCCTCCCTCCCCCTCTCTCCTCTCTCTCTCTCTCTCTCTCTCTCTCCTCTCTCTCTCTCTCTCTCTCTCTCTCTCCCTCCCTCTCCCTCTCCTTACGTTTCTATGGACAACCCTGACTTACATCTGTCTTGTTTTTTCATTTTCCCCCCTTGGGAAGCATCAAGTTTTTATAGAGGAAGAAGAACTGGGGAAGACATACCATTGTCCCACTCTTTCCCCTGCATTATTCCACACTTAGAATCACTAAGCTCAACCCCTGAATTGAAGGACTTCTGTTTTTCAGTGTTGTCAGTAGGTTAGTAGACCTAATTCCAGGTTCCTGTTTTGAAAACCATTTTTAGCTACAGGCTTAAACCATGTTACAGCACTTCTAACACTAATAGAGATCACATTTAACCTCCATCGTTTGGACTTCTATGTCCTTTTTATTATGCTTTTATCTTTGGCACAAAAACAACTGTGTCTAACAGAAAGCCTAAAGAAGGATGTGGTAAGGATGAGGGGAAGCGGTGTTTATTAAAATCCTATATGATATCAAGCACTGTACTGCACAGTTTATATGAGCATTATTTATTTGATCCTCACAAATAGTATGTTTACTCTCTGGAACTTTATTAGTTGTTATTTATGCTTTTCCCTGTTCAGGTCCTGAGAAAGAATTTAAGTGTAGTAGTTGATTTGGGAAGGGACCCAGGAAGTTCTCTGAAGACACAGGGAGGAAAGACAGGAATCTGGCCAGGCATGTAGGGCTGAGTGATGTGTCACTTCCAAGGGCACTTGGGACTGAGCCTGCTGGGGCTGCCGTGCTGAGGGCACGTGGGGCAGGCTCAGAGCTGTGAATGGCAAGAGTTACCCACTCACCTGCCAGTTACCATCTTAGGTCCTGAGACTCGCTGCTGGAGCACTGGCTCCACAGCGCTTTCAGCCGGCCCTGCCCAAGATGAAGCAGATCTGCTTCCCGGATGTCATCTGATGGAGAAAACAGGGAGCCAGAGGCATCTATGTACATGGAGATGACCTTAGGCAGGATATTTACAGGGTCTACTATTAGTATTATTTGCTTTTCACAGTTGAGGAAACAGCCCCAAATATTTAAGTAACTTGTCTAAAATCACAGGGCTAATAAGAGGCTAAATTTTTAAGTCTAGATTTGGTTAAGACACATGCCCACTCCTTTCTGCTGTACATTAAGCTGATAGCTGAATGGTGTTGGATTTGTGATTTCCAAAGAAGATTTGGCTTCAGGATCAGGGATCAGGCTTGATTACTCACAGATTTTGCATGGCAGAACTTTTACTACAGTGAAAAATGTCGGATAAAGCTTCTGACATAGACATCAGAAGGGGGCGGAGACTGTTCCACACTCTAGTCTTAGCAAGGCCTTATATACTTTTAAGAGACCCGTTCCCAAAAGGCATATCCTAAATTAGCAAGATTAGAACTAACAATAGAAAGGTTTTACCAGAATGCTTACAAGTCTTACAACATTGATCTTAACATAACTAGATTAGTCAGGAGGTTCCTGTTAAGAAGGAGAAACATGTTCTCAAGCAAGATACATTTTTGTTATATAATCATTAGTTCAGGGCTTAAGGAAAAACAACCTTTAACCATTACCTCTGAGAAGACAATGGCAATTCACTAATACTCTTGCCTGGCAAATCCAATGGATGGAGGAGCCTGGTAGGCTGCAGTCCATGGGGTTGCTAGGAGTCGGACACGACTGAGTGACGTCACTTTCACTTTTCACTTTCATGCATTGGAGAAGGAAATGGCAGCCCACTCCAGTGTTCTTACTTGGAGAATCCCAGGGACGGGGGAGCCTGGTGAACTGCCACCTCTGGGGTCACACAGAGTTGGGCACAACTGAAGCAACTTAGTAGCAGCAGCAGCAGCAGCTGAGCTTAAAGAAAAAAAAAAAAAAAAAGTTTTATTTGACTAAGACTAAGGAATGTAGGACAAAAATATTGTACTTTTATCATCCTGGAGAGCCCCAGACCCCTTTCTCCTCCTCAGGTACCTGGGACTTCTTATCAATCTATCTAAAAATTAACTCTCCCAAAGCCTTTCTTTACATTTGTTTTATGTCTTGCTGCTAGACACTGTAAACAGTAGCTGTGGCAGGGTCGCCAAGAGAGGGCATATGCCAAGAAATACTATATGGTGACATGAAAATCAAGAACCATAGGAAAGTGGATGCAGACTGGAGACTGGCATATAGAATTCAGCTCTGCCTGTGCCAGGTGAGCACCTGGGAGAAGCTTAATTGAGCTCTGATGATGTCTCCTAACTCCACTTAACACTGAGGGATATTAGTGGAGGCAACTGAAGTCAATAGTCTGATGACTTTGGACATGTTTGTGGATTCTAAGCCCACTCCTGTATAGTCTTCAACCTTAGTGTCCAGCTGGGAGCTGTAGGAGGTGAGGAGCAGACTTCCGTCACGGCTGCTTTAGAAAGCCAGAGTGGTGAGAAAAACGTCCATTTCAGACGGGCTGTCATGCCTGACTTGAGAAGGATGCATGATGCTCCAGGGAAAAAAGCATCTGTCTTAAGGAACTGAGCCCCCAAAACTCTGCTCTCAGTGTTCATTTTCAAGGGTTGTTTCTAATGATGGGTAGTATGAGTTCAGCTTGAAAAAAATGTAAACTTGCATATTTCTCTTATGATGTATCTTATAAATGATATTCCTTTTCATATTGGTGCCCAGAGACCAATGTGTGCCCAAAGATTGGCTTTCCTTTGTCAAAGCCACCTGAGGACTGTGGTATGTAAATGGTGCTGTCTAGATGAATGAGGAGCTGAACTCCCTCTGGTTGAAGAGGACTTGAGTTCAATTAATTATCAAATGTCATAAGGAAATATTGCTTTGTGAATCTCACTGAGGATTGAAAACTTATTTTGTCTTTAATCAAATAGTAGGTACATATGGCTATATATATTAATATATGTGTATATATACACATCTATATTAGGAAATAAGCATATGTGTAATCTTTATAATCTTGAGATCAGAATGTATATGTTTTATAATATTTTATCATTGAATTATGCATGTTTACTTCCTTAATGTTGTATTAGACATACTTATATGCTGTTATGTTACTTGTCGACAAGTATTGGGACTATGTCTTTAGTAGGTGAGCTTTTGTTTTCTGATAGCAAAGTGTATATATTCTGATGCAAGTATATTTCTTTAATATTTTTTTCTGAATTTTACCTGGTTTCTTCTTCTATCTCTTGCGATGGTTGAATGCAGAACATGCCTTAATTGATTATATCCTGAAGATCAGACTTTCTAACTTCAGGTTTTGTAAGATCACACATGCAGAAATCTTCCTTCAGACAACAGGTAGGGAGCAAGTGTGAAGGTGCAGAACCAGCCTTGACTTCCTGACGTGCATGTCCCACCTGGTGTAGGACCTTCTTCTGACTTTCTCAGTCACCTGATTTATGCAAACATTATAGGTTTCTTATCTATTTTTATTCATTACTTATCTATTATTGCTAATTTTGCATGGTCCAATCTTATACAATAACTTCTGAAATGGTGGAATGATCACTGCACATCACATAATTACAGTGGTGTCAGCCTCCAAACATGTCTTGGGGGGAGCATGGTTGAGGCTCCTTCCTCGTGTTGGTGTCCTCTGCATGTAAAACACAGCCTTGTCAGACATCTCTGAGACAAGAGATCTGCACATAAGACCACTCACTTGTCTATTTTTTTCCAATGATTTGAATCTATTCTGTCGTGGCTTTATTCTACTAGCTCTTTATAATCCCTTGTTTCCCCCCAGTTATTAGCATATACAAAATAATGGTATCTATTATATTTGCATCTATAAAATCCAAATTTTATTTGCTTTTACTGTCTTCTTTATTTCTCACACAGAATTCAAAAATTCATATACAAACATAACCAGCATTTAAATCTACATTTTAATATTGTTATTTTTTATTAATGTTTTATTTTGACATTTACCTCTCTATGAAAGAATATTAAATATTCACTTAGATTTAACCTTCCATAGCTAATGTATTTCATGACTGAGCACATCTTTTGTACTTGTGAGTTCCTATCTGATCCATCTACCTGTCAGCTAAGTTTAAGTGCAGATATGTAAACATGTGAGTATGTGAGAAGAATTTTTCTATGAGCATTAGATATATAGTTTTATTTCTTACTCTTCTTACTGTTAGCAACTTAACCTATAAAAATATTTGATAACAGCCTACTCTATACAAGGCTTTGTGTATACTTCATTATATTTATCATTTAATGCAAAATGAATGCTTACATTACTGAATGTTTACATAAATAACTGAATGTTATTTATCATTTAACAAAACTGAAACTTATTTTAACATATATTTGCTTATTTATACCTGAGTATTTACTGGACTTCTTTTTCCATTAAGGTTGAAATTCAATAGTTTGGGGTTTTACTCACTGATTGTGGAATTATTAGGTGAATTAAATTTCAAGTCTAGAGCATGAGGCCTTCAGAGACACACATATATGTCCTTATTTATCTCACTAGTTTATTCTTTCTATTGATCTATTGCTTACTCAGATAATTCCCATGATGAAGAGCTTCACTCTTTTCTTCTAAGATTTGTATTTTTTCTCTCATAGTTTATATTTATTACAGAGGTAATATATTTTATTTCACTTATTTGATTTTGGCAGAAGTTTATCTGCTTTTCTTTTCCTTATTTCTACACTTTAAGTTGGACATAGTGTTTTTGACTCCATGGAGGGTATTTGAGCCTCAGAATATTACCTTCTTATAAATTCCTAGGGACCTTTTTGTTTGTTTTGTTTATATTTTTGCTAATTTATTTCTAGGAAGAACATAGAAATTAACCCAGATTTTGTGCTTGCTAGATTTACCTTTATCCTTGAAAAGCTCAATTTTTGTACTTTATTTTTAGGCATGGCATTTATGCCACCATCCTGTCTGCTCTCTGAACAAAGGAGACAGGTCTCTCTCTGTGATTTTGGTATCCCCGGCCTCTATAACAATACATGACAAAGAATATCATTTTCAACAAATGTTAGTTTATGAAAAGCTAACTGCTCATTTTGCAGTGTGATGTATACACACACTAGTGGGTATAGACCAAAAGTTCATATCAAGTGAACACATGGATGCACAAAGGGCAATAGCTCAAGTTTAAACAACATACGAAAGATGTCTAAAATAGCAAGCAAAGGATCCTGAAAAAAACAGTTGAGACGGTGACTTCTGAATAATCATTCTCTCTGCCAGTCACCATTATCCTCTTTGGTGCTTTCCAACAGAAAAAACTGTAGTTTTAAATTTCAATGTATAAAAGGCACAAACAAATTCTAGAAAATACCAAGTGCTACTATCTGAAATGAATTTTCAGAGGTACATGAAATACTAATAGACTCATGTAGAAAAATGAAATTTTACAACTCAGTATTATTGATTAAAAAAGAAAAAGGAGAAATGAGACAATATAAGTTTTATTCAAAATATCAGTTATCTATAAGTGATATGGCAAAAACTAAGGGGCTATTTCCAAGTTTTTATGAGATTTATAAATCAGATTTATGAAAATGTTATTACTTCCAGCTTATCTTTAATCTTAATATATTTTTCTCCCTGAATAGTCTGATAAGAACCACAAAAGTAATATAAGTTCTTGAAAGAGCAAATATTTGAGAGGATTATTAATATTAAATAAAACACATTTCCCAAGTATGTCATCAAGATGAAATCTACAGAATAACATTAGATTTAATATCCCTTCTTGGGCTCCACAAGCATTATTGATCAAATCCCTATCTCTATGTGAGTCTTCGAATTAGTAAACTTGAATGGATGATGGGCTACATTTTTCATGTTGCATCTGATATTGCAGAGATTTTATCAGAACTTGATGGAATATATGCCATAGTTTATTAGTGCATTTTTCTCATGAAGTTACATTTGAATTCAATTCCCTTGGGACAATTTTCTGCTCAATTGTCTGTGATGACCTGATAATCCTAATCAACCTATCAGATATAGAAACACCCAATGGTAATTGATGATATTTAGAGACAGAGTGATTTAGGTGAGCTACCTGCAGTAATATCATCTGACTTCATGTTTGTCATTTCAGTGAATTCATGATTTATACTGCTGAAATTCCTTTAAATAAAATCATATAACTTTGATGGTGATTTATTAGTTTCTCAATGAAGTTGAAAAAGATAAACAGGTAAGCATCTTTATTGTGATCTGCCCAATACAATCCCTCCTTGTAACTATAATATACAGGGACAATCAATTGTGGATTTAATTGATGAATATGGATTCTAAGCAAAGCAGGTTATGTTTACATGATTTAAAGACTCACAGCATTGAATTGTGAAAATCTGCTGCAATTATATTCTCAACATGGATATTGAAGCAGAGAGAATATTTTGTCTAATTTTCAATATCAGCATCTTCCCAAAAGGGGGCTCTTTTGTCTCTATGACAATTATTTTGTGATTTCCATGCTCACAATATTCTTGCTTCTAACTGGCATATCATTCCTCTACATTTGTCGGTTAGATTATGTGCTAATCTTACTGTGGCTTCTAAACTACACTGTCTTCATAAACTAAGTGTAAATATTCATGATCGAATTATTTGCATGTTCTGTTGTTAACTATCAGAAGGACATCAATTTTTCGATTCTAAATTGTAGGTGGTATCTGTGTATATGAATCCATGTAAACTGGTGTGAAGGAATAGAATGCCATCTCTTTAGTACACATCCATCAATACAACTGCAGAAGTTAATATTTTACAACATTCAGATTGCTTAGCAAATTTATCATCATGTGTTAGTACATTCTATGTGAGATTTCATATATTTATAATATGAATAGATTGCTTTTATTTACTCAATTGTCACTTACCTTTGTACCTCCAAAATTGTAATCACTTTAAATATCTTCCTTTAAATAATTTTGCCTTATGGATATTAAATTTCAGCATTCATAAATAGTTTTATTTTCTGAAACCTTCAGTAAAGGTTAGATGTGAACACAAAAATAAGACAGAATATCCAACTCTTGACTATCTTATTATTCTCTCAGCCCTAAATTCAAACACTATTTTTCACAATGTATTCTATTTGAACATTTTCCATTGTCCTCCTAGTTTATAGATTTTACATGAAAGATATTTAACAGTATTCAGTTGTCATAGTGAGAATCTTCTGAATATTTACCCTTTATATAGAAGTCTTTTTGAATTAAACTTCAATTGTTTGCTGGATTTTCTTCAAAATTCTTGTATCTGGATAGTCTGCCACTGTTAAAACCTGTTTCATTAGTTTACTCTATTAGGAATCATTCAGAGTTCTCTTTCTTCAGAGAAACCTAACCTCTCAGAGAGTGCCATGTCTGCTTTGGGCAAACAGTCCAGGGGTTCCTCTGAACTTTGTGTTTATGATCTCAAGCCCTGAGGCTTCCTGAAACTTCCTTTACTCTTATATGTCCAGTAAGCCTCTCCAATACTCTTGTTGTTGTTTATTCACTCAGTCATGTCTGACCCTTTGTGACTCCATGGACTGCACCATGCCAGGCTTCCAAGTCCTTCACCATTTCCCGAAGCTTGCTCAAATTCATGCCCATTGAGTCAATGATGCCATACAACCATGTCAACCTTTATCATCTGCTTCTCCCCTTTCCTTCAATCTTTCCCAAAATCAGGTGGCAAAAGTATTGGAGCTTCAGCTCCAGCATCAATCCTTCCAATGAATATTCAGAACTAATTTTCTTTTTTTTCTTTTTTTTAAATTTTATTTTATTTAACTTTACAATATTGTATTGGTTTTGCCATATATCAAAATGAATCTGCCACAGGCATACATGTGTTCCCCATCCTGAACCCTCTTCCCTCCTGCCTCCCCATACCATCCCTCTGGGTCATCCCAGTGCACCAGCCCCAAGCATCCTGTATCCTGCATCAAACCTGGACTGGCAAATCGTTTCATATATGATATTATACATGTTTCAATGCCATTCTCCCAAATCATCCCACCTTCTCCCCCTTCCAGAGTCCAAAAGACTGTTCTATACATCAGTGTCTCTTTTGCTGTCTCGTATACAAGGTTATTGTTACCATCTTTCTAAATTCTATATATATGCATTAGTATACTGTATTGGTGTTTTTCTTTCTGGCTTACTGCACTCTGTATAATAGGCTCCAGTTTCATCCCCCTTATTAGAACTGACTCAAATGTATTCTTTTTAATGGCTGAGTAATACTCCATTGTGTATATGTACCACCGCTTTCTTATCCATTCATCTGCTGATGGACATCTAGATTGCTTCCATGTCCTGGCTCTTATAAACAGTGCTGAGATGAACATTGAGGTACACGTTTCTCTTTCAATTCTGGTTTCCTCAGTGTGTATGCCCAGCAGTGGGATTGCTGGATCATAAGGCAGTTCTATTTCCAGTTTTTTAAGGAATCTCCACACTGTTCTCCATAGTGGCTGTACTAGTTTGCCTTCCCACCAACAGTGTAAGAGGGTTCCTTTTCTCCACACCCTCTCCAGCATTTATTGCTTGTAGACTTTTAGATCACAGAATGACTGATTTTCTTTAGGATTGACTGGTTTGATCTCCTGGCAATCCAAGGGACTCTTGAATCTTCTCTAACACCACAGTTCAAAAGTATCAGTCTTCAGTGCTCAGCCTTTGTTATGGTTTAACTCTCATATCCACACATGACCACTAGAAAAAAAACATAGCTTTGACTATATGGACCTTTTTTTGGCAAAGTAATGTCTCTGCTTTTTAATATGCTGTCTAGGTCAGTCATAGCTTTTCTTCCAAGGAGCAAGTGTCTTTTATTTCATGGCTGCAGTCACCATCTGCAGTGATTTTGGAGCCCAAGAAAATAAAGTCTGTCACTATTCCCATTGTTTCCCCATCTATTTGCCATAAAGTGTTGGGACCAGATGCCATGATCCAGTTCAGAAGCTCTCTGTCACATTAGCTTTCTTTTTCTTGTGGGTGTCCTTGGTGCCTCCCCAAAACATACACACATCACATAGTTCTGTGAGCTGTTCATGGGAGTAGAGGTGATGGTCCACTGCACTATTTTTGCATCTTAGATTTTTCTTTTGTACTAGTTGGGGATACCTGTCAGTCACCATGTGCAAAATACTTACAAATAAAAAGATCACATACAATAGCAGCAATGTAGCAATGTTGTGTTTCTATCAGTTTCTCATCTATCTCTTGTCTATCTGTCCTGTATCTATCTTTCTACTTGTATGTGTGAGGAGTAGATAGGGAAGAGTGGGCAATTTTATTTTTACTTCTCAAATATTAATTGAATTTAATAGATCTTAGCAATTTATACATTGTTATACATTTTCAGGATAGTTATATATTTCTAGGATACTTTTGAAATCCTTGAAGTTGGTTCAAGCCTAGAAACAAGAATAATTAGTTCCAGCTCTACATGAAAGTTGGAATAGGCAGATAGATGATGCTTTCAAATGGGTGAGTCCTCTTACAAATATATGTTCTTTAGGAAGTGGTTCTAGCCCTCTAGAGAAACTTATGAAGATGAGGAGCCCTAGAACCAGCAGAATTGATATGCTGGGCTTACTATTTAGCAGGAATTCATTCTTCAGAAAAAGGATGTGGGTCACTGAAATACAATGTGATGCTTTGCCCTAAAAGCAAGAGAGCATTGGGAACTGAGAATGACTGAAGCTAAAGTGAAAGGTGTTAGGAATATGGAATTCTGTAGCCTGAGTCCTGGGCTCTTAGCTTTCAGCTTAGCTAATGAAGCAGGTAGGAACCTGTGTTTCAACTCCTACATGGCCTTTAGAAAGTTAACCAACTAGTCATATCATAGTTTGAGTTCTTAATTTTAATTTTTCAAATCAATATATACTTTTACAGCACCTTTAGTTTTACAGGAAAACTGAGCATAAAGTTCTCACATACCTTCATTTTCCCTCACAAATCCCCCCCTTTTGTAAATAGTTTACCCTAGTGTGGTGCATTTGTTACAACTGATGAACTGATATTTGCAAATTACATTTTAATTGCAGTCCATAGTTTACCTTAGTATTCACTCTTTATGTTGTGTAGCTCCGTGGGTTTCTATAAATATATAATGTCAAGCATCCATCGTTACAGAATCATGCAGAATCATTTCACTGTTCTGAAAATCCTTTGTAGTTCATCTATTCGTGCCCAAGTCCTTGATATCCTCCAACCATTTACTCCCTTCGTAGTTTTACTTTTTCCCTCATATAATTAGAGCCATATAATATGCAATATTTTCAGGCTTGCTTCTTTTACATAGCAATATGCTTTTAAGGTTCCTTCATGTCTTTTCATGGTGTGATACCTCATTACTTTTTATCACTGAATAATATTTCATTGTATGAACTCCAGTTAGCCTGTCCCTGCTGGTACTGCAGGGTATATTGGCTTCTTCCAGTTTTTGGTGATGATCAATAAAGCAGATGTTAATAGTCAGATGCCTGTTTTTGTGTTGACATATATTTTTAATTCATTGGGTAAATATCTAGGAATAATGTGCTGAGTTATTTGGTTAAGACTAAATTTAGATTTTCAATAAATTGCCAAATTGTTTTCTAAAATGGCTGTACCATTTGTATTCACACCATCATGAGTCAGAGTTCCTTGTCATTCCACATCCTCACTTGAATTTGGTGTTGTCAGTAATTTGGCTTCTAGCCATTCTAATATGCAGGTAATAGTATCTCACTGTTATTTTATATTGTAATTCCTAACAACATATGATGCTGAGTATCTTTTAATATGTTTATTTTTCCATCCATTTGTCTTCTTTGGCAAGGAGTCTGCTAAGATATTTTTCCCACTTTTTCATAGAGTTGTTTGTTTTCCTATTGCTGAGCCATTTGACTGTTTTGGATACAGTCCTTTAAATGTGCATTTTGCAGATATTTTCTCCCAGGCTGCAGCTTGTTTTCTAATTATCTTTACAGTGTTTTCATAGAACTGAAGTTTTTAGTCTATAATGAAGTTATCATATCATTTTTTCATGAATTATACTTTTGATAGTGTATTAAATATTTGTTTTAAGCCCAGGCTCACCTCTATTTTCTGCAGCATTATATTCTAGAAGTGTTATAGTTTAGCATTTTACATGTAAATCTGCCAACTAAAAATTGGCACTTGCCATCTGCCTTTACAATGATGAAGTCACTAGCCACTGCAGTTGCTGACCTTCAACACACCTTGAAAGGCATCTGGAGTTGAGAGCAAAAATGAGGCCCTCTTGTGCTCTGGGCAAAACCAGCAGAACTTCAGATAGTTAGATATTTTCAGGAGGAGATTTTTTGAGCCTGAATTCTTGCATCTCCTCATATCTAGAAAAGTACTAAAATCATTTATGGAGACATCTGCTCCTCATAGCTAGCAGCAACCTTTTGCAAAAATGTACATTTGTGTGCTTGACTGCATGTGTCCTTCTTCACTAAACTCATGTATACACTGACTTTCCTGCCCACCTTTTTGGAGCAGTTTTTCAGAGCCCATCTGAGATGCTTCTCCTAGGCTACAGTCCTCATTTTGCCCCAAATAAAACTTTACTTATGACTCTCACATTGCATTTACATTTTTTTCATTTGACAGTTTTATGTATGATCACTTTGATTTATTTGTGTGTGAATATGTGTGTGTGCATGTGTGAAAAGTGTAAGGTTAATATCTAGATTTTTTTAATTTATAGATATTTCAATTGTTTTAGGACCATTTGTTGAAAACACTCACCTTTATCTATTTTAACTGCCTTTGCTCCTTTGTTAAACTGGAGTTTACATTTAAATCTCAGACTTACATTTGTATGGTTCTAGTTTTAGCTTTCTACTCTGCTGTATTTATTTATTCTTTCACCAATAACACATTTCATTATTATTATTGCTGTTGCTTTAGAATGCATCTGGAAGTCAGATTTTTTTTTAATTTTCTGACTTTGTTCTTCAGTATTGTATTGCTAGTCTGTATCTTTTGCCTTTCCATGTAAATGAATTTGTTAACATCCACAAAATTGCTTGGTTGGATTATGATTTATGTTGACTTAAAATTATGAATCAAGCTGGTAAGGACTGGTATCCTAATATTATTGATTGCTTTTATTATGAACATGGAATACTTGCCCATTTATTTAGACTTATTTATTTCATCAGAGTGTTGTACTTTTTCTAATATAGTTCACATATATATTTTGTTAAATGTATGTTGTAACACTTACTTAGCCTTTCTTTTGGTGTTAATGTAAGTGATGTTATAGTTTTATGAATTCTGACTACTAATTGTAGATATGAAGGAAACCAATTAACTTATGCATATTAACTTTGTATCTCACAACCTTGCATAATCATTCATTACTTCCAAGAGTTTGTCTTTTTTTTTTTTTTTTCTTTATTCTTTGGTATTTTTCTATATAGACAAATATGTCATCTATGAAAAAATTATTTCTTCCTTTTATTTCCTTTTGTTTTTAAATTTTCTTTATTTAATTTTCTTATTGTGTTATCTAAGACTTTCAGCATAATGATGAAAATATGTGAGAGAGGACATTTTTGCTGAGTTCCTCATCCTATGGGGAAAGCATGTAGCTTTTCAGCAATAAGTATGATATTATATATAAGTTTCATGTAGATGTTCTTTATTAAGTTGAAGAAGTACCTCTCTATTTATAGTTTGCCTTGAGTTTTTATTATGAACATATGTTGGATTTTGTCAAATATTTACTCTCCACCTACTAATGTGATCGTATCAGTTTCCTTATTTAGCTTATTGATACTGATGCCAAAAGCTCAGCTTTTATGCATTGGTGCTGAATTGAATCCTAGAAACAGAGTTTTGTGCAAAGTAGAAAAGAATAGCTTTACAGTAAGTCCCCTACAAATAAGCCTTCAAGTTGTGAACTCTCAAAGAAGCAAATGTCCATTCACATAAGTTAGTTCACACGTCTGGTGTACATTATCGTGTGTGTGTGCTCTAAAAGTAGTTGTGCTTTTGTGTACTTTACTTCATGGAGTACAGTATCTTTATTTAAAACCCAGGATGTGTGAAAGCAAGCATAAAAGCAGTGGTGATGTAGTAATCCAGTGCTATCATGTCATCTATGACAAGAAAAAAGAGCTACTACCCAGACATCGCTGGGTCATTTTCTTCAAAAGCATTGGTAGAATTGAGTCCAGCAAGGAGCCAGAACCCATTCCATCAACATCAGGTGTGAGTGAAATCACAACTTTCCCTCCATCTCTTATTGTTGATGATCCTTCAGCTCTACCATCTCCCACATCCTCTCCCTCCTCTAGTCAGTAACTCTTCTTATCCATTTACTCAATGCCACCCCCTGCACACCAGTTGTTATACTGTGCTACTCTACTTTTCAAGGTACTGTCCTGAAAGATTAAAAATATTTCCTTTACTTTCTATGTTTGTCTTTTATGTATTATTTGTGTGAAAAGTATTATAAACCTATTATTGTACAGTATTATATAGACATTGTGTTAGTATTAGTTGGATACCTCAGCTAATTTCACTGGATTTATGAACAAACTGGATTTACAAACAGAATGGAACTCATCAGTATGTAGGGGAATTACTGTATTGCTTTGCCAGGCAAAGAGGGAAACACTGGGCTCCTGCCTCTCAAAAGTGTGTATCCCAAACTGGGAGGATTTGGTGAGGAGTTTTATAGCAGTGGTTCAAGCCTGGGGTTGCTTATAAGATTATGGTGTGTGTAGGGCCTGCACTCCTTTAATCTGGTGTCCTGTGGTCTTTTCTGGAATGAAGAATGCTGGCATCATCCATTTTATGGGAGTTTTGGTTCTGTAAAGAGCTTAAAGATATCGTTTTGTGTTCCCCTTGAAGTGAAGCCTGTACCCTGCCCCAAGGCCCCAATTGTTTCTTGACTGCTCCTTCCTTGTTTCTGCATCCCTTACCTTCCCTGCTATGCTATGCTATGCTATGCTAAGTCATTTCAGTCATGTCCGACTCTGTGTGACCCCATAGATGGCAGCCCACCAGGCTTCCCCATCCCTGCGATTCTCCAGGCAAGAACACTGGAGTGGGTTGCCATTTCCTTCTCCAATGCATGAAAGTGAAAAGAGAAAGTGAAGTCGATCAGTCATGTCTGACTCTTAGCGACCCCATGGACTGCAGCCTACCAGGCTTCTCCGTCCGTGGGATTTTCCAGGCAAGAGTACTGGAGTGGGGTGCCATTGCCTTCTCCCCCTTCCCTGAGAAGCAGCTCTTTGAACCTGCCCTCTGGAACTCAGGGAAGTCTGGAGGCTGAAGTCTATTCCTTGCAAACAAGGAAAAGGAGACACAGAAAGGCTTCTATGCCCAGGAGCCCCACAAGGGTCCTGCTCAGTTTCAATATGGCAGATCAATAGCAAGTTGGGGAACTTAGAGCTTTGAATGGTAGTTATTTTATTGAGTATAGGGTGGCTGGCTGTGTGAGTAGGTGGAAGCGAAAGATATCATGAAGACTTACTCAAAAACTGGCAAAGGGCATACACTGATGGTTTTGTTTCTGTTTCTTCTCATTCAGACAAGAAAGAGCTAAGAGTATTTGGTCATGTGTTTTTAATGCTCTCTAACTTAACATTTCTATCCAATCACACCTTTAAATAGAGTGCACCCTGTAGACTACACAAATTTAAATGGATATGATGATTATAATGATGATGATGGAGATCATCACACTCTTGCTTCAAGGGGAGAAGAAAATGAGTTTGTGTTTATTAACAATACAAAGTAAGACTGTTTTCCTTTGAGAAAAAAATGTCAAAATCACTGCTATATATTTGCCTATTGTTAAAAGAGATGACTAAAATGTTGAACAGCTCTAAATGTTAAAGTTCCTGCTTCTCTGCCCATCACTGTTTTATATTTTTTTGTTATATTGATGCACTGTTATATATTTTATAGAACATCTTTGTTGTAAATAACACTAATATGAATTTGAAAATAAAATATTTTTGGATTTGGTCTAATATGTATAAAATGTGAGGTCTAGCAAATATAACTTTTCATAATTTATATTTACCAAAATCTAAATATCTAGACAAATAAAAGTCTCTTTTTTTGTTGAGGTGGTAGAAGAGAGAAGTCAGGAACATAGAGCTGAGGTGATTTTACTCCTCAATTCATGGAATCATTTTATCATCACTTTATATAACATTCCTTCTTTTATTAGATTATCATATTAAATTATTCATCATTAGATGATTTTTTCTTATTTTCATTGCCCAACACAACTGCATCACCCATTCTTCGTTGTTGTCATTTTTGCGTTTTCAATGTGTGTAATTTCAATTCATCTACCATACATTTTTTACTATGTTTATCCACTTAGAATGTCTATCACTGTTTTATGTGTTTTAAATTTATGTTAGTTGTCCTACTTATGAGTTTTTTTTTTTTTTTTCACTCTATAGTGTATTTTAAAGATTATTTCTATAGTTATATGTAGCACAATGCAGGAGACTGGGGTTCAATCCCTGGTATTGGGAAGATCCACTGGAGAAGGAAATGACAACCCACTCCAGTATTCTTGCCTGGTAAATCCCATTGACAGAGGAGGCTGGTGGCTCCATAGGGTCACAAGAGTTGGTCACAACTTAGCAAGTAAACTACCGTCTAGTTCATTCCACTGAGTGGTATTTCAGTGTATGTATATACCACATTTTAGTGGTTCATACACTTAGATAAAACCATCAAGTTTATAAAAAGTTTTGCCCTTGCAAATATCACTAAGGTACACATGTTTCTATATTTGTGACCAAAAGTTTACCTAGAGCTTACACCCAGGAATATCTGTGTGTGTAAACACATAAATATATGAAATTATTTCTGTGTGGAAGGACACTAAATTCAGGATACATTTGCCTCTGCTAAGAGACAGAGGTATATTTAATTGAGAGGGTGAACAAAGGAAATAACAATTTTTAGAAAGATTAAAGAAAAATATCTGAAAGTGATACAGTAGGAAAAATAGTAAATTCTTTAAAGTGTGTATGTA
Source organism: Tragelaphus eurycerus (assembly GCA_935064755.1). NCBI lineage: Eukaryota > Metazoa > Chordata > Mammalia > Artiodactyla > Bovidae > Tragelaphus > Tragelaphus eurycerus. The sequence continues at coordinate 383,545 of CAKXYN010000216.1, read as the reverse complement.
AACTTTTGGTGTGTTATTATAGTCATCTTTATATATTTTTAAAGTTGAAAAATGTATTAATGCTTTAAAGAAATTGACAATTTTTTAGGAGACACAGAAAAAAGTCACCATATAACAAAACACAGTGATAAGTCTTATAGTAGGACTATACTTAACCTATATTGTTTATGAGATTTTGAAATATAGAGAAAATTGTCCAAAAAGTACATTAGTGAAAATATGCTTGCAAATATATTATGCTTATGTGAATTCTGGATGATTGAGTACTTATAAGCTAAGAATATAGATGAAAAAGTCAAGGTAGAGGTAATAAGTTGTGAAAAGTAGGGAGTTTGGGAAGTTTAGGAAATATTGATGGAAACTATTTTATGTGTTTGGAGCAAGGTTACATGACATGATGGAGGCAAGGTGCAACTAAAACTTCAGCAGGGGAAAAATCTGCCAGGTTATGTCAGCCAATAGTGAAAGGTGAAGGCTTATTCTTACTCTGTGGGCCAATTAAAGGAGAAGTGAACTTTAGAAAGATAATTCTCTTGCATCATGAGACTCTGGGTAATCCCTGCCACTCTAATCAAGATTCTTGGCAATAACTTTTTAAGAAGTTTGCATCCGCTGGAAAAATTTGTTCTTGTTCAATTCTCATTCATCTTGTGTAGTATATCTACAAGTGCCAGCCATTCCGGTGCAAAAGAAGCAGTAACAGACAAAGAGGGAAGTAAGAATTCTTCTGCTAAGGGAGATATGTTGGTATTTACCTGAGAATTTATATCTTCTTTGTACTTTCATTTCTGCAAACAGAACAGCTTTACATTGTTTTCCAAAGGAGGAAGAGAATATTGCAAGTGGTGTTACATCCTGCATGACTGTCAATGAAAAGTAACCAAGTCATATGTTTGGACTTAAAGAAGACTAAAGATCTCTCTTATCATCTTTCTAAATAAGTCTTTATTGTTTAGAACTTTGAGTTCAAATAAAAATAGAACTCATTCTCAATTATCAGAGGACACTAGCTGCAGTATCTCCAAATTCTTGCTGAACGGACTGGAAAGCAAACTCCTTCTACTTTCCTCTCCAAGATTTGGAGGACTGCAGGCTTAAAGAAGGCAAAGAGCTTCAGGAAAACTTGAACTGCAGATGCATCCACATTTAAGGTTATCTACACCATAAAGAATACGCAGCAATTCAACAAAAATAGTATAAAGTCTTACCTTTATAAATAAATTTAATATAACAATTGGATAAAGTTTCCAGAACTGTGAATCCACCCTAATATATGAGGATATTCATCCCATCTATATGTCTGCAATAGGATATTAAGGTCAAGAACAGGGAGTAAGGAAAAGAAACACAAGTGAATATAATCTAAAAATAAAATATTTATTGAAAAACAATAGGTTTTCTGAATAGGAGTCTGGACACTGAAGAACATCAATTCTTGTCTTTAACAATTTTGTTAGATTGTACTGTGACAGCTGTCATATCAGCAAACATTTAAAAAACATCAAAATTGGTGAAATGCTTGTGTGACCATTTTAATATTGGAGATGGAAGAAAAAAAGCAACATTTCAGCATAATATGTTTTACTATTTCAATAAAGGTAAAAACACAACTGAAACAAATAAAAGAATTTCTGCAGTATATAGTTTAGGTGCTATAACTGATTGAGTGTATAAAAAGTGGTTTGTGATATTTCATGTTAAATTTCTAGCTGGAGAATGTTTCACAGTTGGGTGGATCAACTGAAGTTGATAGCAATCAAATCATGATATTAATTGAGAAAATCAATGTTTGGAAATAGCCAACATACTCAAAATATACAAGTAAACCACTGATAATCATTTACACCATCTTGTCTAGGTTCATCACTTTGATATTTGGGTTCCACATAAGTGAAGTGAAAACAAAACAAAAAAAGAAAACCTCTTGACCATATTTCTGCATGCAATTCACTACTTAAACATAGTGAAAATGTTCCACTTCACAACAAATTTTGATGAATGATGAAAAGTGGATACTGAAAAATGATGTGGAATGGAAGAGATTATGGGCTAACCACAACAAAAGCTGGTCTTCATCCAAAGAAAATGTTGTATATATGGTGGGATTGGAAGAGACTCCTCTATTTTGAGCTTCTTCTGGGAAACCAAATGATCAATCCCAACAAATACTGCCCCCAATTAGACCAAATTAAAGCAGCACTAGATGAAAATCATCTGGAATTAGTCAATATAAAATGCATAATCTTCCATCAGGATAATACAAGACCACATGTTTCTTTAATGACCAGGCAAAAACTGTTACAGCTTGGCTGAGAAACTCTGATTTATCCACCATATTCATTAGATATTACACCTTCAGATTTCCATTTATTTCAGTCTTTACAATATTATCTTAATGGAAAAAAATCAATTTCCTGGAAGACTATAAAAAACAATTTTGGGTTTTTTAACAGGTTTAAGAGCTTTGGGAACACAGAAATATGAAATTGCTTGAAAAATGGCAGAAAGTAGTGAAACAAAATGGTGAATAATATGTTGTTCAATCAAGTTCTTGGTGAAAATGAAAAATGTATCTTATCTTTACATAGAAACCAAAGAAACTTTTTGGTTAACCCAATGCTAAGCTCAAAAATGAAATGGATTAACTGTCTCAGAATATAGTACAAAAGTTGAAAGTTGTAAAATATGGAAGAAAAATTCATAAGAGTATAAGGGAATTCCCAAAGACAAAAACAGAGAAAAACAGGGAAGAATGATTCCTGGAAAGAAATCAATCCTGGATATTCGTTAGAAGGACTGATGCTGAAGCTAAAGCTCCAATACTTCGGCCACCTGATGCAAAGAGCTAACTCATTAGAAAAGACCCTGATACTGGGAAAGGTTGAAGGCAGGAGGATAAGGAGATGACAGGGGACAAGATGGTTGGATGGCATCACTGACTCAATGGACATGAGTTTGACCAAGCTCCTCGAGATTGTGAAGGACAGGGAAGCCTGGTGTGCTGCAGTCCATGGGGTTGCAAAGAGTTGGACATAACTGAGTGAACAACAACATGAAATGATACCTAATAATTCATCATAACAATTTAGAAGGAGATTAACACTTGCAGTACAGAATAAATTAGAAGAAACTCATTTACAGACAAACTGTAAATAAGCTTCAAAATGTCAATTATAAAGAAATATTCTAAGCTCCAACAGTGATGGAATGAATATACATCTAAAGAGCAGGGATAGTATTGACATGGCAAGGCTGCAGTACCCAGTGATGGAGAATGTGAGTGCTGAAATGGATCTAGCTCACCACCTGTGCACCACTGGGTGGTTTAGTCAACTTTCTGGGCTCCAGATTTCTTATCTGTAAAATGAATATAGTAATTACTTGCCTTATTAGACAGAGTATTAATTTAGTTGATCTTTATAAAATAACTAGAACAGTGTCTGGTACTTAGCACCAGTTTGCTATGATTGTTATTTTCTGATATTGCTAGTGACACTAGCTATAATAGTACTAGGAAGCACTACTAGAGAAGTACTTTAAAAAGTCAAGTTTGGCCCGGGAGAGTGGAATAATCATTTGACTTGAAGATGAAATGAAGGTCTTTCAGACATTTAAAGACTCAAGGAGTTTGTCACACCCAGATTATCTTTGAAAGAAGTACTGAAGATGTAGTTCATCATCACAATAAACTGCGGAAAATTCTGAAAGAGATGGGAATACCAGACCACCTGATCTGCCTCTTGAGAAATCTGTATGCAGGTCAGGAAGCAACAGTTAGAACTGGTCATGGAACAACAGACTGGTTCCAAATAGGAAAAGGAGTATGTCAAGGCTGTATATTGTCACCATGTTTATTTAACTTATATGCAGAGTACATCATGAGAAATGCTGGACTGGAAGAAACACAAGTTGGAATCAAGATTGCTGGGAGAAATATCAATAACCTCAGATATGCAGATGACACCACTCTTATGGCAGAAAGTGAAGAGGGGCTAAAAAGCCTCTTGATGAAAGTGAAAGTAGAGAGTGAAAAGGTTGGCTTAAAGCTCAACATTCAGAAAACGAAGATCGTGGCATCTGGTCCCATCACTACATGGGAAATAGATGGAGAAACAGTGGAAACAGTGTCAGACTTTATTTTTCTGGGCTCCAAAATCACTGCAGATGGTGACTGCAGCCATGAAATTAAAAGACGCTTACTCCTTGGAAGGAAAGTTATGACCAACCTGGATAGCATATTCAAAAGCAGAGACATCACTTTACCAACAAAGGTTCGCCTAGTCAAGGCTATGGTCTTTCCTGTGGTCATGTATGGATGTGAGAGCTGGACTGTGAAGAAGGCTGAGCGCCGAAGAATTGATGCTTTTGAGCTGTGGTGTTGGAGAAGACTCTTGAGAGTCCCTTGGACTACAAGGAGATCCAACCAGTCCATTCTGAAGGAGATCAACCCTGGGATTTCTTTGGAGGGGAATGATGCTAAAGCTGAAACTCCAGTATTTTAGCCACTTCATGCAAAGAGCTGACTCACTGGAGAAGACTCTGATGCTGAAAGGGATTGGGGGCAGGAGAAGAAGGGGACGACAGAGGATGAGATGGCTGGATGGCATCACTGACTCGATGAATATGAGTCTGAGTGACCTCCGAGAGCTGGTGATGGACAGGGAGGCCTGGCGTGCTGCAGTTCATGGGGTCGCAAAGAGTCGGACACGACTGAGCGACTCATCTGATCTGATACAGAATAAGGGAAATGCACATATCAGTGATGATCTAAGAAATAAGTAAAATATAGTATTGCTTAAAGGCAGTTTTGTCAAAACAAATGACTTACAACAAATGAGAAATGGACATATCTTGTATTATCATTAACAAAGTTGGAGGAAGGTAAAGAGGGTAGGATATGAAATATCTTAAGTGAGGATATAAAGTCAATTTGAAAAATCTTATTTTGGAATAAAATAAGTGGACTTTGACTTAAGAGAGATTCTCTGTTACCTTAAAAGTGACCAAAATTTTCTGGTTAGAGTAAAAATCTCAAATAGCTCAAGTACCACTAAAGAACATTTACCATCAAAAAAGAGTATCAGGAAAATTTCATGAGACATTGAACATCTATACTTTAAAAAGAATCAATAAATTCCCACTGAAAGTGTCTCCATGATACAGGAAATGATGTACCAATATCATATGAAGAGTCTAGAGTAACTCAGTTATCAAATTCAGAGTAAGACAATTTAGGAAAAGAAAATTACAGGATTGGGATTTCCATGGTGGTCTAATGGTGAAGACTTGGCCTTCTAGTGCCTGGGTGTGATGTCCAAAATCACTGCAGATGGTGACTACAGCCATGAAATTAAAAGACGCCTACTCCTTGGAAGGAAAGTTATGACCAACCTAGATCACATAACCAAAAGTAGAGACATTACTTTGCCAACATAGGTCCATCTAGTCAAGGCTATGGTTTTTCCTGTGGTCATGTAAGGATGTGAGAGTTGGATTGTGAAGAAGGCTGAGCACCGAAGAATTGATGCTTTTGAACTGTGGTGTTGGAGAAGACTCTGGAAAGTCCCTTGGACTACAAGGAGATCCAACCAGTCCATTCTGAAGGAGATTAGCCATGGGATTTCTTTGGAAGGAATGATGCTAAAGTGGAAACTCCAGTATTTTGGCCACCTCATGCAATGAGTTGACACATTGGAAAAGACTCTGATGCTGGGAGGGATTGGGGGCAGGTGGAGAAGGGGACGACAGAGGATAAGATGGCTGGATGGCATCACTGACTCGATGGATGTGAGTCTGAGTGACCTCCGGGAGTTGGTGATAGACAGGGAGGCCTGGTGTGCTGCGATTCACTTCAGTTCAGTTCAGTTCAGTCAGTCCGTCATGTCCGACTCTTTGCGACCCCATGAAATGCAGCATGTGTTCAATTCTTTGTGACCCCATGGACTATACAGTCCATAGAATTCTCCAGGCCAGAATACTGGAGTTGGTAGCCTTTCCCCTTCTTCAGGGGATCATCCCAAACCAGGGATTGAACCCAGGTCTCCCTCATTGCAGGTGGATTCTTTACCAACTGAGCTATCAGGGAAGCCAGAAAATAGATGAATGAATAGCTTATGTATTTAACTAAAATTTAATATCATAATATATGTACATATGATGAAATATGATTATTGCACTAGTATATGGATGTCTGATGGTCGAGACAAATTAACAAGCTACTGTGGAAGTTTAAGTAAAGCAGCATGTGATTTGATAATAAAACCATGATGTTGAGAACAGAAAATAAGTTCTATGTTAGAGAAATAGAAGTGAAAATGAGCAGTGCAAAGATTTAATGCCAGAATGCCTCTAATTCCATGGTGATGATGAATATTTAGATGTGCCATTTTCCACTAATATTTTTAAAAGATACTTTTGTGGTATAAAATGATTAGATGATCTTTGAATCAAATATGTCAATAAGTAAAAATATATCTTCAAAATATTGTTTCGGATTTATTTCTGGCCATTAAAAGAGTGATAAAAATAAGTGATGTGATCTGAATAAATTATGGGCTTTAGTTAATATGTTAATATTGGGTCACTAATTGCAAGAAATGTACTGCAGGAATTTGACAGGGAAACTGTGTATGTGGGTGGGGAGTAGGGTTATTAAAACACTACTCTCTGCTCCTTTTTGTTGTTGTTGTTCAGTTGCTCACCTATGTCCAACAATTTGCAACCCCATGGACTGCAGCATGCAAGGCTTTCCTGTTCTTAAATATCTCCCTGAATTTGCTAAAACTCATGTCCACTGAATTGAAGATTCAATCCAATCATCTCATCCTCTGTCCCCCTCTTCTCTTCCTGCCCTCAATCTTTCCCAGCATCTGAGTCTTATCCAATGAGTTGGCTCTTCATATCAGGTAACCAAAATATTGTACCTTCAGCTTCAGCATCAGTCCCTCAGTGAAAACTCAAAGTTAATTTCCTTTAGGATTGACTGGTTTGATCTTCTTGCTGTTCAAGGGACTCTCAAGAGTCTTGTCCAGCACTGTAGTTCAGAAGCATCAATTCTTCAGTACTCAACGCTCCTTATGGTCCAACACTGACATCCATATATGATTATTGGAAGAACCAGAGCTTTTAGTATACGGACCTTTGTCAACAAGGCCATGTTACTGCTTTTTAATATGCTATGTTTGTCATAGCTTTTTATTTTTTTTCCCCCAAAGGAGCAAGCATCTTTTCATTTCATGGCTGCAATCACCATCCACAATAATTTTGGAGCCCAATAAAATAAAGTCCGTCAACATTTCCATTTTTTCCCCATCTCTCTTTTACAAAGTGATGGGACCAGATGCCATGATCTTTATTTTTTGAATATTAAGTTTTAAACCAGCTTTTCACTCTCTTCTTTCACCTTCATCAAAAAGCTCTTTAATTCCTTTTCACTTTATGCTCTAGAGTGATGCCATCTGCATATTTGAGGTTATTGATGCTCCTCCTGGCAATCTTGACTCCAGCTTGTGTTTCATCCAGCCTGGCATTTTGCATGATGTGCTCTGCATATAAATTAAATAAGCAGGGTGACGATATACAGCCTTGACATACTCCTTTCCCAATTCTGAACCGGTCTATTGCTCCAGGTCTGGTTCTAACTGTTACTTTTGATTTGCATACAAGTTTCTCAGGAGGCAAGGTAAGGTGGTCTGGTATTTCCATCTCTTTAAGAATTTCCACAATGTGTTGTGATCCATACAGACAAAGATTTAGAGTAGTCAATGAACCAGACGTAGATGTTCTTTTGGAGTTCTCTTGCTTTTCCTATGATCTTACGATCCAACAGATGTTGGCAGTTTGATATCTGGTTCCTCTGCCTTTTCCAAATCCAGCTTGTACATCTGGAATTTCTCAGTTCATGTACTGTTGAAGCCTAATTTGAATGATTTTGAGCATAACCTTACCAGTATGTGAAATGAGTGCAACCGTGCAGTAGCCTCTCAGATAGTGCTTTTCTGACAGTGTATATCATATATGTTTACAACATATTCTGTAATAAGTTGTACATACATGCATGCTTGTGTATATATGTGTATGTGTACAAATATGTACTAATATATCACAAAGAATCACAATATCACCATTGCTAGCAGTATTAGCAGTAAATAAACTCATTCAAAGTAGTTGTAATTAGAAAAAGGCTAGGTTAGTGTACAAATCAATCATTCCAGGGCATATAAATTACTGTTTAAGACCTGGTATGACATTGACTGCTGTGTGAATTTCTGGTCAAAAATAACTTATGTAGACTCAGCAACTCTGCCTATCAAGAGAGAGCAATTTATTTTACCTACTTCTGTGACATTTAACTATGAAGTTGACTGAGGAGGAAAGATTGAACACAAGGCCTTACATGACAGCAATAACAAAGGAGTTTCTTGTTACCACATTTTATAATATGTTTTGTTGTTGTTGTTTCCTCTACACACTTAGAATCAAGGAATGTAGTTGATAAGATGAAACTTTTGAAGCCATAGGCTAGAAGACTAAAACTTCCAAAAATCAGCATTAAAGTAACTCCTCAGAAATGGTCTTGATATCATAATAAATTTCCTCAATTTTCCCAAGATTAAGTAGAAAAACTGGATCCCAAATACCATGAACACTGGTGTTTAATGTCAGTTTTTGCAAACTAGTTATATTAGAGGAGAAACAGCCACAAAGGAATGCAAGAAAAGTTTACAGCAGGATATTTTGCTCTAACACAGAGCAACATTTATCATTGTTAGGCAGTGTGTCAATGATCTTGCTTAGTTCTTTGTCAAAGAATAATTGTTGTTGCTGTTCAGTCACTAAGTCATATCCAACTCTCTGTGATACCTGTTTACCAAGTTCCCCTGTCCATGTGATTTCTGAGGCAAGAATCCTGGAGTGGATTGCCATTTCCTTCTTCAGGGGATCTTCCTGATTCATAGATTGAACCTATTTCTCCCATTTGGCAGGCAGATTCGTTACCACTGAGCTACCAGGGAAGACCCTAAAGAATAATTAAAAACATTCCAGTTGGAAAGCATACCTGTTCCATAACTTCAGTTATTTGACTTTTTCCCCTGCTTTATGTAGTACCTTAAAGCTATATTTAATAATGGTGAAAGTCCCTGACACTAATTATGCTTTTTAAATCATGAACAGTCTTCTAAGTGACTTTGGTGTCAATCAGGAAGCCAGCTTAAGAATTAGTTTATATTATTATATATTCATAATAATGGTGCAACCTTATAGAGAGACATTTTACTTTGTCAGGCATATCTGTCATATAGGATTATTATAATGAAAAAGTGGGACAGATATTTTTAGATGAAGTTAACACTGCTAAGTAAATCAGCTCAGGATATGTTATTTGATAAGGGCACACTGTCTGTGCTGATTACCCAGCTGTTTTAGAGCACTTTAATATTCTGGTAAATTCAATAATAGGGAAAAGGAGATTGGCTTATCTTACTTAGGATTTAAGAAAAAAAAATGTTATTATAATTGGATTCAAATGAAATATCTGACACATTACAGTTAATACTGAATTTTTTTTTCATTCATATTAGTTTTAAATAATCTATCTAAGCCTGGTAATTTTTTATATTTTATAAGATGTTATCTGATTTTATAATCAATTAAAAACATTTAGATAAATAATTTCATGTCAATAGAGAAAGGTTATCAATATCTATCAAAATAATTTTATATATGAGAAAGCAGATTGAAAAGGGGTAATTTCAGTACAGGAACAGCTGAAACCTGAGTTTTTGTGGAGGGTGAACCCAAATAAATGTAGCTCAGTAGGTGGAGAGCAGGAAGGCACAAGGCAGGAATATTGGAGTGGTTTGCCATTTCCTTGATCTCTTCAGCAGGAAGGGCTATAGAGGAAGTTTTCAAGGATTCACTGAAAGTACTGAAATCCCACACCCCACCCTACTCCTACCCCCTACTCCCTGAAGCCAGATATTGCCACCAAGTCTCTAACATAAAAATGGAGGTTTACATTCTGAACAGGTTTTACCTTTCACTTTCAATTTTTTAATCATGTCAAAGTAAAAATCAATAAGACACAGAGATAGGAATTCAATTTTAATTTTCCAGATTTTCTCAAAGCTATTTACTTGTATATCTGCCCTTCTTGAAATGTAATATTATCCTCAAAGTATATTATTTTCATGTACACTAGACTTGCATCTCTGTTAGCTCTTATTTTGATTTTCTCTGAAATATCTGTTTTGTTCCACATATTTTTTGTTCCAATGATAAAGCATTTTAATGCTATAAATTGAAATGCGTTTTTAAATTTTATTTTACTTTTTTAATGTATTATTTTTTAATTTAATTTAATTTTTTACTTTACAATATTGTATTGGTTTTGCCATGCATCAACATGAATCTGCCATGGGTGTACACGTGTTCCCCCATCCTGAACCCCTCTCCCACCTCCCTCCCCGTACCATCCCTCTTGGTCATCCCAGTTCACCAGCCCCAAGCTTCCTGTATCCTGCATCAAACCTGGACTGATGATTTGTTTCTTATATGATATTATACATGTTTTAATGCCATTCTCCTAAATCACCCCCCTGCCCTCTCCCACAGAGTCCAAAAGACTGTTCTATACATCTATGTCTCTTTTGCTGTCTCGTATACAGGGTTATTGTTACCATCTTTCTAAATTCCATATATATATGCATTAGTATACTGTATTAGTGTTTTTCTTTCTGGCTTACTTCACTCTGTATAATAGGCTCCAGTTTCATCCATCTCATTAGAACTGATTCAAATGCATTCTTTTTAATGGCTGAATAATACTCCATTGTGTATATGTACCACCGTTTTCTTATCCATTCATCTGCTGATGGACATCTAGGTTGCTTCCACGTCCTGGCTATTATAAACAGTGCTGCAATGAACATTGGGGTACACGTGTCTCTTTCTATTCTGGTTTCCTCAGTGTGTATGCCCAGCAGTGGGATTGCTGGGTCATATGGCAGTTCTATTTCCAGTTTTTTAAGGAATCTCCACACTGTTCTTCATAATGGCTGTACTAGTTTGCATTCCCACCAACAGTGTAAGAGGGTTCCCTTTTGTCCACATTCTCTCCAGCATTTAATGATTGTAGACTTTTGGATCACAGCCATTCTGAGTGGCGTGAAATGGTACCTCATTGTGGTTTTGATTTGCATGAAATGCATTTTAAATAACTTATGTACTCTCATTTTCACAAATCTCTTCCAGACCACATAGGTACTTGGGGACCTACTGTATATTTATGCTGTTAATACTATATATAAACTGTATACAAATAAGCATATCAGTATATGTAAAGTTTATTGAGATACTCAATAAAGGACATAAATAGTAGAGACCTAGCAGATGATGAAGTGATCAAAAAGTGATGGAAAGGATATATGGAAGAACTGTACTAAAAAAATCCGGATGAACCAGATTACTACTACAGGGTGGTGAGCCAGCCAGAACCAGACATTCTGGAGAGTGAAGTCAAGTGGGCCTTAGGAAGCACTACTGTTAATAAAGCTAGTGGATGAGACAGAATTTCAGTAGAACTATTCAAAACCCTAAAGGATGATGCCGTCAAGGTGCTACCTTCAAAATGTTAGCAAATCTGGAAAACCCAGCAGTGGCCACACAGGACTGCAAAAAGTCAGCCCTCATTCAAATTCCCAAGAAGGGTAGTACTAAAGAATATACTAGCCATCAGAAAATTGCACTCATCTCCCATGTTAGTATGGTCATGCTTAAAATCTTGTGTGCTAGGCTTTAGCATTATGTGAACCAAGAACCTCCAGATATCCAAGTTATATTTAGAAAAGGAAGAGGAGCCAGAGATTAAACTGCCAACATTTGGTGGATCATAGAGAAAGCTAGGGAATTCCATAAAACACCTACCTCTGTTTCATCCACTATGCCAAAGCCTTTGACTATGTGGATCATAATAAGTTGTGGAAAACTCTTAAAGAAATGGGAATACCAGACCATATTACCTGTCTCATGAGAAGCCTGTATATGAGTCAAGAAGCAACAGTTAGATCTCTGTATGGAACAGCTAACTGGTTCAAGATTGAGAAAGGAATACTACAGTACTGTCTTCTGTCATCCTGTTTGTTTAATCTATACGATGCACACATCATGGGACGTGCTGGGCTGGATGAGTTACAAGCTGGAATCAAGATAGGCAGGAGAAACATTAACAACTTCAGATAATTGTTTGATACCACTTTCATGGCAGAAAGCAAAGAGGAACTAAAGAGCCTCTTGATGAAGGTGAAGGAGGATAGTTAAAGATCCTGCTTAAAACTAAATCTTAAATGAGCTATGACAAACCTAGACAGTGTGTTGAACAGCAAAGACATCACTGTGCTGACAGAAGTCCATAGAGTCAAGGCTATGGTCTTCCCAGCGGTCACGTATGGTTGTGAGAGCTGGGTAAAAAGGCTGAACACTAAGGGATTGATACCCTCAAACTGTGGTGCTGGAGAAGACTCCTCAGCGTCCCTTAGACAGCATGGAGATCAAACCAGTGGAAATCAACCCTGAATATTCTTTGAAAGGACTGATGCTGAAGCTGAAACTCCAGTATTTTGGTCATCGAATGTGAACAGCTGACTCATTGGAAAAGTCCCTGATGCTGGGGAAGATTGAGGGCAGAAGGAGAAGAGGGTGAAGCCTACTCACTTTATCTAGGTTTTCAAATGCATTAGCATTGAATTCTTGATAATACTGCTCTGCTGTTGTTGCTCTTCTCTGTTAGAAATTATCTTGTTTTCTGTGTGTATCTCTTTCCTTCTCCCCTCCTTTTTTCTTTTTTTCTTTCCATGATCAGTTTTAACAGTACCAAAAATACCTACTAATACAAGCAACAGCATGGATAAATCTTAAAATCTATGTTAAGTAATAGAAGCCAGACCCCCCCCCCCAAAAAAAAAATATGATGCCATTTGTATAGAATTATAGAAAATTCCAAAAAAGGTATAATGACTAAAAGCAGATTGGTGGTTGGGGTCAGTTCTACAGAAGTGATGGACAGTAAAGGGTCAAGGAGCATCTTTGGAATGATGGAAATGTTCTGCATCTTACTTTTTGACAAGAGGTTAATGCATGTATATCTTTTTTAAGACTTGTTAAGTGTTGCAGTCTAAATAGATTTGTACTGTATTGGTTTGTAGTGTATAAATCATAATCCATTAAAATTTATTTAAAAATGACTCCATTATATTCTAATCCCTTTACTGATACTGAGAAGCCTGATATTAATACAATTCTTTTTCCTTTGTTGCTAATCCATTTTTTCTCTATGGTGATTCAATATTTTTCTCTTTTTCCCATGCAATTATTACATTTTGTGATAGTATGTTGACTTTTGGTTTCTTTTCTTACTTCTCACACTTTAGTATGCCATACAGTTTTTTCAATTTGAATGTCTTAATTTTTCTTTAGTTCAAAAAAGTTTAGCTTCACGATCTATTTGAATATTTCCCATTCCTTGATTTTCTTTTCTTTCTTTCCTTTTTTTTTTTTTTTTTTTAACCCTTTTACTATGAAGGGTTTGGCTAACTGGGAATTGAAGTCTGGCATTGAATGAAATGAAGTCACTCAGTCGTGTCCAAATCTTTGTGACCCCATGAACTGTAGCCTACCAGGCTCCTTGGTCCATGGGATTTTCCAGGCAAGGGTACTGGAGTGGGTTTCTATTTCCTTCTCCAGGGGATTTCCTGACACAGGGATTGAACCTGGGTCTCCTGCACTGTAGGTCTGGCATTATTACTCCTATAAATGGTATTTTCTATCTATTTGTCCTTTTCTGCTTTCAGGAGAATTTGCAGTGTGATTTTCTAATATTCTTGACTTGCATACAGATTTCTCAGGAGGCAGGTCAGGTGGTCTGGCATTCCCATCTCTTTAAGAATTTCCCACAGTTTGTTGTGATGCACACAGTCAAAGGCTTTGCCATAATCAATGAAGCTGAAGTAGATGTTTTTTTCTGGAATTCTCTTGTTTTTTCTATCATCCAACAGATGTTGACAACTTAATCTCTATTTCCTCTGCCTTTTCTAAATCCAGCTTGAACATCTCAAAGTTCTTGATTTATGTACAGTTGAAGCCTAGCTTGGAGAATTTTGAGCATTACTTTACCAGTGAATGAGATTAGTGCAATTGTGTGATATTTGAACATTCTTTGACATTGCCTTTCTTTGGGATTAGAATGAAAACTCTCCTTTTCCAGTCGGTGGCCACTGCTGAGCTTTCCCACTTTGCTGGAATATCGAATGTAGCATTTTAACAGCATCATCTTTGAGGATTTGAAATAGATGAGCTGGAATTCCATCATCTCCACTAGCTTTGTTCATAGTGATGGTTCCTAAGGCCCATTTGACTTGACACTTCAGGATGTCTGGCTTTAGGTGAATGATTACATGATCGTGTCTATCTGGGTCATGAAGATCTTTGTCATATAGTTCTGTTTGGGATTAGCACATACACAATCCTATATATAAAATAAATAACAGGGACCTGTTGCATATCCCAGAAAACTATACTTAATATCTTCTGGTAACCCATAATGGGGAAGAATGTAAAACAATAACATATATATGTATGTATATGTCTTTGTATATACATACATATATATATATATATGAAGCAATCATTTTGCTATGCATCTGATACTAACAAAACATTGTAAATCAACTATATTTAAATAAAAATTTAATAGTAAAAATGAAAACAAGAAAAAAATTGACTCTAAATATTTATCTGTGCAATAATACAGCTTTTGAAAATTGATCTCATATACACTAATATATACAAACATTTGTATAACATCATGGTCTTATCTTCTTAGCATGCATTTTGAGAAATTAACAAAATTGTTTAAATATCTTGTCATTTTTTTTCCTACAACAAACTGTAAGCTATGTCCTTTATTTTTAAACTATATTCCTACAAGTAGAGTAAGTCACTTTCAAAGGTTTAAGTCATACTGCTGCTGCTGCTGCTGCTAAGTCGCTTCAGTCGTGTCCGACTCTGTGCGACCCCATAGACGGAAGCTCACCAGGCTCCCCTGTCCCTGGGATTCTCCAGGCAAGAACACTGGAGTGGGTTGCCATTTCCTTCTCCAATGCATGAAAACGAAAAGTGAAAGTGAAGCCACTCAGTCGTGTCCGACTCTTAGCGACCCCATGGACTGGAGCCTACCAGGCTCCTCCGTCCATGGGATTTTCCAGGCAAAAGTACTGGGGTGGGGTGCCATTGCCTTCCTCCATATTTCTCTCAGATTATGTGTCCATTTATATATTGTGTTATATCAGCATTCTTGTTAGTACAGTGTTAGTGGAAAGCTGTGATAAAGAACACTGAGCAGCTCCTGATTAACTGCAAACAGATATCAGTCTTTAGAATTCAACTTTCCCTTTAACTTTTTCAGTTCAGTTGTTCAGCCTACAGCATGCCAGGCTTCCCTGCCCATCACCAACTCCTGGATCTTGCTCAAATGTATGACCATCGATTTGGTGATGCCATTCAACCATTTCATCCTCTGTTGTCCCCTTCTCCTGCTTTCATTAACTTTTTAGGTTTTAACAATATTGATTTTGAAAATTTTTATTTGCCAGTCATTGAAAACAGGGACAATTTCTATCAAAAACTAGCTAAAAAGTATCTGTTAATATAAGGTGGCAATAAAGGTGTATACTTCTTACTCAATGTTATTACCAAATATCAAAATTTTCCTGGGCATGAAAAGAGAAATGAAGAAAAGATGTCAATGTTAATATCTGACTGAGAAAGATTCAAAGTGAATGAAAATCAAAATGATGCAAATGTTGTTTTATATTGATAAGATAGAGTCTGTGATGAAAATTTAATTATCTACAAGTAGGATATTAAACATACAACACAACATCGTTTTTTAACTGTGTAGAAATATTGACTCAAATGCCAATATAATGTCAGATGTTATTCCTATATGGCACCGATGTATGCTAAAACAAAATACCAGCTAATTAATTCTATTGATTTACCAAGTATTTAACAAAAAATACACAGTCAAAGCTGAGATATTAAATTTCACCTGAATTCTCGAGAGAGCTACAAAATGAATCATTTCCCAAGAATAATATTAAATTTCAAACATTATAAACACAAAAATTATGCTGCTCAATATACCTAGCAGCATTAATAAAAGTGGGTGTTACTCCTATAAAGATAAGAATATATATCTGAAAAATATAAAAATAATAAAATAAAATGATACACTCTCCTAAATAACCCTCCAGTTAATTTTGAGAGGGAACATTTGAACTAATACAAAAAATATTAAGCATTTATATTTTTCAAGAAAATGAGAGTACTGATATATAAATAAGTTGACTATGTTCAATTAATTTATATTAAATTTGAGCAGGTATTTTATTAAGTCAAATTTTTTTACCATTTATCTGTCAGACTTGATGGGTCCCTGTGTGTGATTCATAATGATGGAACCTGGAAGCAGATAGTAAAAGCTCAGCACAGATATGAGTGCTGCTAGAGGCTCCTTGGTATGCAGGATTTCATACTCCTTGGCATGTGCTCTGGTGGTGTCTGTTTTTCCTAGCCATCACTTTACAATTCTGCTGTCATGTCCTTAAGGTTAAGTGGGACCACTTGATTGTACCACAACATGGTGATGTAAGTCATCTCCATGGAATACAAAGATTTGGACTGCCAAAAGTTAGTTACACAAGAGGGTAAGATTCTAATAGACATGGTGACAGTCCTTCACACTTTCCATCTCCATGTCATCCTACAATTTTTCCTTCTCTCCCTGCCTTCTTTCTTTTCTTCCCTCATTTCTTTATTCTCACTGTTAGAATCCACTATAGTTTATGCAAACACTTGAAATCTTCTTTCACTTTCATCCATGCATCTAAAGGAAGTAACTTACAGTTTTATGAGTTTTATAAATTCGTCTTATTACAACTCTCAGTAGCAATACGGTATAACTCTGTATCTGTCAGTTTTCAAAGATTACAGGAAAAGAAGAATAAATGTTTCATTCCAACTAAGTTCAGCTTTGTGACTTTCTAGAGAAAACATTCTCTTTTCTAGTGTTTTATCCACATTTTAAATTCTGCAACTTAGTAAAATATCTATTTAATGTAATTTCTCAAAAAAATTATAGTAGCTTTTATAAAAGTGGTTTAAAATTCTTACTGACATTTTCCTATATGTGAGTGAAACAAAGCTGCATAAGTGACTCATCATCTTTTAAGGTCCCTAGTAGACTTTAGTCATTAACATCTTAATCTCATTCTTTAGAAGTTTAAATTCTTAAAAAAAAAAAAAAAAAATCCCCTCATTCTAAGACAGTTAATGTTCTATAAATATTGACTTTGGAAGGAAATCAGGCTACTCAGTGAATGATAATGTGAATATTGGGGCTTTCCAGGTGGTGCTAGTAGTAAAGAACCCTCCTGCCAGTGCAGGAGACATAAGACTTGGGCTTGATCCCTGGGTAGGGAAGATCCCTTGGAGGAGGACATGGCTACCTATTCCAGTATTCTTGCCTGGATAATCCCATGGACAGAGGGGCCTGGTGGGCTAAGGTCCATTGAGTCGGAAAGAGTCGGACATGACTGAAGCAACTTAGCATAGCACAGAACAAAATGAATATTGGATCATCACATAAAGTAAAAGTACTAAAAGTATCACACTGCTTGCTGCCTCTCTCAGTCATGTCCAACTCTTTTTGACTCCATGGGCTGCATATATATGTACACACATATATATGTGTATATATTTGTACATACATATATGTGTGTATACATGCATATATACATATATATGTATATATATGTGTATACGTATGTATGTACAACTCGACAGAATCAACAAAATTCTCCCCTCCACACAAGATGAGGCCCTTTTACGCTGCAGCGTTTCAAAAGAAATCCCACGTTCCCTCTTGAAACTCGAAAGGGTACTTGACACCCTTTATGAAACTCAAGAAGTTTCCCAAGATACTTGTCCACACTTGGGATGAACACCGAGTTTCCCATATATGTATATATATGCATAAGGACAAGTAAGCATTTTGTAAACCAAGTTGATAATCAAGATGAAGAGTTGAGTTCATAGGTATTTTCTTCTTTGTGCATATTTAACTTCTTTTTTTGAGAGATAATTATGTTTAATATTCAATATTACTGTGGAAAAGAATTAAAATTAAATCAGCAAATATAAAACACTGAATCTTTGTTTTTTTTTTTTTAAAAAAAAACTAAGTTAAGGCTGCATTTCAGCATATTTAGCTTCTTATCCTCAAATGGTCTTTGCTGATAATGCATTGCTGTTCAATAAGTGCTACTTTAAAATATAAACCTGATCATACACTAAGATATTTGTATTTCAAAGAAAATAGTGTGATAAATAAAACCATTTGGACATGTAACGTTTGTGCACATTTTGAATCCAAATAACCAAATATATTTTTTGTTCAAACTTATCCTTGACAAGAACATTGTAGAATGTATGAATGTGCATTTTCCCCCATTTTTCTCCTTTAGTCCTAGCCATTGTCAGAAAGAGGAGCCCACAGGGAAAGTGTGGACTAGAGTAGATTTATTTTCACGTGCACATGTCAGTGAACACAGGGTGAATGAACACTGTGAGCACAATGTTCATGGGACTGTATCCCATGATAGTGGACAGTGGACACATATGACTAAATCAAATAATCAGAATTAAAAGCATAAGAAAAGTACATCAGACTAAAGACTCACTCAGTTATAAATTTGTAATATAAATATGTTAAAAGATACAATTCTATGTTTATCTTAGAGTATAACTACTATTCATTTTATGAATAAATGAGTCTATTATTAGTATTTCAGAAATGTCTATCTAAATCCCAAAGCTGTCCAAAATATTTTCAGTACAACCTTAAAAATTTGAATTAGGAAATAAAAAGTGAGATTGAGAACCAGTTACATTTTTAAATAAGATTATTTTGTTAAATGGGAAAATCATGTAAAATTTAAGAAGGAACATCTAGGATAGAGTAGGGTCATTCTTTTCAGAATGCAAAACCTCTTACTAGGATATCTGAAGATGAATTTATAGAAACTGTGCAAAGACAGAGAATAGCAAAAAAATCACAGAGAGAAAGCTGTGAATTTGCAAATAGTCAAGTGCTCCCAAGATTCAGCATCATGGGACTCCTGTGGAGTTTCTTGCTGTCCCCATGAGACAGATTCACCTTAGTATCAAATGCCACTATATTATAGGAACAGTGTTCAAGGAAATCTAGCCAGCAATATGCGCTTTGTTCTTGATTTATCTTAATACATGTCTCTTTCAAAATTCTGCAACAATCCCTGCCTTATTTGGAAGACACGATCCAGAAATTGAACCTAATTTTGGAGATTGATCCCCTTTTTCAATTTCTGAGCCAGAGTTGTTTTCTTGTCTTCTTGCCACACATAGCCATTTCGTCCCCTAGGAGATTATAGTGGGAGATTATGTCCACATCTCCATCTAGTGCCTGCAGGCCAGTGACTGGGCAGTGGTGTTCCTTGGTACTCACTGTGTATCCCACTGGTTAGAGTTTTGAGTGCTTCTAATTCTTAGGTTCAGAAGCACAAATAACAGAGTCTTATTTCTACTCTGTTTTAAGTCTCTGAAGACAATCTCCCCTATCTCTCACATTTTATTTTTCCATTTTGGAGTGAAGACAGTGTTTATGGGTCCTATTTCTCTGTGCTGGTCTGCATTTTCCTATTACAGAGCTATTTTATAAAGCCAGCCCCTGACCACCTGGTGTTCAACTCCACCTAAATTGTTGTCAGTTCTCTCCTATTTCCTGGCATATATCATAGTAAGGGACAGGCTAAAAGAAGCATTGAAAAGAAACTCTGAGCTTTTCTTGTATTTGGATAATGGGCTCATTAGACAGTGGTGCATTATTCAGTCAAACAGCAAGAAAAGCGATAGGAATAAATTATTGATTCAAGAAAAAAGAATATTGTAAAATATTGTTATTTTAAAATTGTAAAATACTATTACTAAAGATACAAAAACATCACAATATTGTAAAGTAGTCATCTTCCAATTAAAATAAATAAATTGAATAAAAAATAAAGGAATTCAATTAAAAAACATTTTGAAAATATGCCAATTAATGAAAAAATATGTATGTGTATATATATACACATACATATACACTTATGTATACATGTACATTATAAACTGAATCACTTTGCTATACACCCCAAACATGGTAAACCAGCTATACTTCAATTATAAAAAGAAAAAAGAAACAAAGCTGAGGTAAAGAATCTAAAAAAATATGCCAAATTAGTAGCTTAAAGTATGCAAATGTTTTTTTTTTTTTTCTTTTTAAGTACACATAAATAATGAAGATTTTGGTAGCAAATATTGAAAATAAAATGCTTCTTTTCATACAAAAAGCTCTTAACATTTTGTTTAACATATTTGATGACAAAATACACAAGTTGATTTATTGGGTGAAGTTAGCCATGCATCAGTCAGTTCAGTTCAGTCGCTCAGTCGTGTCCGACTCATTGTGACCCCATGGATTGCAGCACGCCAGGCCTCCCTGTCCATCACCTACTCTCGAAGTTCACTCAAACTCATGTCTATCGAGTTGGTGATGCCATCCAGCCATCTCATCTTATGTCATCCCCTTTTCCTCCTGCCCCCAGTCCCTCCCAGCATCAGAGTCTTTTCCAATGAGTCAACTCTTCACATGAGGTGGCCAAAGTACTGGAGTTTCAGCTTTAGCATCATTCCTTCCAAAGAACACTCAGGGCTGATCTCCTTTAGAATGGACTGGTTGGATCTCCTTGCAGAGAGTCCAAGGGACTCTCAAGAATCTTCTCCAACACCACAGATCAAAAGCATCAATTCTTTGGTGCTCAGCTTTCTTCACAGTCCAACACTCACATCCATATATGACCACTTGAAAAACCATAGCCTTGACTAAACGGACCTTTGTTGGCAAAGGTCCTCTGCTTTTCAATATGCTATCTAGGTTGGTCATAACTTTCCTTCCAAGGAGTAAGCTTCTTTTAATTTCATGGCTGCAATCACCATCTGCAGTGATTTTGGAGCCCCAAAAATAAAGTCTGACAATGTTTCCACTGTTTCCCCATCTATTTCCCATGAAGTGATGGGACCAGATGCCATGATCTTCATTTTCCACCAACATAATTTTTCTGATACTTTCACATTTACATGTTGCTTGTTTTAAAATTGAATTCAACCAAATGAATACTCTTAGTCAGTAATAGCCCATAGAAATAACCTTAGGCAAACAGGTGAATACAGAGATTCGTAGACATAAATTTCAGGCAGGGATAACAGTGATGGTGATGACAATGATGTTGGTGGTGGCAGGATATAACCCAGTGACTGAATGCTCATTAAGGATCAGCCACTGTTCTATACTGTGACTAAATAGTTTAAACCTGGCAATTACCTTGTGAGATAAGAATGAATTTTCCCATTCTCCTGAGGCAACACGGAAGTGGTTTCACAGTGTTTAGGTCATTTCTCCAAGGTTAGACAGCTGGATGGCACACCCAATAATTTTAGGAATGAAAAATCTAAAGTGGTACATTTATGGTTTCATATAGTCAAAGCAGAGAATCTGGGATGAACACAGGAGTGAAACTGCAGTGTGTCCAACATGAAGGCAGGAGGAAGCAAGGTAGCTTCTGTTCCTGGTGAGGGAGCCCACAAAGCGGGTAGTGGGTAACAGATGGAAGTGCAGAAGGCTGGCCAGAGCCCCCACAAGATGCTTCTGTGGGAATTAAAGAAGGTGTTTTGCTCAGAGCAGATATAGGTCAGGGCAAGGATATACTTTGACTGTGTGGGTCACAACAAACTGAAATATTCTTGAAGAGATGGGCCAAACCACCTTACCTGCCTCATGATAAACCTGCATGAAGTACAAGAAGTAACAGAACTGGACATGGACTCACAGACCAGTTCCAAATTGGGAAAGGAGTACATCAAGGCTGTATGTTATCCCCCTGCTTATTTAACTTATATGCAGAGAACATTATACTAAATATTGGGCCAGAATCAACATTGCTGGGGGAAATATCAATAACCTCAGATATACAGATGATACACTTCAGTGGCAGAAAGTGAAGAGGAAATAGAGTCTCTTGATGAAAGTGAAAGAGGAGAGTGACAAAGCTGAGTTAAAACTTGACATTCAAAAAACTAAGGTTATGGCATCTGGTCCCATCACTTCATGGCAAATAGATGGGGAAAAAGAGAAACGGTGACAGATTTCATTTTCTTGGACTGAAAAATCACTGTGGACAGTGACTGAAGTCACAAAATTAAAAGACACTTGCTCCTTATAAGAAAAGCTATGACAAACCTAGACAGTGTATTTAAAAGCAGCAAAATGACTCTGCTGACAAAGGTCTATATAGTCAAAGCTATGGTTTTCCAGTAGGCATGTATGGATGTGAGAGTTGGACCATAAGCAAGGCTGAGCACCAAAGAATTGATGATTTTGAACTGTGGTTCTTAAAAAGACTGTTGAGAGTTCCTTGGACAGCAAAGAGATCAAACCAGTCAGTCCTAAAGGAAATCAATACTGAATATTCACTAAAGGACTGATGCAAAAGTTGAAGCTCCACTAATTTGGCCACCTGATGCAAAGAACTGACCTATTGGAAAAGACCCTGATGCTGGGAAAGACTGAGGGCAAAAGTAGAAGGGAGAGACAGAGAATAAGATGGTTGGACGGCATTAATGAAATAATGGACATGAGTTTGAGCAAACTCTGGAAATGGTGAAGGACAGGGAAGCCTAACATGCTACAATTTATGGAGTCATGAAGAGTCAACACAACTTAGTGACTCAACAGTGAACAAAGGATACACACTGCAGTGATGGAGCTCAGCCCCTGTATTCCACTCCGGCTCTCCACTGAGTGACCTTTGCAGTGGAGCTGGCAGTCAAGGGCAGGATCTTGAGGAAAGTCACTTGTCTCAGAGTCTGGGCAGAAGAGCACGCAGAAAAGCATCAGACAGATGGTCCTTCAGGAAGGCAGTGCTGTCCCTGTGGAGGGGTGGTGAACACAACTCCCTCAGCCTTAGAGTAGACACCATCCTTCCATAACTGGTCTGACTGGGGTGTAATATTATCCACTGGATGAGGAGAGGGAGGGGTTGCTGGACAGGGTGAGCATGGAAGTGCCTTGTGATCAACCGGAGTGTATTACTATTTTCCATATCTCTACCTCTTTTCCTACCTAAATGTCATTCTCTTTACTTATAATTTGTGCTTCTAGCTTTTGTTAGTGCCTCTACAGTTCTTTTAAACCAAACTGTAAAAACTTATCTAAGATGAATTATTCTTATGACTTTTTTGGGGATTCAAATTCAGAAGAATGACTATCTCTCAAATACATAGATTAAAACATATATTTAAACAACACTTGCCATTATTGAAAGTAAGATCCTATTTTCATATATGAGTCGGCAGTCCAGGTTCAATGCACGATACTGGATGCTTGGGGCTGGTGCACTGGGACGACCCAAAGGGATGGTATGGGGAGGGAGGAGGAAGGAGGGTTTAGGATGGGGAACACATGTATACATGTGGCAGATTCATTTTGATATATGGCAAAACCAATACAATATTGTAAAGTTAAATAAAATAAAAGTAAAAAAAAATTAAATAAAGGAAAAAAAAGATCCTATTTTCAATGACATAAGAAAAAATTCTGATTTGTTCCTATGCTAAGGTTAGTCTGAATATGATTCATGAACTATTCCAATGTGTCTTTGCTATCACTTACAAAAGTTGCTGCTGCTGCTGCTGCTAAGTTGCTTCAGTCATGTCCGACTCTGTGAGACCCCATCGACGCCAGCCCACCAGGCTCCGCAGTCCCTGGGATTCTCCAGGCGAGAACCCTGGAGTGGATTGTCATTTACTTCTCCAATGCATGAAAGTGAAAAGTGAAAGTGAAGTCACTCAGTCGTGCCTGACTCTTAGCTACCCCGTGGGCTGCAGCTCACCAGGCTCCTCCGCCCATGGGATTTTCCAGGCAAGAGTACCAGAGTGGGGTGTCATTGCCTTCTCCATTACAGAAGTTAGCACATTTCTAATTATAGCACTAAAGTATTCTTAGAATACTTTAGAAGGAATATTATAGAATCCCCCCCCTCTTTTTCCACTATAGAAGGAGCGCGCCTTCTCCAGAGGTGGAACCAGTCAGCCTTGGAGTGCTAGAACCTTCGGTCTGCACCCCTTGGTTGCAGGCCGGCACTTCAGCTGCACACTTTCCCTGAGCCTTGAGACTTAGCGAGCAGTTCCAGTGGCTGGGAATAAAGGAAGAGGACATGCTGCTTATGCCTTTAACATTGAAGCAGTTGGATTTAGGAGAGGTGAAAAGTTACCTGATGTCGTATTGAAACCACCCCCACTATTTCCTGATACAGACTATCAAACAGTGCTACTAAAAACAGTATAGAGTTAAGATTATGTGTTTGCCTTGAAATGAGAGAAACTGAGGAAAGACTGCCTTATTTTGTAGAAACACCTGAAGAAAAACAAGAGAACTTGCTTTAAAAGAGAAGAAAAGTTATTTTGTCCTAGCATTACCTGTATTGGCCCACTGGACCCTTTCCTAAATCTAAAGTACATTTTAGAATTTCAGTGATCTTACTTTTCTTGCATCTTGAAACATTTTTCTGTTTCATCATCATAGATATTATTTCATCATTTTTCATCAATTAGCCTCTACTATGCTAGAAAATGGAGAAGGAAATGGCAACCCACTCCAGTATTCTTGGCTGGAGAATCCCATGGACAGAGGAGCCTGGCGGGGTGCCATCTATGGGGTCGCACAGAGTCAGACACGACTGAAGTGACTTAACATTCTTAGAATAATATAATCATAAAATATTTTACAAATTTCCTTAAAATATACACACTTCAAAAACCTAATAAATTAATAGATGCTTATTAAATGAACAATCCAAATACAATATTTCATAATGACTTGACTATTAGCTTTGGAAAACAAACCAGTTGGGTGCAGTTTTGTTGAGGTGGGGGAGTCTATAGCAATAATGCTAGAATGAGGCCAAAGCAATATTTTCTTGATCTCAAATAATAATCTGTTGCTCTAATTAAATTCATGAGTTATAAATTAAAAGTTAGTAAAAACACCAAAAGAGTTGATAATGCAAAAGAGTCAAGGGAAATTAGAAATATGGGAGAAATTATGAATTTTATTGGAGTAAACAAAATGGCCCTGAGGAAAGCCATCACCTTGTTATTTATAACCACAGATGTTAGTTTAGTTTAAGGAAGGAAAATATTAATTAATTGGATCTACAGACACACACATTCAGTTGACTTGAAGTATTTAAGAATTATCTTAAATATTACTAAAGCAACAAACTGTGAATCTGCATAAAGATTTTTCCTGAAGAAACTAAAATTGATTTCTGTAAGGATGAATATATTGAAAATATGGCTAAAGAATTAAAAACTAATGCATTTATTCTAAAAAAATTTAGAATAAATGTATTTTTGTCAATTAATGTTCAACAAAAACAAAAATAGTAGTACAAGTTTTTAAATTTATTTTTGTATTAAGCAAAAGCTAGGACTTAGATCAGTTTCCCTGCTTTCAGATTTACTTAAAATAATCTGAGCAATTTTGCAAAGAAATTCCACTTTTAGGAAGCTTCAATAGAATGAATCATTAAGCCTCTCCCCTCACAAGTTCATGTATTAAATCTTAACCCCCAATATTTGAATTGCAGCCTGTGAGTGGTGAACAGGTCATAGAGTAACAGGGAGGAAAGGGGGAAATCCCCCATGAATGGCATTAGTGCCCTTAAATAGAAGAGATCCCAGAGAGCTCCCCAGTCCATTCCACTATGTGCTGACATTCCAATAAGACAGTTATCTGTGAACCAGCAAAAGGGGTCTCACCAGACATGGAATTTGCCAGAGCCTTGACTGTCCACTTCCCAGCTGCCAGAACTGTGAGACATAAATGTCTGTTGTTTAGGAACCCAGTTTCTGTTATCTTGTTTTAAAAACCCAAACAAAGACAGAAACATATAAGCTAGCATTAGATATACCTGGTATAACCAAAATTCCAGATAACTATGGAAGTTAAGTTCCCTCTATGTACAATTTGAGAAGAATGCAATTTAGGGCTGGTTTGCTGGTTTTGCTCCACGAATTATGCAGGGAGTCAGGATCCTCAATTTCTTCCCACTTTATTTTCCACCCTGCTTTGAATTTGGGCCACATTCCACCAGTTCCCTGTAGAGCCTCATATTCATCCCAGAAGCCCAAGTAGCTCTGAGAGCACTTTCTGGAAACTGCACAGAAAATTTACCCCTCTCTTGGCCACAGATAGACACAAGGAAAACTAGAAAATATAACAACATTTTTAGTTTGATAAGCAACAAGAAATTCTCAGGGAGCTAAGAGATCAATGAAATAAATATTTGGATATTTAAACCTTTTTCTCTTCTTAATTGTAGATAAGAGATAAGATTTCATTTAATGGATGAACTCTAAATTTTAAAAGTCAGAAGAGAAAGATAACTCTTCAAAATTCTCATTTACCTAATAATTATGAGTATAGTATTCACAAATAAAATTTTTTACATATAAAAATATGAAAAAATAGCTTCAGTTTCTCTGTAAAGCTGTTTCTCTTACCCTAGGGATGAATATATTTTGAATAAATAAAATTTGCTTTATAATACTGTTTTTGAAGTTAAATTACAAACTTCAATGTTTCAATAGAATACTGGGAGGATTTAGATGATCAAATTTTACTAGTCTGTCTATGCCAAATCAAATATGATGATTTGGCAAATAAAAAGTTATCCATGAGAAAGAGAAAGTAAAGTAGAATTATTTTTCCCAGAATTCCTTTCCCTCCACGGACAGAGCTCAGGTTTGGCCTAAAAGGGAATTTTCAGAGATTGAGAGATAGAAGCATCAGTGACTATATTCTGAAGGTTGTAATTGGATAGATGCCATGAAAGATAGATGCAGAGTTTCTCTAGCACACCCTCCAGCTCTTCTTGAGTTTAACCTGATGATAAATGTCCAAACCAATCACCATTCTTTGAACTCAGAGAGGAACAAGCCACCCCAGCTCCTTTAACAGCAGCAGAGAACACTTACTGTCCAGCAAGTTTCAGTCAGTTCTTCCTTGTCAGGGCTGGTAGGTATCATTTCCAATTCTCCGTAGTTCTCTATTTCTTCAAATTCTCCCACAATAATACAAGCTTTAATTTCTACAACAGGGCTTTTATTCCACAATATTCCATGACCATTCTCCTTTCTCTTTCTGTCTATATTTTATGCCTTACTATTTTCATGCAAAATATACTATAAAAATATTCACTTTATGTATATAAAGATCCCCATGTCATATGGGTGAAGGTAATCTCTTAATTGAAACAGTTTTACAAGCATTGACTCTTACTACTTTATGTATTAAGTGAATCCAGCACAGATAACTATGTCTTATAGTAGGCAACCGAGCATAAGCTTAAGAACAATGTTCCTACTTCCCATAAGTCAACAAATATGTTAATTTTCTTTATTTTGTATTTATGTTTGCTGCTGCTGCTGCTGCTAAGTCACTTCAGTTGTGTCCGACTCAGTTGTGTGCAACCTCATAGACGGCAGCCAACCAGGCTTTCCCGTCCCTGGGATTCTCCAGGCAAGAACACTGGAGTGGGTTGGTTGCCACTTCCTTCTCCAATGCACGAAAGCGAAAAGCGAAAGTGAAGTCACTCAGCTGTATCCGACTCCTAGAGACCCCATGGACTGCAGGCTACCAGGCTTCGCAGCCCATGGGATTTTCCAGGCAAGAGTACTGGAGTGGGGTGCCATTGCCTTCTCCAGTATTTAAGACTAGATAATATCCAGCTGATCTATTTACTCAGTCATGTATTTCATAATACAGCATCTGTATATACATACAGAGCTCAGTGATCTGCTCTGTTCACTCAGGGAGCTAAGCGACCTCTCAGCATCAGATCTCGTTTCTCAGAGACTGTAATGGTTAGAACAGCCAGTGTTATACCGTGGTAACAAATGACTCAAAAACCTCAGCACCTTTCAACAAAACATTGTTTCTCAGTCCCAGTATCTCTAACCAATCAACTGCCGCTTTGCTCTGTGTTCTGACACCCAGGCTGATGAAGAAGCCTCAGTCTGTAGCAGTGAAAAAATAACACTCATTAAGGTTCCCTAGGAAGAAAGCATTGCCTGTTCTTTACATTGGCCAGAGCAAGTCGGGAAGGCTATGACTTGTGTTAGTGAGGTGAAGAAGGTATATTTTGGTATAATGATGGACTAGAGTCTGTCTTTCAAGATATGAATTCTATGTCTCTCACTCTAATCCAGAAGGCAGAGCATTCACTTCCTTCATTAAGGGTATCAAGTCAAAATCCTAGTAACATCTGCCATCACATGTCAGTCTCTATATCGTCTGGAACTGTGTCCTTTTACTAAAGAGACCTATGAACTAAAACCAAGTTAGGTGCCTCATCCACTCTTTGTGTTCAGTGGAGTAACAGGAAAAATATATCTACAATGAAAGCTCCCATTTGGAAGAAACCAGCCTTCACTGGTCTGTGATCCCCCACACCTGTTGGGCAGTATTTTCAGGGTTCCTATTCTAAGGGTGGGAGATGTTGTTTAGGCTGTGATTGTATATTTTGTCTCCAAGTCTGCCCCATGCCCTACAGCATGACTATTGGTTCTACTTTTTGAGATGTTCTTCCTTTTTCACCATCTTACTTTGAGAAAGATATTGATAAAATGCCTTCCCTGGGGTCTAAGATAGACCACTCATTCTGCTCCTTGTGTTTAGAAGTTTGGAGATCTAATATTTGTTCTATATTTGGAATAGTCAAACTCTCTTTGGGATAATACTGATGACTATTAGAATTACCACACACACACATGGATTTTATATAGTTATTTGTTTTACATATAGACTCTGATAAACTTAAGAGCTACTTCTACCTGTCTTTTGTCTTTTACTTTATATGACATAACATTTGAAAAGCATTTAGAAATCAAATTGTGGAGTTGAGGTTTCCCATAGACACTATTTCTTACCAAATGGTCACTTGTCCTACAGATGAACATAAATAATGAACGGTGTCTCATGGCCTAGTCAATCTGCTCACTGACGTTTTTACTCATCAGCTGCTAGAAGGTGAATCAATATTCTATTAGAGCCCACACACTGCTTGTCCTTCTGTCTACTTAGCAGCAAACAACATTTCTAAGCCATCTTATAAGCCATCACCAACCAGCCAACATAGCTCCTTACTGTGAGCCAGTTGTAGTGCCTGAAAAACTTAAACTTCCTGAAACTATATTTTCATATAATATAATTTCCCTCATTGTTCTTTAAGCATGTTCTATGTAATTTGACATTTTAAAGTGTATATGTTGGGGGGGTTCCGGGGGGCTCTTTTGGTTTTCTCAGTGTATATGCCCAGCAGGGGATTGCTGGACAAGTCACATATACTCAGTAGTATCCCACCAACTCTTTGTTACCCTCTCCCCCCCCCCTCCCATTTATTGCTTGAATTTGGAAACCATTCTGATTGGGTGGACTGTAGCTCACAGTGGTTTTGATTTGCATTTCTCTGTAATGAGTGATGTTGAGCATCTTTTCATGTGTTTGTTAGCATCTGTATGTCTTCTTTGAGTGTCTTGGCGTGTGGGTTTTTTTCTGGTGCTGTGAGTGCGGTTTTCTCCCTTCTGGCTCTTTTCACCTTGCTTATAGTTTCCATTGTGTGCAAGAAGTACTGGAGTGGGTCCCATTTGTTCATTTTTGATCCAATATCTGGGTGGCATGGCCCCCTGAGTCAGGGGAGTCTTCCCAATCGCAGGGGTCAAACCCACATCTCACCATTATATCCTCTGCATTGTCAGAGGGATACTTTACTATTGTTGAGATGGCCACTAGACACTAAAAACTGAATAGACAGACTGGACTCTGGGAGGGGGGGGGGGGGGAGGGGGGGGGAGAATAGAAAAGAAAAATGAAATATAAATATAAATAAATAAAAAAACACTTTAAAGTATATAGCAAGGAAACTAAATGCAATTTCTAGGCATGCTTGGATCTCCATAAATGCCCTTATCTTAAATATTTTTCTTCTGTCTCAAACCCTTATTTTAAATAATTTTTCTTCCTTATTTTTACAATTATATATTCATGTTTTTTCCAGCTGCATTCCTGAACTGATTTTTAAAGAGATTATCTAAATCGCCTACCTTTTAACTAATTTAACATAATTTCTATATATCCTTGCTCTTAATACTAGACGTGCATTTATATTTTTATTCACATGATTGATGAAATTTTGAAAAGGACATAGCCAAGGATAAGGCCAGTGGCACCTACTAGAAGCCACCTTTACACATTGACACTTATCTATTAATCATCTCTTTGGGTTGAGTTTTTCAATCAGCTACTAATCCATCATTTTGATCTTACACTTTTCTAAATCTTGTCCACAAATGCCTAGTCTGACATGATTTGTTCCTTGTGGGTCTATATTCACCTCCTTCTCTACGGAATCATCTTTCAACTTTAACGATGTGTTCCTTAGAAAGTCAGGCAGTGTTATGCTACAGGCAGTAGTAAGCAGAATCTTTGTACAACTTTTTGAAGTATAATCATTATTTGTCAAACTTCAAACCTGTAGTACTTCTAAGTTTCACCACTTTCCTCAAATGTTTTCAAGTGTGTGCTCATGAACTCATTTTCAAATTATCTGAGTAACTTGAGTACATATCCATGTGCTTTAGTAGGCATTCAAAATAACTATGTGTGTTACTAAAATTCTCTTCACCTCCCCTACATCTCAAAGCTTTTGTTTGTTGTTTGTTTGCTTTTTAACTAATGTTCATTTCTATTTGTCTCTGAGAATAACCCTAGACACTGATCCTCATTTTCTCAGTTGTTTATCAATGGAAAAAACCCCAAGTCATGTATTTTTCAGGCATTGCTGCAATTATACCTAAAATAGTCATTATTTCCCCTTGTCACTTTTATAGTCAGTTTATTTGCTGAATTTAGTTAAATTAGAAAATTAATTAATCTCCAATTAAAGTAAATAAATTTATATTAAAAAAGAAAAATATTCACTTTTAGGTTTAAATGTCACAAAGTTTTAAATTTAAGAAGGAAAGAAAAGTCTCATCTTGGAAAGAACAGTAAATGTGGGTTCAAATATAATCAACCCCAAAGTTTCTAGTACAACGTAATAAGATTTTTTGACCTATAGTTTATTCTACTAAAATTATAATTATTTTCTAATATAACATGCTGTATCAATGATAAAACAATGTAAACTGCCTTAAAGCACTGTATAAATGGAAAAATATAAGCATCTTGTTATTGTTATTACTTGGTAATATATAGTTGATATAAGAAGCAAAGATAGGGAAGGAGAAATGAAAGCAGCACATTGAAAACTGAAAGAAGAAATACATTGCATATACTGAGACTATATGCCATTGATTTAGCCCAGTATCTTATTAACATTTGGCAATAGACTATCCATCCTTCTTTAGTAATTAAAATAAGTCAATGATAAACAAGCCAAGAAGAGTCACTATCAATGAATTGATAGTGAAAGTTAGAATATTTTTTAAAGTGTTAATATGTCACCAGTTGGCACTTTGACAAAAATTTCAATTAGGTTCTTCTAACATCATGAGTGACATTTAAAGTATTTTTGCAACTTCTCAAATTTAAAAAGTTTAATTTCATTCCACTTTGCAAATATTTGTGATGTGAAACTGATAATATGTTTCCTTTGATCACTGTTTTTTTGATAATTGGCATCAAATAGCCTTCACAATGAATTATGGATTTTTGGAACAGGCCACAGGCATATCTTTATTAATTTTCTTTATGTTGATTGCTTATAGGTATGACCACTTATAATTTAAAATCTTAAAGTGTGGAGTCACAGAAACTGTATAGATGAAAGTTTTTATTGAAACATTAAATTGGGGCCCCAAATAATTGAAAATTCATGTTATTCAGTGGCAAAATATTAGCATGAATTATCACTTACTTTGTTCAATTTTGCGCTAGTATTGAGTACTCAGTGTTATTGTGAAATAGTTCTTTCTTTTAACAGCTCTATTGAGAAATAATTCATTAAATGTGCCTATGAAATCTATTTTTTAATACCTGTTCATTTATTTCTAGGAGAAGGCAATGGCACCCCACTCCAGTACTCTTGCCTGGAAAATCCCATGGATGGAGGAGCCTGGTGGGCTGCAGTCCATGGGGTCGCTAAGAGTCGGACACGACTGAGCGACTTCACTTTCACATTTTCGCTTTCATGCATTGGAGAAGGAAATGGCAATCCACTCCAGTTTTCTTGCCTGGAGAATCCCAGGGGCAGGAGAGCCTGGTGGGCTGACGTCTATGGGGTCACACGGAGTCGGACACGACTGAAGTGACTTAGCAGTAGCAGCATTTATTTCTCATTGCTCTTTTGTATTTTATGCACTTTGAAAGATGGGGGAAATCACTGTTAAAGTATTTAAATACATTTGAGACATCAGTGATACAAAATAATAATAACAATGAAGACATTAGCATCCTTAATGCACTGTTCATTTTGCACTAATGATTTGTTTATAATTAATAATATTGAAAGAATTTGTTGTTTCTTAAATTTTAAACTATTTAAAGAGATCTTTAATTGGGAAATCATTAAAAGTTAATCACTTTATAAAAATATTGCAACTCACTTGAGTTTTAGTTCTGACATCTCTATAATTCCATTTATATCAGTTATCACTTGAACTATGATACACTGACACTTGGTCACCTCATCAATATCATTTGCTGCTGCTGCTGCTAAGTTGCTTCAGTCATGTCCGACTCTGTGTGACCCCAAAGACGGCAGCCCACCAGGCCCCCCGTCTCTGGGATTCTCCAGGAAGAACACTGGAGTGGGTTGGCATTTTCTTCTTCAATGCATGAAAGTGAAAAGTGAATGGGAAGTCGCTCAGTCATGTCTGACCCTAAGCGACCCCATGGACTGCAGCCTTCCAGGCTCCTCCGTCCATGGGATTTTCCAGGCAAGAGTACTGGAATGGGGTCCCATTGCCTTCTCCGCATGATTATTTGACTTATCCAAATTAGTCTGAGCCATGGGTTTAATATGTAGCAATATATATCAAAACACCATCAACATAATTAATAAAATTCTTCACTCAAAATTAGCTATTTGTGTGAAATTCAAACATTTCTTCCAGAATAACCACTCAAATGGTTGTAAGTCAAAGTGGCTCAGTCGTGTCCAATTCTTTACTGCACCAACGACTATACAGTCCATGGAATTCTCCAGGCTAGAATACTGGAGTGGGTAGCTGTTCCCTTCTCCAAGGTATCTTCCCAACCCAAGGATCAAACCTAGGTCTCCCTCATTGCAGGCAGATTCTTTATCGCTGAACCATCAAGGAAGCTCACTGAAATGGGTTGTCCATAGTGAATGTCCATCATTTTTTTATTTAAGTACAGCAAGAATGAAATATCTAGTGACAGTCTTGTGTATGTGTGTGTGTGTGTGTGTGTGTGTGTGTGTGTGTGTGCATGCACATTCATGCTTGTGTGCCCCTTAGCTTAGGCCAAGTTTTGAGTAAATGTGCTTATTTCTATCTGTTCTGGATACTTGGGGTGGGAGGGACTTACCAGGCCTATAGACCTTTTCTCCCCCCTCAGAAAATAAATGTAAAAGGAAAATTATCTTGAATTTTGCTTCCTTTCTCAGCCCTCTGCAGAGATGGACAAGGTTGGTGAAGAAGATTGATGAGATGAAGGAGGGACCCTGGGAGTTCTCTTTTGGAAAGTTTGACATCCCTTTCCACATGGAAATGACCTGTCTGTTCAGCTGGCATTTGTCCTAGATGTAGTATTAATATTATAAAGATTGTTTGGCTAGAGACCTAAGCCCCACTGTCCAACTAGTTGTAATTTTAATTAAGCTGACACCGTGTTCTATTTTTATGATTCCTATACCTTACTTTCTACTTGATTCCAAGCTAATAGAAGAGAGAGGAATGTAAGTATTTGAGATTTCTAAATCTCATTATTTGACAAAGATATGTCTTCTCTCTTCTTTGAATCCCTTATATTAAAATTTTCTGATTGAGGTCTGGGTATATAATCATATAAAGCCCCACTAGAAACTTATTTACCAAAGCGTTTGGGTAGAAAACAATCTTTCTACTACTGCCATGCCAGGAGATTAGGAAATGTGGTTTTCCATGGAGCAGAGCTTATCTGAGAGAAAGGGAAAGCAGCACAATCTTCATGAACACAGGTCAAGGCCATGTATACCTCTGTTGATTTTATTTCTATTTACCTGTGCAGAGGAACTTTCATTGTTTTGTAGACTAGTTTGAATTGGATTAGTGCTATTTGTAACAAAGAGAGACTTCTAACAGAAGTAACTGTAAACAAGGAATGTCACCCATATGACATTGGCTGTGCTGAAGGTAGTCCCTGACAATATTTCTATTTTCAACTAAATAACTGCAAATTCATGCTTTGCAGTGGCAAAACATCTACATGAATTTTTACCTATTTTGTTCAGTTTTGTTCCATTTTTGAGTACTCAGTGCCATCATTTAATAACTTCTTTCTTTTTTTATTTTTTAAACAGCTCTTTTGGGAAATGATTCATTTCATGTATGATCTGCACATTAAAGTATGTGATTCCCTGTATAACAAGTATATACCAATATATTTATAGTCATACAACCATAACCATAATTTTATTTAGAAATTTTTCATCATCCCTCCCCTGAAAATCTTCATACCTACTAGCAAGCAAGCCCCATCTCTCTCTAACTCATTTCACAGGACAGACCTAGGGAAAAAAACAAACAAACAAACAAAAAACTAATATACTTTCCATTTCTATTGACTTGCTAATTCTGACCATTTCAGAGAAATTGAGTCATGTTTTAAGTCACCTTTGATATAGTGTATGTCAGTACTTTATATCTACATTTTTATTTATCCGTGTATCAACTGGTGGATGTTTGAGTTGTCTTATTTTTTTGCCTACTAGAAGTTACACTGTATGAACATTCACACACAAGCCTTTGTGGATCATCTTTTTTCAATTCTCTTAGAGAACTAGGCGTGGAATTGCTATGTCATATTGTAACCCCATTTCATCTTTTGAGGAACTGACAAATTTCTTTCTAAAGAAGCTGCAATGTTTTACATCTTCATGAGTAACATAGAAGAGTTCTTGTTTCTTCACATATTCTTCAACATTCATTATTATCTGTCTTATATTATAGGCGTCTTTGTGTTTATGAAGTGATATCTCATGGTTTTGACTTGAATTTCCCTGATGATGTTGAACATCTTCTTATGTGCTTATTGACCATTTATGTATCTGCTTTCAAGAAATATCTGATCAGATTCTTTGACCAACTTCTATTTATTTTATTTAACTTTACAATATTGTTGGTTTTGCCATACATCAAAATGAATCTGCCACAGGCATACATTTGCTCCCCACCCTGAACCCTCCTCCCACCTCCCTCCCTGTACCATCCCTCCAGGTCATATTTTAATTATTTAGTTGTAAGAGTTTATATATTGTCAAAATGAAAGTCTCTTATCAAATATAAAATTTGCAAATATGGGTAATATATGAAAAATTTATTTCTTTCTCATTTTAAAAGATGATTGTTTCCTGTATCTTTCAGGATGGGGAACACATGTACACCCATGGTGGATGCATGTCGATGTATGGCAAAACCAATACAATATTGTAAAGTAAAATAATAATAATAAAATAAAAATAAAAAATAAAAGATGATTGTTTAAAGAAAAAAAATTGTGACATATATAGAAATATAAATTTATGAACTGCATAACATGTGAAGAAATAAAATAGTACAAAAGATAGAGTAAAAGTATAAAGTTTGTTTCTCACACTACAGGTGAAATTGTATATTTTTTTGAAGAAACACTATCATAAGTTAAGATTTATAAAAATACTAGAAAAT
This sequence comes from Tragelaphus eurycerus, assembly GCA_935064755.1. Classification (NCBI taxonomy): domain Eukaryota; kingdom Metazoa; phylum Chordata; class Mammalia; order Artiodactyla; family Bovidae; genus Tragelaphus; species Tragelaphus eurycerus. The sequence goes on along the minus strand of CAKXYN010000216.1, from coordinate 347,404 downwards.
TTTCTAAAAATATCCTTTAAATAATGACACAATAAAGGACCAATGGAATTATTAAAAATAAATCAATTTTATCCAAAAAAGCAAGAAAAGCAAAACAAAACAAAAAAGAATAAAATTGCATGATGTCTTTGATTTACTTTAAAATACTTATCCAAACATTAAAGAGGTGGGAGAAAGAGGAGAAAAATGAGGCAAGAAGAAGCAAATATAGTAGTGTATTGAGTTTTGGGGTCTGGCTGATGATTATGTGGTGAAAAGTTTAATGCTGTCTGTATTTTTGGGTGTGTTCATTTTTTTAAATAAAATGATTAAAAAACATAATTACATGTCCCCCTCCCCCCACCCTCCCACCCCTTTGCGATTCCACAAATTAAAAACTACTTCTCAAAATCTAAAGTAAATTCCCACAGACGTAGGGGAGGCAAGAAAGCACAGCTGGGGCTCTTGGAATTCTGGTGATGGTGCAAAACTGGGGACCCTATGACCCCAAGCCATCTCTCAATGACAACAGCAACGATTTCCTCCAACTTAGAGCGCTGTTCCCAGACCCTGGAGGGAAACACTGGGCACATGCTATTTTCTGTGATGACTGAAGAAAAAGGAGGTGCACACTTTAGCCTTGTGGTCTCAGAGTGAAAGCCTCCTCAAATAAGGAGGTGGCAGCCTGAGCTAAAGCTGGCTCTCAAAAAGGCCAGGCACAGCCAGCGATCAAATGACTCCTGTGAGTATCTTACATTGGAGTGTACTCACTAAGTCTTAGCAGAATCTTCTGTTGCTTGCAGACAAAATCTCCCAAATGATATATTTTCAGGGGCCAGCTCTAGAGCAAGCCACATTGATTGACCAAGGGAGCCCTTGAAATCCTTGTTCTGTAAGTCATCAATGTTTGCAGAAGAGGCAATGCAGTGTGTTGACTCCTCTTTCTGCAATTCACAAGCAACGGTTTTTGTTTTATTGTTTTTCGTTTGTTTGTTTGTTTGTTTTGAACTGCAGCTCTCCCATGTCCCTTCTATACTGCATTCTGAATGTGCTTGCAGTGGTAGTTAAATGTACTGTTTGCTTCAGTTGCCAGACCACAAGAGGTAGCATGTGGAATTAAAGACTGCCTAGCACTCAGAGGGAAAATACATACACATTCACATATATTAAAGTTACTTTTTTCTGAGCAGGAGACGTTTGAGATTTCATGTTGGGAAAAGGGATGCAGGTCAGTCTTGATAGCACTCTCTCTGTGTGTCTCTCTATCCCTTACCACAGAGGTAGCCAGGAAATGATACCTGGTCTATCAGAAAACCATCTCCCCAAGCAGAGCAACAAGGATTGTCACATGCCCTGAAAAAGGCCATTTTAAAATATTTTACTGAGAGCTTCAAGAAATCTGGAGATAGGATACCTCTTTTGTAAGAATTTCTGATCTGATAGAATATGAGTCTTTGATGCCTGGTGGTCATGCTACTGTGTCTGCTCTGGAGAAAATGTGTGAGATCAGGAGAGAGAATGGATGTCTCTGACATAGAAGTGTCTGTTGCCACCATGTCTCAATTCAAACTGTACCCGGGGTGTTTTATTTCAGTTTATGGCTTACTGCCATTTATACTGATTGTTACTTACCAGAATTTAACATATGAATTATACAGGCATTTTCAGGAAAGTTCTGGGGAAGAGATTGTGTAATGAGGACATCAGACAAACTCATGTGTAGAAGTGAGAATGTGGGGCTGAAATGTTTGGAGGCTGAAAGTGGGATCCTTCCCTCTCTATGTCCTTTTCAGTTTCCAGAATGCCTACCTGGTAGGATCCTGATTATGATCCCAGGTAGAAAACTGGGGACACTGACCAGTTCAAAGTAAATACTCTAGATACTCACATGTAGGGTTCCCACATATGACTGGATTTATCTCTCATACTTTTATTTGTCAGCCTTATGAAGATCTGTCTTTACCTCCAATCAGCTATAGACATACTTCACTCTTTAAATACTAATAGATAAGAATTCACAAGCATTTAAAGAAATATACTCATTTCAAAGAGTGTCCTCTGAAAGAAAGAAGGGAATAGAAAGAGATTGAGGTGTTGCTCAGATATACAAAGATAAAATAAATCACTGCGGATGAACTAGGAATCAAATTAACACCAAAAGGTAGGATGCCAGCACTGGAAGCCAGTAGACAAAGAATTCATTCTTTTAAAATTTTAATGAAAATTATTTTTGAATTATCAGTCAAGAATGAGGTTAGAATTTTGAGACAAGTTACGGCTCAACAAGTGGGCACTCCACTTATCTTCCTCACCAAACCTTGGAAAGACTGAAGCAGACTAACATGAAGAGAGACCTGGGAGGAAGATCCTGCAAAGAGAATAACAGAGGTGCAGTGCAGCAGGGAAGAGGGCAGGCTGCCCCACAGCAGTGCAAGAGGAACCAAGGAAGACGTTTCCCAAGAAACAGAATGTACATTCCCACCTTAAGAGGAGGTTTACTATATATTTGAAGGTGAATGAGTGAATGAGCGACAACTACCAGAACTACAAGTCAGATTTTAAAACATGTGAATGTTACATCCGAGATAAATCAATGTACAAAAAAGGAGATAAAATATTGTCATTAAGACTCTTGTTTCAGAATCATTTCTCTCCCCCTCCCTTGAACAGAAACCCATCACTCTTATCTAAGTTCCAGAAGAGAGCTGCAAAGAGAAAGAAATAAGGAAGGTCAGAACCAGCCACAGCAAAGGTGGCAGATTTGACTTTCTGTGGAACTTGGACCTCATTACATGCTCCTTGTAATGCAATAGCTAATTGACACTCCCTTCAAACAGTTGACAGTTGCCATGACAACAACTGTAAAAGCTCATATAAAGACTGAAAAAGAGAATTCCATCAGTTCCAGGTTTGAACCACACCCTTGTTCTCAGATAAGTAATGAATATCTCTCCCACACTTTCCAAATCCCTCCTTTTTACCTCAATCCTAAATCTGATAGATAGAGTGCCTGATGAACTATGGAATGAGGTTCCTGACATTGTACAGGAGACAGGGATCAAGACCGTCCCCATGGAAAAAAAAAATGCAAAAAAGGAAAATGGCTGTCTGGGGAGGCCTTACAAATAGCTGTGAAAAGAAGAGAAGTGAAAAACAAAGGAGAAAAGGAAAGATATAAACATCTGAGTGCAGTTTCAAAGAATAGCAAGAAGAGATAAGAAAGCCTTCTTGAGCGATCAGTGAAAAGAAATGGATGAAAACAACAGAATGGGAAAGACTAGGGATCTCTTCAAGAAAATCAGAGATACCAAAGGAACATTTCATGCAAAGATGGGCTCGATAAAGGACAGAAATGGTAGGGACCTAACAGAAGCAGAAGATATTAAGAAGAGATGGCAAAAATGCACAGAAGAACTGTACAAAAAAGATCTTCACGACCCAGATAATCACGATGGTGTGATCGCTGACCTAGAGCCAGACATCATGGAATGTGAAGTCAAGTGGGCCTTAGAAAGCATCACTATGAACAAAGCTAGTGAAGGTGATGGAATTTCAGTTGAGCTATTCCAAATCCTGAAAGATGATGCTGTGAAAGTGCTGCACTCAATATGCCAGCAAATTGGGAAAACTCAGCAGTGGCCACAGGACTGGAAAAGGCCAGTTTTCATTCCAATCCCAAAGAAAGGCAATGCCAAAGAATGCTCAAGCTACTGCACAATTGCACTCATCTCACACGCTAGAAAGTAATGCTCAAAATTCTCCAAGCCAGGCTTCAGCAATATGTGAACCGTGAACTTCACTGATGTTCAAGCTAGTTTTAGAAAAGGCAGAAGAACCAGAGATCAAATTGCCAACATCCGCTGGATCAAGGAAAAAGCAAGAGAGTTCCAGAAAAGCATCTATTTCTCTTTTATTGACTATGCCAAAGTCTTTGGTTGTGTGGATCACAATAAACTGTGGGAAATACTGAAAGAGATGGGAATACCAGACCACCTTATCTGCCTCTTGAGAAATTTGTATGCAGGTCAAGAAGCAACAGTTAGAACTGGACATGGAACAACAGACTGGTTCCAAATAGGAAAAAGAGTACATCAAGGCTGTATATTGTCACCCTGTTTATTTAACTTATATGCAGAGTACATCATGAGAAACGCTGGACTGGAAGAAACACAAGCTGGAATCAAGACTGCTGGGGGAAATGTCAATAACCTCAGATATGCAGATGACACCACTCTTATGGCAGAAAGTGAAGAGGAACTAAAAAGCCTCTTGATGAAAGTGAAAGAGGAGAGTGAAAGAGTTGGTTTAAAGCTCAACATTCAGAAAGCTAATATCAGGGCATCTGGTCCCATCACTCCATGGCAAATAGATGGAGAAACAGTGGAAACAGTGTCAGACTTTATTTTTCTGGGCTCCAAAATCACTGCAGATGGTGACTGCAGTCATGAAATTAAAAGATGCTCACTCCTTGGGAGGAAGGTTATGACCAACCTAGATAGCATATTCAAAAGCAGAGACATTACTTTGCCAACAAAGGTTCATCTGGTCAAGGCTATGGTTTTTCAAGTGGTCATGTATGGATGTGAGAGATGGACTGTGAAGAAGGCTGAGCCCCGAAGAATTGATGCTTTTGAAGTGTTGTGTTGGAGAAGACTCTTGAGAGTCCCTTGGACTGCAAGGAGATCCAACGAGTCCATCCTGAAGGATATCAGACCTGGATATTCTTTGGAAGGAATGATGCTAAAGCTGAAACTCCAGTACTTTGGCCACCTCATGCGAAGAGTTGACTCATTGGAAAAAACTCTGATGCTGGGAGGGATTGGGGGCAAGAGGAGAAGTGGACGACAGAGGACGAGATGGCTGGATGGCATCACTGACTCAATGGACGTGAGTCTGAGTGACCTCCGAGAGCTGGTGATGGACAGGGAGGCCTGGTGTGCTGTGATTCATGGGTTCGCAAGGAGCTGGACACTACTGAGTGACTGATCTGATCTTATCTGATGTTAAAAATTTGTCATCTCTGCCTGAACTCGATTGTGAAGTTGGTTTGTAGACTGTGTTCATGCTTCCCCATTCTTTGGCCATTGAATAAACCTAGAGCTCTTCCAATCCCAGCATTGGTTTCATTCTTGTCCGTGCAAACTTGATGGGTAAAAGAACCTCTCTGGATGAGACAAGGGGTCTCAACCTGACCTAGTACCCTATCTCAGGTCCAGTTGACCAATTATCAGCATATAAAGTAACCGCTGAAATGCTAAAGTGATACAATAAGAAAGAACTGTACATATAAATTGAGGTATAATAGAACCATACCTTCATTTTCCAGGCAAAATAATGAATTGATAATATTTACAATGTACTATCAAGGAAAGTCATGACCAACCTAGATAGCATATTAAAAAGCAGAGACATTACTTTGTCAACAAAGGTTCGTCTAGTCAAGGCTATGGTTTTTCCTGTGATCATGTATGGATGTGAGAGTTGGATTGTGAAGAAGGCTGAGCACTGAAGAATTGATGCTTTTGAAGTGTGGTGTTGTACAAGACTCTTCAGAGTCCCTTGGACTGCAAGGAGATCTAACCAGTCCATTGTGAAGGAGATCAGCCCTGGGATTTCTTTGGAAGGAATGATGCTAAAGCTGAAACTCCAGTACTTTGGCCACCTCATTCAAAGAGTTGACTCATTGGAAAAGACTTTCATGCTGGGAGGGATTGAGGGCAGGAGGAGAAGGGGACGACAGAGGATGAGATGGCTGGATGGCATCACTGACTTGATGGACATGAGTCTGAGTGAACTCCAGGAGTTGGTGATGTACAGGGAGGCCAGGTGTGCTGCAATTCATGGGGTCGAAAAGAGTGGGACACGACTGAGCAACTAAACTGAACTGAACTGAACTGAATCTGTTAATGGGTCTTCCCTGTTGGTAAAGAATCTGCTTGAAATGCTGGAGACCTGAATTTGACCTCTAGATAAGGGAAGATCTCCTGAGGAAGACATGGCAACCCACTCTAGTACTCTTGCCTAGGGAATGCTAAGGACAGAGGAGCCTGGCAGGCTACAGTCCTTAGGGTCACACAGAGTCAGACACTACTGAAGCAAGACAATACTGAAGCAACTAAACAGCAGCAGTAATCTAGTAATATCAGTAGATTCATTTTATTTAGATGCATTTTTATTATTAAGTCAAATTATTTTTAAAAAGTAGAAAGCAGTTGCTGCTTCCAGGTCTAGTCATAATGAAACTGTGTAACTCACATTGGGGCTTGAATCAATAATATTTTAACTGAGATCACACACCTGGTTTCAGGACTTAATTAAGCTCAGGTTCTTGTTGTCTCATCACAGAAAGAATTCAAGGAGAGACAAAGTGATAAGTAAGAAGTGGATTTATTTAGAGGGAAACACACTCTGAACACAGAGTGTGGGCCATCTCAGAGGTGAGAGGGGCCTCTGAATATGGGGTGGTTAGTTTATATGGGCTAGGTAATTTAAAGGAAAGCTAAGACATCCTGGAATGTGAAGTCAAGTGGGCCTTATAAAGCATCACTAGGAACAAAGCTAGTGGAGGTGATGGAATTCCAGTGGAGCTATTCCAAATCCTGAAAGATGATGCTGTGAGAGTGCTTCACTCAATATGTCAGCAAATTTGGAAAACTCAGCAGTGGCCACAAGATTGAAAAAGGTCAGTTTTCATCCCGATCCCAAAGAAAGGCAATGCCAAAGAGTGCTCAAACTACCGCACAATTGCACTCATCTCACACGCTAGTAAAGTAATGCTCAAAATTCTCCAAGCCAGGCTTCAGCAATATGTGAACCGTGAACTTCCTGATGTTCAAGCTGGACTTAGAAAAGGCAGAGGAACGAGAGATCAAATTGCCAACATCCGCTGGATTATCGAAAAAGCAAGAGAGTTCCAGAAAAACATCTATTTCTGCTTTATTGACTATGCCAAAGCCTTTGACTGTGTAGATCACAATAAACTGTGGAAAATTCTGAAAGAGATGGGAATACCAGACCACCTGATCTGCCTCTTGAGAAATCTGTATGCAGGTCAGGAAGCAACAGTTAGAACTGGTCATGGAACAACAGACTGGTTCCAAATAGGAAAAGGAGTACGTCAAGGCTGCATATTGTGACCATGTTTATTTAACTTATATGCAGAGAACATCATGAGAAATGCTGGACTGGAGGAAACACAAGCTGGAATCAAGATTGCCGGGAGAAATATCAATAACCTCAGATATGCAGATGATACCACCCTTATGGCAGAAAGTGAAGAGGAACTCAAAAGCCTCTTGATGAAAGTGAAAGTGGAGAGTGAAAAGGTTGGCTTAAAGCTCAACATTCAGAAAACGAAGATCATGGCATCTGGTCCCATCACTACATGGGAAATAGATGGAGAAACAGTGGAAACAGTGTCAGACTTTATTTTTCTGGGCTCCAAAATCACTGCAGATGGTGACTGCAGCCATGAAATTAAAAGACGCTTACTCCTTGGAAGGAAGGTTATGACCAACCTAGATAGCATATTCAAAAGCAGAGACATCACTTTGCCAACAAAGGTTCGCCTAGTCAAGGCTATGGTCTTTCCTGTGGTCATGTATGGATGTGAGAGCTGGACTGTGAAGAAGGCTGAGCGCCGAAGAATAGATGCTTTTGAACTGTGGTGTTGGAGAAGACTCTTGAGAGTCCCTTGGACTGCAAGGAGATCCAACCGGTCCATTCTGAAGGAGATCAGACCTGGGATTTCTTTGGAGGGAACGATGCTCAAGCTGAAACTCCAGTATTTTGGTCACCTCATGCGAAGAGTTTACTCATTGGAGAAGACTCTGATGCTGGGAGGGATTGAGGGCAGGAGGAGAAGGGGACGACAGAGGATGAGATGGCTGGATGGCATCACTGACTCGATGAATGTGAGTCTGGGTGACCTCCGAGAGCTGGTGATGGATAGGGAGGCCTGGCGTGCTGCGGTTCATGGGGTCGCAGAGAGTCGGACACGACTGAGCGACTGATCTGATCTGATCTGAAGGCAAACTTAGACAGTGTATTAAAAAGCAGAGACAGTACTTTGCCAACAAAGGTCCATATAGTCAAATCTATTGTTTTTCCAGTAACCATTTATGAATATGAGTGGTGGACCATAAAGAAGGCTGAACACAAAATAATTATGTTTTTGAATGGTAGTGTGCTGAAGAAAACTCTTGAGAGTCCCTTGGACAGCAAGGAGATTAACCCAATCAATTCTAAAGGAAATAAACCCTGACTATTCACTGGAACGACTGATGCTGAAGTTGAAGCTACAATGCTCTGGCCACCTGATGCAAAGAGCTTACTCATTGAAAAAGATCCAGATTCTGGGAAAGCTTGAGGGCAGGAGGAGAAGGGGGGTACAGAGAATGAGATGGTTGGATGGCATCATTGAAACAATAGACATGAGTTTGAGTAAATTCAGAGATATAGTGAAGAACCAGGAAGCCTGTTGTGCTCTGGTCCATGAGTTCACAAAGAGTTGGACATGATTTAGCAACTGAACAACAACAATTTCTTAGGCTAATGAGTGGGAGGGTTTTTCCAACTATTTTGGGGAAGGGGTGGGGAATTCCAGGAATTAGGCCACTGCCCACATTTTGACCCTTATGTTTGGCCTTGGAACTGTCATGGTGCTGGTGGGAGTGCCATTAGCTTGCTGATGTTTTATGATGAGATATACTGAGGCTCAAGGTCTAGTAAAAGTCCACTCATCCACCATCTTGGACCTATTTAGTTCTAATCAGTTCATAATGGGTCCTCAGTCTATGTAATTCTTTTACAGGTTGTGCCCTGTTCCCTTCTCTCCTGTTTCAGTAACAGAAGAGCTGAAATCAAACTTTTCCTCCTGCCATAATTAATTATGCTGCTGCTAAGTTGCTTCAGTTGTATCTGACTCTGTGCGACCCCATAGATGGCAGCCCACCAGGCTCCCCCTCCCTGGGGTTCTCCAGGCAAGAATACTGGAGTGGGTTGCCATTTCCTTCTCCAATGCATGAAAGGGAAAAGTCAAAGTGAAGTCACTCAGTCGTGTCTGACTCTTAGCTACCTCATGGACTGCAGCCTACCAGGCTCCTCCATCCACGGGATTTTCCAGGCAAGAGTACTGAAGTGGGGTGCCATTGCTTTCTCCTATAATTAATTATAGAAGCTAGAAAAATATATCAAATGACTATTTTGGGCATTAAATGACAAAAAGTGCAAGGCCATGATGCCTGCAGGTTAGCCCCTTGCTTGCTACCCCAGCTTTCTCCTTGGCAGCCAGGTGTCAACTACAAATTGGCACCTACTAAGAGCATTGTCAACAACTGAACAACAAAGACATTTGCCATCTGCCTTTATGGAGACTAAACACAATGCTGCTATAGCTGTTGATCTTCAATAACCCCTGAGGAAGTTCAGGGTGGAGTGAAGCACTCTGTGCTCCAGGGAGTTTGGTGGGACAGGTCTTTAGATAGTTGGATATTTTTAGAAACATATTTTATTATCTCAATCCTTGCATCTCCTCATATCTAGAGAAGTACTAAATCCCTTCATGGTGACATCAGATCCTCATGACTAACAAAAATCTTTTGTAAAATGAGTGCTTCATGGCATTGAACTTCCCTTCACCAAAACTTTATATATATTGACTTTCCTCCACTGCTGCTTTGGAACAGTCTCTCAGAGCTGTCTGAGATGCTGCCTCCTGGGCTGCAGTCCTCATTTTACCCCAAATAAAACTTAACTCACAACTCTCAAGTTGTACATCTTTTTTAGCTGACAGGATGTGGAGCCTGACCATGGAGTAAAGAGCACACAAATCCAAATTCAGTGAAATGGAGGCAGCTGGAATGTAGGGAAAGCATACCAAATAAGAAAGCCATGGAGAAGGGGTCCCCCTACATGGATAGTACTCTTCCATGTGTCCTTGGAGCTGGGCAGTGGAGGACCTAGAAGAAGACAGTGTCTGTGGAGCCAGAACCTGGCCTGTAGCTTGGGGGAGACTTCCAGGAACCACAGGCAGGCAGAGAACCTTGGAGGAGGTGTGAGAGTGCAAGACACTGGTTCCTCTGGGTCTGTCCAGAGAAGGATTTCCCAATGTCTGTCTAGGTTCTTCTGGATGGCCTAAGAGTTTAATTGACATCAGACAGATTAACAGAAGAAAGTCAAGTGAAAGTTTGACTTTCTCCCAAACATCTGCAAGGGAGAAACCAAGGAAGACTGAGTAACTTGCCAAAATGGCCAAGGCCCTCACTTTAAATACCATCTTCAGCTAAAGACAAAAGAGAATGTTGGGGGAATTGGTTTGGGACTTTGAAGGGGAGAAAGGCAATTCACATGGAGATGACTGCAAATATTTGGTAACAAACATTTTCTGGTCCCTCAGAGGCAGGGCAAACCAGAAGGGACTCTGATCCCTAAGCCCTGCTAAGCCTCCTCCACAACACCCAGCTCACATTTTTTTTTTTTTTTTTTTTTTACAGGTAGATCTAATTCTAGAAATAAGATGATTATCTAAATTCTTTTAGGCAACTAAGGGGGCAGTAACTAGACTAACTTCCCAAACCTTCTGTTTCTTAAAAAATAATCAGCTTAAATGAATCCTCATGCCAAAGAGACATTTAGGGACAGCAAAGTTTGTTTCCCTACACAATAATGATGGGGCATCCCTGGCAGCTCAGTGATAAAGAACCTGCTTGCCAAAGCAGGAGACTTGGGTTTGATCTATGGATTGGGAAGATCCCCTGGAGAAGGAGATGGTAACCTACTCCAGTATTTTTGCCTGGAAAATCACATGGATAGAGAATCCTGTCTGGCTAGAGTCCATGGGGTCACAAACAATTGGATACTATTAAGCAACTGAACACATTTGTACTCATATGATGATGAGGGGAAAATATGGCAGTGAACGTTGCTAATTTCCAATTATAGCAACTAGAATTTGGCAAAATATTTATAAGATAGAAAACTAAGAAATTAAGAAGGAGTTAATTTGGGAAATTTATTAAATGAATTAGAAAAATTGTAGACCTCTGAAGTTAGTGAGTAGAAATTTTGAAAAATAATATCAGTAGATTAGCAGAACATTTCCCTTGGTAACACAAATGAAAAAGTCTTTTGTGACTAGATTACAAATGAAATGAATGAATGAGTATTGCAGAATGAATAAAATATTTGGGGAGAATATATAAGTTAAAGGCATACTACAAAACTCAGGTTTGGCTGCTCACTGCTCAAAAGCCAATAGTTGAGAGGAACATGTCAGTAGAGAGGAAAGATGCTTTAATCAGAAAACCCAGTAATCTGGGGAAAAGGTGGACTGATGTCCCCAGACCAGGTCTTGTCAGCCATGACAATTTTTAAAGGGAAAAAGTGGAAAGAATATCAGGGAATCATCAAGGCAGGAGAGTGTGTTCGACATCATTCTTCACTGAGTGCAGACTGACTGACTGATTCTCTCTTCAGATGTTTTCTGATCTGCATGATCTGCCTGCAGGATTCTTTAGGAGGCTGTAGGGGGTAATGGGAGATTACCATTCTTTAACCACTTATTTATTCTTTAAAGCGAAAGTGAAGTCACTCAGTCGTGTCTGACTTTTTGTGACCCGATGGACTGTAGCCTATCAGGTTCTTCCGTCCATGGGGTTTTCCAGGCAAGAGTGCTGGAGTGGATTGTCATTTCCTTCTCCAAGAGATCTTCCTGATCCAGGAATCAAACCCAGGTCTCCCGCATTGCAGACAGAAGCTTTACCATCTGAACCACCAGGGAAGCCCATTTATTCTTTAACCACTTATTTATTCATGCTTAACTGTTTTTGTCTAAGAAAAAGTTTAGGCAAGGCATAGTGTACATTCAGATGAGTCAGGAGTTAGGTTAAATTGCTTAGTGATCTCATTTCTGTGATTAGTTTTCAGGTTAGAAAATAAATAGGCAAACAAGAAAGGAGAAAAAGGCAGTTTTCAGGCTGAGGTGGAGGATGTATCTATAATAACAGTAACATTTAATGTGGGGAGGGGCACCACCTAAGGAATCTGAGAGTGGTTATAATAAAGAAAGATAAGAAGATGGGGTCACAGGAGTCAAGAGGAATGAATAATAACAATTCTCACCTCTTGTGTCTGGAAAGGCAACAGGTACCTTAAGATAATGAATAAACATTTGTGTGGAGGGTGGTGGATTAGTGGGGGAATCAGCCACTAACAGATGACAGGGAGATATCATGTGGACAGAGACTGTGGAATCATTTAATAGTAGCATTGTCAGTGGTGGGGTTCATGCACCAGGCAAACTGCAGAGAAGACAAAAAGAAAGTAAAGAGCCATGGATTCTTCTGAAGCAAGCTTGATTAGTCTAATTGAATAAAACGATAAAAGAGTAGAATGAAAATAAGTGGCCAAGTGACAAAGTATTAGTCACTAAGTTGTGTCTGACTCATTGCAACTCCACAGACTGTAGCCCACAAGCCTCCTCTGTCCATGGGATTCTCCAGACAAGAATACTGAAGTGGGTTGCCATTCCCTTCTCTAGGTGATCTTTCCAACCTAGGAATCAAACCTGTGTCTCCTACACTGCAGGCAGAAAGTAAGAGGGAAGTGTTCAATTCTCACTCCACTGAAAATATTCAAATTAAATCTAATTGTCTTATTGTAAATTATGAGAAGTTTACATACTAAAAGTGTATGTGAAAATCCAGTATCAAAAATCAGTAAAACGTGTATGTTTGCTAATAAAATGGGAATATGTAACTTTTATATATTTAGAAGAGAAGTCTCCTATATGACACTGGGATGAACAAGTCTTTTCCTTCTACAGGAATGATAACTGATTGCAACTTCTGGGCAGAGAGTACAAAAGCAGTGGCTTCATGACAAAGAAAATTAACACACAACGTCTGTCGATATTTTTGACCAACATTTGCAGAAGGCAACAAATAAAGGAAAAGAGTCTGTTTGGAGTCTTAAAGATTGTGATTCAGAAAGCACTGAATTGAATAGAAATTCAAAGATGCTGTGAGCAAAACAGAAAATGAGGAGTTGGAAAAGCAGTGGAGGAAGACAGTTCAGAGAAGTTGCACCAGTTACTTTTTACAGATCTATGATATATACCTATTGGCATTCAACCAGGTTTGTCAGTGGCTGTTGCTAAGCTGTGGTCTCTGGGGCATTAAAACAAAACAAAACAAACAAACAAAAAACAAAAACACACACACAAGTTCCAAGTGGTCCCAGGATGTCTGGGTCAAGCTTACACTGCATCCTGGGTGAGCATGAGAAAGTTTCCTGATTTCTGCCCCAACTCCATTTTAGCTTCCTTGACCTGAGTGTCTCCCTTTTGTGATTCATGGTCCACAGCATCAGAAAGTATGGTCTGATCATATCTATTAAACATACAGGTATATCCTTGCATGCTCAGTTGTGTCTGACTCTTTATAAGCCCATGGGCTGTCAGGCTCCTCTGTCCATGGGATTATCCTGGCGAGAATAGTAGACTGGCTTGCCATTTGCTCCTCTAGGGAATCTTCCCTACCCAGGGACTGAACCCACATCTCTTGTGCCTCCAGATAACTGGCACTTGAAAAGTTAAAAATTCATAGAAATTGATATAATGAATAAATCAAGTAGAACCTTCAACCTCATTGTTTTATAGTTAATATGCTTACATAAAAGATTTTGACAGATATTCAAAATATAACCATGTAGAAAAAGCAGATTTTTCAAAACAAGAAAGTTTTTAGCAAATCAACTCAAAATTCTACAATTGATAACTTTTGAAGCCCATGGATCAAAACAGAAAAGAATAAGCCACTTATGCACAAAATTTCTGGTTAATCTTTAGATCCCAACTTGAGTTGTGAAAGCTGAAATCAGTAATCAAGTTCTCAGTTCTGACAATAATAAAGACATGATGCCCCTCAAGGAAATCGGTCCTTTAGAGGAAAGACTAGTACAATAATATAATCAAATGAAAAAAAAAATCAAAATTTGTAAAGAGAAAGATGTTTTTTATAAGATTTTAAACATATACTGCTGGGAAATATACAGTTAAACAAATGTCATTCTTGCAGTAACATAATAGGAATAATACTTTCACAAATGATTATAAGAGGTATTGATGTGATATTTGAATTAATAATTAACTATGAGCTCATTAGAGGGACTTAACAGTGAACTTTAATTTTACATATAGTTAAGTCACCTAACAGTGTTTCCCAGTCTTGTACCAGGTACATCTGTGAACAGTACCCTTCTTATTGTTTCCTACTACTTATTACAAAATTGAAAGTGTGTATTTGTGCAGTAATTTGATTAAAATCTATTAATAATACTGATAGAGAATTTTCCATAGGGCCGTGCATTTCCACACAAATTTTCAGCAGAGCCTGTTATTGTCTTTTTTCCCCACCTAAGTTCACAAGGATGTGTGTAGGTAGAGAGTGAAGAGCCTTGGAAAACAAATAGTGCTTTTCTTGAAGCAGGAGGCAGGCCATAAGTGACTGCTTAACTAAACACTGGACTTTTCTGGTGGCACAATGGTAAAGAATCCACATGGCAAGCAGGGAACTGAGGTTCAATCCCTGGGTCAGGAAGATCCTCTGAAGAAGGAAATGGCAATCCACTCCATTATTCTTGTCTGGGAAATCCCTGGAAGGCTACAGTCCAGTTCAGTTCAATTCAGTTGCTCAGTCATGTCTGACTCTTTGCTACCCCATCACTGCAGCATCCCAAGCTTCCCCGTCCATCGCCAACACCTGGAGTTTACTCAAACTCATGTCCATTGAGTCACTGATGCCTTCCAAACAGCCCATCCTCTGTCATCCCCTTATCCTCCTGCCTTCAATTTTTCCCAGCATCAGGATCTTTTCCTATTTATTGGTTCTTCGCATCAGATGGCCAAAGTATTGGAGTTTCAGCATCAGCCCTTCCAATGAGTATTCTGGACTGATCTTCTTTAGGATGGACTGGTTGAACCTTCTTGCAGTCCAAGGGACTCTCAAGAGTCTTCTCTAGCATCACGGTTCAAAACATCAATTCTAAGGTGCTCAGCTTTCTTTATAGTCCAACTCTCACATTCATACATGACTACTGGAAAAGCCACAGCTTTGACTATACAGATCTTTTCCTGCAAAGTAATGTCTCTTTTATTAATATGTTGTCTAGGTTTGTTATAATTTTTCTTCCAAGGAGCCAGGGTCTTTTAATTTCATTACCAAAGTCAACATCAGCAATGATTTTGGAGCCGAAGAAAACAATTCTCTCACTGTTTCTATTGTTTCCCCACTTATTTTCCACAAAGTGATGGAACCAGATGCCATGATCTTAGTTATTTGAATATTGAGTTTTAAGCCAACTTTTTCACTCTCCTCTCTCACATTCTTCAAGAGGTTTTTCAGATCCTCTTTACTTTCTGCCATAAGGGTGGAGTCATCTGCCTATCTGAGGTTATTGATATTTCTCCTGGCAATCTTGATTCCAACCTGTGTTTCATCCAGCCCAGCATTTTGCATGATGTACTCTGCATAAAAGTTAAATCAGCAGGGGGACTACATAGAATCTTGCTGTACTCCTCTTCCAATTTGGAATCAGTCTATTCTATGTCCAGTTCTAGCTGTTGCTTCTTGACCTGCACATAGATTCTCAAGAGGCAGATCAGGTGGTCTGGTATTCCCATCTCTTTCAGAATTTTCCACAGTTTACTGTGATTCACACAGTCAAAGACTTTGGCATAGTCAATAAAGCAGAAATAGATGTTTTTCTGAAACTCTCTTGCTTTTTCCATGATCCAGTGGATGTTGACAATTTGATCTCTGCTTCCTCTGCCTTTTCTAAAACCAGCTTGAACATCTGGAAGTTCATGGTTCACATATTGCTGAAGCCCGGCTTGGATAAGTAATTCTCATTACTTTAGTAGCGTGTGAGATGAGTGCAACAGTGAGGTAGTTTGAGCATTCTTTGGCATTGCCTTTCTCTCGGATTGGGATGAAAAATGACCTTTTACAGTCCAGTGGCCACTGCTGAGTTTTCCAAATTTGCTGGCATAGTGAGTGCAGAACTTTCATTTTGTAGGATTTGAAATAGCTCAACTGGAATTCCATTACCTCCACTAGCTTTGTTTGTAGTGATTATTCCTAAGGCCCACTTGCCTTCACATTCCAGGATGTCTGGCTCTAGGTAAGTGATCACATCATCATGATTATCTGGGTCATTAAGATCTTTTTAGTATAGTTCTTCTGTGTATTCTTGCCACTGCTTCTTAATATCTTCTGCTTCTGTTAGGTCTAAAGCATTTATGTTCTTTATTTAGCCCATCTTTGCATGAAATGTTGTCTCTAATTTTCTTGAGGCCATAGCTAGTCCTTCTCATTCTATTGTTTTCCCCTGTTGAATACTTAGAAAGTTTTTCTTCTCTCTCCTCGTTATTCTTTGGAACTCTTCATTCTGGTAAATATATCTTTCCTTTGCCTTTCAATTTTCTTCTTTTCTCAGCTATTTGCAAGGCCTTCTTGGACAACCACTTTGCCTTTTTGCATTTCTTTTTCTTGGGGATGGTTTTGATCACCGCCTCTAATAGTGTTATGAACCTTTGCCCATAGTTTTTCAGGCACCCTGTCTATCAGATCTAATCCTTTGAATCTATTTGTCACTTCCACTGTATAATTGTAAGGGATATGATTTAGGTCATACCTGAATGGTCTAGTGATTTTCCATACTTTCTTCAATTTAAGTCTGAATTTGGCAATAAGGAGTTCATGATCTGAGCCACAGTCATCTCCTGGTCTTGTTGTTGCTGACTGTTTAGAGCTTCTCCATTGTTCCTTCTAGCTCAGCTCTTACATTAGCCATCTTACATTTAAAACACATCAGTGTCTGCATGGGCCCAGGAGAACAAGTATTTGGTGAAAACTGCTAAGAAGCCTTGGAGTCTAGAGTAAGTTCTGTGTTTATGCTCTATCTTAGCTGTTGTGTATAATACTTGCCACCCCACTCCAGTACTCTTGCCTGGAGGGTCCCATGGGTGAAGGAGCCTGATAGGCTGCAGTCCATGGGGTCGCAAAGAGTCAGATATGACTGAGCGACTTCCCTTTGACTTTTCACTTTCATGCATTGGAGAAGGAAATGGCAACCCACTCCAGTGTTCTTGCCTGGAGAATCCCAGGGACAGGGAGCCTGGTGGGCTGCTGTCTGTCAGATCGCACAGAGTTGGACACGACTGAAGCAACTTAGCAGGTATTTTAAGAAAATCTTGGAGCTAATAAATAATATCTACTAATTGATAGACTTATATGGCAATAAACGATTAACTACATAATCACACAGTCCAGAATTGAGAGCTAATTTCTTTTGCAATAATCTGATCCTAATACCTCAGTGCACAGAGAAAAATAAATGAGCCTTAAATTGGGGATGAATGTGCACTCAGAAATCTAGAGGTCCAAAATCCTAACAATTCTGACAATCACCTAAGGGTTTTTGAGATGCACTCAAATGTGGTATTAAAAAAAAAAAAAAAAAAAAGTATAAACATGGCCTATCCACTTGATTACTTGAGAACATTTGTCTATTTCTGTATCTTTACAATCAAGGTGTCTCCATGTTTTGTTAAGGTGACTGAAATGCATAAATACTCTTCAGATGAATGTACAACCCCAAAGAAATTTTTTGCTAGTTGTATTCTAATTCAAGCTAAACTCCTTGGCTTGTCCTCATCATTCTCTTTTATCTTAAAGTTTACTCCGGGATCAAAAACAAAACAAAGAAAGAGAAAGAAGCTTGGTAAAGACTGATTCATTCCTGTGATTTCTTTCATTTTGCTGAAGATCCTCTGTGTTCCACTTTACCCCATGAACGTTACTTAGGTTGTGCAGTCTGAGCTTTCCTGAATTTAAATAAGAATAACATAATGATAGAATTTATGAAGGTTAAATAATATTATACATATAAATGGTTTGCCCAGCTAGTGACACAAAAATAAGTAAAAGAACATATTATTATGAGAGTTCAAACCAAAGTGGTATGAATTACACCAAGGGGACCAGATATTACCTTGTGCTTCTATGGATGTGACAAATTATTTCTAAGAATGTTTCACAGAAGAAGTTAGGGACCTCAAGTCAGTGCTAGAAATGTAATATCAGGTATCAGATGCCTGGGACAATTACAAAGCTGGAAACACGATATATGAAAACAAGGATGTCCAGGAAGAATACAAGAAACAAGGCAGCCAGGAGATAGCAGGATGAGGAAGGGTCATAGAATGCAGTTTGGTATGAAATAGTTTTTAAAGACAGCAAAGGCTACGAATAAGACAGTGATGGGACTGTGTACCATGATGGAGGGCAGATAGGCAGGTGTCAGACTAAACAAGCCTGAGATATAGCAGAATTGACTCTTGTATATTGTAGGAAACAAAAAAGTAAGCAAATATTTTTAGGAGACTCTCGATAAAGCTCAGCAGCATTGTCACATTTTAGCCTTCAAAATTCAAGGCAATTCTCAACATAATTTGTTGCTTTTCAAACTACATTCCTTACAGTGCCAGGATTTAACACAGGCACATCAAGGACAAATGTGAGAGCAAGGCTTACATATATTAAAAGGGCATTGGCATTGTACATTTGGAGAAACAGATGAAATATAAAGCAAAACCGTCCCACTGTCGATTTTTGATTGCATCAGTCTCCTTAACTGATAGGACTATCTAAGTTATCATATCTAAGTTATCATATTTATGATCAACTTATTTGTACAAAAGAACATGATATAGTCACTCTAACAACAATTTGTTGGCCTTAGGGCAGTCATTGTACATCTCTCTTCCAGATTCCTGAGAGTTAAGTCATATTTATGTCACAGTTCAACATCTACTATGAGCATGCTTTTACAATATAAGCTTTTAGAAAACAATATACAATATTAAAAAAATTACTAGTCCAAAATGAGCTTTAAAATGTGAAATTTAAGATATGATTTGTTTGGGATTTTTTTATCTAACCTTATTCCAAAATTTCCAATATGTCTTTAAAATATGTATCTAATTGGGTGTTTTGACTCTGATAATCATAGTTTTTGTTGTAATACTTATTTTAAAAGCATGGAGACATCTTGATATTTATCATTGTGTTTTTACTATTTCCTTAATATATTTAATGCAATTAAAATTCTTAAATTAATTAAAAGGTAACACTTATTCCCCAGTGGTCCACTGGCTTAGACTCTACGCTTCCAATGCAGCAGGCCCAGGTTTGATCCTTGATTGGGGAACCAGATCTCACATTCTGCCACTAAGACCAAGCATATATATGTATATATGCTTCCCAGGTGGAGCAGTGATAAAGGATTCACCTGCCAATACAGGAGATGCAAGACACACAGGTTCAACCCCTGGGTTGGGTAGATGCCCTGGAGGAGAAAATGGCAAACCACTCAGTATTCTTGACTGGAAAAGTCCATGGACAGAGGAGCCTGGTGGGCTACAGTCCCTGGGGTTGCAAAGAGTTAGACATGACTGAGTGACTGAGCATGCACCAGAGTTATACATAAAAAGAAATTAATATAGTTAAGCAATTTCCTAGAATTATGTTTGAGTCATGATAAAACCTTTTTTTTTTTTTTTTTCAAAAAATGTATAACAGGAAAAATTAGATTCCTTTTCAAATTTCAAAAGTGGTAGAGAAGAGGAAAAGAAAACCTATTGTAAAAAAAAAAATTCAGTTTCAACGTAAGAAAAACACAGAAGGACTGAAAACATATTTCCCTTTTAACCTAGTTTCTGATCTTTTGAAATTTTACTAGAGATCAAGTACATTTTTAAATTTTATATATATGTATATATATACATACATATATATATATATTTTAAATACATTTTCCATTCTTTTGAATAATTTATAGAAAAATAATTTTAAAATAAAACTAGTAAAAGCAATTCAATGTCCTAATTTTACATACAAATATGCCTGTAAATTGTTTCTTAAAATTCCACAGAAAATGATTTTTTTTTTCCATTCACAGCAAAATCTAAAGGTATCAAACTTATTTACCATCAATATTAATGTCTAGAATATGTCATTACTCAGCTTTCCTCTAATCTCACCTACAAATTCCAGGAAAGCTGAGAACACATAAGGCATAGCACATCCTTAGAGACCAAAAGTCTAGGTCACACAGCACCAATTATATAATATTTTTCCCAGATATTTTGTGATATGTTTATCATGAGCCCTTAAAAATAAATGTTTAAATCTGTCATTTGCTACGTTATATGTGTGACACAGAGCCACCTTATAAATCTTTTTCTTAATTGATCTTGAATTACTTTGTCTAGAATTTAAAATTTTAAATAAGACCATGCTTCCCAGATGGATTTTGAGCTTCAGCTGATCATGAGCATTTGTATTGGTATTTCAGGGGACTTTGATCAGATTTTAAAAACACAATGCTCCCTATTCTGGTTACCAAACCAAACTTGGGCCCATTCACCCTCACAGACCACCTGACCTTCCTCCTGGGAAATCTGTGTGCAGGTCAAGAAGCAACAATTAGAACTGGGCATGGAACCACAGACTGTTTTTAAATCTGGAAAGGAATACGTCAAGGCTGAATGTTGTCAATTTGCTTATTTAACAATAGGCAGAGTACACCATGAGACATGCTTGGCTGAATGAAGCACAGCTGGAATCAAGATTGCCAGGAGAAATATCAATCACCTCAGATATGCAGATGACACCACCCTGATGGCAGAAATTGAAGAATAACTAAAGAGCCTCTTGATGAAACTGAAAGATGAGAGTGAAAACGTTGGCTTAAAACTCAAAATTCAAAAAACTAAGATCATGGAATCTGGTCCCATCACTTCATGGCAAATAGATGGGAAACAGGGGAAACAGTGAAAGACTTTGTTTTTTGGGGCTCCAAAATGACTGCAGATGGTGACTGCAGCCATGAAATTTAAAGATGCTTGCTCCTTGGAAGAAAAGTTATGACCAACCTAGACAGTATATTAAAAACGAGAGACATGAGTTTGCCAACAAAGGTCCGTCTAGTCAAAGCTATGGTTTTTCCAGTAGTCATGTGTGGATGTGAGGGTTGGACTATAAAGAAAGTTGAGCTACAGAGAATTGATGCTTTTGAACTGTGGTATTGAAGAAGACTCTTGAGAGTCCCTTGGACAGCAAGGAGATCCAACCAGTCCATCCTAAAGGAGATCAGTCCTGACTCATTGGAAGGACTGATGCTGAAGCTGAAGCTCCAATACTTTGGCTACCTGATGTGAAGAACTGACGCTTTGGAAAGACAGAAGGAGAAGGGGACAACAGAGGATGAGATGGTCAGATGGTATCACAGACTCAATGGACATGAGTTTGAGTATACTCTGAGAGTTGGTGATGGACAGGGAAACCTGGCGTGCTGCAGTCCATGGTGTTACAAAGAATCGGACACCACTGAGCAACTGAACTGAACCTGCACATAGTAAAATCAATCTACTGACATTGCATTGTGGTGAGAAGAAAAGTACAGCTTTTATTGGCAAGAAGTCCAAGCAGCTAGTGCTCAAAACACCAGAATCTCCTGATGGGTCTCTGGAAGCATTTTTAAGACAAAGTGAGGGTGGGGCATCCCAGGGTTTGTGATCAGCTCATGAACAGTTATTTGGTTGGTTGATGATGAGGTAACAGGGGTGTAATGGGATTACCATTATCAATCTTCCAGTGCCAATAGGTCTGGGAGCTATGTGCTTAAGGTAATCTAGTAGTTAAGTTTTTCCATTTGGTGGGGTTTTGGCATCTCTAAAATAACTTAGGAAACAATCAGCTACTGTTATCTATACTTCAAGAGGAGCTAAAGGGAACATATAGAGGAGTCTGTTCCAAGAAATCCCCATTCCTTCAGTTACATTACTTTTTTAGCATATGATTTAATAAAATTCTGGCAATTATGTTAATCACACACACACACAAATCCTTTAAATATCTTAACAATATTCTCCAAAAAGTAACATGAACACTGTTTTAATGCATATGCACTTAGTGTTTTATAAAATTATAAATATTCATTCCTTTTACTGTTTTAATTATCAATATGTTTGGGTCAGTTGTTTTCAATAGTGAAAAATGTATAGTGTAATATTCAATAAAACCAATAAAATATTGTAAAGTTAATAAAGTAAAATTAAATTTAAAAAAAAAAAACTAATTTTTGAAGATGGAAATTTTTTAAAAATATACTGAAGTGGTTTTCAAAAAACAACAGCCATCAGGATAATAGTCTTTGTAAGAGATAATTGTATTTTTAATGCTATACTATGTTATGCTAAGTCACTTCAGTCGTGTCCGACTTTGTGCGACCCCATAGATGGCAGCCCACCAGGCTTCCCCGTCCCTGGGATTCTCCAGGCAAGAACACTGGAGTGGGTTGCCATTTCCTTCTCCAATGCATGAAAGTGAAAAGTAAAAGTGAAGTCGCTCAGTTGTGTCCGACTCTTAGTGACCCCATGGATTGCAGCCTACCAGGCTCCTCAGTCCATGGGATTTTCCAAGCAAGAGTAATGCTGAATTAGTTTATTATAAAACTAGCACTTATTTGTCAAATGGTTCATTGATCTTATCCATTTCTGATTTGTTTGAAGTTTCAAATGACTCAGTCAAGATTTGTGGAAGGAAATCTGGGCCTTTACAAGGAATGAAGTGTTATTAGAAGTTTTTATGCATATGAAATCTAGTCCTTTTTGCCTGTTTAATAATATAAAACAGGCACTCAAGGTGGGGGAAATGGCAAAATGCTTTTTCACAATAAGGTAGGTAGAGCTGGTTGTATAATTACCCATATAGAAAGCTTTAGGTTCCTCAGCATTTAGAGATCCCCATTTGTCGGAACTTTGTTTGCAGGATAATTCTTGGTGAACTGGACAATTATTACAGATTAGACACTACCTTTGGCCATGTTAACTGTTAAAAAACAAGACAGCAGGACTCAAATGAAGTTATTTATGCTAAGCCACTGGTCACCAAATCCAGATTTAATGTAACTGCAGTTTGGTTTCCCATAGCATAAAGAAACTTAAGTCAGTAAATCAAGAATCACCTGCTCAGGATAAGAGAAATCATCTGCTTGATAGATCCCTGTCACTACCAGGAGGAAAGTAACTCTACAAGGACCAACTCTTTTTCATCTAGAATAACTTGATTTTTCATGCTCCCCTCTGCCTATAAAAAATTTTCATTTTGTACAACTCTTTGGGCCTCCTTTCTATCTGTAAGATTAGACGCTGCCAAGTTAGAATCAATTTTTGCCTAAACTCAACAGTTTTAATTTGCCTTAATTTACCTTTTAACACATTAGATTCATGTTTCCAAGATTTTTTAAGTGGTACTCATATAGCTTTGTGAAATTTTATATGTTAAAAAATGACAAAAAATATTTTTCCCACTTTTATGGATTTAATTTCAATATCCTTGATACAATTACCTACCATCTTTTCTGTGTTGATTGTTCTAGCTCCCAAGTGGTGACACTTTACTTTGAAATGTTTTAGAATAGTTTTTTGTATATATAACATTTAAACTATTTTATTCATATTGTTATTCTCTTGTAAAATTTGGTAATATCCACATTCTGAAAGGAAAGAAAAATGCAAAATCAGTGTGTAAAGCAAATTGGGTCATCTTAGTTTTAAATATTAGAAAAAAAAATTATTCTTTTAAAACTTTCTTGTTACATCATTTAAAACCTGTTGCCAAACTCAGGCTCAGCTTCTTTCTGCTCAAAAGTCCATGATTCAAGAGGCAAATGTCAGTAGAGAGGAAAGATACTTAAATCAGAAAAGTGGGCAATCATGGGAGAAGGAGGACTCATGTTCTGAGACCAACTTCAAAGATATTGCTCAGCCATGACAGTTTTCAAAGGGAAAAGGTGGGAAGGGAATCTCAGTGAATCATTCTGGCAAAAAGCTGGGTTCTGCATCCTTCTCCATTGTGTACAAACTGACTTACTTGTTCTTCAAGTGATATTTTGCCTGAGTGATCTGTAGGTTTGCTAAAGAGGCTGTCAAGGGAGAGAACTAGTCATTTTTTAACTGTTAATTATTTATTCTTACTTCTTGCTTAAGTAAAGAATTAACAGGTTAGACAAGGCATAGCATATATTTAGGACAGCATAGTTTAGGAGTTAGGTTAAACTGCTTAATGATCTCTTTAAGGTAAGAGGGGAACAGAAATGGACAAACAGGGAAGGGACAAAAGAGTTGCTTCTGATTCCCCACTGATAAATACCATTTCATTTCTATGAGATTAGGGTGAGGGTCCATCTTCTGTAACTTCTTCATGCTGATACAGGGAGCCATATTTTCACAGCAGAAGACTTCAATATGGGTTTGTAGCATGTCTTTGCTGGCAATTTTAGAGGAAGCTACGGTTATCTTTATTCTTATAGAAATATACATTGTTATAATTTACAATGTTAACCCTCTTCTCTTGAGGTCAATTCTTGAAATTGTGTTAGCCATAGATTTAGTGCTTCTCAAGATGGAGCAGCTAATGTCATGACTTCAGTCTGGTCATCTTGCAGTTAGCTTTTTTTCCCTCTCTGGTGTTAACTATCATATCTGTAAAACAACTCATTAATGTGCAACAGATGTTGAGTCTGACTCTATTGTCCTAATCTTTAGCTGCTCATTGAAATTAACAGTTGTAACATAATGAAAGTTTATACTTTCACTATGATCTATATTTTCCAAATATTTAGTACACTACTATGGAAAGCTTTGGCTTTTTACTATTTACTAATACTTCCTCCTAGAAGATGTCTTAAAATTAGGATCCAAATACAGTGAAAAGTGAAATCACTCTGTCCTGTTGGACTCTTTGTGACCCAATGGCCTGTAGCCTACCTGGCTCCTCAATTTATGGAACTTTCCAGGCAAGATTACTGCAGTGGGTTGCCATTTCCTTCTCCAGGGGATCTTTGCAACCCAGGGATCAAACCTGGGTCTCCCATATTGCAGGCAGATGCTTTACCAACTATCATTCCAAATACAGAATGCTAGTTAAATTTGAATTTCATATTAACAACTCTTTCTAAATTTTTAGTATATTTCAAATATTGTACCTGTCTTGTTTGTGCTAAAAACAAACAAACAAACAAACAAAACCTTTGTCTGCTTATGTTTATTTGTTAAGTCTTGCAACCTTGCCTTCAAATACATATGCCCTCTCTCTACTTAATGTGGATTTCAAAATAGACAGAGAGAATATTAAGTGTGTGATAACATTTGGCTGAAAAGACTTTTTGAACAGCCAGCAATGAGCATTTATCTGCCAATTTAATAGAGGATGGAGCAAGACTGCACTACTATGACACAAAAATAATATTTTTAAGGACACAATTGGGTTTATAAGGGAAAAAATGAAGAGCCGTAGTCGGTGGTAATGTTTAGGTCAGCCACTGTTCTGGCTGGAAGTTTCCCCAGAAGGGATACAGCAGGTTAACTCTCCAAAGGGTCTGCCTCAGGGAAGGGAATCTCTCAAAAGGCTTATTTTTTCCTCTGCTGAATCTCAAATGTCTTCAGTTTGCTGTAAGCTTTACACTGTTTTAAATCCCTCCAAGCATATTGACAAACCACTGTGGCTAGTGTATATTGGTACAATATTTTTAGAAGGTAATTTGACATTACCTTCATGGTTTCCTATTTCCATTTTCAGTAATTAAGCATCATTGACTATGTGAAAGCCTTTGACTGTGTGGATCACAACAAACTGTGGAAAACTCTAAAAGAGATGGGAATAACAGACCACTTTACCTGTCTCTTGAGAAACTTATATGCAGGTCAAGAAGCAACATTTAGAATCTTACATGGAACAATGGACTGGTTCAAATTTGGGGAAGGAGTAAAAGGCTGGAAACTGTCACCCTGCTAATTTAAGTTCTATGAAGGCTCGATAAAGGACAGAAATGGTATGGACCTAACAGAAGCAGAAGATATTAAGAAGAGGTGGCAAGAATACACAGAAGAACTGTACAACAAAGAGCTTCACAACCCAGATAATCATGATGGTGTGATCACTGACCTAGAGCCAGACATCCTGGAATGTGAAGTCAAGTGGGCCTTAGGAAGCATCACTATGAACAAAGCTAGTGGAGGTGATGGAATTCCAGTGGAGCTATTACAAATCCTGAAAGATGATGCTGTGAAAGTGCTGCATTCAATATGCCAGCAAATTTGGAAGACTCAGCAGTGGCCACAAGATTGGAAAAGGTCAGTTTTCATCCTAATCCCAAAGAAAGGCAATGCCAAAGAGTGCTCAAACTACCGCACAATTGCACTCATCTCACACGCTTGTAAAGTAATGCTCAAAATTCTCCAAGCCAGGCTTCAGAAATATGTGAACCATGAAATTCCTGATGTTCAAGCTGGATTTAGAAAAGGCAGAGGAACCAGAGATCAAATGGCCAACATCCACTGGATCATCGAAAAAGCAAGAGAGTTCCAGAAAAACATCTATTTCTGCTTTATTGACTATGCCAAAGCCTTTGGCTGTGTAGATCACAATAAACTGTGGAAAATTCTGAAAGAGATGGGAATACCAGACCACCTGATCTGCCTCTTGAGAAATCTGTATGCAGGTCAGGAAGCAACAGTTAGAACTGATCATGGAACAACAGACTGGTTCCAAATAGGAAAAGGAGTAGGTCAAGGCTGTATATTGTCATCATGCTTATTTAACTTATATGCAGAGTACATCATGAGAAATGCTGGACTGGAAGAGACACAAGCTGGAATCAAGATTACCGGGAGAAATATCAATAACCTCAGATATGCAGATGACACCACCCTTATGGCAGAAAGTGAAGAGGAACTAAAAAGCCTCTTGATGAAAGTGAAAGAGGAGAGTGAAAAGGTTGGCTTAAAGCTCAACATTCAGAAAACGAAGATCATGGCATCTGGTCCCATCACTACATGGGAAATAGATAGAGAAACAGTGGAAACCTTGTCAGACTTTATTTTTCTGGGCTCCAAAATCACTGCAGATGGTGACTGCAGCCATGAAATTAAAAGATGCTTACTCCTTGGAAGGAAAGTTATGACCAACCTAGATAGCATATTCAAAAGCAGAGACATTACTTTGTCAACAAAGGTTCGCCTAGTCAAGGCTATGGTCTTTCCTGTGGTCATGTATGGATGTGAGAGCTGGACTGTGAAGAAGGCTGAGTGCCGAAGAATTGATGCTTTTGAACTGTGGTGTTGGAGAAGACTCTTGAGAGTCCCTTGGACTGCAAGGAGATCCAACCAGTCCATTCTGAAGGAGATCAGCCCTGGGATTTCTTTGGAAGGAATGATGCTAAAGCTGAAACTCCAGTATTTTGGCCACCTCATGCGAAGCGTTGACTCATTGGAGAAGACTCTGATGCTGGGAGGGATTGGGGGCAGGAGGAGAAGGGGACGACAGAGGATGAGATGGCTGGATGGCATCACTGACTCGATGGATGCGAGTCTGGGTGACCTCCGGGAGCTGGTGATGGACAGGGAGGCCTGGTGTGCTGCGGTTCATGGGGTCGCAAAGAGTCGGACACGACTGAGCGACTGATCTGATCTGATCTGAAAATCACTGCAGATGGTGACTTCAGCCATGCAATTAAAAGATTCTTACTTCTTGGAAGAAAAGTTATGACTAACCTACACAGCATATTAAAAATCAGAGACATTACTTTGCCAACAAACGTCCGTCTAGTCATGGCTATGGTTTCTCCAGTAGTCATGTATGGATGTGAGAGTTGGACTATAAAGAAAGCTGAATGCTGAAGAGTTGATGTTTTTGAACTGTGGCATTTGAGAAGACTCTTGAGAGTCCCTTGGACTTCAAGGACATCCAACCAATCCATTCTAAAGGAAATCAGTCCTTAATACTCATTGGGAGGTCTGATGTTGAAGCTAAAACTCCAGTACTTTGGCCATCTGATGTAAAGAGCTGACTGTTTTGAAAAGACCCTGATGCTGGGAAAGATTGAAGGCAGGAAAAGAAGGGGACAGCAGAGGATGAAATGGATGGATGGCATCACCAACTCAATGGACATGAGTCTGAGTATACTCCTGGAGTTCGGATGGACAGGGAGGCCTGGCGTTTTGCAGTACATGAGTCGCCAATATTTGGACACAACTGAGCAACTGAACTGAACTGAACTGATAGTTTTAACAGATATCATAATTTTTCTAAAAGTAATTCTTAATTGAGGAAGTTTTAATATGTACATATTGAAAAGGTGCTTTCCTTGAAGAAGCAAGATTGGCATATTGTTTCATTCCTGATGTTATAGAAAGAAGACACCTATCGTATCCAATTTCTCTATGAAATACGTGCTATGAAACAGGAAACACTTGAATTAATTGAAAATTTATAGTTTAGAATATGCACTAACATAATGCTTATGGAGCTAAATATTTCAAGTAATATTCTCTTTCAACAATTTTAAATGGACTAAAAAATGATTTTTGTTCAAATAACAGAAAAACTCACACTTGCTATAAATTATTATAGACAGTATAGGACTGTGAAATAATTTTCCTTGGCCTTGATGCAGAGTGGTGTGGTTGATGGCCTATATAATTACACAGCAAGTGTGATCAGTGTGCAAACTGGGGAAATTTTTCTTTAAGTATTATTCTGAAGTTGTTTCCAACTACTTGCTGAAGTAAATTTGGAAAGTAACCACACAATAGCATTGCAATTATATTGAGTTCAATTGGAATGCATATTGCTGATAATTTGCAAATTGTTTTTTATTTCTGAAGAGTATAGCAAAATGTGTCTGCAGGGTGGATTCCCCTCAGGAATTATACATTATAATTACTTGTCCAAATATTTTGTCTCATTTTTAAGCTTAAACATCAATATCATCTTAATTATCAGCAGGAAAAGCTGGAAATTTTTCCTATCCAAGGCAGTTAACTATGTATTGGTTTGAACTTCCTTGTCATCTGAAGTAACTATTTATCTGCAACTGTGCACTTCTGTATTTTATTCATAAAATTCTAAGAGAGTAAAAAATTCCTCTGGTTATAGAGAGGCCTGGAAAATGTAGCCTCAACTGATACTTCCTGCCAAGATTTGAGTGTTCACAGCTGACAACAGGTAGGTAAAAACCCCTCCCCAAGAACGGCGCTCATCTGGAAACATAGTGTCAGAAAGCATTAATGTGCACTGGGACTCTGGTTTCTTTGAATGGATAAAGAACCAGTGCAGAACAGAACTTCTCTCCAATTTTGAATCTCTTATTCCTTGCATTGTACTTAGCACATTCAGTAAGTATGCTCCAAGCTGGTATGGAAAAGGTAAAAGTGAAACTGCCACCTGTTTGCTCTGTAGAACTGATCAGTCTCCATGTAGGACTCTCCAAGGATTCCACAACCCTGAAGCTGCCAGGGACAATTACAGCATCAAATAAGTAGAAAGGGAAGATCATTGTCACCTTCTACCCATTCACCTACCATTTTTTGAGAGCTGGCAGGGCTTCTGTATAAAAACAAACTGGATGAGTTTAACCAAGGAATCTTGGAATCTCATCTTCTGCTCTGCTTGATTTTAGGCTCCTTAGAAATAATAGAAGATTACGTAAAGTGTAGAAAGATTGAAATGTAAATATTCCTCCAAAACAGTTAAAATATTTTCACAAATACTTGCTAAAAGCAAGAAATGAATTCTTTCATTCATTCTTGAATGAAAATTACCAGATATGCATTTTGACTTTATCAAATATTTATTGTGTAGAAGCTGGAGGAATGGAGTGAAAAGTGTGAAATCTCTACAGTTATTGAATCCATTTATTTTGTGTATATTCCTATACTATGAGGATAAAGTTGGTGAAAACAAAGATATTGTTATAATTTGAAAGATGTTTTGTAATAATGAAAGTGTGAGAAGCACCTTGTTTTAAAGAAAAATTATTCTTGAGAAGGGCAATACATCTTTAAAACTACACAAAGTGTTGGGGTCAATTGTTGCTTCATTTGGCTGGTCATTCAATCAACTTAGAAACATACTTATGGGCTCAATGATGAGGTGCTTTTCTCTATTGAGTTGCCTTCCATTCCCTAGGAAAGATCAGTAAGTATCAATCAACTGAGACTGAAATGCAGCAATAAAGAAAGACACACATCCCGGAGAATGCATATGCAGTACTAAATTGAGAGAACCCATGAGACTAAAATTTAAGTCTAAAATGCAATGTAACCATAATTTCAGAGATATTCAGTACTAAATCTATAAAAAATAATGCATTAACTAATGCTGTCATTTTCAAGTTTATGGCTTGTCCTTCATTTTTATTGAAAGATAAGAAAGGGAAATTCAGTCCATAAATTTTATACAAACATGGCATTTCTGCACTTTGACACAGTACACTTTATCAGGCACACAGAAATCATATCACAGTTTCTGTTACTTTGTTACTTGGTTGATTTATTGGTTTTCAGGACAAATTGAATTCAAGGCAAAAGAATAAAAGAGAACACAAGGCTGTTTCTATTGTAAAACACAACCCACTCTGGTGTTATATATGAAAAGCTATAACATAAAATATTTGAAATAAAATATTCATAGACTTGAGATTTTCTTTGATAAATCCATATAAAACATGGAGCCCTTTGTTCAAAATGTGTATAAACATATACACTTCACTTAAGCACATACAAATATAAAATTTCACATAAATTTTAAGAGGGCATACAAATGAAATCATTATAAAAGAAACAATAAAAACCTTTTGGAAAACCTAGCAAAGTAAATATGTAAAGTACATGATAAAAACTGGTAAATGTTGTTCTTGTATCTAAATGTTTATCTTTGCCTGAATATTGTAACAATGAGAAATTCTAGACTCCTTGACCATTGCAAAATAATTAAAAAATATATAGTGAAATTTTATAAGAAAAAGATAGAAGTGTTAACCAGAGGAATAAATATGAAAATGCTAGAACCCAATTTAAGAAGAAAACAAATTAATTGTTGAGGTTAACATATGCTAGAATAAGAAAATTAGTTCCAGTTTCCGAAGGTGTGTCATGCCCCAAGAGTTACTTAAATACTTAACATATATGAATATATTTGTTCTTCACAGAAACCTTTTAGGTAGATAAATAAATTGAGGCACAAAGTCTCATACCAGAAATGGGCTTATCTGGAGGTAACATAAATCCAGATAAACTTCACCAGAACTCAATACAATATTCAGTGTATTATATTACCTTCTTGTAGAGAACTATAGTGATTAAAAATGGAAACTGCACAATTAATAACAGGATATGGGTAGAAAAAAACCTCTAAAACAGAACTATTTGTAAAGAATAACATTATGTATATGAGAAGCAAGTCTCCAAAAAAGAAAACTAAACTAATTACTCTTAAAACTAATTAAGAGTAATTTTCTTAAATAAAAGTGAAATACTATTACTTCATTGCTCACATCTTATGGTTTCTGATCTCACTGAGTGTTTAAGATAAAATTATCAGATCAGATCAGAGATCAGATCAGTCGCTCAGTCGTGTCCGACTCTGCGACCCGTTGAATCGCAGCACGCCAGGCCTCCCTGTCCATCACCAACTCTCGGAGGTCACTCAGACTCACATCCATCGAGTCAGTGATGCCATCCAGCCATATCATCCTCTGTCGTCCCCTTCTCCTCCTGCCCCCAATCCCTCCCAGCATCAGAGTCTTCTCCAATGAGTCAACTCTTCGCATGAGGTGGCCAAAATACTGGAGTTTCAGCTTTAGCATCATTCCTTCCAAAGAAATCCCAGGGCTGATTTCCTTCAGAATGGACCGGTTGGATCTCCTTGCAGTCCAAGGGACTCTCAAGAGTCTTCTCCAACACCACAGTTCAAAAGCATCAATTCTTCGGAGCTCAGCCTTCTTCACAGTCCAGCTCTCACATCCATACATGACCACAGGAAAGACCATAGCCTTGACTAGGCGAACTTTTGTTGGCAAAGTAATATCTCTGCTTTTGAATATGCTATCTAGGTTGGTTATAACTTTCCTTCCAAGGAGTAAGCATCTTTTAATTTCATGGCTGCAGTCACCATCTGCAGTGATTTTGGAGCCCAGAAAAATAAAGTCTGACACTGTTTCCACTGTTTCCCCATCTATTTCCCATGTAGTGATGGGACCAGATGCCATGATCTTTGCCTTCTGAATGTTGAGCTTTAAACCAACCTTTTCACCTTCCACTTTCACTTTCATCAAGAGGCTTTTTAGTTCCTCTTCACTTTCTGCCATTAGGGTACTGTCATCTGTATATCTGAGGTTATTGATATTTCTCCCAGCAATCTTGATTCCAACTTGTGTTTCTTCCAGCCCAGCATTTCTCATGATGTACTCTGCATATAAGTTAAATAAACAGGGTGACAATGTACAGCCTTGACATACTCCTTTTCCTATTTGGAACCAGTCTGTTGTTCCATGTCCAGTTCTAACTGTTGCTTCCTGACCTGCATACAAATTTCTCTAGAGGCAGATCAGATGGTCTGGTGTTCCCATCTCTTTCCGAATTTTCCAACGTTTATTGTGATCTACACAGTCAAAGGCTTTGGCATAGTCAATAAAGCAGAAATAGATGTTTTTTTTTCCGGAACTCTCTTGCTTTTTCCATGATCCAGTGGATGTTGGCAATTTGATCTCCGGTTCTTCTACCTTTTCTAAAACCAGCTTGAACATCAGGAAGTTCACAGTTCACATATTGCTGAAGCCTGGCTTGGAGAATTTTGAGCATTACTTTAGTAGAGTGTAAGATGAGTGCAATTGTGCGGTAATTTGAGCATTCTTTGGCATTGCCTTTCTTTGGGATTGGAATGAAAACTGACCTTTTCCAATCTTGTGGCCACTGCTGAGTTTTCCAAATTTTCTGGCGTATTGAGTGCAGCACTTTCACAGCATCATCTTTCAGGATTTGAAATATCAACTGGAATTCCATCACCTCCACTAGCTTTGTTCGTAGTGATCATCTGGTCCTCTACAGACTCCAGGAGTTTTCTTCCCAGGATCCATCTCCACTGCTCTATTTTAGCAATAAAATCCCTTGAGGGTTTCCTGGGCATTGGACATTCCATCTTGGATTATCTGTCCCCACCTCCTGTACAGCTATAATTGCAATGAAGTAGGATTGTGATGTGGTTAAGTTTTAGCCATATTGTGCAAGAGAACATAGTGTGTGAAATATCAGCTTAGGGACTTTACAAGGAAATTCCTTGCCTTCCACTTCTCATTTCCTTGTAGGCAGAAACCTTGGAATATGGACTTGGTGCTAGTGATCATCTTTGGATCATGAAATGAGAGAAAGATTTTAAAAAATAATGAAGCAACAAGGCAGAAGGAAGTTGGATCTTGAATGAACCTGTGCTTAATTTTTGCTTCCTCACTGAGACACCTGCTGTGTTTATATTGCTATATGCAAGAAAAATAAATTTATCTGTCTAAACCAATTATTTTGTGTTTTCTTTGGTACACATATATTCTTATTTATACAGGCTGTCTGCAATCTATGGGCTTCCTGGTTTCCCAGCAGTAAATAATTCACCTGCTGACTCAGGAGACATGGATTTGATCAATAGGTCTGGAAGATCCCCTGGAGAAGGAAATGGCAATCAACTCAAATATTTTTCCCTGGGAAATCCCATGGACAGAGGAGCCTAGCAGGCCACCAACCATGGGGTTGCAAAGAGTTGGAAATGACTTAACAACCAAACAACAGCTGCGATCTCTACAATTATGTCACTTACCACTTTCCCTCTTTGTCCATCCAATGGCTATAGTCACCTGTTTTCCACTAAAAATAGAACAGTATATGAACCGAGGACTTCCAGATGTACAATATGGATTTAGAAAAGACAGAGGAACCAGAGATCAAATTGTCAACATCTGCTGGATCATAGAAATTCCAGAATATTTCAAGGAATTCAAGGGAATTCCAGAAAATTGTATACTTCTGCTTCATAGACTATGGTAAACCATTTCACTGTGTGGATCATAACAAACGGTGGAAAATTCATAAAGAGATGGGAATACAAGACCACCTTACCTGCCCTCTCAGAAATCTGTATGCTGGTCAAGAAACAACAGTTATAACTAGACACGAAACAATGGACTGGTTCAAAATTGGAAAAAGAGTACATCAAGGTTGTACATTGTCACCATATATACAGAATACATCATTGGAAATGTTGGCTTGGATGAAACTCAAGGTGGAATAAAGATTATTGGGAGAAATACCAATAACCTCAGATATGATGATAGCACCATCAAAATGGCAGAAAGGAAACAGGAACTAAAGAGCCACTTGAGGGTGAGAGGACAGTGGTTTGAATTCAACATTATAAAAACTAAGCTCATGGCATCCTGTCCCATCACTTCATAGCAAATAGATGGGGAAAAACTGAAAGCAGAGACAGATTTTATTTTCTTGATCTCTAAAATCACTGTGGATGGTGACTGCAGCAATGAAATTTAAAAAAAAAAAAATAAAAGAAACAAGAAAAGAGCACTTGCTCCTTAGAAAGAAAGCTGTGATAAACTTAGACAGCATATTAAAAAGCAGAAACATCATTTTGCCAACAAAGGTCCATATGGTCAAAGCTATGGTCTTTCCTGTGGTCATGTATGGATGTGAGAGCTGGACTGTGAAGAAGGCTGAGCGCCGAAGAATTGATGCTTTTGAACTGTGGTGTTGGAGAAGACTCTTGAGAGTCCCTTGGACTGCAAGAAGATCCAATCAGTCCATTCTGAAGGAGATCAATCCTGGAATTTCTTTAGAAGGAATGAGGCTAAAGCTGAAACTCCAGTATTTTGGTCACCTCATGCGAAGAGTTGACTCATTGGAGAAGACTCTGATGCTGGGAGGGATTGAGGGCAGGAGGAGAAGGGGACGACAGAGGATGAGATGGCTGGATGGCATCACTGACTCGATGGATGCGAGTCTGAGTGACTTCCGGGAGCTGGTGATGGACAGGGAGGCCTGGCGTGCTGCGGTTCATGGGGTCGCAAAGAGTCGGACACGACTGAGCGACTGATCTGATCTGATCTGATCTGATGGTCTTTCCAGTAATCATATTGGCATGTGAGACCTGGACAGATTTGATGCAGGATACAGGAAGCTTGGGGCTGGTGCCCTGGGATGACCCAGAGGGATGGTATGGGAAGGGAGGAAGGAGGGAGGTTCAGGATGGGGAACACGTGTACACTCGTGACAGATTCATGTTGATGTATGGCAAAACCAATACAATATTGTAAAGTAAAATAATAATAATAAATAAATAATGAAGGCTGAGGACTGAAGAAATGATGATTTCAAACTGTAGTGCTGGAGAAGGCTCTTGAGAGTCTCTTGGACAGCAAGAAGATCAAACCAGTCAATCCTGAAGGAAATCAACCCTGAATATTCATTGGAAGGACTGTTGCTGAGGCTGAGGCTCCAGTGTTTTGACCACCAGTTGTGAAGAGCCAACTCGTTGGAAAAGATCCTGATGCTGGAAAAGATTGAGGCCAAGAGGAGAAGGGAGAAACAGAGGATGCAGTGGTTGATTGGCATCATCAACTCAATGGACATGAGTTTGAGCTAACTCTGGGAAACAGTGAAGGACAGGGAGACCTAGCATGCTACAGTTCCTGGGGTCACAAAGAGACAGACATGACTGAACAATTGAACAACAATACTCACAATTAAAGAATTTCACACCTTTCCTTTCCTACACCTTACATGTCCTCCTCACAAATATTACATGACTGTCCACATACTTCTTGAGTAAACATAGATATTCCCTGACTACCTGACAGGTCCATGCTCATCTGCCCACCTCTCCTGATTTTTCATTGAATTCTCTCCTTTTATCATACATTGTCTATATTCTTCTAATAAAATTAATTTCCAGGGGTAAATAAACTTCATTTACTTAGTTTTCTTTTGAATCCTAAGAATAAAAATAGAGATCAGCAGGGAATTGAAATGTACTAAATATATTAGGACAGATGACTAGAATAACAACAAAAAATCTTTAAGATGAATGTAAAACAGTCACATAATCAATCATATATTAGATCACTAAAAACATCAATGTTATATGGAGCTAAAATCTTATAAGAAATATTCTCTGTTTAAAAATTCAGTGAAATGAGAAATTGAAAAATTTATTCCACATGGAAAAAAAAAAACATTATTGCACAACTCTTAGATGAAAAATAATTACAAACATCAAAAGCAAGCTGTCTAAAATATAGCTATAATAAAAACACTGTATATCAGGTTAGACATTGCTTTATATTTACTTTGTCAGCTTTATTTAGATATGATTGAAAAATTAAAATGGTAAATATCTAGGCAGTGTAATGTGAGTTTTCAATGTATACAACATGATAATTTGATAAACACATGTATGGTGAATTTCTACATTCAAGTTAATTAATACCTCTATCACTCACATCAGTACTCTTAGCAAATTCCAAGTACAATATTTCAACATAATATTTTTTAACAATAATCACCATGTTATTAGATCCCATCGTCTCTTCAGATCAGATCAGATCAGTCGCTCAGTCGTGTCCGACTCTTTGCGACCCCATGAACTGCAACACGCCAGGCCTCCCTATCCATCACCAGCTCTCGGAGGTCACTCATACTCACATTCATCGAGTCAGAGATGCCATCCAGCCATCTCATCCTCTGTCGTCCCCTTCTCCTCCTGCCCTCAATCCCTCCCAGCATCAGAGACTTCTCCAATGAGTCAATTCTTCGCATGAGGTGGCCAAAATACTGGAGTTTCAGCTTTAGCATCATTCCTTCCAAAGAAATCCCAGGGCTTATCTCCTTCAGAATGGACTGATTGGATCTCCTTGCAGTCCAAGGGACTCTCAAGAGTCTTCTCCAACACCACAGCTCAAAAGCATCAATTCTTCGGCGCTCAGCCTTCTTCACAGTCCAGCTCTCACATCCATACATGACCACAGGAAAGACCATAGCCTTGACTAGGCGAACCTTTGTTGGCAAAGTGATGTCTCTGCTTTTGAATATGCTATCTAGGTTGGTCATAACTTTCCTTCCAAGGAGTAAGCGTCTTTTAATTTCATGGCTGCAGTCACCATCTGCAGTGATTTTGGAGCCCAGAAAAATAAAGTCTGACACTGTTTCCACTGTTTCCCCATCTATTTCCCATGCAGTGATGGGACCAGATGCCATGATCTTCGTTTTCTGAATGTTGAGCTTTAAGCCAACCTTTTCACTCTCCACTTTCACTTTCATCAAGGGGCTTTTTAGTTCCTCTTCACTTTCTGCCATAAGGGTGGTATCATCTGCATATCTGAGGTTATTGATATTTCTCCCGGCAATCTTGATTCCAACTTGTGTTTCTTCCAGCCCAGCATTTTTCATGATGTACTCTGCATATAAGTTAAATAAACATGGTGACAATATACAGCCTTGACGTACTCCTTTTCCTATTTGGAACCAGTCTGTTGTTCCATGACCAGTTCTAACTGTTGCTTCCTGACCTGCATACAGATTTCTCAAGAGGCAGATCAGGTGGTCTGGTATTCCCATCTCTCTCAGAATTTTCCACAGTTTATTGTGATCTACACAGTCAAAGGCTTTGGCATAGTCAATAAAGCAGAAATAGATGTTTTTATGGAACTCTCTTGCTTTTTCGATGATCCAGCAGATGTTGGCAATTTGATCTCTGGTTCCTCTGCCTTTTCTAAATCCAGCTTGAACATCAGGAAGTTCACGGTTCACATATTGCTAAAGCCTGGCTTGGAGAATTTTGAGCATTACTTTACTAGCGTGTGAGATGGTCTCTTAGATGCCAGAATTTATTCATCTTATAACTAAAACTGCATCTTTCAACCAACATCTCTGCATTTCCCCCATCCCCTAATCCATGACAAACACCATTCTACTCTCTGGTTATGAGTTAAAACTTCTTTGAATCCACAGGTATGTGAGATTACCTGGTTTTTGTCTTTCTGTTTCTAGCTACTTAGCATAATGTCCTTCATAATGTACAGTTGTCACAAATGGAAGAATTTCCTTCTTTTTAAGGTTGAATAATTTTGTATTATATAAATGCACCATATTTTTATTTTTTTTTTCCTTTGATACACACTTAAAATGCTTTCATTTCTAGGATATTGTAAGTAATGCTGTGGTGAACATTGAATTTCTAATATCTCTTTGAGATTTGCTTTCATTTCCTTGGCATATCTGCCCAAAAGTGGAATCACTGGATCTTATGATAGTTCTATTTATAATTTTTTGAGGAAACTGCATATTGTTTTTTAAAGTGATTCAGTTATTTACCAACAGTGCAAAGAGTTCCTTTTTATCCACATCCTTGCCAACTATTTCTTGTCTTCTTTTTTGATAGCCATTCTGGCACCTTGCCTTTTCCAATGAGTCAGCACTTTGCAATAGGTCTCCAAAGTATTGGAGTTTCAGCATCAACAACAGTCATTCCAAAGAATATTCCAGATTTATTTCTTTTAGAATTGACTGCCTTGATGTCCTTGAAGTTTAAAGAACTCACAAGAGTCTTCTCTAGCAACACATTTCAAAAGCATCCATTTTCAGTGCTCAGCTTTCTTTATGGTCCAATTCTCACATCCATACATGACTAATGGAAAAAAAAAAAAAGAAACACATAGCTTTGACTAGATGGACCTTTGTTGGCAAAGTAATGTCTCTGTGTTTTAATATGCTATCTAGGTTTGTTATACCTTTCCTTCCAAGGAGCAAGGTCTTTTAATTTAAAGGCTACAGTCAAAGTCTTCAGGGATTTTGGAGATCAAGAAAATAAAATCTTTCACAGCTTCCATTTTTTCATCTATTTGCCATGAAGTATGCGACCATGATATTAGTGTTTGGTTTTTTTTTTTTTTTTTTTATGTTGAGTTTTAAGTCAGCTTTTTCAGTCTCCACTTTAAAGTCTTTAGTTCATCTTCACTTTCTGCCATTAGAGTCATATCATCTGAATATCTAAGGTTGTTGATATTTCTCCAGGCAATCTTGATTCCAGCTTGTGCTTCTTCCATCCTGGCATTTTGCAGGATGTACTCAGCATAGAAGTTAATTAAGCAGGGTGGAAACATATAGCATTGTCACACTACTTTCCCAATTTTGAACCAGTTCATTGGGTTCTAACTGTTGTTTCAAAACCCACATACAGATTTCTTAGGAGGTAAGTTGGTCTGGTATTCCCATCTCGTTAAGAGTTTTCCACAGTTTGTTGTGATCCACACAGTCAAAGATTTTAGCATAGTCAAAGAAGCAGAAGTAGACATTTTTCTGGAACTCTCTTGCTTTCTCTACCAACAGATGTTGGCCATTTGATTTCTAGTTACTCTGCCTCTTTGAAACCCAGTTTTTGTATCTGAAACTGTTCAGTTCACATACTGCTGAAGTCTAGCTTAAAGGATTTTGAGCTTAAACTTGCTAGCACATGGAATGAGCACAATTGTACTATAGTTTGAACATTCTTTGGCATTGCCTTTCTTTGAGATTGAAATGAAAACTGAACTGTTCCTGTCTTGTGGCCACTGTTGAGTTTTCCAAATTTATTGACATATTGATTATAGCATTTTAATGGCATCATCTTCTAGGATTTTCAATAGTTCAACTGTAATTCTACCACCCCCACTAGCTTTGCTTGTAGTAATATTTCCTAAGATCCACTTGACCTCATACTTCTAGTATGTCTGGCTCTAGGTAAATGACCACACAATTATGGTTACCTAGGTCATTAACACCATTCTTGTAGAGTTCTTTTATGTATTCTTGCCACCTCTTGTGCTTCTGTTAAGTCTTTACTGTTCCTTTTACTGTGTCTATCCTTGCATGACATTTTCCCTTGTTATTTCAAATTTTTTTGAAGATATCTCTAGTCTTACTCCTTCTGTTGTTTTCCTCAGTTCAAGAGGGAGGGTACACATTTATACCTATGGCTGATTCATGTGGATATTTAAGAGAAACCAACAAAATTCTATAAAGCAATTATCTTTCAATTAAAAATAATTTTAATATAAATTTATTTATTTTAATTGGAGGTTAATTACTTTACAATATTGTATTGGTTTTGCCATACATCAACATGAATCTGCCACAGGTATACATGTGTTCCCCATCCTGAACTCCCCTCCCTCCTCCCTCCCTGTAATTAAAAAATGATAGAAGAAAAACAAACAAACAAGAAAGCTTTCCTATCTCTTTTTCCTATTTTCTGAGATTCTGCATTCAGTTGGATATATCTTTTCCTTTGTCCCTTCCCTTTTGCTTCTCTTCTTTTCTCAGCTATATGTAAATCCTCCTCAGACAATCACTTTGTCTTCTTGCATTTTTTTTTCTTTCAGATGGCTTTGGTTACCACCTCCTGAAGAATGTTAGGAACCTTCATCCATAGTTCTTCAGACACTCGATTTACCAGATCTAATCCCTTGAATCTATTTGTCACCTCCACTGTATCATAAGGATAATCATATGGAATTTGATGTAAGTTATACCTAAATGGCCCAGTGGTTTTCCTTATTTTCTTCAATTT
This sequence comes from Tragelaphus eurycerus, assembly GCA_935064755.1. Taxonomy (NCBI): domain Eukaryota; kingdom Metazoa; phylum Chordata; class Mammalia; order Artiodactyla; family Bovidae; genus Tragelaphus; species Tragelaphus eurycerus. The sequence goes on along the minus strand of CAKXYN010000216.1, from coordinate 306,860 downwards.
AAGCCTGAATTTTTCAATGAAGATCTCATAATCTGAATCACAGTAAGCTCCACATCTTGTTTTTGTTGATTTTATAGAGCTGCATCTTTGACTGCAAAGAATGTAATCCATCTGAGATTGCTATTGGTCATCTAGTGATATCCATCTGTAGAACTGTATCTTGTGTTGTTTAAAAAGGGTGATTGCGTTGACAAGCATGTTCTCTTGACAAAACTGTTAGTCTTTGCTCTACTTCCTTTTGTAGTCCACAGCCAAAATTGCCTGTTACTCCAAGTATGCCTTGACTTCCTACTCTTGCATTCCAATCCTCTATGATGAAAAGAACAACTTTTTTTTTTTTTCCTTGCTATTAGGTCTAGAAAGTCTTATATGTCTTCATCAAATCAGATCAGATCAGTCGCTCAGTGTCCAACTCTTTGCGACCCCATGAATCGCTGCAGGCCAGGCCTCCCTGTCCATCACCAACTCTCGGAGGTCACTCAGACGCACATCCATCGAGCCAGTGATGCCATCCAGCCATCTCATCCTCTGTCGTCCCCTTCTCCTCCTGCCCCCAATCCCTCCCAGCATCAGAGACTTCTCCAATGAGTCAACTCTTTGCATGAGGTGGCCAAAATACTGGAGTTTCAGCTTTAGCATCATTCCTTCTAAAGAAATCCCAGGGCTGATCTCCTTCAGAATGGACTGGTTGGATCTCCTTGCAGTCCAAGGGACTCTCAAGAGTCTTCTCCAACACCACAGTTCAAAAGCATCAATTCTTCGGCGCTCAGCCTTCTTCACAGTCCAGCTCTCACATCCATACATAACCACAGGAAAGACCATAGCCTCGGGAGACGGTGTGTGTAGGGGTAGATATCTGTGTTTGTGTTTGTTGTATAGGTGGGGGGGGTGGCTAACCACACGGGGAGGGAGTATGTGTTTGCATTCAGGGGGGGGGCAGAGCAGGGGAGGAGAGGGAGGGGAAAAAAAAAAAAAGAGAAAGTGTTTTCTGTTTTTCTCCCTTTTTCCCCCAAGAAGGGGGGGGGCAAGGGGCCAGGATCCCTCGTTGTTGGGGTTGAGGGGAACGAGAACCTTTTCCCTTTCACTTTCCAATTTACAAAAAGGGATTTTTAGTTCTTTTTCACTTTCTGCCCGAGGGGTGGTGTCATCGGCATCAGATCAGAACAGTTGCCGAGGCGTTCCTGACTCTTTCCCCCCCAAGAAACCCAGCACCCCCCGCCCCCCCCTCCATAACTACCCCCCGGGGAGACCCACAAAAAAATACAACAAGTGAGAGAGATCACCCACCCACATCTCCTCCTCCCCCCTCCCTCCCCCCCCCCCCCCCACCCCTCCCAGCATCAGAGTCGTCTCCAATGAGTCAAGTCTTCGCATGAGGTGGCCAAAATACTGGAGTTTCAGCTTTAGCATCATTCCTTCTAAAGAAATTACAGGATTGATGTCCTTCAGAATGGACTGTTTGGATCTTCTTGCAGTCCAAGGGACTCTCAAGAGTCTTGTCACACAACATAAAAAACAATAATTCTTCGGCCTCAACCCTTTTTTCCACACCGCTCTTCACATCCAAACATGACAACAGAATATCTGAGGATTTTTATATTTCTCCCAGAAATCTTGATTCCAACTTGTGTTTCTTCCACTCCAGTGTTTCTCATGATGTACTCTGCATAGAAGTTAAATAAGCATGGTGACAATATACAGCCTTGACGTACTCCTTTTCCTATTTGGAACCAGTCTGTTTTTCCATGTCCAGTTCTAACTGTTGCTTCCTGACCTGCATATAGATTTCTCAAGAGGCAGATCAGGTGCTCTGGTATTCCCATCTCTTTCAGAATTTTCCACAGTTTATTGTGATCTACACAGTCAAAGGCTTTGGCATAGTCAACAAAGCAGAAATAGATGTTTTTCTGGAAGTCTCTTGCTTTTTCGATGATCCAGCAGATGTTGGCAATTTGATCTCTGATCTCTGATTTACCTTTTCTAAAACCAGCTTGAACATCTGGTATTTTGTTGAGGATTTTTGAATCTATTTTAATTAGGGTACTGCCCTATAATTTATTTGTTTTTCTTTTGAGGTCCTTATCTGGCCTGATATGAATGATACTGGCTTCATTGATTAATTTTGGAAGTGTTTCTTCCTTTTCAAGTTTTTGTAAAAATTTGAGAAATATTTTTCTTAAAAGTTCTTTTTTTAAAAAAACCATTCATTTATTTTAATTGTAGGATAATAACTTTACAATATTGTAATGGTTTGTGCATTAACAAAATATAAATCAGATACATATATATATAACACCGAAATCAGATCGATTATATTCTTTGCAGCCAAAGATGGAGAAGCTCTATACAATCAGCAAAAACAAGACCAGGAGTTGACTGTGGCTCAGACCATGAACTCCTTATTGCCAAATTCAGACTGAAATTGAAGAAAGTAGGGAAAACTACTAGATCATTCAGATATGACCTAAATCAAATCCCTTATGATTATACAGTGGAAGTGAGAAATAGATTTAAGGGCCTAGATCTGATAGATAGAGTGCCTGATGAACTATGGAATGAGGTTTGTGACATTGTACAAGAGACAGGGATCAAGACCATCCCCATGGAAAAGAAATGCAAAAGCAAAATGGCTGTCTGGGGAGGCCTTACAAATAGCTGTGAAAAGAAGAGAAGCGAAAAGCAAAGGAGAAAAGGAAAGATATAAACATCTGAATGCAGAGTTCCAAAGAATAGCAAGAAGAGATAAGAAAGCCTTCTTCAGTGATCAATTCAAAGAAATAGAGGAAAACAACAGAATGGGAAAGACTAGGGATCTCTTCAAGAAAATCAGAGATACCAAAGGAACATTTCATGCAAAGATGGGCTTGAAAAAGGACAGAAATGGTATGGACCTAACGGAAGCAGAAGATATTAAGAAGAGGTGGCAAGAATACACAGAAGAACTGTACAAAAAAGAGCTTCACGACCCAGATAATCATGATGGTGTGATCACTGACCTAGAGCCAGACATCCTGGAATGTGAAGTCAAGTGGGCCTTAGAAAGTATCACTACGAACAAAGCTAGTGGAGGTGATGGAATTCCAGTGGAGCTATTCCAAATCCTGAAAGATGATGCTGTGAAAGTGCTACACTCAATATGCCAGCAAATTTGGAAAACTCAGCAGTGGCCACAAGATTGGAAAAGGTCAGTTTTCATCCCAATCCCAAAGAAATGCAATGCCAAAGAGTGCTCAAACTACCGCACAATTGTACTCATCTCACACGCTAGTAAAGTAATGCTCAAAATTGTCCAAGCCAGGCTTCAGCAATATGTGAACTGTGAACTTCCTGATGTTCAAGCTGGTTTTAGAAAAGGCAGAGGAACCAGAGATCAAATTGCCAGCATCCAGTGGATCATGGAAAAAGCAAGAGAGTTCCAGAAAAACATCTATTTCTGCTTTATTGAGTATGCCAAAGCCTTTGCCTGTGTAGATCACAATAAACTATGGAGAATTCTGAAAGAGATGGGAATACCAGACCACCTGATCTGCCTCTTGAGAAATCTGTATGCAGGTCAGGAAGCAACAGTTAGAACTGGTCATGGAACAACAGACTGGTTCCAAATAGGAAAAGGAGTACATCAAGGCTGCATAATGTCACCATGTTTATTTAACTTATATGCAGAGTACCTCATGAGAAATGCTGGACTGGAAGAAACACAAGTTGGAATCAAGATTGCTAGGAGAAATATCAATAACCTCAGATGTGCAGATGACACCACTCTTTTGCCAGAAAGTGAAGAGGGGCTAAAAAGCCTCTTGTTGAAAGTGAAAGTGGAGAGTGGAAAGTTTGGCTTAAAGCTCAACATTCAGAAAACGAAGATCATGGCATCTGGTCCCACCACTACATGGGAAATAGATGGAGAAACAGTGGAAACCTTGTCAGACTTTATTTTTCTGGGCTTCAAAATCACTGCAGATGGTGACTGCAGCCATGAAATTAAAAGACGCTTACTCCTTGGAAGGAAAGTTATGACCAACCTAGATAGCATATTCAAAAGCAGAGACATTACTTTGCCAACAAAGGTTCGCCTAGTCAAGGCTATGGTCTTTCCCGTGGTCATGTATGGATGTGAGAGCTGGACTGTGAAGAAGGCTGAGCGCCGAAGAATTGATGCTTTTGAACTTGGTATTGGATAAGACTCTTGAGAGTCCCTTGGACTGAAAGGAGATCCAACCATTACATTCTGAAGGAGATCAATCCTGGAATTTCTTTAGAAGGAATGATGCTAAAGCTGAAACTCCAGTACTTTGGCCACCTCATGCGAAGAGTTGACTCATTGGAGAAGACTCTGATGCTGGGAGGGATTGAGGGCAGGAGGAGAAGGGGACGACAGAGGATGAGATGGCTGGATGGCCTCACTGACTCGATGGATGTGAGTCTAAGTGACCTCCGGGAGCTGGTGATGGACAGGGAGGCCTGGCGTGCTGCGGTTCATGGGGTCGCAAAGAGTCGGACACAACTGAGCGACTGATCTGATCTGATATGTATCGGAGAAGGCAATGGCACCCCACTCCAGTACTCTTGCCTGGAAAATCCCATGGACGGACGAGCCTGGTAGGCTGCAGTCAATGGGGTCGCTAAGAGTCGGACATGACTGAGGGACTTCACTTTCTCTTTTCACTTTCATGCATTGGAGAAGGAAATGGCAACCCACTCCAGTGTTCTTGCCTGGAGAATCTCAGGGATGGTGGAGCCTGGTGGGCTGCCGTCTATGGGGTCACACAGAGTTGGACACAACTGAAGTGACTTAGCATAGCATATATATATATGTGTGTGTGTTTGTGTGTGTGTATTTGTCCCTTCCATCCTGAACCCACTTCCCATCTCCCTCCCCACTTTTTCCTTCTAGGTTGTTATAGAGTACTGACTTTGGTTACCTTGCTTCATGCATCAGACTCACACTGATTATCTATTTTCTATACAGTAATGGATATTTTTCAATGCTATTCTCTCAAATCACCCTGCCCTCTCCTTTTCCCACTGAAAATTTCCTAAATGTCTGTTCTTTACATCTGTGTCTCCTTTGGCACCCTATATATAGGATCATTGGTACCATCTTTCTAGATTCTATACACATGTATTAATATACAGTATTTATCTTTTTCTTGCTGACTTTCTTCACTTCGTTATAATAGGCTCTAGTTTTATTCACCTCATTAGAACTGACTCAAATGTGTTCCTTTTTATAGCTGAATAGTATTCCATTGTGTATATGTACCATATCTTCCTTATCTACTCATTTGCTGATGAATATCTAGGTTGGTTTCATGTCCTAGCTATTGACAACAATAGTGCTGCAATGAACTTTGGGGTACATGTGATTTTTCAATTATGGTTTTCTATGGTAAATGCCCAGTAGTGGTACTGCTGGGTTGAAGGGTAGGTTTATTCTTAGTTTTTTTTTTTTTTTTTTTAAGGAATCTCCATACTGTTCTCCATAATGGTTGTATCTGCTTGCAGTCCCACCAAAAGTGTAAGAGGGTTTCCTTTTCTCCACCTCCTCTCCAGCATTTGTTGCTTGTAGACTTTCCGATGATCACCATTGTGACCAGTGTGATATGATACCTCATTATGGGTTGAATTTGCATTTCTTTCATAATGAGTAATGTTGAACACCTTTTCATGTGTTTATTAGCTATCTGTATGTCTTCTTTGGAGAAATGTCTGTTTAGGTCTTATGTCCTCTTCTTGATTATGTTGCTCATTTTTCTGGTATTGTGCTGCTTGTATATTTTGGAGATTAATTCTTTGTCAGTTGTTTTATTTCTTATTGTTTTCTCCCATCCTGAGGGTTGTTTTTTTCATCTTGCTTATAGTTTCATTGTGAAAAGCTTTTAAGTTTATTTTTGTTTTTATTTCCATTACTTTGGGAGGGGGTCATTTATGTCAGAGAATGGTATGTCAGAGAATGTTTTGCCTATGTTTTTCTGTAAGACTTTTATAGTTTCTGGTCTTACATTTAGATCTTTAACCCATTGTGGGTTTCTTTTTGTGTATGGTTTTAGAAAGTATTATAGCTTCATTCTTTTACACATAGTTGACCAGTTTTCCAAGCACCACTTTTTGGAAAGTCTATCTTTTCTCCATTGTATATTTTGCCTCCTTTGTCAAAGATAAGGTCCATAAATGTGTGGTTTATCGCTGGACTTTTTATTTTGCTCCATCAATCTATATTTCTGCTTTTGTGCCGGTACCATACTATCTTGATGACTGTAGTCTTGTAGTATAGTGTGAAGTCAGTAAGGCTGATTTTTCCAGTTCCATTCTTCTTTCTCAAGATTGCTTTGGCTATTCAATGAATCCATAGAAAGTTTTGGGTAGCCTACTCATTTTCACTATATTTATTCTTTTATTTTTTAATTTAAATTTATTTATTTTAATTAGAGGCTAATTATTTTACAATATTGTATTGGTTTTGCTTCTTCAGTGTTTTGATTTTGCTGTGCAGGTTTTTCTCTAGTTGTGGCTAGCAGAGGCTGCCCTCTAGTTTGTAGTACACTGGCTTCTAATTGTGGTGGCTTCTCTTATTATGGAGCATGAGCTCTAGGGCATACAGGCTTCAATACTTGTAGCTCCAGGCTCTAGAGTACAGGCTTAGTAGCTGTGATGCACAGATTTAACTGCTCCACAACAATTCCATGTGAGATATTCCAGGCTCAAAGATTAAACCTGTTTCTCTGGCATTGGTAGGTGGATTTTTTTTTTTTTTTTTTTTTTTACCACCAAGCTGTCAGGGAAGTCCTATTCTTGAGAAAGTCTTGATTGCTTTGTTAGTCAACTTGCTAGTGTATAATTGTTAATAGTAGCCTGTAATGTTCCTTCTCTGATATCAATTGTAAAGTCTCCTTTTTTTTTTCTGTTACAATTTTATTTGTTTGAGTCGTTTTTTCCCTTTTTAGTCGGTTTAGTTAAGTTTGTTAGTTTTGTTTACTTTTTTTCAAAATCAAATGCAATTTTATTGATCATTTTATTATCTTTATAGTTTCTATTTCATTTGTTTCTGCTATTATCTTCATTATTTTCTTCCTTCTGCTAAATTTACATTTATAATTTTATTCTTGTTGTAATTCATTTATTTGAAATCTCTTTTTAAATTAATGAAGGAATTTATGTGAATAAACTTACTGCTTAGAAATATTTTTGCTACCTTCCATAAATTTTGGTATATTATTTTCCCATTTTTATTTGTGTCCAAATTTTTAATTTTTTCCCTCCTGAATTTTTTTTTTTTTTTTGATCCGTTGGTTGTTTAGAAGTATATTGCTTAATTTCCACTTACATGACTTTTCCAATGCTCCTCCTGTTACTGATATGCTGTTTCATACTGTTATGTTGAAAAAAAATATACTTGATTTTTTCAATGTTTTAGGTATGTTAATACTTCTTTTGAGGTCCAACATATGATCTATCCTGGAGAATGTTCGCTGTATGCTTAAAAATAATATTTGTTCTGTTGCTATGGAATGGACTGTTCTATATATGTCTGTTAAGTATTTTTGGTTTATACTATTAATTAAGTCTGCCATTTCCTTATTGATTTTTATGTCAGGATAATTTGTCCACTGAATTTGTCTACTGATAAAGGTGGATAGTGAAGTTCCTTACTATTATTGTGTGGTATCTATTTCTCTTTTCAGCCTTTTTAAATAAAGTAAAATAAAACATCTTTGGAAAAACAAAAAGTATTATACCAAAGTTAAGTTGTCTGAGTTTGGTAACTGCATTATGATTATACAAAATAATTTATTAGGTAAAATCCAATGAAGTATTAAAGGTAAAATAGCATGATATCTGTGGCCTAATTAAAAAATAGGTGTCCTTTATTAGATGACATGAACAGTTGAAGAAATATACTATGTTCTGGATTGGAATAATCAATACTGTGAAAATGACTATACTACCCAAAACAATCTACAAATTCAATGCAATCCCTATCAAACTACCAATGGTATTCTTCAAAGAACTAGGAAAAAAAATTGTTAATATTTTGTATAAAATTCAAAAGATTTCAAATGACCAAAACAATATTGAGAAAAGAGAATGAAGTTGAGAAATAAACCTTTCTGACTTCAAACTCTACTACAAAGTTCCAGTCATCAAGACCATAAGGTCCTGGCATAATGAAGACAGAAATATAAATCAATGGAACAAAACAGAAATCCCAGAGATAAATATTACACAGCCATATAAAGAAATGGATTTGAGTCAGTTTTACTGAGGTGGATGAACATCAGATCAGATCAGATGAGATCAGTCGCTCAGTCGTGTCCGACTCTTTGTGATCTCATGAATCGCAGCACGCCAGGCCTCCCTGTCCATCACCAACTCCTAGAGGTCACTCAGACTCACATCCATCGAGTCAGTGATGCCATCCAGCCATCTCATCCTCTGTCGTCCCCTTCTCCTCTTGCCCTCAATCCCTCCCAGCATCAGAGTCTTCTCCAATGAGTCAACTCTTCGCATGAGGTGGCCAAAGTACTGGAGTTTCAGCTTTAGCATCATTCCTTCCAAAGAAATCTCAGGGCTGATCTCCTTCAGAATGGACTGGTTGCGTCTCCTTGCAGTCCAAGGGACTCTCAAGAGTCTTCTCCAACACCACAGTTCAAAAGCATCAATTCTTCGGCACTCAGCCTTCTTCACAGTCCAGCTCTCACATCCATACATGACCACAGGAAAAAACATAGCCTTGACTAGGCGAACCTTTGTTTGCAAAGTAATGTCTCTGCTTTTGAATATGTGATCTAGGTTGGTCATAATTTTCCTTCCAAGGAGTAAGCGTCTTTTAATTTCATGGCTGCAGTCACCATCTGCAGTGATTTTGGAGCCCAGAAAAAAAGTCTGACACTGTTTCCACTGTTTCCGCATCTATTTCCCATGAAGTGATGGGACCAGATGCCATGATCTTCGTTTTCTGAATGTTGAGCTTTAAGCCAATTTTTTCACTCTCCACTTTCATCTTTATCAAGAGGCTTTTTAGTTCCTCTTCACTTTCTGCCATTAGGGTGGTGTCATCTGCATATCTGAGGTTATTGATATTTCTCCCAGAAATCTTGATTCCAACTTGTGCTTCTTCCAACCCAGTGTTTGTCATGATGTACTCTGCCTAGAAGTTAAATAAGTAGGGTGACAGTATACAGCCTTGACGTACTCCTTTCCTCTTTGTTCCATGTCCAGTTCTAACTGTTGCTTCCTGACCTGCACACAAATTTCTCAAGAGATAGATCAGGTGGTCTGGTGTTCCCATCTCTTTCAGAATTTTCTACAGTTTATTGTGATACACACAGTCAAAGGCTTTGGCATAGTCAATAAAGCAGAAATAGATGTTTTTCTGGAACTCTCTTGTCTTTTCCATGATCCAGCGGATGTCGGCAATTTGATCCCTGGTCCTCTGCCTTTTCTAAAACCAGCTTGAACATCAGAAACTTCATGGTTCACATATTTCTGAAGCCTGGTTTAGAGAATTTTGAGCATTATTTTACTAGCATGTGAGATGAGTGCAATGGTGCTGTAGTTTGAGCATTCTTTGGCATTGCCTTTCTTTGGAATTGAAATGAAAACTGACCTTTTCCAATCTTGTGGCCACTGCTGAGTTTTCCAAATTTGCTGGCATATTGAGTGCAACATTTTCACAGCATCATCTTTCAGAATTTGGAATAGCTCAACTGGAATTCCATCACCTCCACTAGCTTTGTTTGTAGTGATGCTTCCTAAGGCCGACTTGACTACGCAGTCTTAATATCTTCTGCTTCTGTTAGGTCCATACCATTTCTGTCCTTTATCGAGCCCATCTTTGCATGAAATGTTCCTTTGGTATCTCTGATTTTCTTGAAGAGATCCCTAGTCTTTCCCATTTTCTTGTTTTCCTCTATTTCTTTGCATTGATCGCTGAAGAAGGCTTTCTTATCTCTTCTTGCTATTCTTTGGATCTCTGCATTCAGATGCTTATATCTTTCCTTTTCTCCTTTGCTTTTTGCTTCTCTTCTTTTCACAGCTATTTGTAAGGCCTCCCCAGATGGCCATTTTGCTTTTTTGCATTTCTTTTCCATCAGGATGATCTTGGTCCCTGTCTCCTGTACAATGTCACGAACCTCATTCCATAGTTCATCAGGCACTCTATCTATCAGATCTAGGCCCTTAAATCTATTTCTCACTTCCACTGTATAATCATAAGGGATTTGATTTAGGTCATACCTGAATGATCTAGTAGTTTTCCCTACTTTCTTCAATTTCAGTCTGAATTTGGCAATAAAGAGTTCATGGTCTGAGCCAGAGTCAGCTCCTGGTCTTGTTTTTGCTGACTATATACAGCTTCTCCATCTTTGGCTGCAAAGAATATAATCAATCTGATTTCAGTGTTGACCATCTGGTGATGTCCATGTATAGAGTCTTCTCTTGTGTTGTTGGAAGAGGGTGTTATGATCAGTGCATTTTCTTGGCAAAACTCTATTAGTCTTTGCCCTGCTTCATTCCGTATTCCAAGGCCAAATTTGCCTGTTACTCCAGGTGGTTGTTGACTTTCTACTTTTGCATTCCAGTCCCCTATAATGAAAAGGACATCTTTTTTGGGTGTTAGTTCTAAAAGGTCTTGTAGGTCTTCATAGAACCGTTCAACTTCAGCTTCTTCAGCATTACTGGTTGGGTCATAGACTTGGATTACTGTGACATTGAATGGTTTGCCTTGGAAACGAACAGAGATCATTCTGTCATTTTTGAAACTGCATCCAAGTACTGCATTTTGGACTCTTTTGTTGACCATGATAGCTACTCCATTTCTTCAGAGGGATTCCTGCCCACAGTAGTAGATATAATGGTCATCTGAGTTAAATTCACCCATTCCAGTCCATTTGAGTTTGCTGATTCCTCGAATGTTTGCATTCACTCTCTCCATCTCTTGTTTGACCACTTTCAATTTGTCTTGATTCATGGACCTGAAATTCCAGGTTCCTCTGCAATATTGCTCTTTACAGCATTGGACCTTGCTTCTATCACCAGACACATCCACAGCTGGGTATTCTTTTTGCTTTGGCTCCATCCCTTCATTCTTTCTGGAGTTATTTCTCCACTGATCTCCAGTCGCGTATTGGGCCCCTACTGACCTGGGGAGTTTCTCTTTCAGTATCCTATCATTTTGTCTTTTCATACTGTTCATGGGGTTCTCAAGGCAAGAATACTGAAGTTGTTTGCCATTCCACATAGAGCCTATTATTCAGAGTGAATTAAATCAGAAAGATAAAAACAAATATATATGAATGCATATATATGCAATCTAGAAAGATGGCACTGATGAAAATATTTGCAGGGTAACAATAGAGACACAGACATAGAGAACAGACTTGTGGGCACACGGGGGAAAGGAGAGGGTGGGAAAAATTGAGAGAATAGCTTTGAAACAAACATATTACCCTATGTAAAGTTAAATTAACAGGTATAAATTTAAATATGTAAAGTTAGCAATGTAACACTCAAAATTCTCCAAGCTTGGCTTCAACAGTATGTAAACTGTTAACTTCCAGATGTTCAAGCAGCATTTTAAAAAGGCAGAGGAACCAGAGATCAAATTGCCAACACCTGTGAGATCAATGAAAAAGAAAGAGAGTTCCAGAAAAACACTTACTTCCTCTCATAAAAACACTTACTTCTGTTTTACTGACTATGCCAAAACCTTTGACAGTGTAGATCCTAACAAACTGTTGAAAATTCTTAAAGAGATGGGAATACCAGACCATCTAACCTGCCTTCTGTGAAATTGGACAGACCTACCTCTTAGAACTGGACATGGAACAACAGATTGGTTCCAAATAGGGAAAGGAGTACATCAAGGCTATAAATTGTCACCCTGCTTACTTAACTTATACACAGAGTACATCAAGAGAAATGCTGGACTGAATGAGACACAAGCTGGAATCAAGATTGGTTGGAGAAATATCAATAACCTCAAATATGCAGATGACACCACGCTTATGGCAGAAAGTGAAGAAGAACTGAAGAGCCTCTTGATGAAAGTGAAAGAGGAGAGTGAAAAGTTGGCTTAAAACTCAACATTCAGAAAACTAAGATCATACCATCTGGTCCCATCAATTCATGGCAAATAGATAGGGAAACAATAGAAACTGTGAGAGACTATTTTGGGGGGCTCCAAAATCACTGTAGATGGTGACTTCAGCCATGAAACTAAAAGATGTTTGCTCCTTGGAAAAAAAAGTTATGCTCAACCTAGACAGCATGTTAAGAAGCAGAGACATTACTTTGTCTACAAAGGTCAATCTAGTCAAAGCTATGGTTTTTCCAGTAGTCATGGATGGATTTGAGAGTTCAACTATAAAGAAAGCTGAGTGCTGAAGAATTGATGCTTAAGAACTATGGTGTTGAAGAAGACTCTTGAGAGTCACTTTGACTGCAAGGAGATCATACCAGTCAATCTGAAAGGAAATTAGTCCTGGATATGCATTGGAAGAACTGATGCTGAAGCTGAAACTCCAATACTTTGGTCACCTGATGCAAATAACTGACTCGTTGGAAAAGACCCTGATGCAGTGAAAGATTGAAGGTGGGAGGAGAAGGGGACAAAAGAGGATGAGATGGTTGGATGGCATCATCGACTCAATGGACATAGTTTGAGTAAACTCCAGGAGTTGGTAATGGACAGGGAGGCCTGAAGTGCTGCAATTCATGGAGTTGGAAAGAGTCAGATACACCTTAGTGACTGAACTTAACTGAAAGTTAAATAGCCAGTGGAAAAATGCTCTGTGTCACAGGGAGCTCAATTACAGTGATTTCAAATAACTTAAAGGAGTGGGATAGGGTGGAAGATGGGATGGTGACTCAAGAGGGAGAGGAAATAAGTATACCTACAGCTGATTCATGTTGATGTATGGCAGAAGCCTACATGAACTTGTAAAGCAATTATCCTTCAATTAAACATAAATAAATAATTTTATTTGAACATCTAAAGTGAAAAGTGAAAGTGAAGTCACTCAGTCGTGTCCGACTCTTTACGACCCCATGGACTGTAGCCCACCAGGCTTCTCCATCCATGAGATTTTCCAGGCAAGAATACTGGAGTGGGTTGCCATTTCCTTCTCCAGGAGATCTTCCCGACCCAGGAATTGAACCTGGGTCTCCCACATTGTAGGCAGACGCTTTACTGTCTGAGCCACCAGGGAAGTCAAAGGAAACTCTAAATAAAAATTTGAGAAAAGTGAAAATAAAAAGATATTAAAAGAAAAAATAGAAATAATTGCCTTTTATTATTTAATATATACTATATCTGCATCTGCCTGGTATCTATCCATTTATCTACCCATCTATTTATATAAGGAAGATAAAGTAAATATTTCAAAACATTAAAATTTAGTGAAACTGAGTAAATAGTTTTCCAAATACTTTTAGCTGCTTTTCTACAGATTTAAAGTGTTTTCAAATTGATATTCTAAGTATAAAGCATAAAATATAGCAAGAGAACCAATTTACAAAGGTAATTTGACATAAACATGTAAATATTTGTGATATATGATGAGATTTTACAATTCAAGGAGTTGGACACACTTATGGAAAGAGAACTAAAAGACATGAATGGAAAATTTACAAAAGAAATGGAGTTACATACATATAAATATCTTATCTTTCTTCATAGAAATTAAATCTAATTAAAACCAAATACATTTTCATCAATAAAACTAGCTAACTTGTTCTGTTTTTAATCCTGAAATAGGTAGAAATGCTCATGTATGCTATGCTTGTGGGAGCCTAATTGCTACAAGCTCTGAGAAAGGCAGTTTGGCAATATTTATCTGGATCATTAAAAATGTTTATATACTCTAGTCCATTAATCCCATTTCTGTAATTATTTCTCAAATAAAATGATCTAGAAGGCAATCAAAAGTTGGTATATAAAGAATTCATTGCACCACTTGAGTAAGATGGAGGAAATGAAAATATACTACCTATCTGTTGGTCATCTTATTAAGCTGTTCTAAATAGTGAAATATGGATATTTAAAAGTGAAAACTTTTGGACATAACTCAGTTATTAATCCCATTATCAATTTTTCTTTCTATGTGAAATAAACATCACAGTGTAAGTAAATTATATCTGCACCTCTTTAAATAGAGGTGCTGATTTGAAAGAAATTGTTTCACTTAAGATAGAAGTACTGGGGAAAATGAATAATATTTGTATGAGATTGGAAATACTCTTTATATTTTGTATGTAGAAATATAGTCATATATTTACAAAAGATATACATTGTTACCTGCTGGAAATCAGGTAAGGGGAAGTGGCTACTGCATTATATTAACATTCTTACAGTTGCAAGTATGAGTATACACAAGAACACAGATAATCTTCAACCAAATAGTATAAAATGTCCCACTAAGATGAATTTATAAAGGCGATATATTTGGTCATCATGATGCATGCCCTACTCCTCATATAATGTGCAACAACTTGTCAAACAAAGTGAATGGTTTAGTAGTAGACTGAACGACTTCACTTTCACTTTTCACTTTCACACAATGGAGAAGGCAATGGCAACCCACTCCAGTGTTCTTGCCTGGAGAATCCCAGGGACGGTGGAGCCTGGTGGGCTGCCGTCTATGGGGTCGCACAGAGTCGGACACGACTGAAGCGACTTAGCAGCAGCAGCAGCACCAAACCCCTGGCAGACTCAGTTCCTCTTGAAGAAGTGGTCAGATAGAGTGAGAAAAAAGTTAAGCAGTCCACAAAAATAGGACGTGAGACAATGAATTTCATTTTAAGTAAGTGATTGCATTCAGTAAACAGTGCAGGTGCAAAAAGGATTCCATGGTTTTTCTCACTCTGTTGTCATAGACTATAAATAAACTCAGTGTGCACAGGGCAGAGTGCTAGAGAGAGTGACTGCACAGAGCTAGAACTTGAGATCTATGGAGGACTGTCTCTAAGCATTAGGTAAAATATTATGCATCTCATGCATGTGAAGAACTTATCCAAAACTCAGGGAAAGAAAAATATTGATGGAATAGTATTTAGGAAGCACACAAAACCTAAAATTGTATCAATTTGGAAAAATTTTAAATTAACAGTGTATTTGGCAGAATAGTTGGAAAGGTCTTGCTTCAATAGTGAGGAGAAAGAGTTGTCTAATCCCTCCTAGTGAATGTTAAAAAGCAACTTAACTGCATCTTAGAACAAAGCTCTAGAATACATATAGGACTAGAGAAATATATATATATAGCACCCAAGAAATTGAAAGTTAAAATACCTGACACTCAGTTAATGATGACCAGATATGAAGAGAGGCAGGAGGATATAACCCTTAACAAGGATAAAAAGAAAGCAATATGTCTAATAATTGACAATGATACTAAAATTAGAAAATAAAGACAATGGAGCTGTTATTGTAACAAGTCTCATTTGATCTAAATGTGTTTTGAGGACATGAAAAACAGTAAAAATAGTCAAACTGTACATATAGATATAACAACTTCAATTCTGTAATGAAAAATTCACTGGATAGGATTAGAGTAGATTAGTACATTGCATGTAAACATTAATGAACTTGAAGTTACAGCAATAGGAACCATCTAGAATAAAACACAGATTAAAAATAGAAAAAGAGTTTAAAAAATTAAAGGAAGATCAGTGAGCTATGAGACATCAGGTAGCCTAACGTCTGTGCAATTAGATTCCCTAAAGGAAAGGGACAGGTAGAAAAATATTCAAAGATACAATGGCTGAAAAATTTCCAAGTTGCAAAATTTGTAAATGGGCATATTAAAGAACTTCAAAAAAAAAAAAAATCACTAACATTAAAAACATGAAAGAAACTATACCAAAGTATATCATAGTAAAATTGCTTAAAAGAAAAGATTAATGGGGATGTTAAAATCTATAAGAGAAAAAAAGACACATTACATACAGAGAAATCAAGATTAAAAAAAAAATTGATAGCATATTTTTCCTCAGAATCAATGCAAATGAGAAGAAATCACTAAACTATTGAATGTAAAAAAAAATCAAAATAAAACACAAAATCAAACTAAAATTTGTACCAAGCAAAAATATAGTTCACTAAAAATGAAAAATAAAGTTATTTTTCAAATATACAGAAGCTGAAAGAACTCAACTCTAGCAGAATCTTACTAAAATAAAATACAAAAACTGCCAAAACAAAACTATTAACTGAGGTCTTTTAGGCAGAAAGACAATCACGCCAGAGGAAAATCTGGGTCCACGCAAAGAGTGCAGAGCAGCACAAGTGCAAATAACTTGTAAAGGCACACATAAAGCAACATAAAGGCCTAGCTATAGTCACATTGTAATGCTATATATGAAGGGCAGATGATCACTTAGAGGTACCTATATTCTGAACCCTAAAGCAGAAGCTAAACTAACACCAGAAAAACTCAGTGTCTAGAAACATCTTTACTTTAACAGAGCATCTGCCCTTTGGCCCCAGTTCCTTGGTGGTAATCTTTGTGTTGGAGCCATGGATACTCATAAAGCAACAATGTAATTTAGAATAAGGAAGTATATATCCAAAAGACCTAGGTAGAGGATTTGGGTCATATGGTATCAGCCAATCTGGAGACAGATCAACCATGTGTGCAACCAATCAATTATATCTACAAAGTGCAGCCTCAGGGGAAAAAAAAAAAAAAAAAACTTACAGTGAGGCTCAGCACTCCTCAGAGCAGCACTTCATGTGCAGTGTCCCTTGGAGACAAGGGGCTCATGCCAACTCCATGGGAACACATTCAATGCTTCCTCTCTGACTGATTTAATATGCCTCTTTTCATCATGATAAACTGTAACCATGAGTATGATCACTCTCAGTGAGTTCTGTGAAATCTTTCTAGTGAATTGTCAAAATTGAGGAGGATTTGGAAAAGCCCAGGTGATGGCTTATTTTTAATTGCACATATCATCACGGCTAGGCTGAGCATCTAGTTATTTAAGCAAACATTGAGGCTTTTTTTTTCCTGTGAAAGTATTTTGCACTAGTAGTTAGCATCCATAATGTGCCTGTGTGTGAGATAAGTCACTTAGTCGTGTCCAACTCTTTGTGACCCTCTGGACTGTAACCTGCCAGGCTCCTCTGTCCATGGAATTCTCCAGGTGAGAACACTTGAGTGAGTTGACATGCCCTCCTCCAGGGGATCTTCCTGACCCAGGGATCAAACCCACATCTCTTAGGTCTCCTGCATTAGTGGGCAGGTTCTTTACCACTAATGCCACCTGGGAAGCATCAATAATAGATTGATTTAAAGTAAGACAGTTACCTCAGAAAATGTGAGTGGGTTTCCTAAATAAGTTGAAGGCCTCAAAAAGTTTCCTGGAGAAGAAATTTTGTTTCAAATACAGATTAAAGTATGCTTGAGTCTGTACCTTATCAACTTTCTTACAGATTTTAGACTTGACAGCTCCTACAATCAAGGGAGCCAATTCTTTAACATAAATGTCTTTATAACCTATTCCCAGCAATAAATAAAGCACTAAAATTCTATCGCATGATGTGGCAATAGAGATAAATAAAATATCATCATTATGTAGTCTTAATCAAATACTTTTTTAAAAAAACAAGATTCTAGTTGAAAACATATTTCATACTTTGGGGCAAGTTTGTCAAAATAATGAGTGTTATGAAATTGACTGGTTACTTCTAACTACACTAGAATGAGGGAAAAAAGAATGATGCCAGGGTTTCAGATTTTGAATTTAAACTTGTGTCATGCCTGTTGCACCTTAATTTAGTCTGCAGGGATTTGATTCCCTTTTCCTTCCATATAAAATCACACTATCCATAACATTGATCACGTTATACTGAATGGTCTTCATGAGCAAGAAATGGTAACTACTCTAGACTTGCTGGTAATATATCTGCATATGAGAGGGTGGGAAAAGATCTGAAAGCATTTTAGAGGAATGACATTTCAGTGACATTTCTAGGGGTCCAGTGGTATGGAGCATGAAATTTTCCTTCTGAGATCAAGTATGCGTTGTTGCATCTGGGCCCCTCCTACTATGCATTAAGAGCATAATTTCCAATGTTGTGTTACTCCACCCATTGACTGGGTGATCTAAAACTTGCTAGCTTTGAATGGGGTCCTTTTAGAACAAAAGAAGGCTCTGTCAGAGTTCCAGACTACCAACTGATCCAACAGATTCAATGGTGCTTGAAGGGTCCCTGGTAGAAATTCTGTTCGTGGGCTTTGGTAGATCCTTCAAGTGAATCATAGTGTAAGACATTAAGATTCTGAGGCAAATACATGCCTTCATGTCAGAAAACTACCTTAATTTTGAGAAAAAACCCTTGGGTACTGAGCCTTAATGGAAAGTAACTGCTCATCCATGGGCCACCAAGATACCATTCAGCCTGGGCTGCTCAAAAATGAACTAAGAATCATCTGACCCATCAAACCATAAAGTTGGGTATAGATAGCTCTATTATAAAAGCAGCAGCATTTTGTTATGATTGAAATGAACACTTTTCTGCTGAAATTACAATCCATGGACTTACAGGATACTTTCTCAAGGAATTTTATCTCTTGGATTCAATCCTGTTGATTGTACTAGTTCCTATATGTAATGGATTGCATTGTCACTTTCAGAGCTCACACATATGTCTGGGAGATATTCATCAAATGTTATCTGTCCTGCTGTGGCCTCCTATTTCAATATTCTTCTTTTTTAAAAAAATTTATTTTATTTAACTTTACAATATTGTATTTTGCTATATATCAACATGAATCTGCCACAGGTATACATGTGTTCCCCATCCTGAACCCTCTTCCCTCTTCCCTCCCCATACCATCCCTCTGGGTCCTTCCAGTGCACCAGCCACAAGCATCCAGTATCGTGTATCGAACCTGGACTGGCGACTAGTTTTATATATGATATTATACATGATTCACTGCCATTCTCCCAAATCATCCCACCCTCTCCCTCTCCCACAGAGTCCAAAAGACTGTTCTATACAACAGTGTCTCTTTTGCTGTCTCATATACAGGCTTATCGTTACCATCTTTCTAAATTCCATATATATGCGTTAGTATACTGTATTGGTGTTTTTCTTTCTGGCTTACTTCACTCTGTATAATAGGCTCCAGTTTCATCCACCTCATTAGAACTGACTCAAATGTATTCAATTTAATGGCTGAGTAATACTCCTGTGTATATGTACCACTGCTTTCGTATCCATTCATCTGCTGATGGACATCTAGGTTGTTTCCATGTCCTGGCTATTATAAACAGTGCTGCAATGAACATTGGGATACACGTGTCTCTTTCAATTCTGGTTTTCTCAGTGTGTATGCCCAGCAGTGGGATTGCTGGATCATAAGGCAGTTCTATTCCCAGTTTTTTGAGGAATCTCCATACTGTTCTCCATAGTGGCTGTACTAGTTTGCATTCCCACCAACAGTGTAAGAGGGTTCCCTTTTCTCCATACCCTCTCCAGCATTTATCACTTGTAGAATTTTGGATTGCAGCCATTCTGACTGGCGTGTAATGGTACCTCATAGTGGTTTTGATTTGCATTTCTCTGATAATGAGTGATGTTGAGCATCTTTTCATGTGTTTGTTAGCCATCTGTATGTCTTCTTTGGAGAAATGTCTATTTAGTTCTTTGGCCCATTTTTTGATTGGGTCATTTATTTTTCTGGACTTGAGCTGTAGGAGTTGCTTGTATATTTTTGAGATTAGTTGTTTGTCTGTTGCTTCATTTGCTATTATTTTCTCCCATTCTGAAGGCTGTCTTTTCACCTTGCTTAGAGTTTCATTTGTTGTGCATAAGCTTTTAATTTTAATTAGGTCCCATTTGTTTATTTTTGCTTTTATTTCCAATATTCTGGGAGGTGGGTCATAGAGGATCCTGCTATGATGTAAGTCAGAGAGTGTTTTGGCTATGTTCTATTCTAGGAGTTTTATAGTTTCTGGTCTTACGTTTAGACCTTTAATCCATTTTGAGTTTATTTTTGTGTGTGTGTGTGTATGGTGTTAGAAAGTGCAAGTGGTTGACCAGTTTTCCCAGTACCACTTGTTAAAGAGATTGTCTTTAATCCATTGTATATTCTTGCCTCCTTTGTCAAATATAAGGTGTCCATATGTGCGTGGATTTATCTCTGGGCTTTCTATTTTGTTCCATTGATCTATATTTCTGTCCTTGTGCCAGTACCATACTGTCTTGATGACTGTGGCTTTGTAGTAGAGCCTGAAGTCAGGCAGGTTGATTCCTCCAGTTTCATTCTTCTTTCTCAAGATAGCTTTGGCTATTCGAGGTTTTTTGGTATTTCCATACAAATTGTGAAATTATTTGTTCTAGCTCTGTGAAGAATACCGTTGGTAGCTTGATGGGGATTGCATTGAATCTATAAATTGCTTTGGGTATTATACTCATTTTCACTATATTGACTCTGCCAATCCATGAACATGGTGTATTTCTCCATCTGTTAGTGTCCTCTTTGATTTCTTTCACCAGTGTTTTATAGTTTTCTATATATAGGTCTTTAGTTTCTTTAGGTAGATATATTCCTTAGTATTTTATTATTTTTGTTGTTGTTGTTGCAATGGTGAATGGAATTGTTTCCTTAATTTCTCTTTCTATTTTCTCATTATTAGTGTATAAGAATGCAAGGGATTTCAGTGTGTTGATTTTATATTCTGCAACTTTCCTATATTCATTGATTAGTTCTAGTAATTTTCTGGTGGAGTCTTTAGGGTTTTCTATTTAGAGGATCATGTCATCTGTAAATAGTGAGAGTTTTATTTCTTCTTGTCCAACTTGGATTCTTTTTATTTCTTTTTCTGCTCTGATTGCTGTGGCCAGAACTTCCAAAACTATGTTGAATAGTAATGGTGAAAGTGGGCACCCTTGTCTTGTTCCTGACTTTAGAGGAAATGCTTTCAATTTTTCACCATTGAGGATAACGTTTGCTGTGGGTTTGTCATATACAGCTTTTATTATGTTGAGGTTGGTCAGGAAGCAACAGTTAGAACTGGACATGGAACAACAGAATGATTCCAAATAGGAAAAGGAGTACGTCAAGGCTGTATATTCTCAACCTGTTTATTTAACTTATATGCAGAGTACATCACGAGAAATGCTGGACTGGAAGAAACACAAGTTGGAATCAAGATCGCCAGGAGAAATATCAATAACGTCAGATATGCAGATGACACCACCCTTATGGCAGAAAGTGAAGAGGAACTAAAAAGCCTCTTGATGAAAGTGAAAGTGGAGAGTGAAAAGGTTGGCTTAAAGCTCAACATTCAGAAAACGAAGATCATGGCATATGGTCCCATCATTTCATGGGAAATAGACGGGGAAACAGTGGAAACAGTGTCAGACTTTATTTTACTGGGCTCCAAAATCACTGCAGATGGTGACTGCAGCCATTAAATTAAAAGATGCTTACTCCTTGGAAGAAAAGTTATGACCAACCTAGATAGCATATTCAAAAGCAGAGACATCACTTTGCCAACAAATGTCCATCTAGTCAAGGCTATGGCTTTTCCAGTGGTCATGTATGGATGTGAAAGTTGGACTGTGAAGAAGACTGAGCACCAAAGATGATGCTTTTGAACTGTGGTGTTGGAGAAGACTCTTGAGAGTCCTTTGGACTGCAAGGAGGTCCAACCAGTCCATTCTAAAGATTAGCCCTGAAATTACTTTGGAAGGAATAATGCTAAAGCTGAAACTCCAGTACTTTGGCCACCTCATGTGAAGAGTTGACTCACTGGAAAAGTCTCTGATGCTGGGAGGGATTGGGGGTAGGAGGAGAACGGGACGACAGAGGATGAGACATCTGGATGGCATCACTGACTTGATGGACATGAGCCTCAGTGAACTCCAGGAGTTGGTGATGGACAGGGAGGCCTGGCGTGCTGCAATTCATGGCGTTGCAAAGAGTCGGACTCAACTGAGTGACTGATCTGATCTGATCTGATGTTCATTCTACTCCTGCTTTCTGGAGAGTTTTTATCATAAATGGATGTTGAATTTTGTCAAAGCCTTTCTCTGCATCTATTGATATAATCATATGGTTTTTATTTTTCAATTTGTTAATGCAGTGTATTACATTGATTGATTTGTGGATATTGAAGAATCCTTGCATCCCTGGGATAAAGCCCACGTGGTCTGGTGTATGATCTTTTTAATGTGTTGTTGGATTCTGATTGCTAGAATTTTGTTAAGGATTTTTGCATCTATGTTCATCAGTGATATTGGCCTGATGTTTTCTTTTTTTGTGGCATCTTTGTCAGGTTTTGGTATTAGGGTGATGGTGGGCTCATAGAATGAGTTTGGAAGTCTACCTTCCTCTGCAATTTTCTGGAAGAGTTTGAGTAGCATAGGTGTTATCTCTTTTCTAAATTTTTGGTAGAATTCAGCTGTGAAGCCATCTGGACCTGGGCTTTTGTTTGCTGGAAGATTTCTGATTATAGTTTCAATTTCCGTGCTTGTAATGGGTCTGTTAAGATTTTCTATTTCTTCCTGGTTCAGTTTTGAAAAGTTGTCCTGTTCTAAGAATTTGTCCATTTCTTCAATGTTGTCCATTTTATTGCCATATAATTGCTGATAGTAGTCTCTTATGATCCTTTGTATTTCTGTGTTGTCTGTTGTGATCTCTCCATTTTCATTTCTAATTTTATTGATTTGATTTTTCTCCCTTTGTTTCTTGATGAGTTTGGCTAATGGTTTGTCAATTTTATTTATCCTTTCAAAGAACCAGCTTTTGGCTTTGTTGATTTTTGCTATTCTTTCAACAAATCAGGTTCTAATTTTTTTTTTTTTTTTTGCCACCAAATGCTTATGTTCATACCCATTTAACAGCAGTTTTAGATCTTTGGGCAACTGGTTAAATGCTTATTCTGGCCTTTTATTTCATATATGGGTTCTTTTAACAGTAGTATAGAACTCAGTGTCACATGGTACACTATGAAGAGAATTTCTTCACCCTTAATAGCCTTACAAAATGATAACATGCATACACACATGAATTTAAATTTGCAATAGCTCTGCATTACCAAAATGTGTTTGACTTTTATTATCATTGTGATATTTTTAGTGATCAGTATAGAAATTGAACAGATGGCTTCATGTTATAATGGAAGAACAATTATCATTAAATGGATAATGATCTACAACATATGAGAAAGAGGGGGAAAAAAGTTTCCCAGGAGGTTTCTTTCACATACAGGTAACAATTCTGTGAACTACTCTACACTTTTAAAGAAAAGCAAAAGGCAAAACACCAATAGTGGAGAACAGATGACAGAGGAGTAGGTGGATGTGGAGTATATCTCTCTCCACGGATACATCAAGAATACAACTTCAGACACAGAAGTGCTTGCAGAAAACCAGCTGAGAGCAGGCTGGAGTACCTGACCACAGGAAAATAATATATAGAACCATGCAAAACTTGGTAGGATGAAGTAAATAGGGGGATAAATGGGAGTGTTAGTAGGACTGGACCAGCCTTCGGCGGGTGGGGGAACTGAAGCAGGGGTCTGATCCGCACATAGGGACAATTATCTGGGTTAGAAGAGAAACATAAAAGGCTGAGAATGATACAGCTGATCTGCGGCAGCCTAAATGGAGTGAGAATCAGACAGCCCTTGCCAGAGCCATATGTACCTTGGACAGGGACGCAGTTACCCTAGAAGGTGCAGCGACTGGGAGCTGGAGGGGATTTTGGCACAATCCTGGGGAGAGGGCTGCCGTTGACTGCAGAGAGATGGACCAAGGGAACGTGAAGGAGGAGATTGTGATGGGAAATGCCTGTGAAGGAAAGCCTGGCAGCCATGGAAGCAAGGCGATACTGCTGAGTCAAGCATAGGGGGTGGAGCCATCACCAGAGCCTCTCTCCCCACAGGCCAGCATTGACAGCTGAATAACAGATTGGCCCATCAGGCACCTGATACACCAAACTACAGAGTAGGACCCCACCCAGTCCATTTAAGTGCCTGATGTGCCGATTTACAGAGTAGGACTCCCACTGGTGGTGTTGGTGGTGGTTGGTGGGGGTGGGGTCCCTTTATGTGACTGATGCACCAAACAAGAGAGAATGATACCAGGCAAGGGAGCCCTCTAAGGCCTGAACAGGTGGAACTACTAAGAAAGACTGGCCAAAGAGGCTTTCTTATTGCCAGCTACCAGAGGTTTGGGAAAAGACTCTGATAGTGCCATAATTCCAGCAGCTGAGGCAGTCCATGTCCCTGTACACTTGGTGCCAATATTTGAATTGTAGGGGTCCCAGAAGAATAAAAGAAAAACAAAGGGTTTGAGAAAATTTTTAAAATTCCCACAACATGGAAAAGGAAATAGTCAACCAAGTCCAAGAGACACAAAGATTCCCATACAAGATAAACCCAAAGAGAAACACACCAAGACACATACTAATCAAACTGCTGCTGTTGCTGCTATGTCGCTTCAGCTGTGTCCAACTCTGTGCAACCCCATAGACAGCAGCCCATCAGGCTTCTCCATCCCTGGGATTCTCCAGGCAAGAAAACTGGAGTGGGTTACCATTTCCTTCTCCAATGCATGCGTGCTATCTCGCTCCAGTCGTGTCTGACTCTGTGCAACCCTATGGAAAGCAGCCCACAAGGCTCCTCTGTCCACAGGATTCTCTAGGCAAGAATACTGGAGTGGGTTGCCATTTCTGTCTCCAGACTAATCAAACTAACAAAGAAAAAACACAAAGAAAGAATATTAAAGCAGAAAGGGAAAAGCAACAAGTAACACATAAAGGAAACCCCATATGTTTAACAGCTGATCTTTCAGCAGCAACTCAGCAGACAAGGAGGTACTGGCAGGATATATTTAAAGTACTGAAAAGGAAAAGTCTACAACCAAGATTACTCTAACTGGAAGGACCTTATTCAAAATCAATAGTGAAATCAAAGGCTTTTAAGACAATCAAAAGTTATGAGAATTTAGTACCACTAAACCGGCTTTATAGCAAATGTTAAACAGACTTATATAGTCAGAAAGTACAAGAGAGAAAAAAACTCTACAAAAACAAACCCCAAACAATTAAGAAAATAGTAATAGGAACATATATATCAATAATCATTTTATTTTTTTTTTATCAAGAATCTCTTTTATTATCAGAAACATTACAAACATCTAATATGAACAAATTGTAACATGACAGTGATTAGTTTGAACAATTAATACATTTCAGATATAATATTATACATATTTCAATGCTATTCTCCCCAATCATCCCACCCTCTCCCGGTCCCAGAGTCCAAAAGTCTGGTCTATACATCAGTGTCTCTTTTGCTGTCTTGTAAATAGGGTTATTTTTACCATCTTTCTAAATTCCATATATATGCGTTAGTATACTGTATTTGTGTTTTTGTTTCTGGCTTACTTCACTCTGTATAATAGGCTCCAGTTCCATCCACCTCCTTAGAACTGATTCAAATGTATTCTTTTTAATGGCTGAGTAATACTCCATTGTGTATATGTACCACAGCTTGCTTATCTATTCATCTGTGGATGGACATCTAGGTTGCTTCCACGTTCTGGCTATTGCAAATAGTGCTGCTATGAACATTGGGGTACACGTGTCTCTTTCAATTTCAATAATCATTTTAAACATAAATGGAGTAAATGCTCCAACCAAAAACACAAACTAGGCTGAACAAAAGCAAGATCCATATATATTCTGTCTACAAGAAATCCACTTAAGACCTAAAAACACATGAAGACTGAAAATGAAAGTATGGAAGAGTATATTCCTTGCAAATTGAAAGCAAAAGAAAGCTGGAGTAGCATTCCTCATATCAGACAAAGTAGATCTTAAAATAAAGAGTATTACAAGAGATAAGGAAGGGCACAACATAATGATCAAGGGATAAATCCAAGAGGAAAACATAACCAATGTAAATATCTTTGCATCCAACATAGGAGCACCTCAGTACATAAGGCAAAAACTGACATAAAGGGATATATTGGCAGTAACACATTAATTCTAGGCGACTTTAACACCCCACTTTCACCAATGGGCAGTTCATCAAAACAGAATATTAATAATGAAACACAAGTCTTAAATGATACATTAGACAAGATGGATCTCATTGATATCTTCAGGACATTCCATCCAAATGCAGAATATACCTTCTTCTCAAGTGCACATGGAATAGTCTCCAGGATATGTTCTCTGGAAGGTTCATTATACTGTCCCCTAACTTGTCTCACCTTTAACCTCTAGCAAACACTGAACATAGTCCTTTACCTTACCAGAAATGTTATTTTCACTAAGACATTTTATCTGAAAGGAGGCTGCCTTCTCTGACACTCCATAGACCACCTGGTTAGGAAGTAGGGCAGCCATCAACCAAGTGGTCCCTGGCCCAGTTGTCATCTAATCAGACAGTGCTCATGCAGAAAAATCAGCTTCCTACATAGCCCTTGGAAGGAAAGTTATGACCAACCTAGATAGCATATTCAAAAGCAGAGACATTACTTTACCAACAAAGGTTCGCCTAGTCAAGGCTATGGTCTTTCCTGTGGTCATGTATGGATGTGAGAGCTGGACTGTGAAGAAGGCTGAGCTCCGAAGAATTGATGCTTTTGAACTGTGGTGTTGGAGAAGACTCTTGAGAGTCCTTTGGACTGCAAGGAGATCCAACCAGTCCATTCTGAAGGAGATCAGGCCTGGGATTTCTTTGGAAGGAATGATGCTAAAGCTGAAACTCCAGTATTTTGGCCACCTCATGCGAAGAGTTGACTCATTGGAGAAGACTCTGATGCTGGGAGGGATTGAGGGCAGGAGGAGAAGGGGACGACAGAGGATGAGATGGCTGGATGGCATCACTGACTTGATGGATGTGAGTCTGAGTGACCTCCGGGAGTTGGTGATGGACAGGGAGGCCTGGCATGCTGCGGTTCATGGGGTCGCAAAGAGTCGGACATGACTGAGCGACTGATCTGACTTCTCCTCCCACCTTCAATCGTTACCAGCATCAAGGTCTTTTCCAATGAGTCAGTTCTTCAGAGCAGGTGGCCAAAGTATTGGAGTTTTAGCTTCAGCATCAGACTTTCCAATGAATATTCAGGACTGATTTCCTTTAGGATGGGCTGGTTGGGTCTCCTCCCTGTCCAAGGGACTCTCAAGAGTCTTATCCAACACCACAGTTCAAAAGCATCAATTATTTGCTGCTCAGCTTTCTTTATGGACCAACTATCACATCCACACATGACTACTGGAAAAATCATAGCTTTGACTAGACAGACCTTTGTCAGCAAAGGTCACTGCTTTTTAATATGCTGTCTAGGTTGGTCATAGCTTTTCTCCCAAAGAGCAAGAACCTTTTAATTTCGTGGCTGAAGTCATCATTTGAAGTGATTTTGGAGGCCCCCCAAATCAAGTCAGCCCCTGTTTCCATTGTTTCCCCATCTATTTGCCATGAAGTGCTGGGACCGGATGCCACGATCTTCATTTTCTGAATGTTGAGTTTTAATGCAGTTTTTTTCACTCTCCTTTTTCACTTTCATCAAGAGGCTTTTCAGTTCCTCTTTGCTTTCTGATATAAGGGTGGTGTCATCTGCATATCTGAGATTGTTTGTGTTTATCCCAATAATCTTGATTCAAGGGTATGCTTCATCTACCCCAGCATTTCACATGATGTACTCTGAATATAAGTTAAATTAGCAGGGTGACAATATACAGCCTTGATGTACTCCTTTCTCAATTTGGAACCAGTCTGTTGTTCCATATTCTGTTCTAATTTTTGCTTCTTGACCCACATACATGTTTTTCAAGAGGCAGGTCAGGTGGAAATTAAAGGGAATTAAAGAATCCCCAACTCTTTAAGAATTTTCCAGGTGGTTGTGATCCACACATTCAAAGTATTTGGTTAGTCAAGAAAGTAGAAGTAGAGATTTCTCTGGAAATATCTTGCTTTTTCTATGAGCCAACAGATGTTGGCAATTTTATCTGTGGTCCCTCTGCCTTTTCTAAACCCAACTTGAACATCTGGAAGTTCTCAGTTCACATACTTTTGAAGCCTACCTTGGTTAATTTGAACACTATTTTGCTAGCGTGTTAGATACAGTAGATGCAATTGTGCAGTAGTTTGAACGTTCTTTGCCATTGCTTTTCTTTGGGGTTGGAATGAAAACTGACCTTTGGAATGAAAAGTGAATATCCTTGTTTACCTAAATATTCAACATCTCCACCTTTCAGAATTCACTAGGCTGTACTTCACAAACTCATTTCCTTAGCCACTTTCTTGATCTTGTTATTCTATCCTGTTCCACCTCTTTGATCTTAAATTCCTAAGGATTTCAGTGTGCTTCAGGGATTCATCTAGACACCCACTTCATTGCATCTGTGTTTTGTTTTTTTTTTTTCAAATTCTTCCTCCACAAATTGTTCTTTCATAAGCTGATATCCTTACCACTTCTGATGATTCATGACATATGTTTTAAAAGCTTCCAATAGCTAAATGTTTATGGAGAAACTGGAATAAAAATTCAGAATTTGGCTACTGCAAATTCTTGAACCCCCAATCTCAGTTGGCCATACTTGTCTATTTATAATTTCTCTGTATTAATATCCATCCTTTTCAGTTGGTAATACCAAACATATTTGACCCAAGTCCCCAAAGAAGTGCAACCTTTTTTACAGTGGCATAGATTGAGGATAAAAGAGACCATTTGTTAAGAACTATTTTATCTGTATCTAGTCCTAATCATCAACTTTAAAAATGACCAGTTCTATTAATAATGTTCTTCCTTGAATCAAAAGGATATAACTCATCCTGCTGTCTGACATGAGAATTGGATCACAAGGAGTGCTGGGCTGGTCTTACGGAGAACCATTGGAGCATTCTCAGCAACAGAGTAGCTCATCAGAATTATACTTTGGTTTGATTTATATTTCAAAGAGATCAGTGAGCTGCATTGTATTTGTTGAATGGAACTTGGTAACTATTGGCGGGGTCCCTTACTGTGATAATCATAATTCAAAGACTAGCTAAATACTACCAGAGAGGGAACTCTGGGGATGAGAGGCAGGACTACATTGAGATACTTTTAAGAGGTAGGGTTATAATCCTTAAAATATTGTGAGTTATAGTGAGATTAAATGGAGGAAACACTGTGTAATTATATACTGGTTTATCTTCGAGATGTCAAGAAGTCAATCATGGGAACAGAAATCACAGGTTCCATTTCAAGGAAGGATGCTGAGTTCCTCTGGATGTAGTAAGTTAAAGTGTTCCTTGTAGGTACAGAGCAGTCAATCATACACGTTCAACAGATAAGATTGAGATTCATCATTGTGATGCATGGCTTCATCTCATGGGTAAAAACAAGTTTACCCCAAGAGTTATATGTAGAGTAAGAGAAACAGAAGAGTTCTGTAAGACAGATCCCCATAGATAGCTAACATTTAATGGTTAAAACAAGGAAAAGGACGCTATGAAGGAAACAGACACACAATGGAATTAAAACTGACAAAATGCAGTTTACAAAACTAAGAAATAAATGAGTTAGATTTAAAAAAATGAGTTTATCTGTACAACATCTAATTCTGGAGGAAATCAAAGAGCTTTGTTTAGGACTGTGCTTAATTCAGGTACCTATGAGATATATCAAATGAAAATGTGAAAATTCAGTTCTAGTAACATCAGGTTTAAATTGACTTATCTTAAACATTATCATTTTGAAATAATTTTGGATTCATGAGTTGCAAAAATAGCCGAGTCCTGTAAATTCTTTGGGCTTACCCAGAGGCTCAGAGATAAAGAATCTATCTGCAATGCAGAAGACACAGGAGACATGGGTTCAATCCTTGGATTGGGAAGATCCCCTGAAGGAAGAAATGACAACTCATTCGAGTATTCTAGCCTACAAAATTACATGGACAGAGGAGCCTGGCAGGGTACAGTCCATGGAATCGCAGCGAGTTGGTAATGACTCAGCAACTGAGCAAACATGCATGCAAATACTTCACCCAGCTTTTCTTAAAGTTAATATATTACACAACCAACGTATATTTATTAAAATCAAGAACTCAAGAGTGATTTCTTTGAATCTATAGATTGCTTTGGGTAGTATATTCATTTTCACTATATTGATTCTTCCAATCAGTGACGTGTTCTTCCAAGAACATGGTATATTTCTCCATCTACTTGTGTCATTTTTTATTTCTTTAATCAGTGTTTTATAGTTTTGTGTACAGGTCTTTTGTCACTTTGGTGAATTTATTCCTAAGTATTCTGTTATTTTCATTGCAATGGTGAATGGGATTGTTTTCTTAATTTCTCTTCCTGATTTTTCATTGTTAGCATACAGAATTTCTCTCTATTAATTTTATATCCTCCAACTTTACTATATTCATTCATTATCTCTAGTAAAATTCTGGTGGCATCCTTAGGGTTTTCTTTGTAGGTCATGTCATCTGCAAACAGTGAGAGTTTTATTTTTTCATTTTCAACCTGGATTCCTTATTATTTATTTTTATTCTCTGATTGCTGTCTCTAGGACTTCCAAAACTAAGTTGGATAGCAGTGGTGAGAGTGGGCACCCTTGTTCCAGATTTTAGAGTAAAGATTTTCAAATTTTTTTCAATTGAGGATAATGTTTGCTGTGGGTTTGTCATATATGGCTTTCATTATGTTGAGGTATGTTTCTTCTATGCCTACTTTCTGGAAAGTTTTCTTTTTCTTTTTTAAATCATAAATGGGTGTTGAATTTTGTCAAAGGATTTCTCTTTATCTATTGTAATAATCATGTGGTTTTTATCTTTCAATTTGTTGATATGGTGTATCACACTGATTGATTTGCAAATATTGAAGAATTCTTGCATCTCTGGAAAGGCCCACTTGATCATGATACATGATCTTTTAAATATGTTGTTGGATTCTGTTTGCTAAACAATTTCACAATGTGCATGGAAACACAAAATAAATTAATACAAAGCAAACTTGAGAAAGAATGGAACTGGAGAAATCAACCTTTCCACTTCACACTGTACTACAAAGTCACAATCATCAAGACTGTGTGGTACTGGCAAAAAAAAAGAAAAAGAAAAAAAAATCAATGGAACAAAATAGAAAGTCCAGGGATAAACCCACACATTTATGGATATGCCTTTCCCACTTGATTAAAGTGGAGCCTTACAGCTTCCCCCATTGTAGAGTTACTATTTTTATTTTACATGCTCTAGACTTTGGTAGTAGTGCACTAAGTAAAAGAATTATCCAATAATTCTTATTATTATCCAATAATCCTATGTGAGATTATCCAATAATCTCATATAGAAATTGTTCAGGGCTCCTTGTTTAGGTTAAAAATGATAAATATGGTTTTCATTATTCTTTAATAAAGAGAATGTTCTTGAGAGTCATGGTTGGCTTTCAACTGAGTGATCCTGAGAGAAAGAATTTAAAAAAAAAAAAAAATATTGTTTTGTGTCAATTCCAAAAACTTGACTTTAAATATTGAGGTTAATAATGAAGTCAAGCTTACTGGGGACAGTAAGATCGATTTGCTAATCAAATCTAAGTAAGTTTGACTATAAGGTTGAAAGAAGGGAACCAGAGATAATGTGGCAAAGGTTTAGACACTGATGGTTTCCTAAGATGGAAATTGATGCCAGTTCCTATTATGAGAGGAACTGTGGGGAGGGTGGGGGTGGGGGGAGGATGCCCAACTTTCTAGGACTTGCACAAAATAGATGTCATATGTGAGTTTATGTAGTATCTGGGCAGTGAGGCAGTGGCTGAAGGAAGATTAAAAATCATGTGATTCTGAAGACAATGTCATAGCGTCCTGTAAATCCTAGTATGATAGACAAGAGTAAGGGACCATCTCTAAGTTTCTGAGAATGATGGTAAGGTGGAATCAGCAGGGTTACATGGATGGGAGGATGAGGAGGGATCCAGAACCTATTTCCTTCACAAATGAAGGTAATGATGAGCTCATAAACACCAGGCAAAAGAAGCCAGCACTGATATTTATTCCAATATCTTAGTCATAACACAATGAAGGACAAGAGAAGAAGATGACTAAAAAGGCAAGCATCCCCACCCTGATATTAAGCAGTCATCTCTTGAAATAAGAAGCAAACTGGAAAATAGCAAGAGAAGGAATGAGGAATCTGAATTAACTAAAGAATAATTTTAAATAATTTTATTGGGATGAGCAAAGACACTACCAAGTGCTCATTAAAGGTGGCAGAACAGATTTTCTTCACATACTGCAGTAGGGGAGACACTCCAGAGTAAGCTGATCTCAATTTCAGATACAAAGGTGATTGAGAGTTTTAAAGAAAGAACAGAAAAGTGATTAGAAAGAATCTGGGGAAGTGAATAGTTATATGGAAAGGATGGTCAGAAAGTTACAGAAACAGTTTTTGTACTACTTTCGTTGGGAGAAACTATCCAGCAGTTTGGCAGATTTGCATTTTCTTGAGCAGAGACTCAACACAGGCCTGGCAAAGGTTGGTCAATTCTCTGAGCAGTGTTTGGACAAGTGTTTATTGCTGCACAGGAGTTCAGAATTTCTAAGGAATAGTGTTTCCACAATTTTCAAGACTCAGTTTTTAGTTATCAAGAAAGAATTAGACTTCTGGGTTTTGTGTGATTATAAAGAAATAAATAACATGCTTTTTTAATACCTGAGATTAATTTCATACCTGAGTAGCAATATAAAATTTAACACTACTACAAATGAGTGACATCAAAACCTCCCTACCACATAAGTGAGAGCAGAGGAGAGGACTTAGAGGTGCCTGGGCAAGAGCAATTCCCACGCTCATCCCCTTGCTACCATGAGTCCTCTGTAAAACAAACAGCAGGAAGAGCTTTAGACATCATGACACAATATGGAGAGATACAAGCACCAATTCTATTAGTAAGAAAAATTTAATTTGGGAGCCAAATTGAACTTCACCAGACAAATGAAATGCAGTTCTTACACTGTAAAATTCCATCTTGTTCTCTAATAATAGGCACATTGAGAATTGCAGGTTATGCTTCATTCATAAAGTGGATGGGAGTCACCTTGGAAGATGCTAACTATGAATCCAAAAGATAACCGGACATGAACTTTTGTTTTAGAAGGTTTAGGAACATCCTGCATAAACCATCCTCTTTCCATTTTTGTGCAACTAAAGCTGATTTATCTGGTTCTAGGTAGCCATCTCTCTAACAACCAACCCTAAACATTGGTCTTGTTGTTTGCTCCTATACTAGTCACTCCTAACAGACACCTCACAGTTTGGCATATAACTTAATATCTGCCTTGTGCTTATAATCTGGTACTCCAGTCATCTCTGGTTCTCAGATTATTAATTCTTTTCTTATTAGGATGAAAAGAAATGGAAAAATGAAGAAAAAAACATTGAGCATGAGTCATATGACATACACATATGATTTAATTAATGTATTACCTTTTTTTCATTCTGGTAGTAATCCACATCTATGTCCTGAACAGTAAGGCTGAAGAAGCTGAAGTTGAACGTTCTATGAAGACCTTCTAGAATGAACACCCCAAAAGAATATCATTTTCATTATAGGGGACTGGAATGCAAAACTAGGAATTTAAGAGATATCTGGAGTAACAGGCAAATTTGGCCTTGGAGTACAAAATGAAGCAGGTGAAAGGCTAACAGTTTTGCCAAGAGAACTCACTTGTGAGTCATAGTGAGAGGGTAACAGGCAGGATGGCCAGGGAATTCCAACAGAGGGAATAGGCTGCAAGTATTATATATATATATATATATATATATATATATATATATATATATATATATATATTTTTTTTTTCTTCCTGAAGCGGCAGGAGGAAACAAACTCTCCATGGAAATGTTTTTCTTAAGCTATTATTAGTGAGACTATGTATTTGCTCTGGAATTTGCCTTTCTTCAAAATGGTTCCACCCAGGATAAACTTGTTTTCTTTTTTCTCAAAGCTTGCTCTGATAATAGGTTAACAAACCAGTGTTCATATCAATGTTTCATGGCTGGGGGATGACACACCTCATGCCATTGTATCTCAAAAATGCATATTGTGGGAGAGGGGTCAGGTGAAACTCCATCAGCCTTGAGTTGTCTCTCTTATTTGATTAATGGCTTTCTAACAGACATAAAATATCTTGCTAAGGCTAGCAGAGAGGGGAGGGCATTCTCCATCTCCCTTCTGCTGTGTCAGAAGCTTTCTCTGTCCTTTCTCACTTTAAGAAAACTCTGTTACACAGAGGCTCTTGAGTGATCAAAGTTAAATCTTCTTCAGAGATCACAAATCCGACACCGTTCACGGTAAGCTATCATCTTGGGTGCTCATCCAGGATCTTCAGGACAAGGTACAAATACTCAGAGCTCTAGTCTCTCTGTTTTCTCAGTATACACATTTTCTTCTGTACTTTACTAACTCTATTGTGTGCTTGTGTGTGTGATCGATTAAAAGACACACATGTGTGAACCAAGGGCTGTGTCCTAATCTGTGGTTCCGAGGTGACCTCATATGTCTTATGGCAGAAACCCTATCAGGGGATTATACCAACCTGCCAATGTCAAGAGACACCCAACATCCCTGCAAGGGAAGTTGCCAGATATGGGCAAAGCATGTGGACCAAAGTTTCCTTTCTCGTTCACTTTTTCCTGGCCTCTTTGACCATTCCATAACTGCCTGGGAAAGTAGAATTACTAACCTAATCTGTCGGATAATAGACTTTCCAGAGAATTGTGATTCATGCTGTTACTCTATACTTTTACTTAAACCCGAAGTATCAAAACGCCTAGCCTTGGTAGGAGCAAAAGTTACAAGAGCATGTTTCAGAGAGAGGCGGAGCTCTAGCTCCAGGAACATCTCTCAGTCTGGAGGTCACTTTCTTGGCTGTCTGCCTCAAGGGCCAGCGACCTGAAAGTGAGTCTTTGTCATGGCTGTGACTCTTATCTATATGGATAGAAGCACTGCTGGTGACCATGAGGTTTTCGAGGACACAGATCGGGAATTGCAGGATTTGGTCAAATTGGAAGTGCAATGGGCTTCTTCCTTTGGTAGCTTTAGCTCTTAGTGGACCAGAGGAGGCTGTCTGTTGGCTTTTGTCTCAAGTCCCTAGACATTCCTTTTGTGGAATCTCTGGAAATGAACTGGAAGGATTGGCCCTAGTAGCTTGAGGACAAAAATCACTTTTTCCTCATTGGCCAAGCCTTTTGTTATCATATATACTGGTGTGTTGACACTCAGAACGGGCATCTTGGTTGTTGTTTACCCCTTTATGACTCACCATTTCTACTTGGTCAGGATTGTACTCATGAATGTGCATTGAGAAATACTAGCTTGGGAAATATTCTGAAAATCTATTGTGTTCCACCCAGGCAGCATCAGGGAAAAGGACAAATCAAACAAAGGTTTTGGTGGTACGGAACTAAATCATTCTGGGAAGCTGTCAGGTCTACCCCTGGTGCATCTCTACCCCACCGTGGTGGTAGAACTGGGTGAGACGAGTAAGATACCTGTGTTGATAAGGGACAGACTAAGTCTGACCAGGGAAGGAAAGCTTCAGTGGAGAGTCGGTCTACACCTCCATTTACAGCACTGAAGGACGCTTCTGGTGGAAAAAAAACAAGGCTGTGGATGTTGCTTTTTTCTCTTTTATAGATGGGAGCTAGCAGTTCCAGAACCACACCTTTAAAATGTATTTGCTGAGACAAGTTTGATCCCCAGAGTTTAAAAAGACATTCCTGATCTTCTGTGATACTATATGGCCACAGTATCCTTTGGAAGATGGGGAAATGACCTGTTGAAATATATCAATTATAACTGTTTTACAACTAGACTGGTTCTGTAGAAAATAAGGGAAATTGGTAGAAGTGACATATGTGTTGCTCTTTATTGCTCTCTGAGACATGTCAGAATTATGTCCTAAAGATACAGATTTGTGTGTGAAACCTTCAGCTCCCTCCTGCCTTCTTACTGGCCCCTGTATCTGGGGCTTCCAACTGAACAGGCTGAGTCAGGGTACCCTTCCAGGAGGGGTTGCCTCAGTCTAGGTAGAAATTCAAACACTTCCAATTATGGTTGAGATTATTTGGAGTATCCAAAAGGTATGTAGAATAGGAAAGACTAGAGATCGCTTCAAGAAAATTAGAGGTACCAAGGGAACATTTCATTCAAAGATGGGCTCAATAAAGGACAGAAATATTAAGGCCCTACCAGAAACAGAAGATATTAAGAAGAGGTGGTAAGAATACACAGAAGAACTGTACAAAAAAAACTTCATGACCCAGATAATCACAATAGTGTGATCACTCACCTAGAGCCAGACATCCTGGAATGTGAAGTGAATTGGGCCTTAGGAAGCATCACTACTAACAAAGCTAGCGGAGATGATGGAATTACAGTTGAGCTATTCCAAATCCTGAAAAATGATGCTGTGAAAGTGCCACACTCACTATGCCAGCAAATTTGGAAAACTCAGCAGTGGCCACAGGACTGGAAAAGGTCAGTTTTCATTCAAATCCTCAAAAAAGGCAATCCCAAAGAATCCTCGAACTACCACACAATTGCACTCATCTCACACGTTAATAATGTTCAAAATTCTCAGCCATGTATGGATGTGAGAGTTGGACTATAAAGAAAGCTGAGTGCCAAAAAATTGATGCTTTTGAACGGTGGTGTTGGAGAAGACTCTTGAGAGCCCCTTGGACTGCAAGGAGATCCAACCAGTCCATACTAAAGGAGACCAGTCCTGGTTATTCATTGGAAGGACTGATGTTGAGGCTGAAACTCCAATACTTTGGCCACATGATGAGAAGAGCTGACTCATTTGAAAAGACCATGATGCTGGGAAAGATTGATGGCAGGAGGAGAAGGGGATGATAGAGGATAAGATGGTTGGGTGACATCACCGACTTGATATACATGGGTTTGTGTAGACCCTGGGAGTTGGTGATGGACAGGGAGGCCTGGCATGCTGTGGTTCATGGGGTCACAAGGAGTGGACACGACTGAGTGACTGAACTGAAAATATACATAGCAGCCTTTACAAGACTAACTTTACTTTATGAGCTTACTTGGGGTGATGTAATGCATGTCTTGGGACAGACGCTGACTCCTGACTAGAGAACTCATTTTGGGGGCAGCTACTACTTTTGGAGATGAATGGCTTGAACGTGAGACAAGGGGAAAGAGGGAATATGAAATAGCCCTCCTTCCTACTGGGAGCCAAATGGTTCTCATAGCAGAGCCACTTTGCCAGATGTATTCTTGTAGGACTCAAGTGAGCATATGCTAAGACTTTAAAACTATGCCAAATTGGCAAACATAGAACAGGAAGAGAAGGAAGCTCCTGGTAATTCCTAGATAGACTATGGGAGGCTCTCCACAAGTTTACTGATATTGACCTTGAAAGTATAAAAGTAGAAATGATCTTAAAAGATAGATTTCTCACTCAGTCGGCTCCTGATACCGGCCATAAGTTATGAAAACAGGCGTTTGGACAAAATCAGTCTTTAAAAAACTGTTGCAACTCTCTCTGGTGGTATATTAGGGTAGAGAATATGAGGAGGAAAATAAGAAAAAGAAGAATCATACAGAAGACTGAAGCCCCAACAATGGTTGTTAGACATGCTTTGAAACAGCCTGAGGAAAACTGCCCAGAGGAACCCAGATGAAAAGGGATGGGCTTGTTATTACAGTGGAAAGGAGGAGCATCTCAATTGGGATTGCCCTCAGGTATCTAAGTTGCCGCCCCTGATTCCATGTCTGGACTGCAAAGGACTACACTGGAGAAGAGACTGCCTTCCAAGGTGTAGGCCCCAGGTGTCGGACTCTCAAGACAATCAGGACTGAAGGTGCCCAAGGGTCCCCACATAAGTCCCTATCCTAATTACACCTGAGGAACCCCAGGTATTAGTAACAGTGGAGGACCAATCAGCTGATTCTGATTTTCTTTTGGACACTGGGACAACTTCCTCCGTGCTCACTGAGGCCCTGGTCCACTTTCCTTCTGATCCACTACTGTAATGTGGCTTTCTGGATGAGCCAAACGCTATTATGGCAGTCATCCTTTAAGTGACAACTGAGACTTTGTGCTGTTTCTAATCATGGCAGAGTCTCCCTCACCGCTTCTGAGGAGGGATATACTGAACAAGGTCCAGGCCTTTGTTTTCATGAATATGGAACCAGCTCTTTTTAATGGGACAAACTGTAAATCCTGGAGTGTGGACTGATAAAAAATTGTGGGTCAAGTACAAAATGCTATTCCTGTAGTTGTCAAGCTCAAAGACCTACACTTATTTTCACATCAAAAGCAGTATCCACTAAAGCCCAAGGTTGATGAATGGGCAAAATCTTACTGCACTGATTTCTCATTATGTAAGTGGGATCTTAAACTCTAAAGTTCAGAGCAACAATGCTCCACCTTTAAAGCTCCTGTAAAAAGGAGGGTGTCAAAAGCTTGAAGAATACAGCTTTTCCTGGAGACCCCAATCTTCAAGAAAAGTTGAAAAGACTAATGAAATTTTTAAGAGACATCTGCATAGTTTGATTGAGGAAACACAAGATAGTTAGTTTAAAGTTTAACTCATAGCTTTAATGAGGGCTTGAACTGCCCCTAAAAAGAAAGGACTGTCCCTATGGCAGACCGTTTTTGTGCACAGATATTGCTATAGATTCTAATGCCTTAGAGTCCACTATGTGGCTCAGCTTTCAGCTTTTTAACAGACATTATGAGAACTCCAGGAGATGATCCCAACCCAGCCTCCACAATCGGTTTAATAGCTGGGTCTGCAGAGCACTCCCCTCCACATCATTAAATGTTTAACAGGGTGGCTTTCTCCACTTAAAGGAAGGGACTTTCTTCAACTCTGAGAATACATTCACCAACAACAGTCATATGTGACGCCTCTTCTTGATCTGATGACATCCAACAATCCTAAGACGGACTGGTATAAATATGGACATAATGTGACTTTTAATTTTGATTATGGTTTAACTTGATTTAATGACTATTTTGCCTTACATCTATAACTGTAACTGGATTTATTTCTAATTGTCTGAAGACTTTTAAATTACAAGTGGTTGTCCAGGCTCCTACAAGTGCCAGAATCTCCTCCAACTATTACTTGGGGCCCCTGGATCGAGACCCTAAATATGAGGGTTAGGAAAATATGTTGTCTCAACATTTTAGGGACCACACCCCTCAATGAAAACAATGCCCCTTTCCCTTGGTGACATAATTCTTCTAAAAGAAAAAAAGAGGAATGAAAGGATAACAGCCAGGAAGGACAGGGGTCTCCATAGCGAGGAAATAGACTGCAAGTATCAGACATTTTTTTATCTCTTCCTTAAGTGGCAGGAGGAAACAGATGCTTCATGGAAAGGTTTTTCTTAAGCTATGCTAATGAAACTATGTATTTGTTTTGGAATTTGCTTTCTTCAAAATGGTTCCACCTAAGACTAACTTTTTTTTTCCTTTTCTCAAACCTTGCGCTGATAATAGCTCAACAAACCAGCATTCACATTAATTGTTTCATGGCTGGGGGATGACATACCTCGTGCCATTCCATTTCAAAAATGCATATTGTGGCAGAAAGGCCTGATGAAACTCCATCAGCCTTGAGGGGTCTATCTTATTTGATTAATAACTTGCTTTCTAACAGACATAAAACAGATTGCTAAAACTAGTGGGGAGCAGAGGAGGGCATTCTCCACCCCACTTCTGCTGTCTGTGTCAGAAGCTTTCTCTGTCCTTTCTCACTTTAATAAAACTCTGCCACACAAAAGCTCTCGAGTGATCAAGCCTGGTCCCTGTTACAAACCTAAACCTTCTTCTTTGGAGATCATGAATCCAACACTGCTCACTGTAAGGTATCAATAGCAAACACACTTTCCAGCAGCACAAGAGAAGACTCTACACATGAACATCACTAGATGGGTCAACACCGAAATCAGACTAATTTCATTCTTTGCAGTCAAAGATGGACAAGCTCTATACAGACAGCAAAAACAATAATGGGACCTGACTGTGGCTCAGATCATGAACACCTTATTGCCAAATTCAGACTTAAATTGAAGAAACTAAGGAAAACCACTAAACCATTGAAGTATGACCTAAATCAAATCCCTTTCAATTATACAGTGGAAGTGACAAATAGATTCAAAGGATTAGATCTGATAGAGTGCTTGAAGAACTATGGATGAAGTTCATGACATTGTACAAGAGGCAGTGAACAAGAACATCTCCAAGAAAAAGAAATACAAAAATTTAAAATGGTTGTCTGAAGAGGTCTTACAAATAGCTGTGGAAAGAGGAGACACTAAAGGCAAAGGAAAAAAGGAAGGATATATCCATTTGAATGCAGAGTTTCAAAGAATAGCAAGGAGAGATAAGAAAGCCTTCCTCAGTGATCAATGCAAAGAAATAGAGAAAAATAATAGAATGGGAAAGACTTCAATAAAATTAGAGATACCAAGGGGATATTTCAGGCAAAGATGGGCACAATAAAGGACAGAAATAGTATGGACCTAACAGAAGCAGAAGATATTAAAAAGAGGTGGCAAGAATACACAGAAGAAGTATATTAAAAAAAAAAAATATTCATGACCTAGATTGGGATGATCATGTGATCACTCACCTAGAGCCAGATATCCTAGAAAGCAAAGTCAAGTGGGCCTTAGGAAGCATCACTTCAAACAAAGCTAGTGGAAGTAATGGAATTTCAGTTGAGCTATTTCAAATCCTAGAAGATGATGCCTTGAAACTGGTGCACTCATTGTGCAAGCAAATTTGGAAAACCCATCAGTGGCCACAAGACTGGTAAAGGTCAGTTTTCATTCCAATCCCAAAGAAAGGCAATGCCAAAAAATGTTCAAACTACTGCACAATTGAACTCATCTCACAAGCTAGCAAATTAATGCTTAAAATTCTCCAAGCCTCACTTCAACAGTACATGAACCATGAATTTCCAGATGTTCAAATTGGTTTTAGAAAAAGCAGAGGAACCAGAGATCAAATTGCCAACATCCCTTGGATGATTGAAAAAGCAAGTGAGCTCCAGAAAAACATCTACTTCCGCTTTATTGACTATGCCAAAACCTTTGCCTGTGTGGATCACAACAAGCTGTGGAATATTCTTCAAGAGATGGGAATACCAGACCACTTTATCTGACTCCTGAGAAATCTGTATGCAGGTCA
Source organism: Tragelaphus eurycerus (assembly GCA_935064755.1). NCBI lineage: Eukaryota > Metazoa > Chordata > Mammalia > Artiodactyla > Bovidae > Tragelaphus > Tragelaphus eurycerus. The sequence continues at coordinate 265,675 of CAKXYN010000216.1, read as the reverse complement.
AGAAGAAGCAGATAGAACTGTACATAGAACAACACACTGTTTCCAAATAGGAAAAGGAGTACATCAAGGTTGTATATTGTCACCCTGGTTATTTAACTTATATGCAGAGTATCTCATGTGAAATGCCAGCCTGGATGAAGCACAAGCTGGAATCAAGATTATTGGGAGAAATATCAATAACCTCAGATATGCAGAAGATAGCACCCATATGAAAGAAATTAAAAAGGAACTAAAAAGCCTCTTGATGAAAGTGAAAGAGGAGAGTGAAAGAGTTGGCTTAAGACTCAGCTTTCAGAAAATTAAGATCATGACATCTGGTCCCATCACTTCATGGCAAATAGATGGGGTAAAAATGGAAACAGTGACAGAGTTTATTTTCTTGGGCTCCAGTGTCACTGCAGATATTGACTGGAGCCATGAAATTGAAGGATGCTTGCTCTTTGGAAGAAAAGCTATGACCAACCTAAGCAGTATATTAAGAAGCAGAGACATTACTTTGCCATCAAAGTTCTGTCTTGTCAAAGCTATGGTTTTTCTAGTAGTCATGTATGGATTGAGAGTTGGACTATAAAGAAAGCTGAGCAATGAAGAATTGATGCTTTTGAACTGTGGTATTGGAAAAGACTCTTGAAAATCCCTTGGACAGCAAGGAGAGCCAAGCAGACCACCCTAAAGAAATCAGTCCTGAATATTCATTGGAAGGACTGTTTCTGAAGCTGAAATTCCAGGGCTTTGGCCACCTAATGCAAAGAACTGACTCATTTCAAATGAACCTGATGCTGGGAAAGTTTGAAGACAGGAGGAGAAGGGGATGACAGAGGATGAGATGGTTGGATGACATCACCGACTTGATGGACATGTTTGAGTAAACTCTGGGAGTTGGTGATGGACAGAGAAGCCTGGCATGTTGCAGTCCATAGGGTCGCAAAGAGTCAGACATGACTGTGTGACTGAACTGAAATAAAACAATCTAGTAAAAAATTATTCACTTGAAAAAAAAACTGAAGAAGGTATAGATAAACTTGACTTCTAAATTTCAAGTTTCTGAATAAGCAAGAATTTAATAAATCAATTAGGGTGCTTATAGAAAGTATCCTAATGTGGGATTTTCACTTAATTATAAGTCACTAACTACTTATGAAAAACACAATAGTGGATTATTTTGATTATTTATTTAGTTATTATTATAATTTTTGATAATTTTGAAATTATTTTCAGTTGAGATTTAAGCTTACCTCTGTCAGAAAGAATTTGAAATTTAAAAAGTGAAAGTTTTTATCAAATGAAAAAGTTAAATTAAATAAGTCACTTTCAGTTCGAATGGCAGAGTAGAAGGACATCTGCTCATCTCCTGTGAGAGCACCAAAACTGAAACTACCTGTTGAACCTGTTGATCCACACACGGACACTGAAGTACCGCCAAGAAAAAGATACCTCACGTCTAAAGTCAAAGAAGCTGCAACAAATGGTAGGAGAGGTGCAAACACCATAAAATCTAATTCTATAACCACTGTTTAGGTGACCCAAAATCTGGAGAACAACAGCATCAAAGAAGTTCTCCCACTGTTATGAAGATGCTGAGCCTCATGCCAGGCTTGAAAGCCTGGGGATCTGGCAAAGGGACTGGAAATCTCCAGGGAATCTGACTTTGAAGGCTTGTGGGATTTGATTACAAGATTTCCACAGGCAGGACTGGGAGAAATAGATACTCCATTCTTGGAGGGCACAAAGAAAATCTTGTGTGCACTCAGGGGAAAGGAGTAAGTGACCAGACAAGAGACTGAACCAGACTTACCTGTTAATGTTGGTGAATCTCCTGTGGAGGTATGGGTTGGCAGTAGCTCACCATGAGGATGGACACACTGGCAGCAGCTGGACTCCTTTGGCATAAGTACTCTTAGAAGTCACAATTAACTATCACAGAGCCCATAAATCCTAGGGCTTGGTCCCCTTAGGTCAAACAGGGTGGAGCACAATCCCAACCATCAGCAGTTAACTGGATTAAAGTTTTACTGGACATAGCATTACCCAGCAGAGCAAGACCTAGTTTTTCAAACCAGGAAGATAATACAAGCCTCTTAGCCTCATCTACCAGAACACAGACAGAAAAAGCGAGAAGAATCACAATCCCTCAGCAACTAGAACCAAAATCACATTACAGAAAGTTAACCAGGATGAAAAAGCAGAGGGTTTTGTCCCAGATTAAGGGATAAGATAAAACCCCAGAAAAAACATACAAATGAAATGGAGATAGGAAACCTTCCAGAAAAAGAATTCAGAATAATGATAGTGAAGATGATCCAGGATCTCGAAAAAAGATGGAGACAAAGATCAAGAAGATGCAAGAAACGATTTCCAAAGACCTAAAAGAACTAAAGAACAAGCAAAGAGAGATGAACACTATACTAGAAGAAATCAGTAATAGAATAACTAATGCAGATAAGTGACCTGGAGGACAGAATACTGGAAATCACAGCTACAGAACAGAATATAAGAAAAAGATTGAAAAAAGATGAAGACAGCATAAGACAACTCTGGGACAACATTGAATAAATAAACATTCACATTATAGGGATGTCAGAAGGAAGAGAGAGAGAGAAAGAACCTGAGAAATATTTGAAGAGATAATAGCTGAAACCATCCATAACAGGGAAAAGGAAATAGTCAACCAAATCCAGGAGATGCAGAGGGTCCTGGGTAGGACAGACATAAGGAGGAATACACCAAAACACATAGTAATAAAAATAATGAAAATTAAGACAAAGATCAAATACAAAAAGCAACACGGGAAAAACAACAAATAACATATGAGGAAATTTACATAAGGTTATCAGTTGATTTCTTAACAGAAACTCTATAAGCCAGAAGGGAATGGCAGGATATGTCTAAAGTGATGAAAGAGAAGAACCTGCAACCATGAATACTCTAACCAGCAAGACTCTCATTCAGATTTGATGGAGAAATCAAAAGCTTTCCAGACCAGCAAAAGTTAAGAGAATTCAGCACAACCAAACCAGCTTTACAACAAATACTAAAGGAACTTCTCTAGATAAGAAATACAAGAGAAGGAAGACAATTACACAAAATACCCCTCCCCCCTCCAAAAAAAAAAAAAGAAAATGGTAATGGGATCATACATATCAATCATTTCCTTAAATGCAAGTGGATTAAAGGCACCAATCAAAATACAAAGAACAGGTGGGCATGTGAGAACATGTGCATGTGTGCACTTCCACTTACCACATCAGTCTACATAAGACCCTAAATTACATGTAATTATTTTATATTGTTAAGTTAATCATGTTTCCATTATGGCTTGCAATTGTAATTATCTTTTATTTTTTGTCTGGCTAATAATTGTGAAAACTGATAAACATATTTTACTATTGTGATTATGTAACTATTATTCACTTCATACCATTGTATCATGATTGGTCAAAAGAAACTAATAGAATTCTACATAACTAAAACTACCATTTACTAGGAAAGCTTTACTAGGAAATCACTTTTTAAAATCCAGATGCATAACAGAATTATCTTGGAATTGTTTGAAAAATACAAATGCCCAGGTATTGTTATTCTTCTCCAAAGCACCAGATGCATTTCTAATGAGTAGTTATTTTTAAAAACAAGTGGACAACATCATGATCTTTTATCTAGTTTGTTTTACTTTTTCTATTTCATATTCAATGATTTAATTTCATTTAGTTTATGTTTTCCAATTTCCAAGTATTTTCATTTTAGTTGTTTTTTCCTCAAGACTTTATTAGGTATAGTAGAAGCTTGTGTGTGTGTGTGTGTATTATATATATAATGTATAATATATGTGTAGTTTAGAAAATTTATGAATCTTTGCTTAGCTAAAAAAAAAATGTATGATATATTTACTCCACTCGTTTGACTTAGTGTGAAGAGAATGCTAGATTTCTAATAAATATTCACTCAAAACTTTGATATAGTTCTATGTATTTTGGCATCTAGTACTACCTCCGGGAGTTGGTGATGGACAGGGAGGCCTGGCGTGCTGCAGTTCATGGGGTCGCAAAGAGTAGGACACGACTGAGCGACTGATCTGATCTGATTACTGCAAAAAGTATAGAAAATTTATTATCTCAGTGATTTTAAAAATAATTGAATGAGGCTTGAAACTTCTAGTCCAATTCTCAGAATATAAAGAAATACACCAAAGAATTGATGCTTTTGAACTGTGGTGTTGGAGAAGACTCTTGAGAGTCCCTTGGACTGCAAGGAGATCCAACCAGTCCATTCTGAAGGAGATCAGCCCTGGGATTTCTTTGGAAAGAATGATGCTAAAGCTGAAACTCCAGTATTTGGCCACCTCATGCGAAGAGTTGACTCATTGGAGAAGACTCTGATGCTGGGAGGGATTGGGGGCAGGAGGAGAAGGGGACGACAGAAGATGAGATGGCTGAATGGTATCACTCACTCAATGGGTGTGAGTCTGAGTGACCTCCGGGAGTTGGTGATGGACAGGGAGGCCTGGCGTGCTGCAATTCATGGGGTCGCAAAGAGTGGGACACGACTGAGCGACTGATCTGATCTGATCTGATGTTATTAAAAAATGTAACATTAACAAGTGATACAGTATTATAACTAAAGTACAGATTTTGTTCAGATTTCACAAAGTTTCATGCTAGTGTCCATTATTTGTTCCCATACCTTATTCAAGACTCCATGTTGCATTTAATTGCATGGAGCAGCTTCAGTTGCATGCAAAAATCCTGGCAAATTCTCTTTTCATTTTTATTCCCTTAAAAGTATTTTTCTAATTTTCTGTGCCATGCTTCTTAGATACACCCATTATTTAAAAGTGGACATTCAATTTCCAATTAATGGGATTTTGTTTAAAGTATGTTTAATATTAATTACTCATTTTGCTACTAACTTCTCATTTAAATGTTTTCTTCTCTGCAATCATATTGTTGTTATTGATTTTTGTTTTTCAGTCTGTTTGTTGAGGCTTTCGATGGGTAAGTTGAAGATCTCTCTTAGTAAATGTCACATTGCACTTGAAAATGTGGGAATATCTTTTGATATTGGTTGCTAACATAATTCCACCTGATAAGAGAATAAACCCTGTATGATGTCAACACCTTTAGACCACAAGATTTTTACACCTTGTTTTATGTCCCTGGGGCTTCTCTTGTTTGTCAGACAGTAAAGAAACTGCCTGAAATGCAGGAGACCCAGATTTGATCCCTGGGTTGAAAAGATCCCCTGGAGAAGTAAATGGCAACCTACTCCAGCTTCTTGCCCGGAGCATCTCCATGTACAGAGAAGCCTCGCGGTTTACAGTCCATGGGTCTCAAAGAGTCAGACACAACTGAGTGACTAACTCTTTCTCTTTCACTTTACATCCATGGATATGTTCCAGTGTCTCCTACTTCACAATTTATGGGAATTTGAATAGAATTTTTATCCTACTGTTACGTGAAAATTGTATAAATCTTAATTATGTTGAATTGGTTCACAGTGCTTTTCTGGACAACTATATCCTTCTACTTCTCTGTTAATTTTTCTCCTATTAACTTTTGAGAGTTTGATATTGAAACTCAAACTAAAATGCTTATCTACTGAATAAAACATTGCAATATACAGTAAAACTATATGTAACCTTGCTCTCTATTTTCCAAGTCTCCCTTAAATGTGTTATTATACTTTCATAATTCAAGAAAAAGTTAAAAAAAATAGAAAGCAAACCTTGTAAGAGAAATAAATTAGAAAGACATACTTAAAATATTAATAGGAATTCATTATTAATATTAATATTAAATAGTCATTAAAAATTGTATCCAGGGATTGTTAATATTTATGTTTGATAAATAACTAATGAAAGTAATTAACACTAAGTTTCTTTGTATCACATAGCTGAATGACATTACTAATGGAAGATTTAGTTTTTGTCCCTGGTTCCAGAGTTGTACACCACAACACTTTCTAAGATAAATCTAAGAGTAATTCATTAAGATGTAGATCAGATCAGATCAGATCAGTTGCTCAGTCGTGTCCGACTCTTTGCGACCCCATGAACTGAAGCACGCCAGGCCTCCCTGTCCATCACCAGCTCTCGGAGGTCACTCAGACTCACATCCATCGAATCAGTGATGCCATCCAGCCATCTCATCCTCTGTCGTCCCCTTCTCCTCCTGTCCCCAATCCCTCCCAGCATCAGAGTCTTCTCCAATGAGTCAACTCTTCGCATGAGGTGGCCAAAATACTGGAGTTTCAGCTTTAGCATCATTCCTTCCAAAGAAATCCCAGGGCTGATCTCCTTCAGAATGGAAAGGTTGGATCTCCTTGCAGTCCAAGGGACTCTCAAGAGTCTTCTCCAACACCACAGTTCAAAAGCATCAATTATTTGGCGCTCAGCCTTCTTCACAGTTCAACTCTCACATCCATACATGACCACAGGAAAGACCATAGCCTTGACTAGGCGAACTTTTGTTGGCAAAGTGATGTCTCTGCTTTTGAATATGCTATCTAGGTTGGTCATAACTTTCCTTCCAAGGAGGAAGCGTCTTTTAATTTCATGGCTGCAGTCACCATCTGCAGTGATTTTGGAGCCCAGAAAAATAAAGTCTGACAATGTTTCCACTGTTTCTCCATCTATTTCCCATGTAGTGATGGGACCAGATGCCATGATCTTTGTTTTCTGAATGTTGAGCTTTAAGCCAACCTTTTCACTCTCCACTTTCACTTTCATCAAGAGGCTTTTTAGTTCCTCTTCACTTTCTGCCATAAGGGTGGTATCATCTGCATATCTGAGGTTATTGATATTTCTCCCGACAATCTTGATTCCAGCTTGTGTTTCTTCCAGTCCAGCATTTCTCATGATGTACTCTGCATAGAAGTTAAATAAACATGGTGACAATATACAGCCTTGACGTACTCCTTTTCCTATTTGGAACCAGTCTGTTGTTCCATGACCAGTTCTAACTGTTGCTTCCTGACCTGCATACAGATTTCTTAAGAGGCAGATCAGGGGGTCTGGTATTTCCATCTCTCTCAGAATTTTCCACAGTTTATTGTGATCTACACAGTCAAAGGCTTTGGCATAGTCAATAAAGCAGAAATAGATGTTTTTCTGGAACTTTCTTGCTTTTTCCATGATCCAGCGGATGTTGGCAATTTCATCTCTGGTTCCTCTGCCTTTTTTAAAACCAGCTTGAACATCAGGAAGTTCACGGTTCACATATTGCTGAAGCCTGGCTTGGAGAATTTTGAGCATTACTTTACTAGCGTGTGAGATGAGTGCAATTGTGCGGTAGTTTTAAGAAAAGAAAATTATATGTCAATATATCTGATAAGCAGAGATATGAAAATATTGAATAAAATACTGGCAAGCCAAGTTCCACAAAACAGTAAGAGGATTATGTACCATGATCAAATGAGCTTTGTCACTGGGATGCAAGTACAATGTAATACATGAAAATCAATACACTGTATTAACATAATGAGAGCAAAAATCATATAAATATCATAAAGATAAGTAGAAACATTTAATAAAGTTCAGTATCCTTTATGATAAAAACTCTTAACAAATTAATAATAGAAGGAGTGTACCACTACATAATGTGCATCCCTCTGTCTCAGCTGGTACAGAATCCGCCTACAATGTAGAAAGACCTGCGTTGGGAAGATACCCTGGTGAAGGGAAAGGATCCCCACTCCAGTATTCTTGCCTGGAGAATTCCATGGACTGTATAGTCTACGGGGTCACAAGGACAACTACCTAATAAAGATCATATATTTCAGGCTCAGAGCTAACATCATACTCAGTGGTAAAAACCACACTTTTTTCTGTAATATCAGGAATGTCAAGAGTGTTCACTTTTATAACTTTTTTCAATAGTATTAGCATTTCTAGCCAGGAAAATTAGGCAAAATAATAATTAAAAGTCAACCAAATAGAAATGGAAGAAGTATAATTGTCTCTATTTGCAGAGGACATAATTTTATATGAAGAAAATCTTAGAAACTACAACAGAAAAGGTATATAATGAATAAATGAATTCAGTAAAATTTTAGGATACAAAATCAACATGCAAAACTTAGTTTTGTCCCTGTACACTAACAATAAGCTACTCCCCCGAAAATTACAAAAACAATTATATTTACAATATCAACAAAAGGGTGATATGTGCAGGAATGAATTTAACCAAGGAGGCAATATACCTGTACACTGACAACCATGAAACAAAAATTACAAAAAATAAAGACACAAATAAATGGGAAGACTTTTCATGTTCGTGAATTAGAAGACTTAATATTAAAGCATCCCCAAGAAAAAGAAATGCAAAAAGGCAAAATGGCTGTCTGAGGAGGCCTTACAAATAGCTGAGAAAAAGAGAAGTGAAAGGCAAAGGAGAAAAGTATATCCGTCTGAATGCAACGTTCCAAAAATTAGCAAAGAGAGATAAGAAAATCTTCCTAAGTGAGCAATGTAAAGAAATAAAGGAAAACAATAGAATGGGAAAGACTAAATAGTTTTTCAAGAAAATTAAAACTATAAAGGGAGTATTTCATTCAAAAATAGGCACAATAAATGACAGAAACAGTACAGACATAACAGAAGCAGAAGATATTAACCAGAGGTGGCAATAATACACAGGAGAACTAATAATAATAATAATAATGACCTGAATAACATGGTGTGAGCACTCACCTAGAGACAGGCATCCTGGAGTGTGGAGTCAAAAGGGCCTTAGGAAGCATTACTATGAACAAGGCTAGTGAAGGTGATAGAATTCCAGCTGAGCTATTTCAAGTCCTAAAAGATTATGCTGTCAAAGTGCTACAATCAATATGCTAGCAAATCTCAAAACTCAGCAGTGGCCACAAGACAGGAAAAGGTTAGTTTTCATTCCAATCCCAAAGAAAGTCAATGCCAAACAAACTACCACACAATTGCAGTCATTTCATACAGTAACAAGGTAATGCTCAAAATCCTCCAAACGAGGCTTCAACAGTATGTGAATCAAGAACCTCCAGATGTACAAGCTGAATTTAGAAAAGGGAAAGGAATCAGAGATCAAATTGCCAACATCCTTTGGATCATACAAAAAGCAAGAAAATTCCATAAATCATCTACTTCTTCCCCATTGAATACATGAAAGTCTTTGTCTGTATGGATCATGAAAACTGGAAAATTCTTAAAGATATGGGAACACCAGACCATCTTATCTGCCTCTTGAGAAGCCTTTATGAAGTTCAAGATGCAATAGTTAGGAGCAAACATGAAACAATGGACTAGTTCAAATGGACTAGTTCAATGCAGTTCAAAATTGGGAAAGGAGTGCATCAAGGCTATATATTGTCACCTCGCTTATTCAAATTTGATGCAGGGTATATCTTTGGAAATGTCAGACTGGATGAAGTACAAGCTGTAATTAAGATTATCAGGAGAAATATGCACATGATACCACCCTTATGGCAGAAGGCAAAGAGGAACTGAAGAGCCTCTTGTTGAAGGTGAAAGAGAAGAGTGAAAATTTGGCTTAAAACTCAACATTCAAAAAACAAGACAGTAACATCCAATGCCGTCACATCATAGCAAATAGATGGGAAACGATGGAAACAGTGACAGATTTTATTTTCTTGGACTCCAAAATCATTGCAGATGGTGATTGAAGCCATGAAATTAAAAGATGCTTGCTCTTTGGAAGAAAAGCTACAAGAAAGCTTCACAGTGCAATAAAAAGCAGAGACATTACTTTGTTGACAAAGATCCATCTAGTCAAAGCTCTCATTTTTCCAATAGTCATGTATGGATGTTAGAGCTGGACCATAAAGAAGGTTGACGTCCAAAAAATTGATGCTTTGGAACTGTGGTGTTGGAGAAGGCTCTTGAGAGTCCCCTCAACTTCAGTGAGATCAAACCAGTCAGTCCTACAGGAAATCAGTCCTGAATATTCATTGTAAAATTTGATACTGAAGCTGCAAAACTTTATCCACCTGATGAGAAGAGCTGACTCATTGGAAAAGACCCTAATACTGGGAAAGATAGAAGGCAGGAGGAGAAAGGGATGACATAAGACAAGATGGTTGGATGGTTTCACTGATTCAGTGGAGATGATTTCAATCAAGATGGTGAAGGACAGGGAACCCTGGTGTGCTTCAGTCATGGGGTCACAAAGATTTGGACACGACGGAATGACTGAAGAGCAACAACAAAAATATTGATGTGTCCATATTACCCAACCCAATCTGCAGATTCAATTTGATTTCTATGAACATTTTAATGGCATTTTCCCACACAAATGGGAAAAACAATTGTTAAAAGCATTTTGAATCACAGAAATGTTCAGGTGGCTAAAGCAATTTTGAGTAAGAACACACTGTGAGAAGCATCACGCTTCTTGATTTCTAACTGTGTTACAAAGTTGTAGTAATTAAAACAGTATGGTCTTGCATAAAGCAGACATATAAACCAATAGAACAGAATAGATAACACAGAAATAAATGAATGTATACACAATCAGCCAAAGGAAGATTTTTTTTTTTTACCTCTGAGCCACTGTGGAAGCCCAATATAATAATAACATTACTTTTATTTTACAGTATTTGTTATATGTAAATTCTTGAAAACAAAGTTGAATTCACAGAACCAGAGAGTAGCATGGCTGTTGTCTGGGGCCTGGGGTAAGGGAAGTGGGGAGATGTTAGTCAAAGGACACAGATTTTCAGTTATAAGATGAATAAGTTTGTAGGAAGTAACATACACAGTATAGTGACATAGTTAATACTATTGCACTGTATATTTGAAATTTGCTAGGAGGGAAGCCTGGCATGCTGCAGTCCATGGGGTCAAAAAGAGTAATACACAACCAAGCGATTGAACTGAGCAGAACTGAAAAGAGTAAATCTTATGTGTTCACTTTTGGTGTGGGGGGGTGGGGGGGAGTAACTATGTGAAGTGGTGCAGATGTGTACTTGAATTTGATAATCATTTTACGAAGTATACATTTCAAATTTATACTTAAAATACAGTTTTATTTTTCAATTGCACCTAATAAAGCTGGACAAATAAAAATTGAAATGTATATGAAAATGGAAGTTAAAATTAATTCTGCACATTTTAGTATAGGGATAAGAACCATCTGATTGCAGGTATTATTTGACCTTGATATGATTTACTCTATACTTTTCAGTGAAATTAGCATTTCAATTTAGAGTCAGTTGTGACTTGAGGGAGTGTATAACTGCAGTAAAAACACACAATTTAAACTATTTTGCTCTTGATCAGAACATAATTGATAATGTCTTTTGGATACATGTATTTTTTTTCTTAATTCCTGAAAAACTTTCTTAATTCCTGAAAAACTTTCTATTAACATGAATTGACTTCATTATTTCTCCATAATTAGACCTAAGAAAACATAAGAATCTACTACTGAGCAATGGGCCATATTTCTCAAGCACTGAGTACAAATCATCCAGTCAAACCTTCTCTATATTCTGGCGTGTCTGAAAATTTCTAAATGAAAGTAATATCAGTATTTTGGCAAAAACTATGAATCAAATATCAATGCTACTTAGAATTATTGTTTAATAAAACTTTGCTTAAAATACAATATTACATTTATAAATTTTAGAAAGGGGTTGTCATACTTCCTTATCAGTATTCTGCTGCTGCTGCTAAGTCGCTTCAGTGGTGTCCAACTCTGTGTGACCCCATAGATGGCAGCCAACCAGGCTTCTCCATCCTTGGGATTCTCCAGGCAAGAACACTGGAGTGGGTTGCCATTTCTTTCCCCAATGCATGAAAGTGAAAAGTGAAAGTAAGGTAGCTCAGTCATGTCTGACTCTTAGTCACCCCATGGACTGCAGTCTACTAGGATCTTCTCTCCATGGGATTTTCCAGGCAAGAGTACTGGAGTAGGTTGCCATTGCCTTCTCCATATCACTACTCTACAGAGTCATTATTCTTTATTTTATATAATGATTTTAGCTTTTATCTTCCTATTCCAGTTTTATTTCACCTATAAATATTTATTTCATCTATCTGCATTTATGTTTGCAAATCATCATGAATCTGTTTTTGATATGAGTTATAAAATATAAATGAATAATGGGTATCCTTAGCTAGATATTGGCATCATTGAATTCATTTAAATCAATATATTCTGATAAGATTGTGCTAATTGATTTTTTTCTGAGGAACTCGCAGTTCTAATTTATCATCAAGGAGAAGTTAACTTAGTTCCCTGTGGCTATGAATAATGACCCAACGAAGTTGGCTTCAAAATTATGGGCATACATAATGTTTTCAAAAAGCTGTTTTATTTATTGTCATTCTGCCTTTATTGAGTAGTAAGACCTAAGTAATAGTTTTGTACACTAAATAAACAAGAGGAAGATAATTTGAAATGTTCTATTCAAATATGTCTAGAAATATAACAAAAATATAGTCTCAAAACTACTTAAACTAAAACTTCTTGGTTTTTTTTTTTTTTTTTTTTTTGTGGTTCAGTTAAACACACTTCTTTATTTTAGCTGAGGTATGTTTGACTTAAAGTATTGTTAGTTTCAGATGTACAGCTCAGTGATTCAGATTTTGCATATTTATATTCTATTAAAGATTATTACATGATGGGTATAATTCCCTTCGCTATACAATATATGTTTGCTGTTTAACTATGTTATATATAGTAGTTCGTAGCTGTTAATTCCATACTCATAATTTGTCCCCCTCAATCTCTCTCTTCTTTGGTAACCATAAATTTGTATTTTTATGTCTGTGACTCTGTTTCTGTTTTATATACAGATTCATTTGTGTGGTTTTTTTAGAATCTACATATAAGTGATATCACACAGTGTTTGTCTTTTACTTCAGTGGGTATAATATGCTCTATCCATGTTGTTTCAAATAAAAGTATTTCATTCATTTTGGGGGGGGGGGTGCTGGGTAATATTTTATTGTATATTGATAGTATACCACATAATTTTAAGCCAACTGTCTGTTGATGGGTACATGGGTTGCTTCCATGTCTTGGCTATTGTAAATAGTGTTGCTATAAACACTAACACTTTTCAAATTAGTGTTTTCATTTTTTTCTGAGTATTTACCTAAGAGTAGGATTGCTGGATTATATGGCATACTTATTTTCAGCTTTTTAAAGAACCTCCTTACTGTTCTCCACAATATTAATTTACATTCTCATTATCAGTGTAGGAGGGGTTCCTGTTCCACACACCCTATCTAGCATGTATTATTTGCAGACATTTTGATAATGACCATTATGATTGGTGTGAACTGATAACTCATTGTAGTTTTGATTTGCTTGTCTTATCACCAACTCGAGGGACGTGAGTCTGAGTGAACTCTGGGAGTTTGTGATGGACGTGGAGGCCTGGCGTGCTGAGATTCACGGGGTCACAAAGAGTTGGACACAATTGAGTGACTGAACCGAACTGAATAATTATTTGGAACAGACTGGTTCCAAATAGGAAAAGGACTACATCAAGGCTGCAGTTGTCACCCTGCTTATTTAACTTATATGCAGAGTACATCATGAGAAACACTGGGCTGGAAGAAGCACAAGCTGGAATCAAGATTGCCAGGAGAATGCAGACAACACCACCCTTATGGCAGAAAGTGAAGAGGAATAAAAAAGCCTCTCGATAAAACTGAAGGAGGAGAGTGAAAAAGTTGGCTTACCGCTCAACATTCATAAAAATGAGGTCATGACATCGAATCCCATCACTTCATGGGAAATAGATGGGGAAACAGTGGAAATAGTGCCAGACTTTACTTTTTGGGGCTCCAAAATCACTGCGCAATTTCAGCCATAGAATTAAAAGACGCTTACTCCTTGGAAGGAAAGTTATGACCAACTTAGATAGCATATTTAAAAGCAGAGACATTACTTTGACAACAAAGGTCCATCTAGTCAAGGCTATGCTTTTTTCCAGTGGTCATGTATGGATGTGAGAGTTGGATGGTGAAGAAAGCTGACACCGAAGAACTGATGCTTTTTTTTTTTTTTTAATCAAGAATCTCTTTTATTGATTATCAGAAACATTACAAACATCTAGTATGAATAAATTGTAACATGATAGTGTTTAGTTTGAACAATTAATACATTTCAGATATAATATTATACATATTTCAATGTTATTCTCCCCAATCATCCCACCCTCTCCTGGTCCCAGAGTCCAAAAGTGAACTGATGCTTTTGAACTGTGGTGTTGGAGAAGACTCTTGAGGGTCCCTTGGACTGCAAGGAGATCCAAACAGTATATCCTAAAGGAGATCACTCCTGGGTGTTCATTGAAAGGACTGATGTTGAAGCTGAAACTCCAATACTTTGGCCACCTCATGTAAAGAACTGACTCATTGGAAAAGACCCTAATGCTGGGAAGGTTTGGGGGCAGGAGGTTAAAGGGATGACAGAGGATAAGATGACTGGATGGCATCACCAACTAGATGGAAATGGGTTTGGGTAGACTCCAGGAGTTGGTGATGGACAGGGAGGCCTGGTGTGCTGCGATTCATGGGGTTGCAAAGAGTCGGACACAACTGAGAGACTGAACTGAACTGAACTGTTGTAACAAATTACTACAGACTTAACAATACTAACGTATTTGTTACCTTAAAATTTTAAGTCAGAAATATAAAATGGGCCTTGTGGCATAAAATCATGGACGTGACAGAGCTGTGTTCCTCCTGAAGACTCTGGGTCTTTTCCAGCTGCCTTTTCCAGCTTCTGGGGGCCCTGACATTCTTCACAAGGAGTCCCTTCCACTCATCACTCCAACCTCTGTTTCTTTCATCATCTATCCTGTTCCAGCTGTGACTCTTTGCTTATTTTTATAAGTACCCTTGTAATTACATGGAACTCTCTCCTATAAGCCAGAGAAATCTTCACATTTCAAATTCTTTAGATTAACCATGTATGCAGAGATCCTTTTGCAATGCAAAGATAGTATATTCACAGATTCCATGCATTCAAAAGAGATCTTTGGAAGTCAGCATATCACAAATAGACAGTATATACTTCTTCATTAGTTATAAAATAATGTCCTAAGTAAAAGAACTCAGTTATAGGATGATGTCATAGGTGATAATTTCCTAAAAGTCGGGAAAAAAAAAATGTCCACATATCTTCATTTTTAATCCATCACAGTTCTTTCACATACTTGTTTTAATCTTGGTATGGTTTTAGACTTTCAGCTTATATTTGGTGTGCATGTTCCAAGGAATATAATTGCTTTATCTTGGTCTGGTAGTAAATGAAAATAGGATAAAAATGAGCATAAATTAAATATGTATGACATACTTGATATCAGTAATCCCATTATACTTGCTTTTATTTTTAATTTGTAGTTAATTAGACTTTCACTTGTTAATAACTTTCATACCTTAAGAATGGATAAAATCTAAGTTATATTGAATAACATTAATGTAAACAAATGTAAAATATATTCTTTTTTGATAATACTGACAAATTAGTTGATTTGCTAATATTTTAACCTATATTTCTGGAATTTTGTTATTTTAGAAACAATTATAGTAGTTTAAATGACCCATATTATTATAGATTTACCACTTAATCATTCACCCTTCAGGATCTATGCATACACACATAGATCCGTGCCATATACATTTCAAATAGATGACTACCTGTTGGAACAGTAAACATGATTTGTCCAAGGCAGGGTTTTAGCCTTCACTCCCTATCCTTTTATTTCTCTACCCTGACACCTAAAACAATGCCCAGAACTTGGGCATTTGTTGAATTAAAAACAAAACAAAAACAAACAAACAAAAAAAAACACTAAATATAATGATAATTCTTCTTAAACATTTTTCCTTTGTTGCTATTATTCATTTATAAGTTTCCATTGATGAATGCATAGCTATCTTCTTGAGAAAACATTTTTACTAGACAAAGCAGTAGCATATATTAAGGGTTTCAATATAAATGTTATGTGTTGGGTTAAAATAGTGCATCTATTATTGATCATATTACTGATAAAAATGGTATATCATTAATATATTCATAACAAGACACCACATTTTTTCTTAAAAAAGTGTTATTGAAATTTCAAGATATAGCTAAAGTGTTATTTGGTTCACTGAAAGCTTTTTAAAAATTCAATGGCAAAAAACAAACACAAGCCTGGAAGTGACATTAGTGTTTTCAGTGCATTCTGGTTTTTAATAGAGATGCTATCAAATTTAAGCAGGATCCATCCAGCTATGATCAATTATCAGCTATTCAGCAAAGCATTTTATTACTGTCAAGATACTTGGCAAAGTAAAATGTGTCAATGCCTGTTGTTAGACTATGCACAGATGCTTCTAACAACCAAAAAGAAATGACAATTAAAGAAGGTTTAGATAAATATACTTTTCATTCTCATAGGCTATGATTCATCTATTCTGAAACATTTATTTCATGATAACTTTGTCATTTATTTTTCTGTTCTCAAAATTTTGGTATATTGCAACACATTGTCAAAGTCTGTCCTTGAAGAGAGAAATGTAGGATATATAAATGCACTTGGTACACACTAAAATTAGTGTGGCATGCTTTTCTGGACTAAGTAGAAGAGAACTATCACATATTATATTATTAGCTAAGTAATGTAAAGTGATGAATCTTTTAGTGAATTTGGTAATTATTGATATATGTATTTAGAACCCATTGGACTGCAAGGAGATCCAACCAGTTCATTCTGAAGAAGATCAGCCCTGGGATTTCTTTGGAAGGAATGATGCTAAAGCTGAAACCCCAGTACTTTGTCCACCTCATGTGAAGAGTTGATTCATTGGAAAAGTCTCTAATGCTGGGAGGGATTGGGGGCAGGAGGAGAAGGGGATGGCAGAGGATGAGATGGCTGGATGGCATCACTGACTAGATGGACGTGAGTCTGGGTGAACTCCAGGAGTTCGTGATGGACAGGGAGGCCTGGCACGCTGTGATTCATGGGGTTGCAAAGAGTCGGACATGACTGAGCGACTGAACTGAACTGAACTACACAACTCTGCAGCAGAAAACTTGGTATGATAAACTCCCCTTAAATAATTTGTTGTAGAAGATAAGCTTGCAGTTTCTTGATCCATATTTTAAAGTTGCTGTTATATATCCTAGAAAATGTAAAAAAAATATATAATAAGGGTGAAATACATTTATAATAAGTATTTAGAGAAATAGAGATATATGGGCTTCATTTGTTCACGGAAATTTTTGGTCAGTTTCTTACTTTCTGATGTACTTTCCCATGACACACTTTGAATGTCTGCAGTTTGAGAAGGCAATGGCACCCCACTCCAGTACTCTTGCCTGGAAAATCCCATGGACAGCAGAGCCTGGTAGGCTGCAGTTCATGGGGTCGCTAAAAGTCAGACATGACTGAGCGACTTCCCTTTCACTTTTCACTTTCATGCATTGGAGAAGGAAACGGCAACTCACTCCAGTGTTCTTGCCTGGAAAATCCCAGGGACGGGGGAGCCTGGTGGGCTGCTGTCTACGGGGTCACACAGAGTCAGACATGACTGAAGCAACTTAATAGTTGCAGCTCAGTAAATATCATGTGAACTTAGAAATTAGCTAATATTTCCAAAAGGAATTTAATTCCTTTTGGAATTAAATCAAAAAGGATAGAAAACTAATTCTATAGGACTTTTTGGTTTTCTTTCATGAATATTTATTATATATCTTCAGTTTGTGGAAAATACATATAAAATAAACATTGACTAGGAGTAAATTCTTTCTATTTATAAAGCAATAATAACATACTGGGAGATGGACAATTCTGTCCTCAAACACTTATTTTTTTCAACAAAATAAACATCTATTTTTTTTTAGCTCTTGTCAATAAAGTTGAATCTATTGAATATTATAGTAACTTGTGCACATAAACCTTGAGAAGATGTATAGTGAATGAGGATCCAGGGTTAGTAATGAGACATCCAGAAATTTGTAGTGTTCTTGAACAAATCATTTTCATAATATTCTGTAGGCACACAGTGTGGTGCTGGTGGTGATAGCTGTAAACGTATAAACTGAATGGTTCTATGGTAAATACTTTCAAAACTTTATGCTGTGCTGTGCTTAATCATTCAGTGTGTCCTTCTCTGCAACCCCATAGACTGTATCCTACCAGGTTCTTCTGTCCATGGGGATTCTCCAAGGAAGAGTGCAGGAGTGGGTTGCCATGCCCTTCGCCAAGGGATCTTCCAAACCCAGGAATTGAAGCAAGATCTCCTGCATTTCAGGGATGCTTTACCAACTGAGCCACCAGGGAAGCACAAGAATACTGGGGTGGGTAGCCTATCCTTTCTCCAGGGGATTTTTCTGACCCAGGAATAGAACTGGGTTGCAGGCAGGCAGATTCTTTACCAGCTGTGTTACCAGGGAAGCTCTAAAACACTTTGTACATTTTGCTTAGTTATTTAATCTTAAAAACATTATGTATTATATCCCCAGTTGGGGGCTTCCCAAGTGGCTCAGTGGTAAAGAATCTGCCTGCCAATTCAGGAGATGCAGGAAATGCAGTTTGATTCCTGAATCAGGAAGATACCCTGGAGGAAGAAATGGCAACCCAGTCCAGGGTTCTTGCCTGAAGAATCCCATGAACAGAGGAGCCTGGTGGGATATAGTTCATAAGTTTGCAGAGTCAGAGACAGCTGAGGAACTGAGCATGCACACACTATATCCCCATTTAAGAAATCAGGCTTTTGCACAACGAAGGGAACTATAAGCAAGGTGAAAAGACAGCCTTCAGAATGGGAGAAAATAATAGCAAATGAAGCAACTAACAATGAATCAATCACAAAAATATACAAGCAGCTCATGCAGCTCAATTCCAGAAAAAATAAAAGACCCAATCAAAAAATGGGCCAAAGAACTAAACAGATGTTTATCCAAAGAAGACATACAGATGGCTAACAAACATATGAAAAGATGCTCAGCATCACTCATTATTAGAGAAATGCAAATCAAAACCACAGTGAGATATCATCTCACGCGAGTTAGAATGGTTGCTAGCAAAAAGTCTACAAACAATAATTGCTCGAGAGGGTGCAGGGAAAAGGGAACCTTCTTACATTGTTGGTGGGAATGTAAAACTAGTACAGCCACTATGGAGAACAGTGTGGAGATTCCTTAAAAAACTGGAAATAGAACTGCCATAGGACCCAGGATTCCCACTGCTGGGTATACACACCGAGGAGACCAGAATTGAAAGAGACACATTTACCCCACTGTTCATCGCAGCACTGTTTAAAATAGCCAGGACACGGAAGCAACCTAGATGTCCATCGGCAGATGAACTAAGAAAGCTGTGGTACATATACACAATGGAAAACTCAGTTATTAAAAAGAATGCATTTGAATCAATTCTAATATGGTGGATGAAACTGGAGCCTGTTATACAGAGTGAAGTCATAAAAAACACCAATACAGTATATTAACACATATATATGGAATTTAGAAACATGGTAATGATGACCCTATGTGTGAGACAGTAAAAGAGATACAGATGTAAAGAACAGTCTTTTGGACTCAGTGGAAGGCTAGGGTGGGAAGATTTGAGGTAATAGCATTGAAACATGTATATTATCATATGTGAAATAGATCATCAGTCCATGTTCAATCCATGAGACAGGGTGCTCAGGGCTGGTGAGCTTGGATGACCCTGAGGAATGGGATGGGGTGGGAGGTGGTAGAGGGGTTCTGTATGGGGAAAAGATGTACATCTATGGCTGATTCATGTCAATGTATGGCAAAAACCACTATAATATTATAAAGAAATTAGCCTCCAACTAAAATTAATTAATTAATTTTTTAAAAAAAGAAGAAATGGAGAAAGGCAAAATAACTTGGACAAGATGCTAATCCAGATTTTCAGAGCACATCCAGAGCCTTTATTAAAATTTTGAAAATATTTACCATTCTATTATTGCAAAGATTTTACATTCAGATTAAATATGCTTACATACAATAGTTTATTGGATTACATAAATGGCAAGTGGAGGTGTAAGAAATAATTCTAGACTGTGAGAGATCCCTTTCTCATGACCATCGCTTGTCTCTCCTCATCTCAGCATGTGTGGTTTGTATATTCCAGCCCTCCATATCCAGGACACTAGATGTAGGATGTGTGAGGACCAGCACCTTGGGGAAGACCTAGACAGACCTAGAGAGTTATTAAGATTAACAACTGATGCCTGTCAGAATGGTTGTGTCTCTGTCAGTGTAATTTTCCCACTTAGGGACCAAAAATGTGCTGTCATGGGTTTGACTGGATGAAAAGTGGCTTTCTAAGAAAAAGAGTGTTCTATCTGCACAGGAGAAGCAATAAGCACTAAATGCAGTCAATTCCTGGCTGTTTTGTATCTGTACACCTACAAAGAGGTTTATAAACACTTTTTATATATAATATCTAAATTAATTTATTGTTATTATAACAGAAAATCGTTGCATATAATCAAGAACACACCTACTCAAAAAGCACAACCAATCACTAGACTGAACTTTAAGTCTGAAACGTCTGGGTCTTTTCTGTTTCTCTCAATTCCAACCCTATGTGGCTACTCATACATGACTTTGAAATCTGTGAACAAACAGAAAGATTCAATTATTCCCAACATTTTCAAATCAAAATGATGAAAGAGACATAGGATGTCTTCAAAGAAAATTCCCATTTAGAATAGTGGAAATAATAAGGAATTTTGGTGAATCCAGTCCACATCTTATAAAAAATCACTTATTCATCTACTCAATCATTCATATAAACAAATAATTATTGAACTTCATATGTGCCAGGTACTATTCTAGGCACTAAGTAAAGGGTTGTTGTTGCTCAGTTGCCCAATCGTGTCAGACTCGTTTCGACCCCATGGACTCCAGGACGCCAGGTCTCTCTATTCCTCACCATCTGCTGAAGTTTGTCCAAGTTCATGTTCATTGCATTGGTAATGCCATCCAGCCATCTCAACCTCTTACACCCTCTTCTTCTGCCCTCAAGGTTTCCTAGCATCAGGGACTTTTCCAATAAGTCAACTTTTTACATCAAATGACAAAAATATTGGAGCTTTAGCATCAGTCCTTCCAACAAGGATTCAGGGTTAAATGAATTAACCTGATGTCTTGGACGGAGGAGCCTGGTAGGCTGCAGTCCATGGGGTCGCTAATAGTAAGACACGACTGAGCAACTTCACTTTCACTTTCAAGGGAAATCAGGATTTCCCTTAAAATTGACTGGTTTGGACTCCTTTATGTCCAAGCAACTCTCAGGAGTCTTCTTCAGCACCACAGTTTGAAGACATCAGTTCTTCAGGGCTCTGTCTTCTTTATGGTCCAACTCTCACAACTGTACATGACCACTTGGAAGACCATAACTTCGACTCTATGGACTTTTGTTGGCAGAGTAATGTCTCTGCTTTTCAACACTAGGTATAGGTTTGTCATAGCTTTCCTGCCAAGAAGCAATTGTCTTCTGATTTTAGGGCTGCAGTCACCATCTGCAGTGATTTTAGAGCTGAAGAAGAGTATATCTGTCACTACTTCCACATTTTCCCCTTCTTCTTGCCATGAAGTAATGGGGCCAGATGCCATAATGTTAGGCTTTTTATTATTATTATTATTATTTAGTTATAAGCTGGCTCTTTCACTTTCCTCCTTCACCCTTATCAAGAGGATCTTTAGTTCCTCTTAAAGATGGTTCCATTTTAGTACCATTAAAATGGTATCGTTCGCATATCTGAGGTTGTTGATGTTTATCCACTTATCTTGATTCCAGCTTGTAACTCAGCTAGCATGGCATTTTCCATGATGTGCTCAACCTATAGATTAAACAAACAGGATGACACCAGACAGGGCTTTCATACTCCTTTCTCAATCTTGAACCAACCAGTTGTTCCATACAAGGTTCTAACTTGTTTCTTCATCCGCATACAGGTTTCTCAGGAGCCAGGTAAGATGGTCTGGTATTATCATCTCTTTCAGAGCTTTCCACAGTTTATTATGAAGTGAAGCATAGGAAGGAAAATAGCTCAGGTCTCTGTTGTCATTTGGGGGAAAAAATTAAAGACTAGGTAACTATCAGATCAGATCAGATCAGTCGCTCAGTCGTGTCCGACTCTCTGCGACCCTATGAACTGCAGCACGCCAGGCCTCCCTATCCATCACCAGCTCTCGGAGGTCACTCAGACTCACATTCATCGAGTCAGTGATGTCATCCAGCCATCTCATCCTCTGTCGTCCCCTTCTCCTCCTGCCCCCAATCCCTCCCAGCATCAGAGTCTTCTCCAATGAGTCAACTCTTTGCATGAGGTGGCCAAAATACTGGAGTTTCAGCTTTAGCATCATTCCATAGGAACACATAAAATGTTATGAGGACAATGAAGCAAGGGAGTCATGGAGCAAGTGACTGGGGTGGGATCTGCTTTAGATATCATTGGTGATTGAGAAAGTCTCTGGATTCAAGAAACAGAAAGAAGGCTGGAGGATATAAGAGCACCATGGGCTGAAGCAGGCTGGCAGTGATGGTCTGAGAAGCAGGCAGAGTTCTCACACTGTGAGGCTTTGTAAACCATGTGTTAGCATTTGGGTTTTAAATGTAATTTCGGAATAACAATAAAAGTACAAGCAGAAAACAGATTTCTGTTTCATTTTTTTAAAAGGTTAATAGATTATTGTGGTCAAATCTGAAGGAGATAAGCTAGGTTAAAATACGTAGCTTCTAAGACAAAGACAAAGACAGACATAACAGAAGGAAATATTTACTGTATAACAATAGGATCTGCTTAAAGGTTGAACTAGATTCAAGGCCTAAATTATTTAGCTTATGATGCCATTTAAAGGGACATCTGTTAAGGGCACAATCATCTGTGTATAAGTAGAGCAAACCAGAGATCAATTGCATACACAATCACAAGTTTCATAAGGAAGATAAATGTTAGTGGTATGAATTTGGGAACTATTAGCAAACATATTTGAATTCACCTAGAGAGAGAGTGTAGACTTCTCTGGTGACTCTGTGGTAAAGAATTCACCTGCCAATGTAGGCAACATGAGCTTGATCCTTGGGTCAAGAAGATCTTCTGGAGAAGGAGGTGGCAACCCACCCTGTATTCTTGTCTGGGAAATCCCATGGATAGAGGAAGCAGGTGTGCTATAGTCCATTGGGTTGCAAAGAGTCAGACACCACTAAACAGCAGCAAGAGAGAGAGCATATAGTCAAAGACACAAAGTCACCAAAAGTCTGCAAAACTTTACTTCACTGGCAGAGGTTTACTTTTTGTTCAACCAGTTTAGCTGGCCCAGATTCTACACAGTGAAGAGAACAAATGAGCCTATTTTCTTTCATGACCGCTTGTGAGAACATATTAGGAAGTTCCTCTTTTATATGTCTAGTAATGCAGCAGCCAAATCCCAGTAGTTTCCTGACTCCAGTCATACTCAAAAGAGGAAAGCATTGCCCACATGGCTAGCACAAGAATGGAGCAGTGGGGATGTGAGGCCATGAAGGGAAGGGTGTCAACAGTTGAAATTGTTCATGCTTGTTTGAAGGTTTATGTTCTAAATATAAAATCTGCTTCTGTCTCCTATTATACTGCATACATCTCTAATACATGGCAAAACCAATACAATATTGTAAAGTTAAAAAATAAAATAAAAAATAAAATAAATAAAATAATTTCTAACCTAAAGTGCAATAAATAAATAAATAAATAAATAAAATGGGTATATATTAACTCCTGGGGTTATTGTGGAGAATAAATGAAGTCATGAATAAAAAAAGAAACAAATATAGATATAAATTACAGATAAATATCTATATTTATCTGTATAAATATAGATACAGATGGACATTCCAGGTGGTTCTAGTGGTAAAGAACCCACCTGCCAATATAGGAGATGTAAGAGACACAGGTTCTATCCCTGGATTGGGAAGATGTCCCAGAGAAGGGCATGGCAATCCATTCCAGTATTTATGCCTGGAGATTTCCATGAACAGAGGAGCCTGGCAGGCTACAGTTCATAGTATCACAGAATCAGACATGACTGAAGTAACTTAAGCATGCATAGATACAGATACAGGTAGACTTATAGATCTAGATAGAGATACAGGCATAGATATTTTGCTTTACTGTCTCAAAAAAAAAAAAAAAAAGTGGCATCTAAGTCAAAGTACCTAATAAACACATCTTAATTTGATTTTTGAGTAGAAGAACATTAGTGTTGTTCCATTATTATTATAAATGTACATAATTTAGGGTTTAAATTTGAATAAGAAAAATTAAGGATATTATGACATATTAGTGGCCTGGCCACAGGCCACTAGTGAAGTGAGGTGATATAAATTAACACATAATTAGTTGGTTTGGTAGAATCTTAAGAGTTGCTCTTGACTTTTGGTTGCCCATCTCCAACCAGCATATCCAAACAGAAATTGGTTCTCTTAATGGCTTTCTCAAAAGATCAATAAGTTTCTGAATAACCATTACCATAATCTTTGATATCTTTCTTACTAATTCAATGTTGTAAGCACCCAGGTCTGTATGATTAGCAAGGATATGAGGAATGAGCAGTTTTCCTTACCATACAAGCTAGCTTGTGGCTTCTACAATTTCCATTTTTTCCTTAGAGGACACTGATCCTTTCTTTTTCAGCTGAGACTTCTTATTTTATCACCTATATTTTATATTTATAATATTGAAAACTGTAGCCTTTACTTGACATTTTGAAGCTACAGGTTAAACTAAGATAATTATAAGTTTACAGAGAATAAACATTCTTATTTTCCATTTATACAATCTTCTTTACAAAGTCTTGCCATTGGAACAAAGTCAACTTTAAAAGTAAGCTTTTTTTAGATGAATTATTAGTTAAACCTATTCCATTTTGAGATTCCCTGGCACTAACTTGGTGGAAGATGCAAAGTCTCAACATTTTGTTCCCTCTATAAGATTCCCTGTCTTACCTCTCTGTGATCATTAAAATGATGAGTCACCAAAAGGCCAATTACACTTTTCAGAAAATTGGTAATAGATTAGTGACTTAGCGATCATTCTAAAGGCCTGCTAAAGATCTTTGACTGGAGACAAAGTGGTAGCCAACATGTTATCAATCTCTGGCCTCCAAATGCCTCAATCAAATAGAAGCAATAAACCATGCAAAAAATAAGTAAAATATATGACTCAGAATTTGTCATGCAATTCTAAATGTGCTAATGGTATTGAATATGCCTGCTCAGCAAGAGGAAAGCGTTCTAGGATATCATGGCAAAATGCTCCAGGAAAATGGCCAATGAAAAAAAGCTATTAGAAAAGTAGAGAGATAACTGGAGAACCACCATGTTATGGATTCAGGCAGAAATAATCTACCTAGGGTAGTTATTTAAAGAAATGTGTCACTTGAGAAATATTGGAATGGCCTAATTAGCATCCTACTCCCTAGATTTAAGATCAGACACAACTATTTAATTAGTCAACTAAATAAAAATGTTTAAATTGTGTGCACCAAGAAAGAAGTATATTCATATGAAATGGAATCACCTCTCTAGTACCAAACTATCCTGAGTTATTATTAAAATCAATTCAGAGTTTATGCTTATACTCAAGAAAATTAAAACATCTCACAGTGGATCTGTTTCATAGAGTTTGTTGTTAAGAAGACTTACTGTTTTAAATGTTAGTCTTCCTCAAATAAAATCCTAATTAAATATTAACCTTTTCTGAGTGCAATTAGACAAAATTTTTGTGTGATTTCAACATTGAAGAATATGTAAATAGTTATAGCCTGAAAATATATTTGAAGAAGAGATTAAAATATAGAAAACCAACCTTATAATTTATTAAAGTATACTCTAAAGCTGTGGTAATCAAAAGAGTATAGCCTTTTCAAAGAAGCAGCATCAAATAAAATGAGTAAAAAATAAATATATGGATGCAAATTCATTTTCCTTTATTGTTTTATTAATCATTGTATGGACTGTGAGCTGCCAGGCATGGGATGATGTCTCAGGAAAGGTTAAACACCTGGTATTAAGCAATCCATGTCTTGTGCTGTTTACCAAGCAGGATGACTGGTAAAGAAGAGGTTTATCTTTGCAGGTTGTTCAAAATTCCTTAAGTATTTGAGGGAATTCACTGGATAGGAGCCTCTATTATTTAATTTTCATCATTGCTGTTACCAACAGGTGAAGGGGAGCATTTAGGCTCTTCAAAGATGTCTAGAATGTCCATCTCAAGAAATGAGACAATTCATAAACATGAAATGTGAATGAGTCACTGAAAGTCCTGTTCCTCTTTATTAGAAAGTTTTGTCTTCCAGTTACCATAGAAGTAAATTATAGCAATGAAAAGAAATAATTTAAAGGAAGCTAGAATTGATTATTCCGATTTGTTTCCTTAATTGCTCAAAATTACTGACATTAGAGATATGGCTTATAAAAAATAATGAACTCCTTTCACATCTCTTTTTTTTTTTTTTTGAAGGGGTTCACAAGTGCTATTTTTGACTTTTTTTCTTAATTATTATTTCATAGGGAAACTATTCTCTATGGGTCTCTAAGAGTCTCTTCATATCTCATGAGCAGAGGTACTGGCTGCAGTTATCCCTTCAAGGATGTTTGTATGGTGACTGGTCTTGGGATGGAGAGAGAGGAGCAAAGGACCTATTTGTTTCTTCTCCAGTTTGTTAAATATAAACATAATGCCCCGTCCAGTACAAAGGCCAGGAAGACTTCCCCTATGTTATGCAGGATTTGAGTGACTCACTGCCTCTGCAGACATTGCCTGACTTTCTTTTTGTCAGAGGACTTGGGGTTTGAAAAACCCATGCAAAAGCTGATATTAAACTACTGCTCTGTCTGTATTAATCTATCCTTTGTCTCTTATTCGGAAGTTTTGTATCTTCTGCCAGAATCCATGAACTTGTGGCAAGTTAAATTATTAGTTTGTAAATAAAGCTTTTCCAGGTGGCACAGTGATAAACAATCTGCCTGTCAATGCAGAAAACTCAGGAGATGCAGGTTCCATCCCTGGGTTGTGAAGATCCCCAGAAAAGGAAAGAGCAACCCACTCCAGTATTCTTGCCTAGAAAATTCCATGAACAGAGAATCCTGGTGTGCTACAGTTTGTAGAGTCTCAAACAGTCAGATACAACTAAGCACTCACACATGCACACAAGGTAAATTCTCAGACCTTTCACAGTTTTTGACAGTGGATATTGTCATTAAATCATATAATAATTCATCAAAAATTTAACCAGGTAAATTCTTCATTTTTTTTTTTTAATTAAAAGACCAATCCTCAGCATGGAAAAATTCATTTTAATGTCATATTAGTACAAGGATAATTTGGGTGATATTATTTGAAATCAATATGAGAACACATGCCCACTATCAGTCCTTGTTCTTTTGGATAAAAATCTGGAACATGGAGGAATTTATTATCTAAAATAAAATACTCTTCTGTCATGTTAACTCCTTTTCTCTTCCTTGTCCTGCTCAGGTAAACCCAACTCACTTCAAAAAGTACTTGAAACTGTGACTCTGGACACTAGAGTCTGCTCTTAAAAGTGAAATTAAACTCAAGCAGGTGGAAATGACCTCTAAGAGAGGTTAACAAAGGAAAAGCTGCTCATGCAAGGAATCTGAGGGAATCATTTAGGAACAAGGTAAAGGAAATACAGTCACAAAAAGAGACTAAACAAGAAACTTTGGAAAAAGGACTGGAGTAGGACAGTGTAGTATCAAGGAAACAGAGAGAAAAGGGCATGAAAAGAATGTGGCAATTAGAGAGGTCAAACACTACAAGAAGGACAATTAGCCCGAGGACTCCAAGGAGGCCAGTGGGTTTGGCAATTAGGAGGTCACTGACGACATTTAATCTTCAAGTCACCACATAAGTCAGCTAATGAAGACAAAGCTGTCTCATGTCCCCAGTGTATCATCATGTCAGTCCTACAGTGAATGATATTATCCACAGGGTAACACTTAATGATGAGTACTATTGTGATTAAATCTTTATAGAATACTGATGGGAATGTTCGTTGCAACCCTTTAAATACCAACAGCATGATTAATACTCTAGAACAGACATGCAAGAAATAGATAGTGATTTTCCACTTATATGTCTGTCAAATTTTATATCACCCTTAAGGGTTTATTGATGTGAAATGAAGTGCATTTATTTGAATAGAGTTAGTTCTCCTTTGTAAGAAATAAGAAACTATTAAAATAGTCCTATACATACAGAATATAATGAAAGTGTTTTCTAATGTGCATATGTTGTTGCTGTTCTATAATTGCTAAAGCTATCGTTTCTATAATTTTAATTATTTTTAAAAATTATAATGACCATTGTCAAGTGGTAAACATATCTTTAATAAAGGTCACCTTTTTGATACATTAAAGATGTAATTATAGGCATTTTCCATATTAAGAAATTCAGTTTTCTGTAACTGTAACTGCATTCTTCTATTAGGAAGGTATATTTTTTCAAAAATGTATAAATTTCTAGATTTCCCAAACTATCTTATATTTATTCTTAGACGTGTAAAGAATAACCTTTAAGTACTAGAACTATAACATTATGTACAATAAATTATATACTTAGCATTATATACAGTAAATTGTTGAAACCTCATCTTGTTGGCTAAAATTTGCTTTACATGTAAAAAAGAATGTGTGTATATGTACTTAATGTGATTGTGTGTGTGCATGTGTGTGTGTTTGGATCAAGGGTTGGCAAATGTGTCATGTGAAGAGACATAAAATGCTGTCTACCTCACCAGTCATGGGATCTCTGTCACAATTATCCTTGTTTTACACTATAGTCAAAACACAGTCCTAAATAAGATACTCACAAATGGGCATAAATATTTTCTAATAACACATAATTTGCAAAAACAGTTTGAGGGTGGGAGCATTAATTTGGCCTAAGAGGCTGCAGGTTGCCAAATTCTGTTATAGATGTATACTAGTTCATTCTTAGCAGTCCATTATTCTTTAGAGTAAAATTGAATCAAGTAGATGTAAAGGAGATCAAAACCTTTAAACTAAGTAATAGGAAAAGATGTGTAGTTTCCAAATTAGAATTTAGAAAGATGGTAACAATAACCCTGTATACAAGACAGCAAAAGAGACACTGATGTATAGAACAGTCTTTTGGACTCTGGGAGAGGGAGAGTGTGGGATGATTTGGGAGAATGGCATTGAAATATGTATAATATCACATATGAAATGAGTCGCCAGTCCAGGTTTGATGCACGATACTGGATACTTGGAGCTGGTGCACAGGGACGACCTGGAGGAATGGTACAGGGAGGGAGGATGGAGGAGGGTTCGGGGTGGGGAGCACATGTATGCCTGTGGCGGATTCATTTTGATGTGTGACGAAACCAATACAATATTGTAAAGTTAAACAAAATAAAAAAATTTTAAAAAATGACTAAAAATTGCAAATTAAATAATCTGCATAGTATATTACAACAAAATAAACATACAGCACATAAAATATTTAGAAATTTTCACCATCTTGAACTAGTAGGTCCCAGCTAGTTTGGGTGATATCTATGTCACTATTTTAAAGTGCTTCCTTTTTCTTTTTTCCACCCTCAAATTGATGAACAATAGAATAGACTACATCAAGAGACTAAGAGCTGCATGATGACAGAGATCACCATTTCCTTTATGACTGAGGATTTGTCATAGGAGATCAGGCCCTGAGCCTTTGGAGTGGGAGCACTGACTACAAGACCCCAGACTACTGAAGAACTAACCCTAAGAAGTATTAAATAGTAAGAACTCACACAAAGGAAACCACTTGAATACAAGACCAAGCATCATCCAACAACCAGTAGCACCCTGTGCAGTACACCTCATCTAAACAACAAACAAAACAAAACAAAACCAAACCCAATCATCGGCAGACAGGATTTCCGTCTCACTCAACCTTGCCTATCAGGGGAAAACAAACAAACAAAAACTCAGCACAAATCTCACCCTACACAAAGCTTACACAAACCATTGGGCCAGCCTTCGGAGGGCAAAAATCAAAAGGAAGAATAGCATTCAATCTTGAAACCTGGAAAAAAGAAACCTCAAACACAATAAGTTGAAAAAGAAAAATAATGAAAAGGCAGAGAAATATTACACACATGAAGGAACAAACTAGAAACACAGAAGTCCAAATAAATGAAGGCTGCTGCTGCTAAGTTGCTTTAGTCGTGTCCAACTCTGTGTGATCCCATAGATGGAAGCCTACCAGGCTCCACCGTCCTTGGGATTTTCCAGGCAGGAATTCTGGAGTGGGTTGCCATTTCCTTCTCCAATGCATGAAAATGAAAAGTGAAAGTGAACTCTTTGCGACCCCATGGACTTCAGCCTACCAGGCTCCTCTGTCCATGAGTTTTCAGGCAAGAGTACTGGAGTGGGTTGCCATTGCCTTCTCCATAAATGAAGGCAAACTACCTGAAAAATAATTTAGAATAATTATAGTAAAGATGATGAAAAACCTTGAAAACAAAATAGAAAAAATGCAAGAATCAATTAACAAAGACCTAGAAGAATTAAAGAATAAACATACAGAGACAAATACAATTACTGAAATTAAAAATATTCTAGAAGAAATCAATAGCAGAATATCTGAAGCAGAAGAATGAATCAATGAGCTGGAAGATAAAATAGTGGAAATAACTTCTGAAGAGCAGAATATAATAAAAAGAATGAAAAGAGCTGAGGATATCCTCAGAGACATCTGGAACAATATCAAATGCACCAGCATTCAAATTATAGAGGCCCCAGAAGAGGAAGAGATAAAGAAAGGGTATGAGAAAATTTTTGAAGCGATTATAACTGAAAACTTCCCCAACATGGAAAAGGAAATAGTCAATTAAGTCCAAGAGACACAGAGTCCCACAGGATAAATCCGAAGAGGAACATTCCAAGACACATACTAATCAAAGTAACAAAGACTAAACACAAAGAAAGAATATTAAAAGCAGCAAGGTAGAAACAACAAGTAACATACAAGGGAAGCCCCATACATTTAACAGCTGATCTTTCAGCAGAAACTCTGAAGCCCAGAAGGGAATGGCAGGATATATTTAAAACACTGAAAAAGAAAAATCTACAAACAAGATTACTATACCTGGGAAGGATCTCATTCAAAACTGATGGAGAAATTAAAAGCTTTTCAAACAAACAAAGTTAAGAAAATTGAGTACCACCAAACCAGCTTTACAACAAGTGCTAAAGGGAATTATATAGTCAAGAAATACAGGAGAAGAAAAAAGAACTATAAAATCAAACTCCTAACAATTAAGAAAATGGCAATAGGAACATATATATCAATAATTACTTTAAATATAAGTAGATTAAATGCTCCAAACAAAAGACACAGACTGGCTGAATGGATACAAAAACAAGACCCACATATATATGCAGTCTATAAGAAACCCATTTATGACCTCAAAACACATATAGACTGAATGTGAGAGGATGGAAAAATATATTCCATGCAAATGGGAAGCAAAAGAAAGCTGGAGTAGCAATTCTCATATCAGAAAAAGTAAACCTTAAAATAAAGAATATTACAAGAGATAAGAAAGGACACTACATAATGATCAAGGGACCAATTCAAGAGGAAGACATCAGATCAGATCAGATCAGATCAGTCGCTCAGTCATGTCTGACTCTTTGCGACCCCATGAATCATAGCATGCCAGGCCTCCCTGTCCATCACCAACTCCCGGAGGTCACTCAGACTCACATCCATCGAGTCAGTGATGCCATCCAGCCATCTCATCCTCTGTCGTCCCCTTCTCCTCTTACTCCCAATCCCTCCCAGCATCAGAGTCTTCTCCAATGAGTCAACTCTTCACATGAGGTGGCCAAAGTACTGGAGTTTCAGCTTTAGCATCATTCCTTCTAAAGAAATCCCAGGGCTGATCTCCTTCGGAATGGACTGGTTGGATCTCCTTGCAGTCCAAGGGACTCTCAAGAGTCTTCTCCAACACCACAGTTCAAAAGCATCAATTCTTTGGCGCTCAGCCTTCTTCACAGTCCAGCTCTCACATCCATACATGACCATATGCACCCACCATAGGAGCACCTCAATACATAAGACAAACTCAATACATAAGACAAAGAGACGTAAAAGGAGAAATTGGTAGTAACACAATAATAGTAGGAGACTTTAACACCCCACTCACACCAATGGACAGATCATCAAAGTAGAAAATTAAAAAGGGAAAACAAGCCTTAAAGGAAATGCAGGACAATACACCTTCTTTTCAAGTGCACATAGAACATTCTCCAGGATAGACCACATCTTGAGTCACAAACAAACCTAAGTAAAGTTAAGAAAATTGAAATCATATCAAATATCTCCTCCAACCACAATGCTGTGAGACTAGATATCAATTACAAGAAAAGAACTATAAGAAACACAAACACATGGAGATTAAACAACACGTTTCTAAATAACCAACAGATCACTGAAGAAATCAAAAGGAAAACCAAAAAATTTCTAGAAACAAATGACAATGAAAACATGATAACTCAAAACTTACGGGATGCAGCAAAACCAGTTCTAGGAAGGAAATTTATAGCAATACAATTCTACCTCAGGAAATAAGAAAAATATTGAATAGACAACCTAATTTTACACCTAAAACAACTGGGAAAAGAAGAACAACAACAACAGCAACAACAACAAAAAAATAGTAGATGGAAAGAAATCATAAAGATCCAGTAGAAATAAATGAAAAACAAATGAAAAAACAAATAGTAAAGATTATGGCAGAAAGTGAAAAGGAACTAAAAAGCCTTTTCATGAAAGTGAAAGTGGAGAGTTAAAAAGTTGGTTTAAAGCTCAACATTCAGAAAATGAAGATCATGGCATCTGGTCCCATCACTTCATGAGAAACAGATTGGGAAACAGTGGAAATAGTGTCAGACTTTATTTTGGGGGGCTCCAAAATCACTGCAGATAGTAACTGCAGTCATGAAATTAAAAGAAGGAAAGTTGGAAGGAAAGTTTACTTTCTTACTTTGGAAGGAAAGTTATGACCAACCTAGATAGCATATTCAAAAGCAGAAACATTACTTTGCCAACAAAAGTCCATGTATGGATGTGAGAGTTGTACTGTGAAGTAAGCTGAGCACCGAAGAATTGATGCTTTTGAACTGTGGTGTTGGAGAAGACTCTTGAGAGTCCCTTGGACTGCAGGGAGATCCAACCAGTCCATTCTGAAGATCAGCCCTGGGATTTCTTTGGAAGGAATGATGCTAAAGCTGAAACTCCAGTACTTTGGCCACTTCATGAGAAGAGTTGACTCATTGGAAAAGACTCTGATGCTGGGAGGGATTGGGGGCAGGAGGAGAAGGGGATGACAGAGAATGAGATGGCTGGATGGCATCACTGACTCGATGGATGTGAGTCTGAGTGAATTCTGGGAGTTGGTGATGGACAGGGAGGCCAGGAGTGCTGTGATTCATGGGGATGCAAAGAGTCAGACACGACTGAGCAAGTGAACTGAACTGAACTGAATAAAAGTAAAAGCTGTTTTTTCTGAGAAGACAAATAAAATTGACAAACTTCTAGTCAGATTCATCAAGAAAAAAAGAAATATCAAATCAACAAATTAGAAATGAAAAAAGAGAGGTTACAACAGACAAAGCAGAAATACAAATGATTATAAGATACTATTATGAACAACTGTATGACAATAACGGAGAAGACAAGGGTAACCTACTCCAGTACTCTTGCCTGGTAAATCCCACGGACAGAGGAGCCTGGTTGGCTGCAGTCCATGTGGTCACTAAGAGTCTGCCACAACTGAATAAATTTACTTTCACTTTTCACTTTCCTACATTAGAGAAGGAAATGGCAACCCACTCCAGTGTCCTTGCCTCGAGAATCCCAGGGACAGGGGATCCTGGTGGGCTGCTGTCTATGGGGTCACACAGAGTCAGACATGACTGAAGTGACTTAGCAACAGCAGCAGCAGCATATGACAATAAATGGATAACCTGGAATAAATGGACAGTTTCTTAGAAAAGTTCAATCTTCCAGGACTGAAACAGGAAGAAATAGAAATTATGAACAACCAAATTACAAGCACTGAATTGAAGCTGTGATCAAAAATCTCCCAAGAAACAAAAGCCCAGGATCAGAGAATGTTTCACAACAGAATGCAAATTGATACAGCCACTATGGAAGATGGTATGGAGATTCCTTAAAAAAACTAGGAATAAAATCACAGTATGATCCAGGAATCCCAGTCTTAGGCATATACCTTGAGGAAACCAAAATTGAAAAAGACATATGTATCCCACAGTTCATTGAACCACTATTTACAATAACTAGGACATGGAAGCAACCAAGATGTCCATCAACAGATGGATGAATAAAGAAGTTGTGGTACATATACACAATGAATATTACTCAGCCATAATAAGGAACACATTCGAGTCAGTTCTAATGAGGTGGATGAAACTAGAACCTATTATACAGAGTGAAAAATATCATATTCTAATGCATATATATGGAATCTAGAAATATGGTACTGAAAAATTTATTTACAGGGCAGCAGTGGATAGACAAACATAGAGAATGGACTTAAGGAATGAGGAGAGGAGAGGAGAAGGTAAGATGTATGGAAAGGGTAACATGGAAACTTACTTTACCATATGTAAATTAGGTAGCCAACATGAATTTGCTATATGGCTCAGGAAACTCAAACAGAGGCTCTGTATCAACCTAGAGGCGTAGGATGGGGAGGGAGATGAGGAGAAGTTCAAAAGAGAGGGGATATATGTATACCTATGGCTGATTCACGTTGAGATGTGACAGAAAAAAACCAAAATTCTGTAAAGCAATTTTCCTTCAATTAAAAAAAATTAAAAAATTAAAAAGAAGAAAAAAAAACATGCAGAAAGATGACAGAAGTGAGATCATCATCTCCAGTTAAGGTATAAATGAACAAAAATACACTGTGGTAATTTATGTTTTCAAATCAAAATTATTCTAAGAATATCATATATGGAAAATAGAGATATATCAATTTTAAAAGAATGAGTGTATATCAATTAAATACTGCCCTATAAAAGACTAAATTACCAGTTAAGTGAAATAATGGTATTAATTTGCAAAGAAAAAATAATGAAAGAATGAATATACTCTAGAGAAAAATAAGGATAAATGATTTTCCAACAAGAATATTTGTGTTCCAGGTGTTGTAAGAGCTGAGCCTACTTAAATGTGAAAAATGAATTTACACAGGTTAACTGGATATGTGAACAATAAAATAAATTTTGAAACAAAGAAGAATAAAATTTTATATATATTACCTTTTGGAAAGTATTCTTAAAAATTTGCAGTGGATGTCTGAAAGAATGGATTTTATACTAGTCCCCACAGAATTCTTCAATAGTTCCATAATATTTAACTTGTTTTTGCTTTTACATTTAGGTAATGTGTCTGTGTCCTCATTGGGTCTTTCTTTCTGCCTAAAGCTCAGTCAGGAGGCTAGAAGTAGAGCCACACCTTGGATGCGAGTTGTGATCTTGGGAGGAGAGAAGGAGCAGGACAGTGGAAATCTGGACATTTCATGAGGCTGCTTCCCCAGCCCTTCTGTCACCTCCATCTTTCACTCCTGAAAAGCAGTCAGATAAGCAAGTAGTTATAAGCAAAATAGCAATAACTATTTTCGGTTGACCTACAACATTATGCTGTTTGCTATGCCTTGCATTTGTGATTCATGACTGAAAGAGTGTTGGGGACTTTTGTTTAAGTTCCATTTGCAGCTGGAGATGAAGTATTCTATTATCTCTGCACATTTACATCCTGACACTGTAAATGAATTCAGCTGGATGGAAAGCAAGTTTGTGGGGCTTCCTGCCTATAGCTCTGCTCTCAGAGATCTCAGAACACAAAACAGCAGGGCAGCCACCATCTCTTCCTTTTTTGTGAGAGTTTCTGTTACTTTGAAGCCTCAGAAAGAGTATATTATGAGAAGTGTGATGTAAGCGTTAGATCTTAAACCACCTAGAAACTACACATCTGAGGTCAATGGGTGACATCCCAGTTGCTTTGGTTATAAACATGTTACACTTTTAAATCAGGGAGCAAATAGTAGGAGAGTAACTAAAGATTGTGGAGTTTAACTTCAAGCAACAGAATTGCATTTTTAATATTTTCTAGATATACGTCTTCTTGAAATCTGCAGTATACATTCCAATCTGTTATAGGTACTTGGTAAAAAATTTCACAGACATGGATAACAAGCTTATAAATTATGATTTTTGAATTTTTGCATGATTCTTTAACTTTAGGGGCACAAATAGAAACTTTAGGAGCACTAAAAGAAATTGTCAGGTTTGCCTGGTGAGACATTTCTAACTGTACCTTTTGTCTAGCCAAACTGTCATGAACCTGTACTAACCTCTAATGTTTTTCTTAGACTTTTGTATGCAGTCTGTAATTAAGGGTTAATGCCATTAGCAGTGGTGGTGTATGCTGTTTTATTTTATCTTTCCTGGAAAGAAGAGAGTGGTTCTGATCATTGTTTAATACACACAAGCTAGATTGTTCTTGTGCCAAATTTAAACCTTTCCATTTATGTAAAAAAAAGTCCTTGGTATTTAGTAACAGCAATAATAATAATAATAACATTTAAAAAATGTACATTTTGATCCAGCCATTTCACTCTTAGGTATCTATCCAAAGGTGAGAAAAACATTTTGTTTCAAAAGTTCACAGCAGCATTATTCGAAAAGTTCATAGCAGCATTATTTATAATTCAGAGAAGGCAATGGCAACCCACTCCAATACCCTTACCTGGAAAATTCCATGGGAGGAGGAGCCTGGGGGTAGGCTGCAGTCCGTGTGGTCGCTAAGAGTCAGACACAACTGAGCAACTTCACTTTGACTCTTCACTTTCATGCACTGGAGAAGGAAATCGCAACCCACTCCAGTGTTCTTGCCTGGAGAATCCCAGGGACTGGGGAGCCTGGTGGGCTGC
Organism: Tragelaphus eurycerus; assembly: GCA_935064755.1. Lineage (NCBI taxonomy): Eukaryota > Metazoa > Chordata > Mammalia > Artiodactyla > Bovidae > Tragelaphus > Tragelaphus eurycerus. The sequence continues at coordinate 228,662 of CAKXYN010000216.1, read as the reverse complement.
CGTCTATGGGGTCGGACAGAGTCGGACATGACTGAAGCGACTTAGCAGCAGCAGAAAATATAAAAACATTTTGAATGTTGATCAACTAATCAATTTTATTATTATAGATAAATAAAACATACTATGCCTGCATAGTGGAGTATTATTAAAAAAGAGACAAACAAACAAACAAACCCTATCTCAGGCTGCTGCTGCTGCTAAGTTGCTTCAGTTGTGTCCGACTCTGTGCGATCCCATAGACGGAAGCCCACCAGGCTCCCCTGTCCCTGGGATTCTCCAGGCAAGAACACTGGAGTGGGTTGCCATTTCCTTCTCCAGTGCATGAAAGTGAAAAAGTGAAAGTGAAGTCACTCAGTCGTGTCCGACTCTTCACGACCCCATGGACTACAGCCTGCCAGGCTCCTCCGTCCATGGTATTTTCCAGGCAAGAGTACTGGAGTGGGGTGCCACTATCTCAGGCTACAACATGACAAACCTCAAAACATTCAAAATCTCACCTGCAGTGCAGGAGACACGTGTGTTGTGGGTTCAGTCCCTGGGTTGGAAAGATCCCCTGGAGTAGGAAATGTCAACCAACTCCAGTATTCTGGCCTGGAAAATTCCATGGGCAGAGGAGTCTAGTGGGCTACAGTCCATGTGGTCGCAAAGAGTCATGGGACACAACAGAAGCAACCAATCACATCCACACATATGCCTGCAAAGTGGAGGGTTATTTAAAAAAAAAATACTATGTCACACTACAATATGACAAATCTGAAAAACATTACGGTAAGTGAAAGAAATCAGATGCAATAGATCACATATTATTTGATTTCATTTATATAAAATTTCAGAAAAGGAAAATCTATGGACCCAGGAAGCAGATTTGTGCCTTAAAAGGGCTGAAGGTGAGAACAGGGAATAGATGCAAGGAACATTTTTTGGTGATATAAATAATAAACAATGACTATTGTATTGTACAACTACAATGTTCATTTCACAGTTTATGAATATTGTAAAGTAAAAAAAATAAAATAAAAAGAAATAAACTACTACAACTTTTCTTTCTCTACACAATTATTTTTCATGTTACCTTGTATTAGAAATAAGTACTTCCCTGTGAGTAAATTCTATTTTAAAGAAGATATGATTTCTTTAAGGACAGAGACTCATCAGGCACTTCATTTTTTGGCCTCCCATGTGTCAGATTCTTACATATAAAAGTCTCGATGATTGGCCACTTACTATTTGTGGAGCCATAGGCTAAATCATCATAGACTGGTAGCATTCCAACATAGGCTCAGGAAAGTATGAAACTTGGCCACATTAGTTAAAACTCAAACTGAGGTTTAAACTGAAATTGCAGAAATAAATAAAGATGTGGCATCTAAATTTGAGATAAATCTAATATTCATTATACTAACAGTGTGCACATAGGGTGAGAGCCAAAACCAAAATAAGCTCTTAAATTTTAAGATAAACCCAGTAATGGAGTGGTATTGGGATAAGAAGTAGGCAGGATTCAAGAGCAGAAGCTGATGTGACCCTTGTGTTCTCAAATTTATCTGACTATGTGGGCATCAAGAGTCTAGGTAGCAAGTTCTCAGAATTAGGTTTAGGACAACAACTATGATCCTTGAAAGTAAGCTGGAACCCCATTATGAAAGATAGGGTTCAAACAACATGGGATTTTGGTTGGAAGGACTCAAAACTCATCTCTATGGTTATGTGACTTTAGACAAGGTTCAGTTTAGTTCAGTCACACAGTTGTGTCCGACTCTTTGCGACCCCATGAACTGCAGCATGTCAGGTCTCCCTGTCCATCACCAACTCCCAGAGTCCACGAAAACCCATTTCCACTGAGTTGGTGATGCCATCCAACCATTTCATCCTCTGTTGTCCCCTTCTTCTCCTGCCCTCAATCTTTCCCAGCATCAGGATCTTTCCAAATGAGTCAGCTCTTTGCATCAGGGGGCCAAAGTATCAGAGTTTCAGCTTCAACATCAGTCCTTCCAATGAACATCCAGGACTGATCTCCTTCAGAATGGACTGGTTGCATCTCCTTGCACTTCAAGGGACTCTCAAGAGTCTTCTCCAACACCACAGTTCAAAAACCTCAATTCTTCAGCACTCAGATTTCTTTATAATCCAACTCTCACATCCATACATGACCACTAGAAAAACCACAGCCTGGACTAGATGGATATTTGTTGACAAAGTAATGTCTCTGCTTTTCAATATGCTATCTAGGTTGGTCATAACTTTCCTTCCAAGGAGTAAGAGTATTTTAATTTCATGGCTGCAGTCACCATCTACAGTGATTTTAGAGCCCACCAAAATAAAGTCAGCCACTGTTTCCCCACCTATTTGCCATGAAGTGATGCAACCAGATGCCATGGTCTTCATTTTCTTTTTCTTAAATTTAATTTAATTTTATTTAACTTTACAATATTGTATTGGTTTTGCCATATATCAAAATGAATCTGCCACAGGTATACATGTGTTCCCCATCCTAAACCCTCCTCCCTCCTCCCTCCCCATACCTTCCCTCTGGGTCGTCCCAGTGCACCAGCCCCAGGCATCTGGTATCAGGCATCGAACCTGGACTGGCGACTCATTTCATATATGATATTATACATATTTCAATTCCATTCTCCCAAATCATCCCACCCTCTCCCTCTCCCAGAGTCCAAAAGACTGTTCTATACATCAGTGTCTCTTTTGCTGTCTCGTATACAGGGTTATTGTTACCATCTTTCTAAATTCCATATATATGCGTTAGTATACTGTATTTGTGTTTTTCTTTCTGGCTTACTTCACTCTGTATAGTAGGCTCCAGTTTCATCCACCTCATTAGAACTGATTCAAATGTATTCTTTTTAATGGCTGAGTAATACTCCATTGTGTATATGTAACACAGCTTTCTTATCCATTCATCTGCTGATGAACATCTAGGTTGCTTCCATGTCCTGGCTATTATAAACAGTGCTGTGAAGAACATTGGGGTACTTGTGTCTCTTTCAATTCTGGTTTTCTCAGTAATAAAAGCTATATATGACAAACCCACAGCAAACATTATTTTCAGTGGTGAAAAATTGAAAGCATTTCCTCTAAAGTCAGGAACAAGACAAGGGTGCCCACTTTCACCATTACTATTCAACATAGTTTTGGAAGTTTTGGCCACAGCAATCAGAGCAGAAAAAAAATAAATAAATAAATAAAAGGAATCCAAATTGGAAAAGAAGAAGTAAAACTCTCACTGTTTGCTGATGAAATGATCCTCTACATAGAAAACCCTAAAGACTCCACCAGAAAGTTACTAGAACTAATCAATGAATATAGTAAAGTTGTAGGATATAAAATCCACACACAGAAATCCCTTTTATTCCTGTATACTAATAATGAGAAAATAGAAAGAGAAATTAAGGAAACAATTCCATTCACCATTGCAATGAAAAGAATAAAATATTTAGGAATACATCTACCTAAAGAAACTAAAGACCTATATATAGAAAACTATAAAACACTGGTGAAAGAAATCAAAGAGGACACTAATAGATGGAGAAATATACCATGTTCATGGATTGGAAGAATCAATATAGTGAAAATGAGTATAGTACCCAAAGCAATTTATAGATTCAATGCAATCCCCATCAAGCTACCAATGGTATTCTTCACAGAGGTAGAACAAATAATTTCTCAATTTGTATGGAAATACAAAAAAAAACCTCGAATTGCCAAAGCTATCTTGAGAAAGAAGAATGGAACTGGAGGAATCAACTTGCCTGACTTCAGGCACTACTACAAAGCCACAGTCATCAAGACAGTATGGTACTGGCACAAAGACAGAAATATAGATCAGTGGAACAAAATAGAAAGCCCAGAGATAAATCCATGCACATATGGACACCTTATCTTTGACAAAGGAGGCAAGAATATACAATGGAGTAAAGACAATCTCTTTAACAAGTGATGCTGGGAAAACTGATCTTTGTTTTCTGAATGTTGATCTTTAAGCCAACTTTTTCACTTTCCTCTTTCACTTTCATCAAGAGGTTCTTTAGTTCCTCTTCACTTTCTGCCATAAGGTTGGTGTCATCTGCATATCTGAGGTTATTGATATTTCTCCTGGCAATCTTGATTCCAGCTGTGCTTATTCCAGCCCAGTGTTTATCACTATGCACTCTACATATAAGTTAAATAAGCAGGGTGACAATATACAGCCTTGATGTACTCCTTTTCCTATTTGGAACAAGTCTGTTGTTCCATGTCCAGTTCTAACTGTTGCTTCCTGACCTGCATATAGGTTTCTCAAGAGGCAGGTCAGGTAGTCTGGTATTCCCATCTCTTTCAGAATTTTCCAGTTTATTGTGATCCACAGTCAAAGGCTTTGGCATAGTCAATAAAGCAGAAGTAGATGTTTTTCTGGAACTCTCTTGCTTTTTTTGATGATCCAGCGGATGTTGGCAGTTTGATCTCTGGTTCCTCTACCATTTCTAAAACCAGATTGAACATCTGGAAGTTCACAGTTCATGTATTGCTGAAGCCTGGCTTGGAGAATTTTGAGCATTACTTTACTAGCGTGTGAGATGAGTGCAATTGTGTGGTAGTTTGAGTGCTCTTTGACATTTCCTTTCTTTGGTATTGGAATGAAAACTGAAATTTTTCAGTCCTGGGCCACTGCTGATTTTTCCATATTGCTGCCATATCGTGTACAGCACTTTTATAGTATCATCTAGACAAGGTGCTTAGCAAGCTTTGTTTCCTCATGTGTAAAGTGGATTTGGTTTATATTTGTACAGTATAAAGCACTCACAAGGTGACTTATATGTAATTAGTGACAATTTATTATTATTATTATTGCTAGAAATTTGGTCAGGTGAAAAAAAGTTCAGAAACTAGTCATTGGAAAAATTCAATAAACAAGTCAGTCTCTGAAGATGAAGCAGAAAAGTGATTATTTGGAAGATGGATAAAAAGTTAACATGATCTTCAGTAGAGGATTGAGGAAGTAATTTTCATAAAACATGCATATCTTCAGTCTTGAGACCTACAATATAAATAATCAGTGATGCTAAATGGATAAATATTTCATAGCAGCATTAATGGGTATTGTTTGCCTTTATAGGTCAATGGCATGTGTTAAATATCAATCTTGCACAATCTGTACATGGATGTTTTATAAAAAATTTATTCATAATTGCTAAAATTTAGAAGCAAATCAGATGCCCTTCAATAGAGGAATTAATAAACAAATTGTGATACATAATGGAATATTGCTGTTGTTCTTCTGTCACTAAGTCATGTTCGACTCTTTGCAACTCCATGAACTGTAGCAAACCAGGTTTCCCTGTTCTTCACTATTTCCCTGGGTTTGCTGAAATTCATGTCCATTGAGTCAGTGATGCCATCCAACCATCTCATCTTCTGTCCACCCCACAAACAACCTTCTCCTCTTGCCCTCAATCTTTCTCATCATCAGGGTATCTTCCAATTAGTCAGTTCTTTGCATCAGGTGACTAATGTATTGGAGCTTCAGCTTTAGCACCAGTCCTTTCAATTAATTCAGGGTTGATCTCCTTTAGGATTGATTGATTTGATTCCCTTGCTGTCCAAGGGACTCTCAAGAGCCTTCTCTAGCATCACAATTTGAAAACATCAGTTCTTCAGTGCTCAGTTTTCTTTATGGTCAATCTCTCACATTCATACATAACTACTAGAAAAACCATAGCTTTTACTATATAGACTATTATTCATCTTTTAGAATGAACTATCATGCAAAGGAAAAAAAGGGAAGTTACATGTACTAAGTTAAAGTAGCCATTTGGATAAAGACATATACTATATGACACCAGCTATATAATACTCTTAAAAAAATTAGAAATATGGTAAAAAGACCAGTGATTGCAGAGGTTGAGAGCTGGGAGGAATGAAAATGTAGAGCATCAAGGATTTTTTAGGGCATAGAAACTACTTTCCATGATATCTAATGGTTGGTGCATGTCATCTCACATTTGTCAAAGCTCAGAGAACTTACAAAACCAAAACTGAACTCTACTGTAAATTACGTGCTTTTATGCAATTGTAGGTTCATTAATTATAGCATGTACCATTCCACTGAGGGATGTTTGCAAGGGGGAGGCTGTCTGTGTGTAGAGGCAGGTGTACATGGGAATTCTCTGTACCTTAAGCCATCAAGGTTATGATAGTTTTTTTATAGCAGCCACAGGAAAACTAAAACAGTTTACAAAGTTGTTTGTAACACAATTCTATCAAGCTATTGAACCTAAAATGAAAGTGCTAAGCTGACACTTTCTCTCTTCTCCCAACTATTTCTTTTAAGGAATGTTCCGAGAAACAGTATTCTTCTAGCAAAAAGAGAAAATTTCATAATATTATGAATCTCAGTTCAGTTCATTTGAGTCGCTCAGTCCTGACTGACTCTTTGCGACCCCATGAATTGCAACATGCCTCCCTGTCCATCACCAACTCCCGGAGGTCACTCTGACACGTCCATCGAGTCAGTGATGCCATCCAGCCATCTCATACTCTGTCATCTCCTTCTCCTCCTGCCCCTAATCCCTCCCAGCATCAGAGTCTTTTTCAATGAGTCAACTCTTCACGTGAGGTGGCCAAAGTACTGGAGTTTGAGCCTTAGCATCATTCTTTCCAAAGAAATCCCAGGGCTGATCTCCTTCAGAAGGGACTGGTTGGATCTCCTTGCAGTCCAAGGGACTCTCAAGGGTCTTCTCTAACACCACAGTTCAAAAGCATCAGTTCTTTGGCACGCAGCTTTCTTCACAGTCCAACTTTCACATCCATACATGACCACTGGAAAAACCATAGCCCTGACTAGACGAACCTTTGTTGGCAAAGTAATGTCTCTGCTTTTGAATATGCTATCTAGGTTGGTCATAACTTTTCTTCCAAGGAGTAAGCATCTTTTAATTTCATGGCTGCAGTCACCATCTGCAGTGATTTTGGAGCTCAAAAAACAAGTCTAACACTGTTTCCATGGTTTCTCCATCTATTTCCAATGAGGTGATGGGACCAGATACCATGATCTTCATTTTCTGAATGTTGAGCTTTAAGCCAACCTTTTCACTCTCCACTTTCACTTTCATCAAGAGGCTTTGTAGTTCCTCTTCACTTTCTGCCATAAGGCCGGTGTCATCTGCATATCTGTGGTTCTTGATATTTCTCCCAGCAATCTTGATTCCAGCTTATGCTTCTTCCAGCCCAGCATTTCTCATGATGCACTCTGCATAGAAGTTAAATAAGCACGGTGACAACATCCAGCCTTGACATACTCCTTTTCCTATTTGGAACCTATCTGTTGTTCCATGTCCAGTTCTAACTGTTGTTTCCTGACCTGCATACAGATTTTTCAAGAGGCAGGTCAGGTTGTCTGGTATTCCCATCTCTTTCAGAATTTTCCACAGTTTATTGTGATCCATACAGTCAAAGGCTATGGCATAGTCAATAAAGCAGAAATAGATGTTTTTCTGGAACTCTCTTGCTTTTATGATGATCCAGCAGATGTCGGCAATTTGAACTCTGGTTCCTCTACCATTTCTAAAACCAGATTGAACATCTGGAAGTTCACGGTTCATGTATTGCTGAAGCCTGGCTTGGAGAATTTTGAGCATTACTTTACTAGCGTGTGAGATGAGTGCAATTGTTCGGTAGTGTGAGCATTCTTTGGCATTGCCTTTCTTTGTGATTGGAATGAAAATTGACCTTTTCCAATCCTGTGGCCACTAATGACTTTTCCAAATTTGCTTGCATGTTGAATGAAGCACTTTCACAGCCTCATTCCTTCATGATTTGAAAGAGTTCAACTGGAATTCCATCACCTCCACTAGTTTTGTTCATGTGATGCTTTCTAAGGCCCACTTGAGTTCACATTCCAGGATGTCTGGTCTAGGTGAGTGATCACATCTTGGTCATGATAGCTTGGTCATAATTATTTTGGTCATGAAGCTCTTTTTTGAACAGTTCTTCTGTGTATTTATGCCACCTCTTCTTAATATCTTCTGCTTCTGTTTGGTCCATACCATTTCTGTCCTTTATTCCATTTTTGAATGAAACGTTCCTTTAGTATCTCTAATTTTCTTGAAGAAATCTCTATTCTTTCCCATTCCATTTTTTTCCCCTCTATTTCTTAGCACTGATCACTGAGAAAGGCTTTCTTATCTCTTCTTGCTATTCTTTGGAACTCTGCATTCAGATGCTGATATCTTTCCTTTTCTCCTTTACTTTTCAATAACATAAGTCAGTTCATCTCAGTGCTATACCAAGTTGGTCCTAAATCATGCCTCAGTCTTTGAATCCTGAGGTTACTGGTGTCTGGGTGTCTGGGTGTGTGTCTTTTCTGCTTCTTTGATGTACACAGTTGTGCCCACATAGGACTCTAGTGCATGTAGAAAATAAAATGTATATGCAATACAAAGATGCTCTTGCCAAAGGAGTCATTTCTGTGTACACATGTTCTTTAATGAGCATTTCCTCTCATTTATTTGAGAAGAGTAATACAGACTTCCCTTTCACCCCCTGGGCACATTTTTTTTTTTTTTTTTTCAGTCAACTAAATCACATCCTCGTATCTCCTAGTCTTTCAATTATTTTTATTGCTTGCTCTACTCCTCTCTCCAATTTATTTTTGCCCATTTAAAAGTGGAAAATTAACCAGTGAATTTACCATGCATTAGCATGTGCCTTCACCATACAGATGAGGCATACAGTTTTTCAATTCTTTAGTTTGTTTTGTCTGATTAATAGAAAGACTTGATTTTTAAATAATCTTACTAACATATACACAAATAGATAAATGCTATCCTTTGAAACAGTTATAGTGGGCCAAACACTTATTCTGATATTTTCACTGCTCTAAACAATTTGAAATTCCCTTTACAGCAATTGTCTACGAGTTAGTTTTCAGGTTAAACAATAAAATAATCATCTCACTATTTGTGAGCACAATTCATTTGACTTTGGACAAGAACATTATCTTTCACCAGACATCAAATTTTGTCCACTTATAAAATGTTAATCTATATTTTATAGGATTTCATTTGCTATATTTGAGGATATTTTAAACCAAGATTTTGTGTTAAAATGGTCTAGTATTTCTCATGGTAGTAATTAAGTAGAAACTATTTCCTCTTGTAGAAAAGCCCTTAGACTCAGTCAGGGAATCCAAGTCCTGGGGCCTCAGGGAGTCTCTACACTTTGGAAAGACTCCCTGGAATTTTCCAAGTCCTTCTGTTCTGGAGTTTGTGACCTCAGTGTGGTCTGCGCAGGGATATCTGAGCACCTACTGGGAACATGTGCCAGGTTCTGTTTGTCCCTGAGGCGTGCTCTCTCCCTTTCTACTGCCCTTGATTTTCAGTTCAGTACAGTTCAGTCACTCAGTCGTGTCTGACTCTTTGCGACCCTATGAATCAGAGCACGCCAGGCCTCCTCGTCCATCACCATCTCTCGTAGTTCACTCAGACTCACATCCATTGAGTCAGAGATACCGTCCAGCCATCTCATCCTCTGTCGTCCCCTTCTCCTTCTGCCCTCAATCCCTCCCAGCATCAGAGTCTTTTCCAAAGAGTCAACTCTTCACGTGAATGGCCAAAGTACTGGAGTTTCAGCTTTAGCATTATTGCTTTCAAAGACATCCAGGGCTGATCTCCTTTAGAATGGACTGGTTGGATCTCCTTGCAGTCCAAGGGACTCTCAAGTGTCTTCTCCAACACCACAGTTCAAAAGCATCAATTCTTAGGCTTTCTTCACAGTCCAACTCTCACATCCATACATGACCACTGGAAAAACCATAGCCTTGACTATTTGGACCTTTGTTGGCAAAGTAATGTCTCTGCTTTTGAATATGCTATCTGGGTTGGTCGAAAATTTCCTTTCAAGGAGTATGCGTCTTTTAATTTCATGGCCGCAGTCACGATCTGCAGTGATTTTGGAGCCCAGAATATAAAGTCTGATACTATTTCCACTGTTTCCCCATCTATTTCCCATGAAGTGATGGGACCGGATGCCATGATCTTCGTTTTCTGAATGTTTAGCTTTAAGCCAACTTTTTCACTCTCCACTTTCACTTTCATCAAGAGGCTTTTTAGTTTCTCTTCATTTTCTTCCATAAGGGTGGTGTCATCTGCATATCTGAGGTTATTGAGATTTCTCCCGGCAATCTTGATTCCAGCTTGTGCTTCTTCCAGTCCAGCATTTCTCATGATGTACTCTGCATAGAAGTTAAATAAGCAGAGTGACAACATACAGCCTTGACGTACTCCTTTTCCTATTTGGAACCAATTTGTTGTTCCATGTCCAGTTCTAACTGTTGCTTCCTGACCTGCATACAGATTTCTCAAGAGGCAGGTCAGGTTGTCTGGTATTCCCATCTCTTTCAGAATTTTCCACAGTTTATTGTGATCCATACAGTTAAAGGCTTTGGCATAGTCAGTAAAGCAGAAATAGATGTTTTTCTGGAACTCTCTTGCTTTTTCCATGAACCAGCGGACGTTGACAATTTGATCTGTCGTTCCTCTGCCTTTTCTAAAGCCAGCTTGAACATCAGGAAGTTCACAGTTCATGTATTGCTGAAACCAGCTTGGAGAATTTTTAGCTTTACTTTACTAGCATACCCTTGTTTTTAGGAACATTGAGATGCTCAGGAGACGGAGAGTTGACACCTGTGATCTGGCACCCCACCAGAGTGGTACTGATACACTGGCTTGGAGTAACACTAGCTTACCTAGGGGGCCCACTGCTGGGTGCTGGCCTGGACAGTCTTGTGTACAGGTAGACATGTTGATCCTTACCCACAATGCCGAGTTCAGTCACCCTCTGCGTGGACTGGGTCCACTGTCAAGCCAACTAGAGTCTTTTGCTCTGCAATGCCCACAGTTGTGCTGACATGGCATTCTCTTAGATGGCCTTAAGCCACCGGGAGATGAAGGAAAGACTTGATTCTAATTACTCTGTCAATGGTCCTGCCAGCTCTCCCTACTCTGGAGGGTATGGTGACCAGGGACCTAATGACTGAAGCAGATACCTGGAGCAGCCTATAGAATTCAAGAAAAGAGGTAATTGGGAAGTGCATTTTTATATGTTTGTATAACAAAATCTAAGAAGAAAATTTTCACATAACAATGAAATAGATTACATTCATATGTTAATGCATATTTTGGACAGAACTTGCACTTGGGGTCATCATTAACCAAAAACAGTGAAAGCCTTTGAGAGAGTCTTTGCCACACAGTAGACATAATGAATGAGGTGTCCGAAGAACAATGTGACCAGCACCTAAGTGACAGTTATTGGAAAAATAAAAGGCTAGATGTTCTATACTATTCAGCAGAAACAGGGCCCAACAAACTAGGGAGTGAATAACATGAGCACTACCATCTTTTTCTTAGGGGAACACAGGAATTATGAAGAAATGGTGCACTTGGTAATAAAAAACACATAAAGAGATGATCCCTGTACCTGATGAGGAAGAGATGTGCTTGGACACTATGAAGTCCTCATCTGTGATGGTTGGACATTAAGAAAATATGTAAGATAAGTATGTTTTCATCTTTTAAGACTTTATACACCTTTTTACTCTTCATTAATAAATTACTATAATTTTCATGAGTCCACAATTTTGTAAAATCTTTTTTTTTTTTTTAATAAAAGTGTTCATTGAGAAAACCCTGGAACACACAAAAATATTTGTTCATATTTCTACACACTCTTTGGGCAGCACCTATGTTCTAGATAAGTAATCATGTTGTCTAAAGAATCTATAATACTTACGATCTGTATTGTGTTTCATTCATTTAGTAAATACTGGTTGAGCTCCAACTAAGTGCCAAAAAATGCTTATTCGGGACAGTGAAGAGGGATATATTTTACAAGAACATCTTTTCTGAAGAAATGACATTTAATTTGAGGTTTTGGTATAGTAAAAGGTAAATGATTCAAGGATCTGTAGAGAAATTATTTCAGATAGAAGGAATAGAAAATGCAAATACCTAGAAAATTGCATCAGGATGGTCAGTGTGGCTAGAGAAAAATCATTTTGTTGTCTGAACATCAGCATATCACATTGGACTGATACATCCCTATGATCAACTTTTTTTTTTTTCTTTAGAAAGAAGGAAAACCATTGGGATATTTTGAACTGTACAGTTTGATGATCTGATTTGTATTTTCAAATGATGACTTTATTTCTTGAGTAGAAATACTGTGTAGAGGGGCAAGAATGGGAGAAAAGAGACCTGCTGGAGATTCAACATGAGATTCAACTGTGACTTTGAAAAGGGTGTAAACTCTAAATCACTGATCAAAGGCAGACCTGAAAAAAAAAAAAAAAAACAACTTGTTAATTTAGATGATAGATGTAAGAGGATGAAGAGGAAAATAGAATGTCTTCTAAGGTCTTCTCTGGAGCAGTTAAATTAATCATGTATCGTATTCTAAGAAGTGTAAAACAGGGGGAAGAAAAAAAGCAGATTTTGTGTCTGTTTATTTTTAAGGGGAGGGGACTCAACAATACTGTCCTGGAAACACTAAATTTAGCCGGTCTATTAAACATTCAAGTAGTGATAATAAACAATTACACTTTTCAAGTCTAGAGTTCAACTTAAAGATCAATGCTGAAACTTTTGCAAAACAATGGAGTAGAAGACATAAGGTGGTATAAGCCCACCTAGAGAATGAACACTGAGTAGGCAAGGAGAACAGCTAACAAGTCCCAAATATCCCAGCATTTAAAGGTAAGAAAGAGGAAGATTTAACAATAAAGACAGAGAAGGACTGGCAGGTTTTGTATGAAGATCACAAGGAAGGGCTTGAGCGTAAAGTAAAGGAAGAATTTGGGTAAAAGAGGGCAATCAGCTCTGTCAAAAAGTGTCAGAAAATCAAATAGAATGGTCATTATAATTGAAGCATAGACATTTTTAAGGTCACTTGGAGAATAGTGTTCACCCTGATGAAGATGGGAATGTAATTTAAATAGCTTGACATTGAATGGATTTGAGGAAGTGATGACAAAGCATAGATACATAGAGTCATGTGAGATATAATACAGTTTTGTACAAAAAAAAAAAAAATTACTGGAGATGAAGAAAATAATATGAGTAAACTAGAAATAACCTAAATTTTCAATAGATATATAATACATAGGGTTTCCCAAGTGGCTCAGATGGTAAATGAGACTGGGGACTGATCTCTGGGTCAGGAAGGTTCTCTGGAGAAAGAAATGTCTACCCACTCCAGTATTTTTCCCTGGAGAATTCCATGGAAAGAGGAGCCTGACAGACCACAGTTCATGGGGTTGTAAAGAGCCAGACACGACTAAGTGATGCACATATGATGCATAGAATGAATATACATATACCATATATACCTAAAGTATGTCTTTAATACTTTGCCAAATAGTTAATATATATGATAGGAAAAATTATTGTAGGTGACCTCTAATTTAGAAACATTGTGGGGTGGTGGTGATGATGTATTATACTAGAAAGAAAAAGATGAAAGAGATGAAAAGGTTTTGACTGAATTCTAAAAGGTCTCACACACCAATCTAAAATGTAGATAACAGTTGTTACTCTTCACGTTTCTGGATTTCATGTTGGAGAGAGATTGCAAATAGACAGCAAAATATCTACCATATACTCAGATCTATTGGTCCATATCCTTGGAAGCTTCCCTGGTAAAATTTGGAATAACCCCCATAGGGGGAGGAGGCAGGTTTAATAAGCAAGGGAACTTAGTAATGAGGCTTGTCTTGGGCACCACAAGAGAACTAGATCTCCATGCCCACAGACCAGACTCTTATGAGTTTATATAGACTGATTACCTTAGCCACGTGGGGCTTCCCTGGTGGTTCAGACAGTAAAGTGTCTGCCTGCAATGTGGGAGACCCAGGTTAGATTCCTGAGTTGGGAAGATCCCCTGGAGAAGGAAATGGCAATCCACTCCAACACTCTTGTCTGGAAAATCCCATGGACAGAGGAGCCTGATAGACTACACTCCATGGGATCGCAAAGAGTCAGACACGACTGAGTGACTTCACTTTCACTTTCACTTTAGCTGAGTTCAGTCACATACTTTTCAGATGACTTCAGAGCTCCCACTGTGGGAACAGTGGGCAGAAGTACATCTCAAGAATGGGAAGAAGCAGAGAAGCTTCAAGTTGCCTGGGTCCAGTTTGTAGGTCAGCAAGCAGTCATTCATGTCCTCTTTATGATCTCTTCCAACAAGATCAATATTTTCTGTATTGATAATAGCACAATGTGTTATGATACTAGTAAATTAATGACAATGTTTATAATTTAAATAAAGTGAACTGTCTAAAAGATGAAGGTTTTATTCTAGAGAGCAAATATTCACTAATTAAAATGAATTTAATCTAATAAGGGTGGTAGTTTCCTCTCTAATCTAATAACTTCAATTATAAATAATCCCATCAGGAGAAACACCGATTGTGAAGTATTTCAGAGTGCAGAATAGAGCTGGAATGACTAAACTCCCAGTTGTTTTTTTTTTTGTCTAAGGTTGGGTGTTGTAAGTGGAAACAGTTTGGGACTCCAGCAACTGACTTTCTGAACCCTGCTTTTCAGTGTCATGCCTGAAGTCCCAGTGTTATTTTGTTGTTTGTTTTCCAGACAAATAGGCTATGGAAAACTAAAAATCCTTAGCACATACATTCTCTGGCATCATCATCATGAGGATCATGGTTAGATGAGAAAAATATCATATTTTTCTGCCAATGAATGAGGTCAGGAGGTGAGTTTCTTATCCTGTTTCCCACCATTCCATACCAAGTACATGTGTCTCTCTCCTCCCACACAGAAGTGTTTTGCATCTTGAAGATAGCTAAACCAAATAGGTTAGCTAGAAGAGGAGAATGTAATGATTTGTTGCAGAATCGTTTAGGTCTTTCTAAATCAGCTTTAGGATTTAAGTTGTGGTGAGGCATAATGGAAGGGCTTCCCAGGTGGTTCAGTGGTTAATAATCCACCTACAAATGAAGGAGATGGAAGAGACAAGGGTTTGATCTTTGAATCAGGAAGATCCCTTGGAGAAGGAAATGACAACCCATTCCAGAATTCTTGCCAGGGAACTGCCATGGACAGAGGAACCTGGCAGGCTACCATCCATGGGATCACATAGAGTCAGACATGACTCAATAACTAAGCATGTGCACACTAGGAGTAAGGGAGAGTTAAGCTAAATTATCATGCATTTGATGGAATTAAATGAGTATCATTGGATTACATGATCCACGAGATACTAGATTTAGTACAGGACTTTTGCCCAGATTGGTCCACTTGGTAAGTTAACTTATTGAATTTTTCTTATGACCCCTGTCTTGATAAGAATTTAGTTGCATCTTTCTCTCTTTGATCCAAGGTCCTATTTCTATGCATGTCAGTGTGGTACACTATAGAAGGCAGTGAGAAAACAACATCATACACCAGCAGAGCACAGATACCACACTGAAAAAGACATCAAGAGTTAAGTTTCTCCAGTACGAAAATAATGATATTAACACTTGAGCCAAGAAAAAGTGTATGTGAAGACAAGAATCCCAACAAGGTCTCTAGGCCCTTTAGTCCAATCAGCCAATTAACAATGAATTATCTGCACTTAATTGTCTGGGACTTAGAGAATAGGTCTTGATTAGGGATATAAATTGATGTATTGTCAGCATAAAGGAGTTATTTAAAGCCAGGGGAGCCTACAACTGAAAAAGAAGTACCTAAAAAATGAATTTAAAATGAGCATCCAAAGTATGGAAAATAAGTCAGGAAAGTGTGATGTCAAAGAAGCCAAAATAAGACTGTGTAAGAGTTAGTGACTCCTATACTCCTAAGTATGAGGTGATCGAATTCAAGTTGAGCTCTTTCAAATCATGAAAGATGAGGCTGTGAAAGTGCTGCACTCAATATGCCAGCAAATTTGGAAAACTCAGCAGTGGCCACAGGACTGGAAAAGGTCAATTTTCATTCCAATCCCAAAGAAAGGCAATGCCAAAGAATGCTCAAACTATCACACAATTGCAGTCATCTCACACGCTAGTAAAGTAATGCTCAAAATTCTCCAAGCCAGGCTTCAGCAATATGTGAACCGTGAACTTCCTGATGTTCAAGCTGGTTTTAGAAAAGGCAGAGGAACCAGAGATCAAATTGCCAACATCTGCTGGATCATCAAAAAAGCAAGAGAGTTCCAGAAAAACATCTATTTCTGCTTTACTGACTATGCCAAAGCCTTTAACTGTATGGATCACAATAAACTGTGGAAAATCCTTTAAGAGATGGGATTACCAGACCATTTGACCTGCCTCTTGAGAAACCTAAATGTAGGTCAGGAAGCAACAGTTAGAACTGGACATGGAACAACAGATTGGTTCCAAATGGGAAAAGGAGTACGTCAAGGCTGTATGTTGTCACCCTGCTTATTTAACTTATATGCAGAGTACATCATGAGAAACGCTTAGCTGGAAGAAGCACAAGCTGGAATCAAGATTGCTGGGAGAAATATCAATAACCTCAGATATGCAGATGACACCACCCTTATGGCAGAAAGTGAAGAGGAACTAAAAACCCTCTTGGTGAGAGTGAAAAGTTGGCTTAAAGCTCAACATTCAGAAAATGAAGATCATGGCATCTGGTCCCATCACGTCATGGGAAATAGATGGGGAAACAGTGGAAACAGTGTCAGACTTTATTTTCTGGGACTCCAAAATCACTACAGATGGTGACTGCAGCCATTAAATTAAAAGATACTTACTCCTTGGAATAAAAGTAATAGCCAATCTAGATAGCATATTGAAAAGCAGAGACATTACTTTGCCAACAAGGGTCCATCTAGTCAAGACTATGGTTTTTCCAATGGTCATGTATGGATGCGAGAGTTGGACTGTGAAGAAAGCTGAGCACTGAAGAATTGATGCTTTTGAACTGTGGTGTTAGAGAAGACTCTTGAGAGTCCTTTGGACTGCAGGGAGATCCAACCAGTCCATTCTAAAGGGTGGGTGTTCTTTGAAAGGAATGATGCTAAAGCTGAAACTCCAGTACTTTGGCCACCTCATGTGAAGAGTTGACTCATTGGAAAAGACTCTGATGCTGGGAGGGATTGGGGGCAGGAGGAAAAGGGGATGACAGAGGATGAGATGGCTGAATAGCATCACTGACTCTATGGACGTGAGTTTTTCCTTTTCAAAAGACAAAGATATTTGTCTTTTTCAAATCCAAAGACCCTCCAGGGAGGACTGGCATGCTGCGATTCATGGGGTCGCAAAGACTCGGACACAACTAAACGACTGAACTGAACTGAACTGATACTCCTAAGAGAAGCTTCCTTGTAGCTCAGCTGGGAAAGAATCCACGTGCAATGTAGAAGACCCCAGTTTTATTACTGGGTTGCGCTACCCATGCCAGTATTCTTGGTCTTCCTTGGTAGCTCAGCTGGTAAAGAATCTGCCTTCAATGCAGACCTGGGTTCAATCCCTGGGTTGGGAGATCCCCTGGAGAAATGCATGGTGACCCACTTCAGTATTCTTGCCTAGATAATCCCCATGGAGGGAGGATAATCATGATGA
Source organism: Tragelaphus eurycerus (assembly GCA_935064755.1). Lineage (NCBI taxonomy): Eukaryota > Metazoa > Chordata > Mammalia > Artiodactyla > Bovidae > Tragelaphus > Tragelaphus eurycerus. Next base: position 211,084 of record CAKXYN010000216.1, on the reverse strand, counting down.
TGTGATCACTGACCTAGAGCCAGACATCTTGGAATGTGAAGTCAAATGGGCCTTAGAAAGCATCACTATGAACAAAGCTAGTGGAGGTGACTTCATTTCTAAAAGAGCTTCAAGACTGCAGTCACCATCTGCAGTGATTTTGGAGCCCAGAAAAACAAAGTCTGACACTGTTTCCACTGTTTCCCCATCTATTTCCCATGCAGTGATGGGACCAGATGCCATGATCTTCGTTTTCTGAATGTTGAGCTTTAAGCCAACCTTTTCACTCTCCACTTTCACTTTCATCAAGAGGCTTTTTAGCCCCTCTTCACTTTCTGCCATAAGAGTCGTGTCATCTGCATATCTGAGGTTATTGATATTTCTCCCGGCAATCTTGATTCCAACTTGTGTTTCTTCCAGTCCAGCATTTCTCATGATGTACTCTGCATATAAGTTAAATAAACATGGTGACAATATGCAGCCTTGACGTACTCCTTTTCCTATTTGGAACCAGTCTGTTGTTCCATGACCAGTTCTAACTGTTGCTTCCTGACCTGCATACAGATTTCTTAAGAGGCAGATCAGGTGGTCTGGTATTCCCATCTCTTTCAGAATTTTCCATAGTTTATTGTGATCCACACAGTCAAAGGCTTTGGCATAGTCAATAAAGCAGAAATAGATGTTTTTCTGGAATTCTCTTGCTTTTTCCATGATCCAGCGGATGTTGGCAATTTGATCTCTGGTTCCTCTGCCTTTTCTAAAACCAGCTTGAACATCAGGAAGTTCACGGTTCACATATTGCTGAAGCCTGGCTTGGAGAATTTTGAGCAGTACTTTACTAGCGTGTGAGATGAGTGCAATTGTTCGGTAGTTTGAGCACTCTTTGGCATTGCCTTTCTTTGGGATTGGGATGAAAACTGACCTTTTCCAATCTTGTGGCCACTGCTGAGTTTTCCAAATTTGCTGGCATATTGAGTGTAGCACTTTCACAGCATCATCATTCAGGACTTGGAATAGCTCCACTGGAATTCCATCACCTCCAGTTTATGACATAGGAGATGTGGCCACCCTTGTCATTAGCAATTTTAATTTCCCAACTTCTCTTTCAAATTATGTTAAGTTATTAAGACCTGCAATCTTTTCATTTATCCTTTTTATGCAGTACTCAAAAAATACAATAGGAAAAAAAATATGGCTGTATCTATCAATAAAAGAAAAATTGCTGGGAAAAACATTGAAGGTAAAAGGTAAATGGAATGGCAGAGGATTAGATGGTTAGATAGCATTACCAGCTCAATGGACATGAATTTGAGCAAACTCTGGGAGATAGTGGAAGACAGAGGAGCCTGTGAGCTACACTACATGGGGTTGCACAGAATTGGACATGACTGTGTGACTGAACAACAATAACCACAAGATACCACTAATGGCAAAGAGTTAAAACAACAGCCTTTTGATATTGATCTACCTACACAAATCAAGTAGCTTCCCTTGGCTCATCTCTCCTGTGATTAATACTAGATTAATTACATTATAAAGTAATTGTGCATCATTTTCAGAAGCCATTTAAATACAGAACTATATTTTAAGATCTAACCCCAGTTATATTAAAATTAAGAAAACTGTATTTTCTTAATCCAACTATTAATTTATATTTATCAATTATACTATTAATTAATATTTAATATTAATAATTAATATTTGATTTTAAAATACTACTAAGAGAAGCATTAACCAAGGGTGACCCCAAATGGGGATGAGTGTAGGATTGGCTACAAAGAAGTATGAGTTTTTGATGATAAAACTGTTCTATATCTTGTTTGGGTGATGATTTTATGACAGTATGTTTGGCAACACTCAATGAATTTGTGAACTTAAAAGGGTGAAATTTGCTTTAGGTACATTTGCCTTAGTAAAACTGACTAAATAAACTCTTCTGTTTGAAAGCTAAAATGCAAACTTTGCAATGAATTGTGTATAAAGATGAGAGCCTGAAATGTTTATAATTTAATATTAAGTGATATCAATACATATACAAACTTTTGGGAGAATACTAAAGTACTATTTAGAAATGTATTTATCTCTTTACACATAACTAATCAGAAAATTCCAAGGAAGATTAGACATAAAACTAGAAGTCAGAAAGTTTTTTAGATATAAATTTATTGAATTCAGGATGAACACACACAAGCAAAACCAATTTGAAAATATAAAGAGAAGATAATAAAGGGACAAGAATAGTAAATATAAATAAAAACAACATAAGTTGGAGGAATCGACCTTTTCAGATTCAAAAATTATTCAGATTCAATATAAATATTATTACAACAAAAACAGTTCGTACTCAGGAAAAAGAGGTCAATCATTGGAACCTACTACAGAGTCCAGAAACAGTGCCACATCTGGAGGAAGATTTGGATGTCAGTGACAGCATCACAGGTCAGCTGTGAATTAATTCAAGGGTGCATTAATTGAAATAATGGTTGTCAACTGAATACCAATAAGACCCAAAGATCTATTTCTGTCCTTATTTCCTATAAAATAAAGATAAAATAGTCATTTAAATATGAAAAACAGAACTAACACTAAAGCTTTTAGATAATTAGAAATAAATGTTAATGAATATGATTATATAAAATATATATTTCTATAAAAATGCACATAATTTAAAGAAATGACACTGTCTGCAAGAAAATATTTCAAATCATAAACTCATCAAAAAATTATCCCAGAAAATGAAAATAAAACTTAGATTTAGAAAAAGATGTAAAACCTAGCAAGTGGCAGAATAGGTGAAAAAGTAATTCACAGAAAAGGAAACCTAAACTTGAGTGTATGAAAGCACGTCAATCACAATAATTGTCAATTGTGCAAATGCATTTTGCATACATGAGACTGCCAAGCACTTCAATAGTCTTACTGTAATATATGTCATTGGTCTGATGGAGGAAAGTCAACCTTGCTTCTTGTAGCAGTGTAAATTGATAAAACCAATTTAGAAAGCAATTTAACAACATCTACTTAAGATGAGGATGAGAGTAACCAATGAGCAAATAACTCATATGCTGAATATTTAATGGAATTGGTCAAACTTTTACTAAAAGAGACAATCCGGTGGATTTTCATAACAACACAGTTTGAATAAGGAAAAATAGAAACAGCTTTTCTTTCTATCTAAACGAATAGCCACAACATGGTTATTGGAAGACGGTTAATGGAAGAGCATTCAGTTCAGTTCAGTTGCTCAGTCATGTACAACTCTTTGCAACACCATAGACTGCAGCACATCAGGCATCCCTGTCCATCATCAACTCCCAGAGTTTACTCAAACTCATGTCCATTGAAGTGGTGATGCCATCCAGCTATCGCATCCTCTGTCGTTCCCTTCTTCTCCTGTCTTCAATCTTTCCCAGTGTCAAGGTCTGTTCAAATGAGTCAGTTCTTCTCATCAGGTGACCAAAGTACCGGAGTTTCAGCTTCAGCAGCAGTCTTTCCAGTGAATACTCAGGACTGATTTCCTTTAGGATGGACTGGTTGCATCTCCTTGCAGTCTGAGGGACTCTCAAGAGTCTTCAACACCACAGTTCAAAGGAATCAATTTTTCTGTGATCAGCGTTCTTTATAGTCCAACTCTCACATCCATACATGACTACTGGAAAAACCATAGCCTTGACGAGACAGACCTTTGTTGCCAAAGTAATACCTCTGCTTTTTAATATGCTATCTAGGTTGGTCAGAATGGTTTTAGTGTATTTGCCCTCTGATGCCCTCTTTCAAGACCTACCGTCCCACTTGGGTTTCTCCTATCTTGGGCGTGGGGTATCTCATCCCGCCTGCTCCTGGCTGCTCCCGGCCAGCGAAGCACAGCCATCGCACCTTACCTTGGACGAGGGGCCTCTCCTCACCGCCGCCCCTCCTGACCTCGGTCGTGGGGTAGCTCTTCTCTGCCCTGCTTAGTGCGCTGGCCCTCACCGCAGTCCTTCCTCAGTCATGGGGTAGCTCCTCTTGGCCGCGCTCTTAGTGAGCGACGCAGCCGGCGGGGCGCTCTTGGTGCGCAACGCAGCCGGCGGGGTGCTCTTAAATGGCGCGCCAGTCGCGGGGAGGCGAGGGGCGCTCTTAAATGGCGCGCCGGTCGCGGGGAGGCGAGGGCGCTGTGAAAAGAAGAGAAGCGAAAAGCAAAGGAGAAAAGGAAAGATATAAACATCTGAATGCAGAGTTCCAAAGAATAGCAAGAAGAGATAAGAAAGCCTTCTTCAGTGATCAATGCAAAGAAATAGAGGAAAACAACAGAATGGGAAAGACTAGGGATCTCTTCAAGAAAATCAGAGATACCAAAGGAACATTTCATGCAAAGATGGGCACGATAAAGGACAGAGATGGTGTGGACCTAACAGAAGCAGAAGATATTAAGAAGAGGTGGCAAGAATACACAGAAGAACTGTACAAAAAAGAGCTTCAAGACCTAGACAATCATGATGATGTGATCACTGACCTAGAGCCAGACATCTTGGAATGTGAAGTCAAATGGGCCTTAGAAAGCATCACTACGAACAAAGCTAGTGGAGGTGATGGAATTCCAGTGGAACTATTTCAAGACCTGAATGATGATGCTGTGAAAGTGCTGCACTCAATATGCCAGCAAATTTGGAAAACTCAGCAGTGGACACAGGACTGGAAAAGGTCAGTTTTCATCCCAATCCCAAAGAAAGGCAATGCCAAGGAGTGCTCAAACTACCGAACAATTGCACTCATCTCACACGCTAGTAAAGTAATGCTCAAAATTCTCCAAGCCAGGCTTCAGCAATATGTGAACCGTGAACTTCCTGATGTTCAAGCTGGATTTAGAAAAGGCAGAGGAACCAGAGATCAAATTGCCAACATCCGCTGGATCATGGAAAAAGCAAGAGAGTTCCAGAAAAACATCTATTTCTGCTTTATTGACTATGCCAAAGCCTTTGACTGTGTGGATCACAATAAACTATGGAAAATTCTGAAAGAGATGGGAATACCAGACCACCTGATCTGCCTCTTAAGAAATCTGTATGCAGGTCAGGAAGCAACAGTTAGAACTGGTCATGGAACAACAGACTGGTTCCAAATAGGAAAAGGAGTACGTCAAGGCTGTATATTGTCACCATGTTTATTTAACTTATATGCAGAGTACATCATGAGAAATGCTGGGCTGGAAGAAACACAAGTTGGAATCAAGATTGCCGGGAGAAATATCAATAACCTCAGATATGCAGATGACACGACTCTTATGGCAGAAAGTGAAGAGGGGCTAAAAAGCCTCTTGATGAAAGTGAAAGTGGAGAGTGAAAAGGTTGGCTTAAAGCTCAACATTCAGAAAACGAAGATCATGGCATCTGGCCCCATCACTGCATGGGAAATAGATGGGGAAACAGTGGAAACAGTGTCAGACTTTGTTTTTCTGGGCTCCAAAATCACTGCAGATGGTGACTGCAGCCATGAAATTAAAAGACGCTTGCTCCTTGGAAGGAAAGTTATGACCAACCTAGATAGCATATTCAAAAGCAGAGACATTACTTTACCAACAAAGGTTCGCCTAGTCAAGGCTATGGTCTTTCCTGTGGTCATGTATGGATGTGAGAGCTGGACTGTGAAGAAGGCTGAGCGCTGAAGAATTGATGCTTTTGAACTGTGGTGTTGGAGAAGACTCTTGAGAGTCCCTTGGACTGCAAGGAGATCCAACCAGTCCATTCTGAAGAAGATCAGCCCTGGGATTTCTTTGGAAGGAATGATGCTAAAGCTGAAACCCCAGTACTTTGGCCACCTCATGCAAAGAGTTGACTCATTGGAGAAGACTCTGATGTTGGGAGGGATTGGGGGCAGGAGGAGAAGGGGACGACAGAGGATGAGATGGCTGGATGGCATCACTGACTCGATGGATGTGAGTCTGAGTGACCTCCGGGAGTTGGTGATGGACAGGGAGGCCTGGCGTCCAGCGATTCACGGGGTCACAAAGAGTTGGACACGACTGAGCGACTAATCTGATCTGATCTGATCTCCAATTTTATTGAAGAGATTGCTAGTCTTTCCCATTTTATTGTTTTCCTCCATTTCTTTGTGCTGATCACTGAGGAAGGCTTTCTTATCTCTCCTTGCTATTCTTTGGAACTCTGCATTCAAATGGGTATATATTTCCCTTTCTCCTATGCTTTTAGCTTCTCTTCTTTTCATAGCTATTTGTAAGGCCTCCTCAGAGAACCAGTTTGCCTTTTTGCATTTCTTTTTTTTCAGGATGGTCTTAATTCGTCCATCCTGCACCATGTCACCAACCTATGTCCATAGTTATTCAAGCATTCTTTCTATCAGATGTAATCCCTTGAATCTATTTGTCATTTCCAATGTATAATTGTAAGGGATTTGATTTAGGTCATACCTGAATAGTCTAATGGCTTTCCCTACTTATTCAGTTTAAGTCTGAATTTGGCAATAAGGAGTTCATCATCTGAGCCACAGTCAGCTTCAGGTCTCATTTTTGCTGACTGTATAGAGCTTCTCTGTCTTGGCTGCAGAGTATAGTCAATCTGATTTTGGTATTGACTATTACCTTCCTTACCTCCATCATGTTTGGCCTCAGGTCAAATAAGGGGGAGGGAACACAGCCCCTCCCTTCAACAGAAAATTGGATAAAAGTTTATCTGCCTTGCCCATCAGAACAAGACCCAGTTTACCCCCCAGTCAGTCTCTCTCATCAGGAAATTACCATAAGCCTCTTATTCTTCTCCATTAGAGGGAAGGCAGAATGAAAACCACAACAGAAAACTAACCAATCTGATTACATGGACCACAGCTTGTCTAACTCAGTGAAACTATGAGCCATGTCATGTAGGGCCAGACAAGAAGGACAGGTTGCGGTGGAGACTTCTGACAAAACGTGGTCCACTGGAGAAGGGAATGCAAACCACTTCAGTATTCTTGCCTTGAGAACCCCATGAACAGTATGAAAAGGCAAAAATATAGGGCACGGAAAGATGAACTCCCCTGGTTGGTAGGTGCCCAACATGCTACTATAGATCAGTGGAGAACTAACTCCAGAAAGAATGAAGTGATGGAGCAAAAGAAAACACAACACCCAGTTGTGGTTGTGACTGGTGATGGAAGCAAACCGACACTGTAAAGAGCAATATTGCTTAGGAATGTGAAATATTAGGTCCATGAATCAAGGAAAACTGGAAGTGGTCAAACAGGAGATGGCAAGAGTGAACATTGACATTTTAGGAACCAGCTAACTAAAATGGACTGGAAGGGTGAATTTAACTCAGATGACCATTATTTCTACTACTGTTGGCAAGAATCCCTTAGAACAAATGGAGTAGCCATCATATTCAACAAAAGACTCCAAAATGCAGTGAAAGTGAAGTCGCTCAGTCATGCTGGACCCTCACCGACCCCACGGACTGCAGCCTTCCAGGCTCCTCCGTCCCTGGGATTTTCAAGGCAAGATTACTGGAGTAGGGTGCCATTGCCTTCTCCAAAATGCAGTACTTGGATGCAATCTCAGAAGCAACAGAATGATCTCTGTTCATTTCCAAGGCAAACCATTCAATATTACAGTAATCCAAGTCTATGCCGTGACCAGTAATGCTGAAGAAGCTGAAGTTGAATGGTTCTATGAAGACCTACAAGACCTTCCAGAATTAATACCCAAAAAGTATGGCAAAGCTAGGAAATCTAGAAATAGCTATAGTAGCAACCAAATTTGGCCTTGGAGTACAGAATGAAGCAGGGCAAAGGCTAACAGAGTTCTGCCAAGAGAACACACTGGTCATAGCCAACACCGTCTTCCAACAACAAAAGACTCTACACATGGACATCACCAGATGGAAGAGCATAGCATACCTTAAATAAATGATATAATTATATATGTAATGATGCAGATAAATCTAAAAATACTATAAACTGCAATTTGTTGCACACATGCTATATATTGTACATGGAACTAAACATACGTAGTATAAAAATGTAGGACTAGACTGAAATAGCAAAAGAGTGGCTAACTCTGGAGAAAAAGAAAAAGAAAGTTGTGAATTGGGAAAGGATGTATTGGCAATTGAAATGATAGAGTTAATTCATTAAAAAAAACTTTAATATTTGCAAAATAGCAATTAGGAAATCTCAGTAGGACAATGTAGCTGGTATTTATGTGCTCATCTGGACTTTTCTTTGTGACTGAAATATTTCAAAATTCAAAATGAAGAAAAAGAGTAAGAATCTGCAGGCTGTTGAAATAGAAAGCACTTGAGGATTTGAGTGGATAAGTATATTTTTATGGTTAAGGGGGATGTGAAATAAGGGGCCAGTTAGGATGCTGTACACTGGCAGTGGGTTGATGAGTATGCTGCTCCCACACAGAAAGAGAGGGGGGAATCAGTTATACAGACACAGTTGCCAGAAGATGAGAGAGATCTTTAAAAAAATGTATAAAGCATAGGCAAGATTGTCTTCTAAAGAAAGGTGTGTAGAATAGTTGTGCTAAATTATAAAAGTCATTGAAGATAGTGGGAGAGTATATGTATTAGAAAAAAATTTTTTTTAAGTTTGCCAGGCAACACTGAGTGCAGACCTGAAGTTGTAATCATGAGTTTATAGTGCAACCATCATTGTGTTATTCATTTATTTATTTTTTCTAACAGTAACAGACATACAGTCAAGAATGAGGCCAATGAGTGAATGTGTAAATCAATTCTTTCAGTATTTATATATTTATAGTGAAGTATCTATTTCCTATCACGTCATGGGAAATAGATGGGGAAAGAGTGGAAACAGAGTCAGACTTTATTTGGGGGGGCTCCAAAATCACTGCAGATGGTGATTACAACCAAGAAATTAAAAGCCACTTATTCCTTGGAAGGGAAGTTATAACCAACTTAGATAGCATATTAAAAAGCAGACCAGTCCAGGTACGATGCCCCATAATGGATGCCTGGGGCTGGTGCACTGGGACGACCCAGAGAGATGGTATGGGGAGGGAGGAGGGAGGAAGGTTCAGGATGGGGAGCACATGTATACTGGTGGCAGATCCATCTCGATGTATGATAAAAGCAATACAATATTGTAAAGTTAAGCAAAATAAAATTTAATTTAAAAAAATAAATAAAAAGCAGAGATATTAGGTCCGTCTTGTCAAGGCTATAGTTTTTCCATTGGTCATGTATGGATGTGAGAGTTGGACTGTGAAGAAGGCTGAGCACCGAAGAATTCATGCTTTTGAACTGTGGTGCTGGAGAAGACTCATGAGAGTCCCTTGGACTGCAAGGAGATCCAACCAGTCCATCCTAAAGGAGATCAGTCCTGGGTGTTCGTTTGAACAACTGATGCTGAGGCTGAAACTCCAAATAATTTGGCCACCTCATGAGAAGAGTTGCCTCACTGGAAAAGACACTGATGCTGGGAGGGTTTGGGGGCAGGAGGAAAAGGGTACAACAGAGGATGAGATGCCTGGATGGCATCACTGACTCTATGCACATGAGTTTGAGTGAACTCCTGGAGTTGGTGATAGACAGGGAGGCCTGGGATGCTGCAATTCATGCGGTCACAAAGAGTCGGACACGACTGAGTGACTGAACTGAACTGAGCTGAGTGAAGTATTTGTGTTAATGATTTTTGCTATTGAATGTTTTCCTGTATTTATTTTTAAACCAGGGACTTTATTTAAAGTAATATATGCACTTTCTTTATAATTATATTTTAAATCTCTAATTTTCTAGTTTTCTGAATATCCTACTCTGCTCAAATGAATTGTTAGTTCACACACGTAACTTATTTAGCATAATATGCCTATTTATCCTTTTAAAATTGTGTATGTTAATCTTGTGGACTTCAATATTAGACTAATTGATCTTCTATTACTTAAGCAAATGATTATCCATAATTATAGTGGATTAAGCAACGGGAGAGTTTGACTAAATAGCATGCTTCCCCATGTTCATGTTGCAATTTTAAAGAATATGTGCATGTAGATTTATCTTGTCTGTCAGAAGGAATACAGTCTCAGCAGGACTTTGTAGCAACTGAATAAATAAAACTCTTCTAGTTTAATCAAAATGCAATATGTAATAGTTCTCGATAATTATAAACAAATGCATTAAAAGGAACAGTACAAATGCACTTTATACAAACAATTCTGAAACTATTGCCCAGCATTTATGTGTTCTGATGTCACTTTCTATGGGCTGTGCAGGATGAATTCAGTTTCCCACCTTCTAATTTTCAATTTCCTTACCTATAAAGTGGGCCCTCCACACATGATGAAACTACAAGCTTAATGACTTAGAGGTTAAGGGTAAATGAATTGTTATACATGGCATACTTTTAAAAGGACAAATTATACAAATAAGATTTTTAACGATTACTGTCAAATATGTGAAGTAGTATTGTTGTGTTCAGTCACTAAGTTGTGTCCAACTCATTGAGACCCCATGGCAGCATGCCATGCTTTCCAGTCCTTCACCATCTCGGAGAATTTGCTCAAACTTACGTCCATTGAGTCGGTGATGCCATCCAACCATCTCATCTCCTGTTTTCTCCATTTACTCCTGCCTTCAACATTTCCCAACATCATGGTCTTTTTGAGTAAATCAAGTCTTTGCATCACGTAGCCAAACTATTGGAGCTTCATCTTCAGTATCAGTCTTTCTAATGAATATTCAAGTTTGATCTCTTTTTTAATTTACTGGTTGATTTCCTTGCTATCTAAGTAGTAGTTAAAAGTAAATCTTATTGTACAGTCCTTAGAAGTCCCCACATGCTGTGAAATGCACAGTCGTAGGAATAGGAAAAGTACATGTTGTGTTGGTCTGTGTTGGGTGGGCTAAGTTACTTTAGTCATGTCTGATTCTTTGTGACCCCACAGGAAAAAAAGCAAAATGCTAATTGTGACAAATTTTATATGGTGAACTAATTGGTTTTATTTTGTAATACTTTTCTAAATTTTCTATAATTAACAGCCTGTAAAGACAGAAATACAAAACTAAAAAAAAAAAAAAAAAAAATGACAGAAGCATCAAGGGCCTGAGTTACCTTTAATTAAAGAAACTCACTGAATTGGATTATCACTGTAGACATGATTTGAAATGTTTGGAGAATTTAATTAAAGTTAATACAAGATGCATGTGATTATCTCCCTAAAGCACAGGGGAACTTACAGAAAGGATGAGGCTCAGTACTGTCCTCCAGAAATGCACATTCAGAGAACACATCCTAAGTGTTTCAATTTACTTAGATATCACATCCATGATAAAAACAAACTATCAGGATCATAACAGCCACAACACGTTTGCAATGTAGCAGATGCTTACCAGCAGCTACCATACGAAGCCTGCAAAGTAACTGATTTTTCTTTTATTTTACAGAGGAATTTCAAAGTTGTGAACCCAAGATGATCAATAAAGACCCTTATTCCATTTTTAAGGAGGGTATATGAATCATAAGACTGCCTGATGAACTATGGATGGAGGTTAGTGACATTCTACAGGAGACAGGGATCAAGATCATCCCAAGAAAAATAAATGAAAAAAAGCAAAATGGCTGTCTGAGGAGGCCTTACAAATGCTGTGTAAAGAAAAGAATCAAAAAGTAAAGGAAAAATGGAAAGATATACCCATTTGGATGAAAAGTTCCAAAGAATAGCAAGGAAAGATAAGAAAGCCTACCTTAGCAATCAATGCAAAGACATAGAAGAAAACAATAAAATGGGAGACTAGAGATCTCTTTAAGAAAATTAGAGGTACCAAGGGAACATTTCATTCAAAGATAGGCTCAATAAAGGACAGAAATGGTATGGACCTAACAGAAGCAGAAGATATTAAGAAGAGGTGGCAAGAATACACAGAAGAATTGTACAAAAAGATCATCACACTCAGTTAATCACGATCGTGTGACCACTCACCTAGAGCAAGGTATCCTGGATTGTGAAGTGAACTGGGCCTTATGAAGCATCACTACGAACAAAGCTAGTGGAGGTGATGGAATTCCAGTTGAGCTATTTCGAATGCTGAAAGATGATGCTGTGAATGTGCTGCACTCAATATGCCAGCAAATCTGGAAAACTCAGCAGTGGCCACAGGACTGGAAAAGGTTACTTTTCATTCAAATCCCCAAAAAAGGCAGTGCCAAAGAATAATCAAACTACCACACTCTTGCTCTCATCTCACATACTAGTAAAGTAATGCTCAATATTCTCCAAGTCGGGTTTCAGAAATATATGAACAATGAACTTCCAAATGTTCAAGCTGGTTTTAGAAAAGGCAGAGAAATCAGAGATCAAATTGCCAACATCCGCTGGGTCATCGCAAAAGCAAGAGAATCCCAGAAAAACATCTATTTCTGCTTTATTGGCTATGACAAAGCCTTTGACTGTGTAGATCACAATAAACTGTGGAAAATTCTGAAAGAGATGGGAATACCAGACCACCTGACCTGCCTCTTGAGAAACCTGTATGCAGGTCAGGAAGCAACAGTTAGAACTGGACATGGAACAACAGACTGGTTCCAAATAGGAAAAGAAATAGATCAAGGCTGTATATTGTCACACTGCTTATTTAACTTCTATGCAGAATACATCATGAGAAACGCTGGTCTGGAAGAAGCAGAAGCTGGAATCAAAATTGCCTGGAGAGATATCAATCACCTCAGATATGCAGATGACACCACGCTTATGGCAGAAAGTGAAGAGGAACTAAAAAGCCTCTTGATGAAAGTGAAAGAGGAGACGGAAAAATTTGGCTTAAAGCTCAACATTCAGAAAACTAAGATCACAGCATCCAGTCCCATCACTTCATGGGAAATAGATGGGGAAACAGTGGAAACAGTGTCAGACTTTATTTTGGGGGGCTCCAAAATCACTGCAGATGGTGACTGCAGCCATGAAATTAAATCATGCTTACTCCTTGGAAGGAAATTTATGACCAACCTCAGATCAGATCAGATCAGATTAGTCGCTCAGTCGTGTCTGACTCTTTGAGGCCCCATGAAGCACAGCACGCCAGGCCTCCCTGTCCATCACCAACTCCCAGAGGTCACCCAGACTCATATCCATCGAGTCAGTGTTGCCATCCAGCCATTTCATCCTCTGTCGTCCCCTTCTCTTCCTGCCCCCAATCCCTCCCAGCATCAGAGTCTTTTCCAATGAGTCAACACTTCGCATGAGGTGGCCAAAATACTGGAGTTTCAGCTTTAGCATCATTCCTTCTAAAGAAATCCCAGGGCTGATCTCCTTCAGAATGGACAGGTTGGATCTCCTTGCAGTCCAAGGGACTCTCAAGAGTCTTCTCCAACACCACAGTTCAAAAACATCAATTCTTCGGCGCTCAGCCTTCTTCACAGTCCAGCTCTCACATCCATACATGACCACAGGAAAGACCATAGCCTTGACTAGGCGAACCTTTGTTGGCAAAGGAATGTCTCTGTTTTTGAATATGCTATCTAGGTTGGTCCTAACTTTCCTTCCAAGGAGTAAGCGTCTTTTAATTTCATGGCTGCAGTCACCATCTGCAGTGATTTTGGAGCCCAGAAAAATAAAGTCTGACACTGTTTCCACTGTTTCCCCATCTATTTCCCATGAAGTGATGGGACCAGATGCCATGATCTTTGTTTTCTGAATGTTGAGCTTTAAGCCAACCTTTTCACTCTCCACTTTCACTTTCATCAAGAGGCTTTTTAGTTCCTCTTCACTTTCTGCCATAAGGGTGGTGTCATCTGCATATATGAGGTGATTGATATTTCTCCAAGCAATCTTTATTCCAGCTTCTGCTTCTTCCAGTCCAGCATTTCTCATGATGTACTCTGCATAGAAGTTAAGTAAACAGGGTGACAATATACAGCCTTGACGTACTCCTTTTCCTATTTGGAACCAGTCTGTTGTTCCATGTCCAGTTCTAACTGTTGCTTCCTTACCTGTATACAGATTTCTCAAGAGGCAGATCAGGTGCTCTGGTATTCCCATCTCTTTCAGAATTTTCCACAGTTTATTGTGATCTACACAGTCAAAGGCTTTGGCATAGTCAATAAAGCAGAAATAGATAGCATATTAAAAGGCAGAGACATTACTTTTTCAACAAAGGTCTGTCTCATCAAGGCTCTGGTTTCTCCAGTGGTCATGTATGGATATTAGAGTTGGATTTTAAAGAAAGCTGATTACCAAAGAATTGGTATTTTGAACTGTGATGTTGGAGAAGACTCTTAAGAGTCCCTTGGACTGCCAGGAGATCCAGCCAATTCATTCTAAAGGAAATCAGTCTTGAGTGTTCATTGGAAGGATTTATGTCGAAGCTGAAACTCCAACAGTTTGGGCACCTTATGTGAAGAGCTGGCTCATTTGAAAAGACCCTGATGCTGGGAAATTTTGAAGGCAGGAGAAGAAGGGGATGACAGAGGATGAGATGGTTGGATGGCATCACCACCTCAATGGAGATGAGTTTGAGTAAACTCCGGGGGTTGGTGATGGACAGGGAGACCTGGCATGTTTTGGTCCATGGGGTCAGGAAGAACCAGACATAACTGAGTGACTGAGCTGAAATGATGAATCATAGAAAATATTTTTTTTTTATACTACTGAGATAATGCAGATTTTAACAACCCACAGGAGTAGTCAGATATTTCTTGAGAATAGTCCATACTTATATTCTGGAACAAGGGACTTTTTATTTTTATTTTTAAGAAATAATTTAGACTCTAAAAAATGCTGCAGATACAGGTACAGAGAGTTGGTGTGTACCCTTCACTTATAGTTCACTACTGTTATAAAACTATAGGACCACACTGCAAGCTTCAGAGTAAGAAAATTAACATCCCCATGTATTCTTTATTTTTCTGTCAAATAGAGATTCCTGTTTTCTTTCTTTCTTTTTTTTCTCCATCCATAGGAGGTCTCTGGAAACTCTCTACTTAGACAGAGAATGACTCAAAGATAAAAACAATAAATTTCACATCAGAGTCAAAGCCTGAACCTTCTTGAAGAGTATAGACAATGATCTTCATTTCTATTGATCCCTCTAAACCCTGATATCCAAACTTAAATGCAATAACATTTCTCAAATTGTGAAATCTGGTTTCCTATACTACCTTTCAGTCTATTTATTCATTTTCTCAAGGTTAGATGAGGAGAAAACAGTTCAGAATTGTAGATGCAAACCACCATAAAAAGCAAGCTTATCACCTCAACATCCAAATATATGTAGTACTAATTTTTCCCATTCTAGGAATCAGCGAACTAAGATGGACTGGGATGGGTTAATTTAACTCAGATGACCATTATATCTACTACTGTGGGCAGGAATCCCTTAGAAGAAATGGAATAGCCATTATAATCAACAAAAAAAATCCAAAATGCAGTACTTGGATGCTATCTCAAAAACGACAGAATGATCTCAGTTCATTTCCAAGACAAACCATTCAGTATCACAGTAATCCAAGTCTATGCTGCAACCTGTAATGCTGAAGAAGCTGAAGTTGAACGGTTCTATGGAGAACTACAAGAACTTTTAAAACTAACACCCTCAAAAGATGTCCTTTTCATTAATGGAGACTGGAATGCAAAAGTGGGAAGTCAAGAAACATCTGGAGTAACAGGCAAATCTATCCTTGGAGTACAGAATTAAGCAGGGCAAAGGCTAATAACAGTTTTGGCAAAAGAACACACTGATCATTACAAACATCCTCTTCCAACAACACAAGAGAAGACTCTACACATGGATATAACCAGATGGTCAATATCAAAATCAGACTAATTATATTATTTGCAGCGAAAGATGGAGAAGATCTATACAGTCAGGAAAAACAAGACTGGGAGCTGACTGTAGTTCAGATCATTAACTCCTTATTACCAAATTCAGACTTAAATTGAAGAAATTGGGTAAAATCACTAAGACCATTTAGGTATGACCTAAATCAAATCCCTTATGATTATACAGTGGAAGTGAGAAATAGATTTGAAGGACTAAATCTGATAGACAGAGTGTCATGGAGATTTGTGACATTGGACTGGAGACAGGGACTAATACCATCCCCAAGAAAAAGAAATGCAAAAAGGAAAAATGGCTGTCTGAGGAGGCCTTACAAATAGCTGGGAAAAGAAGAAAAGTGAAAAGCAGAGGAGAAAAGTAAAGACACACCCATTTGAATGCAGAGTTCCAAAGAATAGCAAGAAGAGATAAGAAAGCCTTCCTGAGTGATCAATGCAAAGAAATAGAAGAAAACAACAGAATGAAAAAGACTAGAGATCTCTTCAAGAAAATTAGAGATACCAAGGGAACATTTCATTCAAAGATGGGCTCAATAAAGGACAGAAATGGTATGGACCTAACAGAAGCAGATGATATTAAGAAGAGGTGGCAAGAATATACAGAGGAATTGTACAAAAAAATCATCACAACCCAGATGATCACGATGGTGTGATTACTCACCTACAGCCAGACATTCTGGAATGTGAAGTGAATTGGGCCTTAGGAAGCATCATTATGAACAAAGCTAGTGGAGGTGATGGAATTCCAGTTGAGCTATTTCAAATCGTCAAAGTGCTGCACTCAATATGCCAGCAATTTTGGACAACTCAGCAGTGGCCACAGGACTGGAAAAGGTCAGTTTTCATTCCAATCCAAAGAAAAGCAAAGCCAAAGGATGTTCAAACTACTGCACAATTGCACTCATCTCACACACTAGTGAAGTAATGTTCAAAATTCTCCAAGCCAGGCTTCAACAATACTGAACCATGAACTTCCAGATGTTCAACCTGGTTTTAGAAAAGGCAGAGGAACAAGAGATCAAATTGCCAACATCCCTTTGATCATTGAACAAGCAAGAGAATTCCAGGAAACACATATATTTCTGCTTTATTGGCTATGACAAAGACTTTGACGGTGTGGATCACAATAAACTGTGGAAAATTCTGAAAGAGATGGGAATACCAGACCACTTGACCTACCTCTTGAGAAACCTGTATGCAGGTCAAGAAGAAAGAGGTAGAACATGGAACAGCACACTAGTGCCAAGTAAGAAAAGGAGTGCATCAAGGCTGTATATTGTCATCCTGCTTATTTAACTTATGAGAAACCCTGTGCAGGATGAAGCACAAGATGGAATCAAATTTGCTGGGAGAAATCTCAATAACCTCAGATATGCAGATGACACCACGCTTATGGCAGAAAGTGAAGAGGAACTAAAGAGCTTATTGATGGAAGTGAAAGAGGAGAGTGAAAAAGTTGGCTTAAAGCTCCACATTCAGAAAACTAAGATCATGGCATCTAGTCCCATCACTTCATGGGAAATAGATGGGGAAATAGTGGCTGACTTTATTTTGGGGGGCTCCAAAATCACTGCAGATGGTTATTGCAGCAATGAAATTAAAAGATGCTTACTCCTTGGAAGGAAAGTTATGACCAACCCAGACAGCATATTAAAAGACTGAGACATTACTTTGTCAACGAAGGTCCATCTAGTCAAGGCTACGGTTTTTCCAGTGGTCACGTATGGATGTGAGATTTGGACTATAAACAAAGTTAAGTGTAGAAGAATTGATGCTTCTGAACTGTGATGTTGAAGAAGACTCTTGAGAGTCCCTTGGACTACAAGGAGATCCAACCAGTCCATTCTAAAGGAGATCAGTCCTGGGTGTTCATTGGAAGGACTTATGTTAAAGCTGAAACTCCAATACTTTTGGCCACCTGATGGGAAGAGCTGACTTATTTTAAAAGACCCTGATGCTGGGAAAAATTGAGGACAGGAGGAGAAAGGGATGACAGAGGATGAGATGGTTGGATGGTATCACTGACACAATGGACATGAGTTTGGGTAAACTCTGGAAGTTGGTGATGGACAGGGAGGCCGGCTTGCTGCTTTTAATGTGCTTTCAAAGAGTCGGATACGACTGAGCGACTGCACTGAACTGTACTACTTTTTAGGTGTATACTTAATATGTTTAAATTTTTCACACACCATAAATATATGACTTGTTGAATCTTGGCATATTTTTAAAATAAAGTGACCAAATAACCATTTCAAGAAACAGAACATTTTCTTCAACCCATGAATTTCAACTTTGCACTGAATCCTCCCACACTCCGAGATAAACCACTCTTCTGAACAATTTTGTTAATGTCTCTAGCTAAGATTGTAGGCTACTGTATTTCTCCCTTTAATTTCTCTCACTTTTGCAGCATCTACCTTGAAGCTCTGCTATCATATGCACACAAATGTAATACTGCTGTCCTAACTTATCCTCCTGATCAATCAGTTCTTTTGTCATTATGAAATGTCCTTTTGTACCTGCACTTCTGCTGTTTATCTTGAAGTCTATTTTTTTTCTGGTGTTAATACAGTTGCTCCACTTTTCTTTTCTATTTGTTAGAGAGTAATGCATTTTACATTGTTTTACTCTTGACTTAAACTATTATATTTGTATAATGCCACTTGAAGATAGAATATTTTGAATCTTATATATCCTGTTTTTCAGTCTCTCTTTTTTCAAACTCTTTTTCATCTATCTATTTAAAATTTTATTTTGATAAGAAAACAACATGTGGTCAACTGTCTTAACAGATATTTATGTGTTCAATTCAGTGTAGCTATCTATTAGTACAATGTTCAATGTCATATCTCTAGGATAAATTCATCTTGCATAACTGAAATTTTATACACATTAATGAATGAGTCCTAATCAGCCTCTGACAACCACCATTCTATTCTTTGCTTCTGTAAAATTGACTAGACAATTCATAGAAATGGAGTCATGCAATATTTTTCCTTCTTTGACTGGTGTATTTCAATTAGCATAAAGTCCTCCAGGTTCATTCATGTTGTCACATGTTGAAGGATTTCCTTCTTTCATAAAAATGATTAATATTCTGTTGTAGGTATATGCCACATTTTCTTTATTTATTCACCTGTTGATAGGAATTTAAATTGTTTCCATATCTTGGTGATTGTGAATAATGCTGCAACAAACATGGGCCTGGTACTATCAGGTTGTGATCCTGACTTCAATTATTTTGGACAGACACTCGGAAGTGGGTTGCTGGATCATATATTATTTCTATTTTTAATTTTTTGAGGAAATTCATACTGTTTTCCAGGTTGTCTGTATTGGTTTAGAATTCCACCAAAAAGGAACAAGATTTCCAATTTCTCCACATCTTTGATATTTCTTATCTCTTATTTGTTGTTTTTGATAACTATCATACCAGATGTGAGGTCATATCTCATGGTTGTGGTTTACATTTTGCTGGTAATTGTGCTTCCCTGGTGGCTCAGATGGTAAGGCATCTGCCCACAGTGCGGGAGACCCAGGTTTGATCCCTGGGTTGGGAAGATGCCCTGGAGAAGGAAATGGAAACCCATTCCAGTACTCTTACCAGGAAAATTCCATGGACTGAGGAGCCTGGTAGGCTACAGTCCATGGGGTCACAAAGAATTGGACCCCATGTGAGTCAGACCCCATCATACCAGATGTGAGGTCATATTTCATTATGGTTGTGGTTTGCATTTTGCTGGTAATTAGTGATGTTAAGCATTTTTCTAGATATTTGTTGGCCCTTTGCATATCTTCTTTGGAGAAATTTCTTTTTAAGTCTTTAGCCTATTTATATTTGGTATATTTGCTATATTTGCTACTGGGTTGTGGCAGTTTCTTATATTATGAAAATTAACCTCATCAAATATAATAATTGTGAATATTTTCTATTCTGTTTTGTCTTGACTGCCTTTTAACTTTTGATTTTATATGTTTCTGTACAGAAGATTTTAAGTTTGATGTAGTACCATCTGTCTAATTCTGCTTTTGTTGCTGGTGCTTTTCATATCCATGAGATTATTTCCACAACAGATGTCAAGAAGCTTTTTTCTCAGTTTTCATCTAGGACTTTTATAGGTTCCTGTTTTACCTTCAAACATTTGATTCATTGTGAGTTAGTTTTTGTCTATGGTATGAAATACAGGTCCAACTTAATTATTTTGTATTTGAATATCTAGCTTTCTACCTGAAAAGGCAAGTAGGAATCCACCCCATTAACAATAATAATAAAAGAATAAAATATTAATCATAAGCTTAACTAAAGAAATGAAAGATGTACAGAAAACACTGATGAAAGAAATCAAAGACATAAATTGAATTATATCCTATGTTCATGGATTGGAAGACTTCATATGTTAAAATGTACAAAATACTCAAAGCAAAGTGCAGATTCAGTAAAATTCCTATCACAATCCTAATAGCATTTTTTTTGCAGAAATGGAAATATGATTCTAAAATTCATATGGATGGCAAAATATTCTAAATGACCAAAACAATCTTGATGAGACAAGCAAAGCTGGAGACATCACACTTCTAGATTTCATAAAGCTACAAAAATAAATCTGTGTGGTAGCAGCATAAATAGAGATATATTGGCAAATGGAACAAGAAATCCACATTTGTATGATCAACTGATCATAAGTATGATAAGAATATGCAGCAGGAAAGGACAATCTCTTCAACAATTTATGTTATCTCTACATATAACTGAAGTGTATAGTGTATTGACATTTAATACATTGATACATTAGGATTCATGTTTATCATTCTGCTAGTTGGTATAATTCTCTCTTTTATTTTTGCTCCTCTTTTTTTTGGATTTCCTGCCTTCTTTTGGGTCAATTATGCAGTTTCCTAGCATTTTAGCCTCTCTTAGCATCTTTTCTATTTAAAATTGATTTTATAATTTAAATTTTTTAATAAATAAATCTACTTTGTTTTTTGTGTGAGTTTTTAAAAATGCATAATGTTATAAACCAACCACCATGTTCAAAATACAGTTTTATCATTCTCCCTCAAATCTTTTATGTTACATTTTTGTATGTACTATCCATTAATACATTATAACCTCTGATCTAGTCTTTATTTTATTTATTTTAATTGAATTATTTGTTTGTGTGATGTCGAGCTGTATGTGTTGTATATTCTACTTTCTTTCTTTTACATGTATGTACCTGTCCAGGTTTCTCAGCACTACTAATTGAATAGACCATCTTATCTCCACTTTACATTCTTGCCTCCTTTGTTGACCAAAGGTACATGAGTTTACTTTTGGCCCTCTATCCTGCTCCATTATGTCTGTTTTTGTGCATGTGCCCATTCCACACTGTTTTAATGATTATAGTTTTATATTATCATTTGAATTCAGGGAGCATCATGGTATGCAAATGATATGATTGATAAGGGGTTAATAGACAACATATATAGAATCCATTCATTTTAATATCAAAATAAAACATCTGATTAGAAAATGAGCTGAAGAATTGAATAGACTCTTTTTTCCAAAACAGGACATGTAGATGGCCATCAGGTATATGAAAATATACTCAAGCATCAGTAATCATCAGAGAAATGCAAATCAAAGCCACAATATCACCTCCCACTTGTTAGAATGTCTCTCACAAAAAAAGAACACAAATAACAATATAGACGAGGTTGTGGAGAAAAGGGAACTCTTATGCACTGTTGGTAGGAAAGAAAATTGGCACAACTACTGTGGGAAACACTATGGAGGTGTTTCTCAAAAAAACTAAAAATAAAATTGCCATGTGATCCAGAAATTCTACTTCTGAGTATATAACCAAAAGAAATACATACACTAATTTAAAAAGATACATACACCCTAATATTCATAGCAGCAGTAGTTATGATGGCAGAGATATGGGAACACATAAGTGTCTATCAACAAATGGATGGATAAAGAATACGTGGTATATATGATGGACTATTACTTAGCTGTAAAAAGGCAGAGTTTTTATGTAGCTGATTGCTAATCCAACTGAGAGAAACGAGATCTGTCATCTCATGAAAACTATACAAACATTATTCTTAGTGTTATTCCTTTAGCTATCTACTCCCCTTCAGTTTCTTCATGTGTTGTTAGCTTTCTAGCATTTTCATGTAGGTATTTTTCAAAAATGCAAAATTGATGTTAATTAGAAATAAGGCAAATTTAACATAACCTGTATTGTCAAATCTCAAAATAGAAACCCTGCTGCCAAAATTTACAAATCTAGGTTCAATTTTCAACCAGTCTGTTCTGTGTCTTTATTGCTTCTTTGCTTATGTGATCGCCTCTATAGATTAAGTCTGATAGGCAGTTATAGACATCTTGGATCACATCTCATATATCTGTGGGATTGTTTATTAATTAACCTATATTTTTTCCTGAGCCTAGACACCCAAATGAATACTAAGTTCTCTGTAATTTTCAAACCAGATTCACAGATGGAATAATAAGCAGTACAAATAGGGGTATGGCTATGCTTCTTTGAATCCACTTGCATCTAGCCTCTCCTATGCTCTGTAAACTGGTTTATTCTACACAACAGGCACTTCAACTGAGCAAAATTTCTCATATTGACCCTTGAGAGCCAACTGGCATAGCTAATAGATAAAGGAATAACTTCAAATAAGAAAAAATATATTAAAATGTTATATCATTTATATATTTTCTAATTGTTACTGACATCCAATTCACAACTTTACAAAATGGAAAATTGATTACAGAAATTAATTTCAGACATTTCACTTGAAATATAATTTATTAGAGGTAGAATGTATATAAAGCACTCTGTGTGTGTGTGTGTGTATGTGAGTGTGTGCATATGCTCAGTCATGCTTATGGCCAAAGTAACAAAATTAATAGTTATACTTCAATATTATTATAGGTATAGTGTACTGGCCTGGTTATACTCTTGGGACATTAACAAGACTATTGGTCCTGAAAATATGCACAGAATAGATGTAAAAGCATGATGCATTTGAAGTTTTGTATCAAGGCACGATGCATTTGAAGTTATTTTTTTCTTTGAATCTACCTAAAGATCATATGGTTTTGAAACCCAATGTTGAAGGAAGTGCATACCAGTGAAAATATTTCTAGTATATTGTATAATAAATAATTCCAAGGATAGAATGAGTCCCTTCTTCATGCTGATAGCATTTGAAAAGTGGCTTAACATCAGAACTGTTTTCTGTTCTTTAAGGCTCACTGAGTTATTAACTAACAAAATTCCTGGATGATTTATCATTATTGTTTCGTGATATAATGAACTCACCTGTATGAAAACTACAAAAAATACTTCAATAATATACACGGAATGCAGTTCCAGGTAGGATTTGTGCCTCAATAGATCACACAAGCCACCCTCAGAGCCACCTGAACTTGATTTCACTGTCTATGAGTGAGTGAGTGAGTGCTGCTGCTAAGTCGCTTCAGTCGTGTCCGATTTTGTGCGACCCGGTAGACGGCAGCCCACCAGGCTCCCCTGTCCCTGGGATTCTCCAGGCAAGAACACTGGAGTGGGTTGCCATTTCCTTCTCCAATGCATGAAAGTGAAATGTCAAAGTGAAGTCCCTCAGTCGTGTCTGACCCTCAGCAACCCCATGGACTGCAGACATCCAGGCTCCTCCATCCATGGGATTTTCCAGGCAAGAGTACTGGAGTGGGGTACCATTGCCTTCTCTGAGTGAGTGAGTGAGTGAAAATCGCTCAGTCATGTCCAACTCTTTGCAACCTATAAAGTTGCATGGAATTCTCCAGGCCAGAATACTGGAGTGGGTAGTCTTTCCCTTCTCCAGAGCATCTTCCCAACCTAGGGATCAAATCCAGGGCTCCAGCATTGTGGGCGGATTCTTCTGAGCCACAGGAAAGCCCTTCACTGTCTATATAGTTAGTGCACGTTCTAAGCATATACTTTCTTCTTCATTTAGTAAAACTGGAGAGTGATCAGACTATGAAATTTTGTAAACCAGCTGTTCAATTATGTTTATGAATTTTATTCAAGCATTTATGAAGGTGGTTAATCTGTGTTGTTTATAAAATGAGGCTTAAAGCATCTAACCACCCAAAAGCTGAAGCTAGACTTCCACCCACTCTTACTCACAGAAATACAAAGAAACAGTCAGTTATCTTTAATGGTTTTATTTTCTCCTGTCTAGAATAACCAATAACCTTGATGACTGTTTTTATTCTGGGGAAAATAGTTAATAGTACACAGAAGCAGTAGGAAACAAGAATTACTCAGGCAAACCCATCTTCTCAGAGGCTCTTAAGGAAATGAGTTTTCAAGTATCTCTCAGGTTATTTCAAAGGTCAAAGTTTTATGTGTGAAAACACTTCTGCTACCTTTTTCTTACTGAAATATTTTTGCACATTCCTGTCTACTTTTACCCAGAGAAAAGCTTATTGTTTTGTCCATTCAAATATACTGATTGGTAATGCAGACAAAAATGCTATTACAACACTTAATTGCAAAATTAGTAAAAGTTATTGCAATTGTACATGATAATACAATTATTTTGCAGGACAATTCTAAGTTCTTATTTACACACAAATATGTTTGCTCTTTGATCACCTGTGACTTTGTAGCTTTAAACAAATAAACTAACAACACATATACTTTTCAACTACTCTACTCATTGAGTGTAAAACATCTCAATGTTAGCCTAACTCTTCATAGAATACAGTATCTTTTTGGCTTCTACCTTTTGGCATATGTCTACTACAAATTATGTGTATGATATCTCTATTTTTTTTCCTTAGAAAGACGTATTGTACTTCTTTAATTTATCTATTGAGGACATTAAAAATCAACCCCTCCTCTGTGTTTTACTTATTTCCTTCCCTTTGTCCTTCTTTCCCTCTGCAATTCTGACAAACAAAACAAGTTTTAATAAAGTCCAAACTCCTGTTCTATTCATCCAAAATAATTTGGATGAAGAAAGCAAAGGAAATACACACTCACACACTTTCTTAGGAGCATGAAGAACAAAAAAGCAGTTTATGTAAGGCAGTGGCACTCCATTCCAGTACTCTTGCCTGGAAAATCCCATGGATGGAGGAGCCTGGAGGGCTGCAGTACATGGGGTAGCTAGGAGTCGGACATGACCGAGCAAATACACTTTCACTTTTCCTTTCCATGCATTGGAGAAGGAAATGGCAACCCCCTCCAGTGTTCTCGCCTTGAGAATTTCAGGGACAGGGGAGCCTGGTGGGCTGCCATCTATGGGTATGCACAGAGTCTGACACGACTGAAGCGACTTAGCAGCAGTAGCAGCAGCAGCAACATTTAAGGGAGAAGGAAAAGTTACACACTTTGAGAAGAGTGTGAGCCATCTCATGAGGGTGGGTCACACAGCAAAATTCTTTGATCCTCCTTTAATCTTATTTTTAGCCCTTTGAATGGGTGGGGTCTTTCTAACTATGGACAATTAAGGTATGGACTGTTCACTGAGGGGAAGATGGAGGTCTGCATTGTACCAGCTTTCAAATCCAGGTCAGGCACATTTGGCCCCTGGAGCCACTTAGACTTGTTTTTCCTTAAAATTTTCCCTTAATAGTTGAGTACCACATTTAGCACTTAATAGTTGAGTGAAAGGTTATGTAGGATCATCAACCTTCTGTGCATTTTTGTTGCATTGCTCCATTATTTTCATAGTCTGAGTTTCTTGTTTAGATGCTGAATTTCAGCAAAAAAAAAAAAAAAGATGCTGCAAAGTTTGTTTTAGATGCCATCCCTCCATGCATCATGGCCTCATATAATGGAAATCAAGGAAGTGGCTTTCAGTTCAGTTCAATCGTTCAGTCGTGTCCGACTCTTTGCGACCCATGAATCGCAGCACGCCAGTCCTCCCTGTCCATCACCAACTCCTGGAATTCACTCAAACTCACGTCCATTGATTGGTGATGCCATCCAGCCATCTCATCCTCTGTCGTCCCCTTCTCCTCCTGCCCACAATCCCTCCCAGCATCAGAGTCTTCTCCAATGAGTCAACTCTTCGCATGAGGTGGCCAAAGTACTGGAGTTTCAGCTTTAGCATGATTCCTTCCAAAGAACACCCAAGGCTGATCTCCTTCAGAATGGACTGGTTGGATCTCCTTGCAATTCAAGGGACTCTCAGGATTCTTCTCCAACATCACAGTTCAAAAGCATCAATTCTTAGGCACTCAGCTTTCTTCATAGTCCAACTCTCACATCCATACATGACCACTGGAAAAACCATAGCCTTGACTAGACGGACCTTTGTTGGCAAAGTAATGTCTCTGCTTTTCAGTATGCTATCTAGGTTGGTCATAACTATCCTTCCAAGGAGTAAGTGTCTTTTAATTTAATGGCTACATTCACCATCTGCAGTGATTTTGGTGCCCCAAAAATAAAGTCTGATAATGTTTCCACTGTTTCCCCATCTATTTCCCATGAAGTGTGGGGACCAGATGTCATGATCTTCATTTTCTGAATGTTGAGCTTTAAGCCAACTTTTTCACTCTCCTCTTTCACTTTCATCAAGAGGCTTTTTAGTTCCTCTTCACTTTCTGCCATAAGGGTGGTGTTATCTGCATGTCTGAGGTTATTGATATTTCTCCTGGCAATCTTGAGTCCAGCTTGTGCTTCTTCCAGCCCAGCCTTTCTCATGATATACTCTGCATATAATTTGGCTTCTGTCTAATGCCTATGCATGAAGAAGCTATTCTCAGGTCCAGCCCTTTCTTTTCTGCCTCATTTTCTTTTATCTTCAAGGTTTATTTCCTTTCAAAAGAAATATTCTATGGGAAATATGTTATGTTAAGGAAAGAGAAGAAACCACCCAAATCACCACCATTGGCAATGAAAAATTTGAAACTTGTAGGTATCCTTCTCTCTCACATCTGTGCAATGGTACCTTATGTATAATATGACAGAAGATTGAAATCATAAAATAGTAATCATAATTCAGGCATATAGATAGAGTCAGGTGGCTACTGAGGATTTGGTCTGACTGACGTCCCTGCATCAGTGAGGACTTGATTTTTTTGCAAACTGTACTAAATCCAAGTGAGATAGGTTGGCCTCAGACTGAGCAGCTACAGCTATTCTCCTGCTGACACTTTGAAATATAACAGCAGGAGTGCTGGAGCCTGATTAAGTAAAAGACAAAGCAACCATTGAGTCCTCATTCTTTTGGTCAAGGGAATTTCTCAGCCTCACACATACGCATAACAGGTCTGCTGCTACTGAAAAGTCGCTTCAGTCGTGTCGAACTCTGTGCGACCCCATAAACGGAAGCCCACCACGCTTCCCCATCCCTGGGATTCTCCAGGCAAGAACAATGGAGTGGGTTGCCATTTCCTTCTCCAATGCATGAAAGTGAAAAGTGAAAGGGAAGTCGCTTAGTCGTGTCTGACTCTTAGCGACCCTATGGACTGCAGCCTACCAGGCTCCTCCATCTATGGGATTTTCCAGGCAAGAGTACTGGAGTGGGGTGCCGTTGCCTTCTCCGATGCATAACAGGTCTAGGGAAGGGAAAAAAGGAGGAAAGAGGTGCAGCCCATAATACGTCCTGCCAACTTCCTAGAAACCTTTGTCCTGAAATCCATCTTGGTTGAGAGAGACACACGCACACCAAGAAGGACCCTACTGCTGCTGCTGCTGCTTCTAAGTCGCTTCAGTCGTGTCTGACTGTGCAACCCCATAGACGGCAGCCTACCAGGCTTCCCCGTCCCTTGGATTCTCCAGGCAAGAACACTGGAGTGGGTTGCCATTTCCTTCCCCAAAAGAAGGACCCTAAGCCTGACCAAATATGGGCAAAAGTGAGGTGGCTGTCCAGAGACAACCTGGAACTATCCACCTTTTAAGTAACTTAAGCTACTCCTACTGCACACAGTTCACTGTGAGTTCACCTGTGTGCTCTTCTACATGCATTCGCTACTAATAAGCACTGTCTTTATTTCACAATCTTGGTTCCTTTGCTGAATTCTTTCTTCAAAGAAGATAAAGACCAAGGTCTTTCTCCCAGGTGTTTCACTCCCAGAATCAAAAGGACGCCAACTACTATTTAAAAAAACAACTGCTAGTTGCCACCTAGCTTCTTGAACATCTATCTCTCAGGCTATAGTCCTAACAAATCCAAAATAGATAACTTTTCATTTCAATCAAGTCTTCAATTCTAAAATTGTTAACTACACACAAATACATACACACATAATGATATAAAATTATATTTATATTCCAGCAGACTACAAAAAATAAGAGGTTTATGAAGGAAAAAGTCACAAGATTATTGTTACATGAGGTGTTTATCTAGAATTATAACTGGATATGTAAGAAGTAAGGACACTTATCAAGTAAGAATAGGTTGAATCTGAAACACTTGCATGGTTACAGGGAGAACAACATTAAGAAGCAAAGTTGCAGTTAGCAGAGGTTGTTTTGAAAATTCTGAAAGAGATGGGAATACCAGACCACCTGATCTGCCTCTTGACAAATTTGTATGCAGGTCAGGAAGCAACAGTTAGAACTGGACATGGAAAAACAGACTGGTTCCAAATAGGAAAAGGAGTATGTCAAGGCTGTGTATTGCCACCCTGCTTATTTAACTTACATGCAGAGTACATCATGAGAAATGCTGGACTGGAAGAAACACAAGCTGGAATCAAGACTGCTGGGAGAAATATCAATCACCTCAGATATGCAGATGACACCACCCTTATGGCAGAAAGTGAAGAGGAACTAAAAAGCCCCTTGATGAAAGTGAAAGTGGAGAGTGAAAAGTTGGCTTAAAGCTCAACATTCAGAAAATGAAGATCATGGCATCCGGTCCCATCACTTCATGGGAAATAGATGGGGAAACAGTGGAAACAGTGTCAGATTTTATTTTTCTGGGCTCCTAAATCTCTGCAGATGGTGACTGCAGCCATGAAATTAAAAGACGCTTACTCCTTGGAAGGAAAGTTATGACCAACCTAGATAGCATATTCAAAAGCAGAGACATTACTTTGCCAACAAAAGTCCGTCTAGTCAAGGCTATAGTCTTTCCTGTGGTCATGTATGGATGTGAGAGTTGGACTATGAAGAAAGCTGAATGCCTAAGAATTGATGCTTTTGAACTGTGGTGTTGGAGAAGACTCTTGAGAGTCCCTTGCACTGAAGAGATCCAACCAGTCTATTCTGAAGGAGATCAGCCCTGGGATTTCTTTGGAAGGAACGATGCTAAAGCTGAAACTCCAGTACTTTGGCCACCTCATGCGAAGAGTTGACTCATTGGAAAAGACTCTGATGTTGGGAGGGATTGAGGGCAGGAGGGGAAGGGGACGGCAGAGGATGAGATGGCTGGATAGCATCACTGACTCTATGGACGTGAGTCTGTTTGAACTCTGGGAATTGGTGATGGACAGGGAGGCCTGGCGTGCTGCAATTCATGGGGTTGCAAAGACTCGGACATGACTGAACAACTGAACTGAACTGAACTGAACTGAGCGTTCTTGGATTAGGGATAATTAACAAGAAGCCCAAGTTCTCAGTGGTGCAGAAACATGTCTGAGATCAGATCCTCAGTGGCTGCTAATTTAATTTCCACATGCCTGAAATACGATTCCTCCATGGTACTTCTGATTTGCCATCAGTGGCTATGTTTAATACTGTATTGTGTTTTGAAATTTTATTTAATTTTTTGTTTGTTTTATTTTTTAATATAAATTTGTTTTAATTGGAGTCTACTTACTTTACAAGTGTGACATTGGATTACTATCTTCAAATTAAAAAAAAAAAAGCTTAAAGGTATCCATTTGAGTTTCTTAACCTAGTTCTATCATTTTAGATGATGTCTATAAGCAGTGTTCAAACTGTTTTTGTAGATAGCATCAAAGAAACATGATTCCAGATCTTCAGTATCATTGTATGTCCTTCTTAGACGTAATCCTCTTACAAATAAGTCTTTGATTAAGGTCAAGATGTTCTTTTTTCAGCCATTTTGCTCCTATTTTACAATAATACACACAGTTATGTAGGGAAAAATATATTCGTTTGAATCAACTTCATATTTTGCTTTCAACAGCATTGAAAAAGTAACCAATCAAGCTGTCGCATATTCACTTATTAAAAGTAATGAATGGTAATAAACACAGTATCCTCAGAAGAAGTTCAAAGAATCAAATGACAAAACTCTTCACCTGCCAATATATTGCTCATTTATTAATTCATGTGAGCACAGATACAATGTCTTTCTCTAAGGAATAATGATGAATCTTCAGTCAGTGCAACACAAACAATACCCCTAAGAGGCACAGGAACACAACTGAAACAAATTAAACAGCTGCCCTTTGGGATATGCAGATATAGGTAAGTGATGCTTCTATTTTTAGGTTTAAGACATTAAAATTGATAATACATTTTTCCTCTAGTTTCTGATCAACTTTTAATATTAGTATTGTAATAAATCAATCCAGATCATTTATTAACTTTGAAACGTGTAATTAGACTTTTTAAAAATCAATTTTCACATATAACTTTATAGTACATATATGATGGTGAAGTTGCTCAGTTGTGTCCGACTCTTAGCGACCCCATGGACCACAGCCCACCAGGCCCTCCGTCCATGGGATTTTCCAGGCAAAAGTACTGGAGTGGGATGCCATTACCTTCTCATTAACAGTAGCAAGGCATAGTATATTTACTTGGAGCTGGTATACTTGGTGACAGCCTTAGTGCCCTCGGACACGTCGATGGGGAGATTAATAAAATAATTTCAAGTATATTGGGATAAAATTCTGTGAAATAAATGAAATTGACTCAAGTTAGAGGAGAAAACAAACCATGTAAAGTTGTAAAGAATGTACATTATAAAGAAATGCTTGCAAATTATGGAGGATAGCAAATCACTTTATTATCTAAATTTTTTTGGAAATATTTCAAAGAGCTATTTAACAGTTCTATTGATAAATGTTAATCAGGTTGGAAATTTTATATATTGTGACTCTGTAAGCTTTGGATGAAATAATATTGCCTTTCAACTGAACAAAAGCCCAAGAATAGAATACAATAAAAAATAATTTAATATTTTTTAAAAACTGAGGAAATTTTATATAATATTCATTTTTATATTTTGAATATATGTCAAGGATTAGGATATAGTTTATCACTTTCCTGCTCATTATAAAATTATTTTTTGTTATATTTCAAGTTCCCATATTGAAGTGATTTCTTTCCAGGCTCAGTAGTTTTAATTGGCCTATTTATATATTTTGGTATTAAAATATGCTGTTGTATTTTTAAGTCTCACTACCTAATGGCTTAAACTCTCTTTATTCTTTTTTGTAGCTTCAATTATACTTTCATAGTGACTTAAAATATTCAAATTGGTTTTTATAGTAAAGTGGAAAAATAGCTCTCAAATTTTGATTTAATTTTAAATATATTTTTAGAAAGAATTTGGCTCTGCTATTATACTGTTTTTTTCTCAATGGGTATAATATACCTCTCTCTCTCAACTTTATATCCTTAAATGATATTTAGTATATATTTCCTTTAATGTTCTTTAACTTTATTTATTTCATTCATTCCTAAAAATCTTAGAGTTGGTTTGCAATTACAAATAAGACTCCCAAAATATCAATGCTACCTCATCGGTTTTTCTTGGTTACTGCAAAGTTGATTTTTGTTTACTGCTGTACTCAACCACATTGCTTAGGTAGTTAGTTTGAATTGCTTTACTTTTTTTAGTTTCTCTTCATTTTCCCTTTTAAAAAAATATTATTAGGCAGAAAACTTTACTTTTTTCTGTTTTTAGGCATATCTTTCTTTTGATTGTGCTTCTTTTCCAGTTTTAATGAAAAAAATTGTATTTGTTGTTGTTCAGTCTCTAAGTCATGTCCAACTCTTTGCAACAGCATGGGCTGTGATATGCCATGCTTCCCTGTCCTTCACCATATCCCAGAGTTTGCTCAAACTCATGTTCATAGAATATGTGATGCTATACATGATTGCATAAGATTAACAATGTATATCATGATGTTTTAATTTATGTATGTTGGTGAAATGATCACCACAATAGGTTTAGTGATCATCCATCTTATTGTATAGGTACAAAAAAAAAAAAAAAGAATAAAGGAAAAAATTCTTCTGATGAAAACTCTTATTAAGGTTTATTTTCTTAACTACCTTTCTATACATACAGCAGCTTTAGCTATAGCCTTTACAATGTACATATACCTTTAGTCCTTAAATATCTTATAACTGGAAGTTTTAACTTTTGACCACATTCTTCCAAATTCCCCTCTTTCCATTCTCTATCTCTGGTAAAGACAGGCAGGATCTTTTTTTAAGAGATTTTAACAGTTTTTAAATTCCAGATATAAGTGAGATTGGACTTCCCTGATGGCTCAGCCCTACTTGCCATTGCCCTTCTTTGAGACTGGAATGAAAACCGACCTTTTCCAGTCCTGTGGCCACTGATGAATTTTCCAAATTTGCTGTCATATTGAGTTCAACACTTTTACACTTTCCACGTTAATGTTTTTAATTATTTTGGGCATATTCCTAGAAGTGGAATTACTGGATCATATAGTAATTTTATTTTTAATTTTTTGAGGATATGCCTGCCATTCTATTTTCCAGGGCTTCCCTATTAGCTCAGCTGGTAAAGAATTCGCCTGCAATGCAGGAGACCTGGGCTGGGAAGAGCCCCTGGCGAAGGGTTAGGCTACCCACTCCAGTATTCTTGGGCTTTCCTGGTGGCTCAGATGGTGAAGAATTTGTCTTCAATGCGGGACGCCTGGATTTGATCCCTAGGTTGGAAAGATCCGCTGGAGTAGGGAAAGGGCTAGACACTCGAATATCATGACCTGGAGAATTTCATAGACTGTATAGTCCATGGGGGTCACAAAGAGTCAGACATGACTGAGCGGCTTTCTCTCACTCACTCACTCATACTGTTTTCCACAGTGCTGTTGCAATTTACATTCCAAACAATAGTGCACAAGGGTTCCTTTTTTTCCATGTCCACAGTTTGTTATCTTTTGGTTTTTGATGATAAACTTTAGAATAAGTATGAGGTGATATATTATCATGATTTTGATGAGCATATTTTCATGTAGCTGTTGGCCTTTCACATACTTTCCTTAGAGAAATGTCAATTTTGTCCTTTTTTTTTTTTTTTCCCCCAATTTTTAATTGACTTTTGCTGAATTGGATGAGATCTCTACTTGTTCTTATTATTAGTCCTTGTCAGGTATCTGGCTCGTAAATATATTTTTACGGTTCTGTAGATTGTACTTTCACTTTGTCAATGGTTTCTTCTGCTTGAAGAAGCTTTTTAGTTTGATGCACTTGCATTTGTTTATGTTTAGTCTTTTGCTTGTGCTCTTGGTATCGAATGTAAAAAAAAAAAATCAGGAAGTTTTAGTCTTCCTTTTTTGTTTTTCCCTTGGTGGTTTTATGGTTTCAGATTTTAGTTAAGTCTTTACTCCATTTTAAGGTAATTTTTGTGATTGATATAATATATGCACCTAATTTTATTATTTTATATGTGAATACCCAATTATCCCAATGCCATGTACTTAAAAGACTCTCTTTTCTCCGTTTAGTATTCTTTGTTCCCATATCAAATATTAGTTGGCCATATGCATTTAAATTTATTTCTAGATTCTCAATTCTGTTTCATTGGCCTATGTGTTTATTTTTATATCAGTCTTATACTGTCCTGATGAATATAGCTTCACAGTATAGCTTGAAATCAGAAAATATTATATCTTCTGTTTCTCTTCTTTCTCATGATTTCCTGGGCTATTCAGGGACATTTGTGTTTTTTTATAAATTTTAGAAGTAATTTTTGTACTTCTGTTTAAATTTAATTGAAACTTTCATAGGTTTTGCATTGAATCTATAACTGGTTTTTGGTCCTATTGGAATTTTGACATTATTAACTCTTATATTCATAAATACAAGATATCATTCCATTTATTTCTGTCTTCTTCAATTTCTTTCATCAGTGTTTTGTAGTTTTCAGTATAGGAGTTAATATTCCTAAGTATTTTATCATTTTGATGCTATTTTAAAAGGGATCAATTTCTTTATCTTTTTCAGAAATATTGTTACTAGTATATAGAATTTTACTTATTTTTTTGTGTGTTAATTTTGCATCAAGCAAATTTGTTGTTGTTCAGTTGCTCAGTCATGTCTAATTCTTTATAACCCCATAGACTGCACGCCAGGCTTCTCTGTCCTTCACCATCTCCTGGAACTTGCTCAACTCATGTTCATTGAGTAGGTGATGCCTACCAACCATCTCATCCTCTGTCATTCATCCCCTTCTCCTCCTGCCCTCAATCTTTTTCAGCATCAGGATATTTTCTACTGAGCTGTTGTTGTTTTTGTTTTGTTTTGTTTTGCATCAGGCAATCAAAGTATTGGAGCTCCAGCTTCAGCATGAGTCCTTCCAATGAATATTCAGGATTGATTTCCTTTAGGATTGACTGGTCTGATCTCCTTGCAGTCCAAGGGACTCTCAAGATTCTTTTCCAACTCCACAGTTCAAAAGCATCAACTCTTCAACATTCAGCCTTTTTTAGGGTCCAACTCTCACATCCATCAGATCAGATCAGATCAGTCGCTCAGTCGTGTCCGACTCTTTGCGACCCCATGAACCGCAGCACGCCAGGCCTCCCTGTCCATCACCAGCTCCCGGAGGTCACTCAGACTCGCATCCATCGAGTCAGTGATGCCATCCAGCCATCTCATCCTCCGTCGTCCCCTTCTCCTCCTGCCCTCAATCCCTCCCAGCATCAGAGTCCTCTCCAATGAGTCAACTCCTCGCATGAGGTGGCCAAAATACTGGAGTTTCAGCTTTAGCATCATTCCTTCTAAAGAAATTCCAGGATTGATCTCCTTCAGAATGGACTGGTTGGATCTTCTTGCAGTCCAAGGGACTCTCAAGAGTCTTCTCCAACACCACAGTTCAAAAGCATCAATTCTTCAGCGCTCAGCCTTCTTCACAGTCCAGCTCTCACATCCATACATGACCACAGGAAAGACTATAGCCTTGACTAGGCGAACCTTTGTTGGTAAAGTAATGTCTCTGCTTTTGAATATGCTATCTAGGTTGGTCATAACTTTCCTTCCAAGGAGTAAGCGTCTTTTAATTTCATGGCTGCAGTCACCATCTGCAGTGATTTTGGAGCCCAGAAAAACAAAGTCTGACACTGTTTCCACTGTTTCCCCATCTATTTCCCATGCAGTGATGGGACCAGATGCCATGATCTTCGTTTTCTGAATGTTGAGCTTTAAGCCAACCTTTTCACTCTCCACTTTCACTTTCATCAAGAGGCTTTTTAGCCCCTCTTCACTTTCTGCCATAAGGGTGGTGTCATCTGCATACATGCATGCAAATTTAATGAGATCACTTTTTTTTTTTTAATCTCAGAGTTTGTTGATTGAGTCTTCTGGATTTTCTATATAAAAAATCATTTTGCTTTCAGTTCAAGATAATATTTATTTTTCCTTTCCAATTTTGATACATTTAATTATTTTTCTTGCCTAATTGCTCTAGCTAGGACTTCCAGTACTGTGCTGATTAGGAGTGGTGAGAGGGCACTCATGTCACACTCTTGATCTTAGAAGAAAAGTTTTCAAACTTTCACCATTAAGTCTGATGTTAGCTGTGGGGTTTTCATATATGGACAATAACATGTAGACCTAGGTTTCTCCTATGCCACATTTGTTAAGAATTTTCATCATGAATGGAGGTTAATTTTTTTTTTTCTGAATGCTCTTTCTTCATCTATTGAAGTGAATATATGATTGTTTTCTTTTATTCTGATAATATCATGTATCATGCCGATTGATTTGTCTACATTACACTGGTCTTGCATCAGATCAGTCACTCAGTCATGTCTGACTCTTTGTGACCCCATGAATCACAGCACTCCAGGCCTCCCTATCCATCACCAACTCTCAGAGGTCACTCAGACTCACATCCATTGAGTCAGTGATGTCATCCAGCCATCTCATCCTCTGCTGTCCCCTTCTCCTCCTGCCCCCAATCCCTCCCAGCATCAGAATCTTCTCCAATGAGTTAACTCTTCACATTAGGTGGCCAAAATATTGGAGTTTCAGCTTTAGCATCATTCCTTCCAAAGAAATTCCAGGGCTGATCTCCTTCAGAATGGACCGGTTGGATCTCCTTGCAGTGCAAGGGACTCTCAAGAGTCTTCTCCAACACCACAGTTCAAAAGCATCAATTCTTCAGCACTCAGCCTTCTTCACAGTCCAGCTCTCACATCCATACATGACCACAGGAAAGACCATAGCCTTGACTAGGCGAACCTTTGTTGGTAAAGTGATGTCTCTGCTTTTGAATATGCTATCTTGCATACCAGGATAAATTCCATTTAATCACAGTGGATGATTTTTTAACTAGGCTACTGAATTTAATTTGTGGTTAATTTTTTTGAGAATTTTTCCGTCTGTATTCATCAACGAGATTGACCTGTAGTTTCCTTTTTTGGAATGAGCTTTTCTGATTTTAATGCTGGCCTTCTTAAACAAGCTTGGGTTTATCTCCCAGTTTTCGTTTGTGTTCCATATTTCTGTTTTTAAGCCAGACCATTTGTTTGTTTGTTTTTAATTTTATTTATTTATTTTCAGTTGCTCTGGGTCTTCATTGCTCTTCTTTCTCTAGTTGTGGTGAGTATGGGCTACTCTTTGTTGCAGTGTGTGGTTTTCCCATTGGGCTGGCTTCTCTTGTGGGACTCAGGCACTAGGGCACATGAACTTTGCATAGTTGCACATGAGTAGTTGCAGCACAAAAGCTCAGCAGTTGTGGTTTCTGGCCTCTACAGTACAGGCTCAGCAGTTGTGGGCATGGGTTTAGCTGCTCCATGGAATGTGGGATCTTCTCCCAACCATTGATCAAACCTGTGTCTGCTCATGGGCAGGTGAATTCTTTACCACTGAGTCACTAGGGAAGCCCATACTATATGTCTTAATGACTGTAGCTTTATAGTATGGTCTGAAGTCCGGAAGGTTTATTCCTCCAGATCTGTTTTTCTTTCTTAATTGCTTTTTCTATTCATGGTTTTCTGTGTTTCCATACAAATTTTAAAATTTGTTGTTCTAGTTCTATGAAAAATCTCATTGGTAAATTGCATGGAATCTGTAAATTGCTTTGGATAGCATATTCATTTTAATAATACTGATTCTTCCAATTCAAGAGCATGGTATATCCTTCCATCTGTTTCTATTATCTTTGATTTCTTTCATCAGAAACTTATAGTTTTCTGTACACAGATCTTTTATCTCCTTAAGTAGGTTTATTCCTAGGTATGGACACTTTATCTTTGACAAAGAAGGCAGGAATATATACTGGAAAAAATGCAACCTCCTCAATAAATGTTACTGAGAAAACTGAACAGCTCTGTGTAAAACAGTGAAACTAGAACCCTGCCTTACAATAAAGAGAAATGGATTAAAGACTTAAATGTAAGGGAAGAAACTGTAAAATTCTTAGAAGAAAACATTGGTAAAATATACTTTGAAATAAATGAAAGCAAGATTCTCTTTGATTCACCTTCTAGAGTAATGGAAATAAAAACAAAAATAAACAAATGGGATCTAATTAAACTTGAATGTTTTTGCACAGCAAAGGAAACTACAATCAAGATGAAAAAACAGCCCTCAGAATGGGAGAGAATAACTACAAAGAGAAAAAGTGACAAAATATTAATCTCCAAAATAATCTCATACAATTCAACAAAATCAACTCATACAATTCAGTATCAGAAAAACAAATAACTCAATCAAAAATGGGCAGACACTGCTCCAGAGAAGAAAAACAGATGGCCAATAAACACATTAAGTGATGCTCAACTTCACTCATTATTAGAGAAATGCAACTCAAAACTCAAATGAGGTATCACTTCACACCAGTTAGAATGGTCATCACCAACAAATCTACAAATAACAAATTCTGAAGAGGATGTAGAGAAAAGGGAATCTTCTTGCACTGTTGGTGGTAATGTAAACTGATACAGTCACTTTTGAGAGCAGTATGGAGAATCCTCAAAAACTAAGAATAAAGCTGCCATATGACCCAGCAACCCCACTACTGGGTACATACCCTGAGAAAAATACAATTCAAAAAGACACAGGTATCCCGGTGTCCACTGCAGAAATATTTACAATATCCAGGACATGGAAGCAACCTAGATGTCCATTGACAGATGAATGAATAAAGAATATGTACAACACATATACAATGGAATATTGTCATTGTTGTTCAGTCCCTAAGTCGTGTCTGACTCTTTATGACCTCATGCATTGTAACACGTAATATTCCTCAACTTTCTCTAAGAGTTTGCTCAAATTCATATCCATTGAGTTGATGATAATTATACAATCATCTCATCTTCTACCTCCCTCTTTTCGTTTTGCCTTCAGTCCTTCCTAGCATCAAGATCTTTTTCAATAAGTCAGTTCTCCACATTAGGTGGCTAAAGTATTGGAACTTCAGCTTTAGCATCAGTCCTTCCAATTAATACTCAGGGTTGATTTCCTTTAAGATTGATCTCCTTACAGTTCAAGTGTCTCTAAAGAGCCTCCTCCAGTACCACAGCTTGAAAGCATCCGTTCTTTGGTGCTCAGACTTTTTTATGAGTGAAATATCACAGCTGTACATAGATGCAATATTACTCAATTGTAAAAAAGAATGAATTTGAGTCAGTTGTAGTGAGGCAGATAAACCTAGAGCCGGTTATATAGGGTGAAGTAAGTCAGAAAGAGAAAAAACAAAAACAGTATATTAAACCATATGCATGGAATCTAGAAAAGCAGTACTGATGAACTAACTTCAGGGAAGGAATGGAGACACAGGTGTACAGAATAGACTTGAGAACACAGTGGGAATAGAGAATATGGGATGAATTGAGAAACTAGCATTGACATATATACATGACGATGATATACATGACGATGTGTAAAATAAGTAGCTAATAGAAAGCTGCTATATAACACAGATTTTCCCACCTGGTGCTCTTTGATGACCTAGAAAGGCAGGATGGAGGGAAGGATCAAGAAAGAGAGTATATGTATGTATATAATCAGTTATGACTGATTCACAGTGTTGTATGAAAGTGGAGTTGCTCAGTTGTGTCTGACTCTTTGCGACCCCATGGACACTAGGCTCCTCCGTCCATGAGACTGTCTAGGCCAGAGTACTGAAGTGGATTGCCATTTCCTTCTCCAGGGAACTTCCCAACCCAGGGATCGAACCCAGGTCTCCTACATTGTAGACAGACCCTGTTCTGAAGCCTACACAACAGTTCAGTTCAGTCGCTCAGTCATGTCTGACTCTTTGCTATACCACGAATCGCAGCAAACCAGGCCTCCCTGTCTATCACCAACTCCCATCCAGCCATTTCATCCTCTGTCATCCCCTTCTCATCCTGCCCCCAATACCTCCCAGTATTACAATCTTTTCTAATGAGTCAACTCTTTGCATGAGGTGGCCAAAGTATTGGAGTTTGAGCCTCAGCATCAGTCCTTCCAATGAGCACCCAGGACTCTAGGATGGACTGCTTGGATCTCTTTGCAGTCCAAAGGACTCACAAGAGTCTTCTCCAACACCACAGTTCAAATACATCAATTCATTGGTGCTCAGCTTTCTTCACAGTCTAATTCTCACGTCCATACGTGACCACTGGAACAAACCATAGACTTGACTAGACAGACCTTTGTTGGAAAGTAATATCTTTTTTAATATGCTATCTAGATTGGTCATAACTTTCCTTCAAAGGAGTAAGCATCTTTTAATTTCATGGCTGCAATCACCATCTGCAGTGATTATTGGAGCCCAGAAAAAAAAAAAAAAGTCTGACACTGTTTCCACTGTTTCCCCATCTACTTCCCATGAAGTGATGGGACCAGATGCCATGATCTTTGTTTTCTAAATGTTGAGCTTTAAGCCAACTTTTTCACTCTCCTCTTTCACTTTCATCAAGAGGCTCTTTAGTTCCTCTTCACTTTCTGCCCTAAAGGTGGTGTCATCTGCATATCTGAGTTTATTGATATTTCTCCCAGCAATCTTGATTCCAGATTGTGCTTCATCCAGTCCAGCATTTCTCATGATGTACTCTGCATATAAGTTAAATAAGCAGGATGATAATACACAGCCTTGACACACTCCTTTTCCTATTTGGAACCAGTCTGTTGTTTCATGTCCAGTTCTAACTGTTGCTTCCTGACCTGCATATAGGTTTCTCAAGAGGCAGGTCAGGTGGTCTGGTATTCCCATCTCTTTCAGAAATTTCCACAATTTATTTTGATCCATCCAGTCAAAGGCTTGGGTGTAGTCAATAAAGCAGAAATAGATGTTTTTTCCTTGAACTCTCTTGCTTTTTTGATGATCCAGTGGATCTTGGCAATTTGATCTTTGGTTCCTCTGCCTTTTATAAAACCAGCTTGAACATGTGGAAGTTCACGGTTCACATATTACTGAAGCCTGGCTTGGAGAATTTTGAGCATTACTTTACTAGCGTGTGAGATGAGTGCAATTGTTTGAGCATTCTTTGGCATTGCCTTTCTTTGAGATTGAAATGAAAACTGACATTTTCCAGTCCTGTGGACGCTGATGAGTTTTCCAAATTTTTTGGCATATTGAGTGCAGCACTTTCACAGCATCATCTTTCAAGATTTGACATAGCTCAACTGGAATTCTGTCACCTTCACTAGCTTTTTCCTTAGTGATGCTTTCTAAGGCCCACTTGACTTCACATTCCAGGATATCTGGCTCTAGATGAGTGATCACACCACTGTGATTATTTTTTGTACAGTTCTCCTATGTATTCTTGCCATCTCTTCTTAATATCTTCTGCTTCTGTTAGGTCCATACCATTTCTGTCCTTTATCAAGACCATTTTTGCATGAAATGTTCCCTTGGAATCTCTAATTTTCTTGAAGAGATCTCTAGTCTTTACAATTCTGTTGTTTTCCTCTATTTATTTGCATTGATTGCTGAGGAAGGCTTTCTTATCTCTCCTTGCTATTCTTTGGAACTCTGCATTCAAATTGAAATACCTTTCCTTTTATCTTTTGCTTTTCACTTCTCTTCTTTTCACAGATATTTTTAAGGCTTTCTCAGACAGCCATTTTGCTTTTTTTGCATTTCTTTTCCATGAGGATGGTCTTGATCCTTGTCTCCTGTGGAATGTCATGAACCCCCATCCATAGTTCATCAGATGCTCTATCTGATCTAGTCCCTTAAATCTATTTCCCACTTCCACTGTATAATCATAAGGGATTTGATTCAGGTCATACCTGAATGGTCTAGTGGCTTTCCCTACTTTCTTCAAGTCTGAATTTGGCAATAAGGAGTTCATGATCTGAGCCACAGTCAGCTCCCAGTCTTGTTTTTGCTGACTATAGAGCTTCTTCATCTTTGCTGCAAAGAATATAATCAATCTGATTTCAGTGTTGACCATCTGGTGACGTCAGTGTGTAGTCTTGTGTTGTTGGAAGAGGGTGTTTACTATGATCAGTGCATTCTCTTGGCAAAACTCTATTAGCCTTTGCCCTGCTTCACTCCGTATTCCAAGGACAAATTTGCGTGTTACCCCAGGTATTGTTTGATTTTCTACTTTTGCACTCCAGTCCTCTATAATGAAAAGGACATCTTTTTTGGTTGTTAGTTCTAAAAGGTCTTGTAAGTATTCATAGAACCATTCAACTTCAGCTTTCTCAGTGTTACTGGTTGGGGCATAGCCTTGGATCACCCTGATATTGAATGGTTTGTCTTGGAAATGAACAGAGATCATTCTGTCATTTTTGAGATTGCATCCAAGTACTGCATTTCAGACTCTTTTGCTGACCATGATGTCTATTCCATTTTTTCCAAGGGATTCCTGCCCACAGTAGTAGATATAATGGTCATCTGAGTTAAATTCACCCATTCTAGTCCATTTTAGTTTCCTGATTCCTAGAATGTCAACGTTCATATCCTTTTTATTATCCTCATTTTTATTTTAAAAATGTGATTTGGAGCCTTTCTTTTTCATTGCCTTTAGGAAAGCGATTGAGAAGAAATGGTGCTAATTCCTTTTTTCAAAATTTGGGTAAAATTCATCATTTTTGACCTGGGACTTTTTCCTTGGGAAATTTTTCATTACAGATTCAGTTTTTCTTCCAATAATTGGACTGTTGATATTTCCTATTTAATTTTTATTCAGTTTTGTAAATTATGTTTTTAAGAATTTTTCTATTTCTTGTAGATTTTCCACTTGTTGGCATACAGTTTTTCATAATAACCTCTTATTTTCAGTTGAATCAGTGCTATCAATTTTAATATCTGTTTTTTCATTTGTAATTTCATTGATTTGGCTCCTCTTTCTTCATTGGTTAGTCTAACTATGGTTTTCTTTTAT
The DNA here is from genome assembly GCA_935064755.1 of Tragelaphus eurycerus. Lineage (NCBI taxonomy): Eukaryota > Metazoa > Chordata > Mammalia > Artiodactyla > Bovidae > Tragelaphus > Tragelaphus eurycerus. The sequence continues at coordinate 168,911 of CAKXYN010000216.1, read as the reverse complement.
TTATTTATTTATGTATTTTTTATGTCAAAGTAGCAATTCTTACTTTGGTGAGTTTTATTCCTTTTTTTTTTTTTTTTTCTATTTTATTTATTTCTGCTCTAATCTATATTATATATTTTTCCTTCTCCTAACTTTTGTTCAGTATGTTCTTTCTTCAATTTCTTATGGTGTAAAATTTTGTCATTTATTTGACATCTTTCTTGCTTCTCAATGTAGTCATTTATTGGTATGATTTTCCCCCTTAGATGTGATTTCACTGAATCCCATAATTCTGATGTTTTAATTCTAGCTTAGTTGGTCTTAAGAAACATTTAAATTCTCACTCTAATTTATTCTTTTATCCACTACCTACTCAGAAGAATGTATTTGAATTTTCATGTGTTCATAAATTTTCAAGTTCTCTTCTTGCTAATTATTTCCAGTTTCATGTTATTGTGGTCAGAAATATACTTGGTATGATTTAAATATTATTTTTTCTAAGACTTGTTTCAATGCCTAACCCATGTTCTATTTTAGAAAATATTTCATGTATATTTGAGAAGAGTGTATTATGCTGCTGTTGAATAGAATGTTCTGTTTATGTTTGTTAGATCTATTTGATCTTTAATATTTTTCACATCCAGTTTTCTTGTTGATTCTCTGTTTGCACTATCGATCCATTGTTGAAAGTATGATATTAAAGTTCTCAATTTTTTGTAGGTCTGTTAGTTCTCTTTTTAAATCTCATGTTTTAAAGATGCTTTGGTTTTTGAGACACAAGTGTTTAGAATTATTGTATCTTCTTGATAGATAGATCTTTGTCATCTTTTTCTTTTTTTTTTTTTTTTTTACCATGTTTAATTCAATGTCTATTTTGTTTTTATAAGTATAGCTATACCTGTTCTTTTTTCTGTTACCACTTCACCGAAATGAGGACGTTACCACTGCAATACTTTCAGACAATGTGTGTCCTTAAAGCTTAATGAATCTCTTGTAGGCAGCATCTTTTTTGTATCTTACTTTCTTATCTGTTCAATCGTTCTATATCTTTCTTTAAAAAATATTGGAATAATGCTATTTTACAGTGTTATTAGGAGAAGGCAATGGAACCCCACTCCAGTACTCTTGCCTGGAAAGCCCCATGGACAGAGGAGCCTGGTAGGCTGCAGTCCATGGGGTTACTAGGAGTCGGACATGACTGAGAGACTTCACTTTCGCTATTCACTTTCATGCATTGGAGAAGGAAATGGCAACCCACTCCAGTGTTCTTGCTTGGAGAATCCCAGGGACAGGGGAGCCTGGTGGGCTGCCATCTCTGGGGTCACATAGAGTCAGACACTACTGAAGCGACTTAGCAGTAGCACAGTGTTATTAAATAGATCTTTAGATTCATCCACATTGCTGCAAATAGCATTATTTTGTTATTTCTTATGGCTGAGTAACATTCAATTATTTATTTTTATATATACATCATATATTGTTTATCCATTAATCTGTTGATGGATATTTATGTTACTTCAATACCCTGACTATTGTAAATAGTGCCACAATGAATATTGGGGTATATGTATATTTTTGAATTATGATTTTTGGATATATTCTCAAGAGTGAGATTGCTGGATCATATGGTAACCCTGTCCTTTGTTTTCTAAAGGCCATTCATACTGTTATCCATAGTGACTGTATTAATTTATATTCCCAAAAACAGTGTAGGAGAGTTCCCTTTTCTTCACTTCCTCTCTAGAATTTATTGTTACAGATCTTTTGATGATGGCTGCTCTGACTCTCATGAGGTTATACTGGCATAAAAACAGAAATATAGATCAATGGAACAGTATAGAATGTCCAGATATAAACCCATGTGTCTATGGTCACCTAATTTATGACAAAGAAGGATATTATACAATGGAGAAAAGACAGTCTCTTCAATAAGTGGTGTTGGAAAACCTGGACAGCTACATGTAATATAATGAAATCAGAACACTTCTTAAAACCATACACAAAAAATAAACTAAAAATTGATTAAAGATGTAAATGTAAGGCTGCATACTGTTACTCTCTTAGAGGAAAACAGGTTGAATATTCTTTAACATAAATCTTACCAAGATCTTTTTCAATCCACCTCCTAGAGTAATGACAGTAAAAAATAAACAAATGGTAGCTAGTTAAACAAAAGCTTTTGTACAGAAAAGGAAGCTTAAACAAAACAAATAGACAACCCTCAGAATGGGAGAAAATATTGCAAATGAATCAACAGACAAGTGAGTAATCTCCAAAATACATAAAAAGCTCATGCAGCTCAATAAAACAAACAACCCAGCCCAGTCAGAAAATGAATGAAAGATCTAAAGAAACATTTATCCAAAGAAGACAAACTGATGGCTAAGAAACCCATGATGAAATGCTCAACATCACTAATTATCAGAGAAATGCAAGTCATTCAGTCTTTTGATTAAAGAATTTAATCCATTTATATTTAAAGTAGTTAATGATACATATATTTTTTTTTGTATTCGAAACTGTTTTTTTCTCTAGAAGTGATAAAATTCTACTTATATCTGATGAAGTAAATAGTAATAAATTTCAATGACTGCTAGCAGAAGTGATAATATTTTGAATCTAGATAGCCAAATGTATAATTGCACACCATCTAGATAAAGATATTTATTTTTTTAGTGTAAATATTCCCTTTTATTGTCTTTTTGTTTACTGTCTTCTGGTTATTTTCTATATATATATATATTTTTTTTCTTCTTCTCTCTCTTTTCATGTTGGATGTCTTTTGATATCAGTGTGTTCTGATTTCTTTATTGCGTTCATTTGCATAATTACTACAAAATTTTCTCTTATCATTATCATGAGGCTTACAGGAAGTATCTTAAAATTATACAACACAATTTAAAACTGAAGACAACCTAATATAAATAAAATTTATGTATTTTACACTTATACTTTTCCATCCCCCTCATTATTTAGGTTATTACTGTCATAATTTACCTATTTTTATACTGTGTTACTGATAACAGCTTATCATATTTATTATTATTTTACTAAATTAGTTTTTTAAGGTCTGGTGGTTCAGACTGTAAAGCGTCTGTCTGCAATGCTGGAGACCCTGGTTCAATCCCTGGGTCTGGAAGATGTCCTGGAGAAGGAAATGTCAACCCACTCCAGTACTTTTGCCTGGAAAATTCCATAGAGAGAGGAGCTTAGTAGGCTACAGTCCATGGGGTCGCAAAGAGTTAGACAGGACTGAGCAACTTTACTTCTACTTCTAAGAGAATTGTAAGTGGGCTATGTACCACTAATACTGTATTGCATATGTTACGACTATGAATTTACCAGTATCAGTGAGATTGATGTCACCTTTTTAAGAAGTTATTTATTTTTTTTTAAGAATCCCTTTAGCATTTCTTATAAGGAATGTCTGTTGGTAATGAATCCTTTCAACTGAATGCAGAGTTTCAAAGAAAAAGCAAGGTGAGATAAAACAAAACAAACAAACAAACAAACAAAAAAACACAATTCTGAAGTGAGCAATAAAAAGAAATAGAGAAAAACAATAGGATGGGAAAGACTAGAGATCTCTTGAAGAAAACTGGAGATATCAAGGGAACATTTCATATAAGAATGATAAAGGACAGACAGGACAAGGAATTAATAGAAACAGAAGAGATTAAGAAGAATGGGCAAGAATACACAAAACTATACAAAAAAGATCTCAGGGCCTCAGATAACCACTATGGGGTGGTCACTCACCTAGAACCAGACATCCTGGAGTGTGAAGTCAAGTGGCACTTAGGAAGCATTACTATGAACAAAGCTAGAGGAGGTGATGAAATTCCATCTGAGTTATTTCAAATCGTAAAAGATGATATTGTTAAAGTATTGCACAGAATATGTTAGTAAATTTGGAAAACTCAGAAGTCATCACAATACTGGAAAAGGTCACTTTTCATTCCAATCCCAAAGAAGGGCAATGCCAAAGAATGTTCAAAGTACCACACAATTGCACTCATCTCACACTTGATGGCAAATAGAAGGGGTAAAAGTGGAAAGAGAGACAGATTTTATTTTGTTGGGCTCCAAAATCACTGGGCAGTGACTGCAGCCATGAAAGTAATAAAACGCATGCTCCTTGGAAGGAAAGCAATGAAAAACCTAGATAGCATATTAAAAAGCAGAGATATCACATGCAGACAAAGATCCATATAGTCAAAACTATGTTTTTTGTTTTTTTTGTTTTTCCCAGTAGTCATGTACAGATGTGAGAGTTGAACAATAAAGAAGACTGAGCACTGAAAAATTAATTCTTTTGAATTGTAATGCTGGACAAGGCTCTTGATAGTACCTTTTACATCAAGGAGATTAAACCAGTCAATCCTAAAGGAAATCAATGTGGAATATTCATTGGAAGGACTGGTGCTGAAGTTGAAGTTCCAATATTTTGGCCACCTGATTTAATGACCCAACTAATTGAAAAAGACCCTGATGCTTGGAAAGATTGAAGGCAGGAGAAGGGAGTGGCACATGAGATGGTTGGATGGCATCACTGATTCAATGTGTATGAGTTTGAGCAAATCCAGGAGACAGTGAAGGATAGGGAAGCCTGACAGGTTACAGTCCATGGAGTCTCAAAAAAAGAGTCAAACATAAACACTACTTAGCAAATGAAAAACAACATAAACATGTAAATTCTGACTTTTATTTTGCTGCTCTCAAAATTCTTTGTCTTGAAGTTTGATAATTATAATGTGTCTCAATGTAGCCTTGTTTAGGTTCAATCTATTTGGGTTCTTTGGCCCTCATACTTTTAGAGGTCCATTTGCATCCCCATATTCAGGAAGAGTTCAACCATTATGACTTTAAAACTAATTTCTGTCCTTTATCTTTCTCTTTCCCCATTTGGAATTTCCATAAGGTGAACATCCTTTCTCTTCCTTGTGTCTCACAATTCCCATTAGCTTTCTTAATTGTTTTCCTTTTCTTCCCATTTTCCCTCTTCTGAATATGCAATTTCCAACATTCTGTCTTTTTTTTTAATTTATGGTAAGCTCTGCTTTTGGAGCTCTCTTTTAAATTCTTTAGTTCTGTTATTTTATTTTTAACCTTTAGGGATTCTGTATTTATTGGTGGTGGTGTTGCTGTTTTGTTATCAAGCTTATTTTGTTCATATGTTGTTTTCTTAATTTAATTTTTTTGTCTGTCTGTCTTTCTTGTAACTCACTAAACTCCTTTAAAAAAGTATTCTGAATCTGTGTAAGTGTTCATAGATTTTCATTTCTTTAAGGTCAGTTTTATCAGATTTCTTTTCATGGTTTCACATTTATTTGATTTTTTTCTGACTCTTGATTTCTCCTGTTGGTGTCTGTGTATTTTAGTAATCAGGCTCCTCTTCCAGATTTTAGAGGTTTGCTTCAGCAGAGACTGTCCTGCCTCAGTGAGCTCAGTTTAGGTTTCTGAGTGGTAATCTGATAATGCATTTGGGCAGTTGGGGACTATGATTAGGTATAATTCTGAGTTAGGCAACTGATAAAGCTCCAAGGATGGGGACCAGTGTGGTTGAAGATTGAACCAATGGCTGAGAATAGTTGGGTGGAATTGCAGGTTTGGTTTCCTACCAAAGTAAGGCTTTATGATGTCTGGATTCTTAGTAGATGGTTAGGACTAGCTGCTATACTCAGCAGGAGGCAGGGTGTGAATGAATACTTCCCTGATGGGACTATAGGATATGACCTGCAGTCTGTATGGCTTATTATTTGGAGGCCCAGATCAGGCCTAAGTGTCTACTCAGTTCTCTGTTTAGGTGAAGCCACTGCTTACGTTCTGAAGATGGTGGAGACATGGGTTGTGCTATGTGTTCAAATGTCACTGTATGAAGGGCTGTTGGGACAAACAAAATCCACATACTCTGGTAAGATTCCTTTATCAGATAGGCTGAAGGCAATATTCAGTGATGAGTGGGACTGTAAATTAGAGTCCCTGCCCAGCAACAGCAGAAGCAGCTCTAAAGCTGGTAAGTAAGGCCTTCTTGTCTTAATTCGAGCTGACCTGCATCCCAACTTCCTTGGCCAAATACGGTTTCTTGGTTTACTCTGCAAACTATTGACTCTGTTGGCCTTTCTCTTAGGTCCCTCAATGATTCAGTGAGTAAAGAATCTGCCTGCAATGCAGGTGATAAAGATTCAATCCTTGGGTCAAGAAGATCCCCTAGAGGAGGAAATGGCAACCTACTTCAGTATTCTTGCCTGGAAAAAATCCCATGGACAGAGGAATCTGGCGGGCTATAGTTCAAGGTGTTATAAAAGGTTGGACATGACTGACTGACTAAACAAGCCCATTTCTCAGCTCAAGCATGTCTGGGTCCACACTCAACCAGGAGTTGTCAGTTTTGGTCAGATTGTTCTGGGACGCATTCTCTAGAGCAGATGGGGCTATGATTCAGCTCCTTGCCTAGGCGTAGGCTAACTGGTCTTTAGGGCCAGCATAATTACTTATTTGAGGGCCCAGAAAAGCAGATCTGTACCCCATCTAGCTCCATGATCAGAATCTGCTCCTTACTTGGCTCTGCAGATGAGCAAAGCTTCTGGTTGGGATTACTACTTGGGCACTGCAGGTGTGAAATCAGTGTGTTGAGATTACTATGCTACTTTTGAAAGCCCCTCACTGCTTCTGCCACATTCAGATTCCTAGTAACTGAGCCTTGCAGAGTCCCCTGCAATTCTTGCAGTGCAAGATCAGAAATAGAGGCTTATGTAGAGTGATCCACAAAGCTGGTGTGCTGCTTCCCTGGGGTCTCTTTTCCAACTAGGAGCTCAGGGGTGGCCTTTCTGCATGGTTCTGTGCTGTCCTAGGGAAGGGGAAATGGCATCAATATGTAACAGATTCTCTGGCTTTCTAATGTGCCCATTTTTGTCTCTGTGATGCATGTATTGCTTTTGCCTCATCCTTCTTTTTTAAGATTCTCTCTGCTGCTGCTGCTAAGTCGCTTCAGTTGTGTCCGACTCTGTGTGACCCCATAGATGGCCACCCACTAGGCTCCCCTGTCCCTGGACTCTCCAGGCAAGAACCCTGAAGTGGGTTGCCATTTCCTTCTCCAATGCAAGAAACTGAAAAGTGAAAGTGAAGTTGTTCAGTGGTGTCTGACTCTTAGTGACCCCATGGACTGCAGCCCACCAGGCTCCTTCATCCATGGGATTTTCCAAGAAAGAGTACTGGAGTGGGTTGCCATTGCCTTCTCTCAGTGATGAATAATTCTTGAATAGTTGTTAGCAGTTCTTCATATTAGGGGGAACAAAATCATAAATGATTGATAAATGCCATTTACAGCATACATTTATCTTTTTTTTTTTTAATGTCTGAACTGAATAATTGGAAAGAAAACTCTTTCAAATACCCAGCATGTGATTTTTGAGGTGTGATAAGCAGAAGCAGGATCAGCCTTCTGTATCATCACACTAAAGACAAATTTCTTGCCCAATCCCTGCCCCCCTCCTCTGCCCTCAGGTCATTTTTTATCCAGAAACATGGAGAAGTCTTGGTTTTGGCCACATGACTCTGATTAGGATGTGGATGCATGGAAAACTTGTCAAGCTGCAGAGGTACATGCTGTGACTTTAGTTTACAGAACCCATAGAGCAGCATGCTACCAGCTGAGACTGAGGATTCTGGCAGCCTTTTACAATGTTAAGGGATTTGAGAAGATCTTGGAAAAAAATTACCAAGAGTTTATAAAATATATGATGAATCAACCACAGAGATGAAATAAGACCTCTTGAGGGAAAAATAATCACCAGACATGTGATGAGTCTCTAGAACCCCAGGTTAAAAAAACAAAAAAGTCAGAGTAAATGCTTATTTCTGAAATTGTTCATATAGACAAAAAAGATAAGTGATATGAGGCCAACTTTTATTATTTTCTCAGATTGAAAAAGGAAAAACACAAAAGAACTAAGAAATAATATTTAAAAAATAAAGACTAAGTCCAAATGATCCAATATTGAGTAAATAAGGTTTTGGTAAGAAAGAAGAGAATATGAGAAAGTATTGATCAGCTGAAAGAAATTTCACCTAGTTGAATAACGACTTGATATTTTGATTCAAGAAGGTAAACTAACTTACGGACAGTGTTTGAAACAAAACAACCATAATAACATACATCCATTACATTTCTAAATATCATGATAAAAACTCATGAAGCTTGCATACATTTAAGGAGAATCACATTTACAGTCTTTTCATGTAAAAAAATAGCAAATAATGCTATAATAAATTAGAGCAGCATATACAGAAAACAGAAACATTTTGCAATGCTAAACTATAATCCCAGGATACTTTATATTTTTGAAATATAGAAGTGTGTTTTTAGATATATGAACACTATAAGACAGTATTACTGTTATAACACTTTAGCTTATAAATAAAAATAAGACAATACTGTTTATGTTAAACAAAAGAGCATTCTTAAAAGTTAAAAAGGAGATATTAAATGTCTTCTCTTAAAACTGGGGAAAAAAATTCAGGGTAATTAAAATGACCACTTCAGTCAGAATTGTTTTAGATGTCTGAATAATACAATAAAGCAATAAAAAAATAGCAAAAAGGATAATACAAAATTGTCAGTATTGGTGGATGATGTAACTGTGTATCAATAACATCCAAAAATAAACTATTGAAATAAATTATTAGAATGAGTAAAAATTATACCAACTTTGTTATATGGAATGTCAGTAAAATAAGTCAATTGTAATTCTGTAAATGAGTAACAAAGAATTAATGCTTTGTAAAGAAGTGATTTATAATAGCAACAAATTAAATACTTTGAAATAGATATAATATGTAAAAGGTCTTTATGCAATAAGCTACAATATGGTATTGGCATATACTAAAAAAGGAAATCAATAGAAAACATTATATTTACATGGATTAGGAAACTCAAGTTAATTCTCTCCACATTAATTTCAGATTAGTGACAAACAATTGAAGTTCAAAATGAATATCTTTTCAAAAATTTGACTAGCTAATTTTGAAGCTTGCATGTAAAAATCAAAGGGAAAGGAATAGACAAACTCTGTTGAAAAGACCAAAATATAGGAGAAGTAGCTGCAATATACCAAATTAATTTCAAACACTACATTTAAGACTTTTAGTTCTGCTGAGATGCAATCATTTCATTTTTCTTAGATTCTCCCCTACTGCTAAAGGGCCCTGGAGGTAACACAATAAACACACAAGTCTCTGAATTGTGGAAAGAAAGAGAGCTGTCTAGGGATCTTGGATCGTGAAGATTTATGTTCCTGTTCCTCTAATATATCCTGAGAAGTTTCTCCAGAGGCTTCTGTCCTGGACTCTCCAACAGGAACAGACTAGAGACTAAAAAGAAGCCTGATCATTGAACCAAAGGGTGAGGAAAAGAATGGCCTGATGACAAGATTTTTACGGGAATGCCAGCCATCTTTTATTCAATCACCAATGGAAGAACTACACCTTTCAAAGGTTTCAGAGAAACAGTGTGGGAAACTGATTTAGCACCGTGTCACTGATCCTGTTCACAGTGCCAATTCTCTTGCTGTTCACACTGTTTGCTGAATTCAGAGTAGGCAAGGCACCAACTAAGAGGCTGGAAGAAGACTTGAGGAGCCATAGGAACTGCAGATCTGTTTATTCTCTCCTGGCTGGTACAGCAGCTGTAGCAGCAGCTGTATCATAACCTAACCAACACAACCTCTCTCCTGGCTGGCACAGCAACCACAACAGCATTCTCTCTCAGCTGGTGCAGGAGCCGTATGCAGACACACTATATTCTCTCTTCTCGAGGCTGACACAATGGACACAGCCATGATGCAGCAGTAATGCTGCCACTTTTCTAGGGGGAGTTCACACAGTTGTACCATACATGGTAGCCTGTGACCAAGCAAGTGCCTCGTGATGCACATGAGTGATCTCAGCTGTTATACAATCATTATTTACAAAACATGAGGCAAGGGCGAGAGGCAGTGTGTTAAGACAGCTTGACTATGCCATCTTGGCTAATTTGCTTTCCCTACACACCAACTGATCACCTGCCATTCCACCCCATCCTGAAGGAAGCAGGCAGTGGTGCTCTGTCCTGCAGGTGGTGTCAGCAAGTGAGTAGACAACAGATCTTCCAACCCCTACCCAATGGAAATAGGAAGTATACAGTTGTCTTCCTGGGACAATGTTGGTGGGCCTAGCAAGAAGTTGATTTTCCACCTAAACATGAAGAAAGCAGATGGCTCTCTGATGATCCAAGAAGGAAAGTACTAGATGAGTCCAGTCTCAAGCTGGACTTCCAGCTCCAATTAGCTACAATGAGACTCGCCTCAGGAAGAGTAAACTCACTGTCATTGCCATGAGGCTTCCGTACACCCCTCCCTACCCACTGCATGTCATCCAGTTCTTATGGGTAACAGCCTCAGCATACATGGCATCAGCAAAACTGAACAAGATGCTGCAAGCCAGGACTAGTAAACACTTCAATATCCCACCTAATTCTATCCTTCATGTCACTGAGACTCCATGAAGCTGAATGTCTACCTCCTGCTGACAGCAGTCACTGAAGAAGGCAAGACAAAGCAAAGGGCACTAGTTCTCTGTCTTCTCCTTCAACTTTTGAGTTTAGTGGGTCCAAAAAGGAAGCTAAGAACCTAATCCAATCTGGTATCAGTCAAACATAAGGAGGTAGACAATGGTGAGATAATCAACATTCAGCTTTCAAGCTTCCTTCTTGGGAGCAAGGCCCAAAATGAAGATGTGTCCAACCTCCAACCTGCATTAATGAGGTTGATGTAGTGGGAGGGTCACTTATCCTTTTGGGGAGTCAGAAGGGTACAAAGGGTAGCTAATCTTCTGGTACCACATTAGAGCAACAAATCAGTTGAATATGTCCTATGATTTACTCTCCCTTGTGACACTGGGATCCAGAAAAGTACTGGTCTTACCATCTCAGTTGGAGGAGAACCTATGGAACTAAGTCAATGTTCTACATTTGAGATGCTGTTTATGGGGCCCAGAGAGAAACTCATATGGTCACACATACACATGGCCCACATGCTACATCTCAACAGAGATTCCAGATTCTTATAAGATAACCTGAATGTCTAGGATACAATTAAAAATTATTTTATCATATCAAAAGCCATTAAAAAATGAGAAAAAGACAATTAACAGATATCAGCACATAGATATATTAAATGCTGAGATGAACTGAGGTAGACTTTGAAGCAATTATCATAATATTTCAGGAAGCAATAATGAATTCTCTTAAAAGAAATGTAAAATACTCCAAATTACTAAACCTCAACTCTCAAATGTACCAACATTTAACAAATGTATAATATTCAGTCATGCAGGGTGTACTTTTTCACCAAAATAGAATCAAATTAAAAATCAATAACAGAAAAATAAGAAAATCTTCAGAATCTTGGAGATTAAGAAATATGCTTCTAAATAGTCATGAATCAAAGAGGAAGTTAGAGAGGACATTGAAAAACACATAAAAGTGAATGGAAAAATCAAAAAGCAACATAAAATATATCAGATGTAGCTAAAGCAGTATTGGGAGGAAAAGTTATCTCACAGAATGCTTACATTAGAAAAGAGGAAATGTCATAAACAAATCATTCAAATTTCCTAGAGAAACTAGAAAACATACAACCCATAAATCTTTAGCAAGACTAAAAAAATTAAAATAGAAGAAAAATTCATCAAGATTTTTTGAAATTAAAGGAAATCACCACAGATCCTATAGTCTTAATAAAGTTAATATGCAAACAACTTTATGATCACATTTGAAATTTTAGAGTATATGGATCAATTTCATGAGAACAAAGTACCAAAACTCATTTATGTTAGAAGAGACAACGTGCCTATTTCTATAAACATTAATTATATTTGTGATTAAAATCTTCCAAAGAAGACATAGCTAGGCCAAGATTATCTCATTGAAGAATTTAAACATTTAAAGAAGAATTAATGACAGTTTAACACAAAATTTTCAGAAGTATAGGAAGGAACAGTCCCACATCATTTTTTAAAAGCTAATATTACCAGAAGTATCCCAGAAAAGAAAACCAAAGACCAATATCCTTCGCGAACTTAACAAATAAAATCCAACACTACTTAAAACAATTGTATACAATGACCAATGCCTTTTTTTTCAAGGATACGAGACTGATTAGCCATTTGAAAGTAAGTGGACCTAATCCAACATATCAGTGAGATTAAAAATCAAATCAATTAATAAAATGTTGCAGGAAAATCATTTAACAAAATGAAAGAATTATAAAAACTCTCAACACAGGAATAGAGTGGAATTTCATCAACTTCATATGCAACCTTTAAAAACAAACAGGAAGCTACCATTAATATCACAATTAACAGTAAAAGATAAGATAAAAAAGTGAAAGTGGTGACTTTCCCTGTGGTTCAGGGGCCAAGATTGCACTCCCAGTGCAAGGGGTCTGGGTTTGATTCCTGGTCAGGTAAGTAGCCCTCCCATGATGCAAGCAAGTTCTGGCTATTTTTGTTCAGTCACTCAGTCCTGTCCAAAACTTTATGACCCCATGGACTACAGCAAGCCAGATTTCTCTTTCCTTCACTATCTCCCTGAGTTTGATCAAACTTATGGCCACTGAGACAATGATGCCATCCAACCATTTCTTCCCCTGTTGTCCTCTGCTCCTCCTGCCTTCAATCTTTGCCTGCATCAGGGTCTTTTCTATTGATTCAGTTTTTCCCATCAGGTGACCAAAGTATTGGAGCTTCAGCTTCAGCATCAGTTCTTCTAATGAATATTAAGGGTCAATTTCCTTTAGGACTGACTGGTTAGATATCCTTACTATCCAAGGGACCCTCAAGAGTCTTCAGCATCACACTTAAAAGACATCAGTTCTTCGGTGCTCATCCTTTTTTATTGTCCACTGCTCTCTTACATCCATACATGATTACTGGAAAAAACATAGTTTTAAGTATATGGACCTTTGTAGGCAACATAATGTCTCTGCTTTTTAATATGCTGTCTATGTTGTAATTGCTTTTCTTCTAAGGAGTAAGTGTCTTTTAATTTAATGGCTGCATTCACTATCCACAGTGATTTTGGAGCGCAAGAAAATAAAGTCTGTCATAGTTTTGTTTCCCCATCTATTTGTCATGAAGTGATGGGACCAGATATCATCAGTTGAGTTCAGTTCAGTTGCTCAGTGGTGTTCGACTCTTTGCGACCCCATGAATGGCAGCATGCCAGGCCTCCCTGTCCATCACCAACTCCCGGAGTTCACTCAGACTCACGTCCATAGAGTCAGTGATACCACCCAGCCATCTTATCCTCTGTCGTCTCCTTCTCCTCCTGCCCCCAATCCCTCCTAGCACCAGAGGCTTTTCCAATGAATTAACTCTTCACATGAGGTGGCCAAAGTACTGGAATTTCAGCTTTAGCAGCATTCCTTCCAAAGAACACCCAGGGCTGATCTCCTTCAGAATGGACTGGTTGGATCTCCTTGCAGTCCAAGGGACTCTCAAGAGTCTTCTCCAACACCACAGTTCAAAAGCATCAAGTCTTCGGTGCTCAGCCTTCTTCACAGTCCAACTCTCACATCCATACATGACCACAGGAAAAACCATAGCCTTGATTACATGGACCTTTGTTGGCAAAGTAATGTCTCTGTTTTCAATATGCTATCTAGGTTGGTCATAACTTTCCTTCCAAAGAGTAAGCATCTTTTAATTTCATGGCTTGCAGTCACCATCTGCAGTGATTTTGGAGCCCCAAAAAGAAAGTCTGACACTGTTTCCACTGTTTCCCCATCTATTTCCCATGAAGTGATGGGACCGGATGCCATGATCTTCGTTTTCTGAATATTGAGCTTTAAGCCAACTTTTTCACTCTCCTCTTTCACCTTCATCAGGAGTCTCTTTAGTTCCTCTTCACTTTCAGCCATAAGGGTGGTGTCATCTGCATATCTGAGGTGATTGATATTTCTCCCAGCAATCTTGATTCCAGCTTATGCTTCTTCCAGTCTAGCGTTTCTCATGATGTACTCTGCATAGAAGTTAAATAAGCAGGGTGACAATATACAGCCTTGACATACACCTTTTCCTACTTGGAACCAATCTGCTATTCCATTTCCAATTCTAACTGTTGATTCCTGACCTGATACAGATTTCTCAAGAGGCAGGCCAGGTGGTCTGGTATTCCCATCTCTTTCTAATGCTTATACCTAGTATACTATGTCATGTAGTGCTTATGCATTAAAATAAATACATATAATCAGAGTGTTCTCTGGCTAGAAATGTAACTTTACCTCATCAATATGATCCACTCAATGGTCTATAGTTCTGAACTCTTTGCTTAAATTTAGATTGACTCCCATGGGTGCTTTTGAAACAAATTATCGAATGTTTTGTTAAATCCAAGCTACAAATTTAGTGACTATTTGTGAATCTAGTACTACAAGTTATTAACCAAGTTGGTAATTCTCTTTTGTATATTCTGTTTTGTGTGGTGTCAAGGAGTGAGGACTTAGTTAAGAAGGGAAAAACCTTCTGGTTTCATATAGTCTCAGTAATTATAATTCATTCTTCTTTATAGATATTTACTTTAATGCTTGGAATAAATTCATCTTATTTAAGAAGAAAACTATTATTTAAGAATAAGAAAAAAAAAAAAGTCTTTGCCTGTTTACAGTTGAAATCTAGGTATGAACTTCTTGGATTCCAACATTGTGCTTTTTCAGCTTTATGTCCTATAGAATCTAACTTCATGCTGGGTGAATTTTAGCCAATAACTTACAGCCTTGCTCTTAAGATGGAGAAACAGTGGAAACAGTGTCAGACTTTGTTTTTCTGGGCTCCAAAATCACTGCAGATGGTGACTGCAGCCATGAAATTAAAAGATGCTTACTCCTTGGAAGGAAAGTTATGACCAACCTAGATAGCATATTCAAAAGCAGAGACATTACTTTACCAACAAAGGTTCGCCTAGTCAAGGCTATGGTCTTTCCTGTGGTCATGTATGGATGTGAGAGCTGGACTGTGAGGAAGGATGAACGCCGAAGAATTGATGCTTTTGAACTGTGGTGTTGGAGAAGACTCTTGAGAGTCCCTTGGACTGCAAGAAGATCCAACCAGTCCATTCTGAAGGAGATCAATCCTGGAATTACTTTGGAAGGAATGATGCTGAAGCTGAAACTCCAGTATTTTGGCCACCTCATGCGAAGAGTTGACTCATTGGAGAAGACTCTGATGCTGGGAGGGATTGAGGGCAGGAGGAGAAGGGGACGACAGAGGATAGATGGCTGGATGGCATCACTGACTCGATGGATGCGAGTCTGAGTGACCTCCGGGAGCTGGTGATGGACAGGGAGGCCTGGCGTGCTGCGGTTCATGGGGTCGCAAAGAGTCGGACACGACTGAGCGACTGATCTGATCTGATCTTGCTCTTAAGATTGATTTTAAGTGTTTTGTCTTAATAGTTTTGAATGCTATTCCATATATATATATGGAATATATATATATATATTCTACATATAATACTTCTCATATATACCAAAGCCACGGTCATGTTAAAAAAATATTATTTATTTGGCTAAGATCATCTGTATGCAGGTCAGGAAGCAACAGTTAGAATTGGACATGGAACAACAGATTGGTTCCAAATAGGAAAAGGAGTACATCCAGGCTGTATATTGTCACCCTGCTTATTTAACTTCTATGCACGGTACGTCATGAGAAACGCTGGACTGGAAGAAGCACAAGCTGGAATCAAGATTGCTGGGAGAAATATCAATAACCTCAGATATGCAGATGACACCACCCTTATGGCAGAAAGTGAAGAGGAACTAAAGAGACTGTTGATGAAGGTGAAAGAGGAGAGTGAAAAAGTTGGCTTAAAGCTCAATATTCAGAAAACGAAGATCATGGCATCCGGTCCCATTACTTCATGGGAAATAGATGGGGAAACAGTGGAAACAGTGTCAGACTTTTTTTGGGGGGCTCCAAAATCTCTGCAGATGGTGACGGTAAGCCATGAAATTAAAAGATGCTTACTCCTTGGAAGGAAAGTTATGACCAACCTGGATAGCATATTGAAAACAGAGACATGACTTTGCCAGCAAAGGTCCATCTAGTCAAGGCTATGGTTTTTCCTGTGGTCATGTATGGTTGTGAGAGTTGAACTGTGAAGAAGGCTGAGCACCGAAGACTTGATGCTTTTGAACTGTGGTGTTGGAGAAGACTCTTGAGAGTCCCTTGGACTGCAAGGAGATCCAACCAGTCCATTCTGAAGATCATCCCTGGGTGTTCTTTGTTTTTTGTTTGTTTGTTTTAAAATTTTATTTTATTTAACTTTACAATATTATATTGGTTTTTACCATGTATCAAAATGAATCTGACACAGGTATGCATGTGTTCCCCATCCTGAACCTTCCTCCCTTCCCTCTCCCAATACCATCCCTCTGGGTCGTCCCAGTGCACCAGCCCCAGGCATCCGGTATCAGGCATCGAACCTGGACTGGCGACTCATTTCACATATGATTTGGAAGGAATGATGCTAAAGCTGAAACTCCAATACTTTGGCCACCTCATGCGAAGAGTTGACTCATTGGAAAAGACTCTGGTGCTAGGAGGGATTGGGGGCAGGAGGAGAAGGGGACGACAGAGGATGAGATGGCTGGATGGCATCACTGACTTGATGGACGTGAGTCTGAGTGAACTCCGGGAGTTGATGATGGACAGGGAAGCCTGGCGTGCTGCAATTCATGCAGCCGCAAAGAGTCGGACACCACTGAGTGACTGAACTGAACTGAACTGAAATATTAGAAAGGCATAAATTCTTCCTCCTTTTATTCAATTCAGAGATGATCTCAAAAACAAAGCAGTTGTTACCTGACTACATGAATTCTTATGTGGCCAATAGCAGGCTCTTTTAAATCTCCTCCTGAATTGGCATCTCAGCACTGATATTTCAAAGTGCATCTTCTCCAAACATAGAATGAAGTTATCTGCCATAAAACTACAACAACTAGAAAAGGCCTAGAAGAAATTATTCATAAATTTAGTAACTTATTAGAGAAATGTATGCAAGGAAACCAAGCAGTGTAAATGAATTATCACTTAAAATATTACCTATATTGTACTATAAAACCATATGAGAATGGTTGTATAGCTATGAATTTGTCAAAAGTCATAGAACCAAATGTGTAAAAAATGTGGATTTTATCTTGTGTCTATTATTTCAAAAAACTTGATTTTAAAGAAATAGCACTTACCCCAATTTGTATTTTTTTTTTTTTTTACACTCTTTGATTACTTACAGTGTTTTGACTGCCCCCTACAGTAGAACTAAGCTCCATAAAGAAAAAAGACTATTTTATTTTACTCATTACTGTTTATTCAGCAACCTACAGTACTGGGCATATAATATTTGTTCACATATTTCTTTGTTGGACTCTGTTGAATAAACGAATATATGAATTAGAACTTATTTGTTTAGCAGTAGATTTTTTTATCAAATTGATATTACAACATTAGCAGAAACATTAGAAAGAGGAAAAAATATCCCTCAGAGCCTCGGGGAAGGCAATGGCAACCCCATCCCAGTACTTTTGCCTGGAAAATCCCATGGACGGAGGAGCCTGGTAGGCTCCAGTCCATGGGGTCGCTGGGAGTCGGACACGACTGAGCGACTTCACTTTCACTTTTTACTTTCATGCATTGGAGAAGGAAATGGCAACCCACTCCAGTGTTCTGGTCTGGAGAATCCCAGGGACAGGGGAGCCTGGTGGGCTTCCGTCTATGGGGTCGCACAGAGTCGGATATGACTGAAGCGACTTAGCAGCAGCAGCAGAGCCTCACCTTTATTTTTTTGCCATTCTTTCTTGTATTTTTCACACATGTACAAGCATAGCAGAAAGCAAGTGTATATCAACAATTCTGTATTTGAGCAGATGTTTATTACCCACAATCAGAAACACCAGAAGAAGTCAGGGACATTTTCTAATCCAGTATCACAAACCATATTTGAATAAGCCTTTAGTTGAAAAACACAGTTGACTATTCAATTGCTTCACTGCCATAGGGAAAAGCAGGTTGGTATATTCTAGTAGAGAAAGGTAACTTCATTTATTCTATGGTATAGCTTCTTTTAGCTTTCTCAGAATGACACTGCTTTTCTCACGATGAATAATAGCAAAACTACCCTATAAGAAATTGGAGGAAAGCCAGAAATCTACCAAACTACTCTATCAGATTGAAGAATTTCTCAGTCAAGTATTACAATCTTTGGAGTGAGAGGCAATCTAATTGACTTTAATATGTGCTGTAATAATTATTTACATAAATTTTATTTGCATTAATTGTTACCTGTACAGAGGGAGAGAAAAGTGAAGGCAATTATAATTCTTACTAGGAGAACTTTGTGAATTTCTTACCAAGCATTTGAGAAACCAGTCACTCTTGTGAAATAGTAAAACCTCTGTTTAGCCTATTTTAGAGGGAAAGGCCAGCAGAAAAAAATAAAAGACACCTTCAGAATCCAATAAAATGAAAGTTAGTGTCAGAAATCTCAGATATAGAAAACTTTTAGAAGATCATCAAGTTTCATATAAAATATTTCTTAAAAAATTTTTCAAAAAAGCAGTAAAAGTTTAAATGTTTTCCCTGTAAGATTGGGAGTGAGATAGAGCTGTCCACTCACAACGCTATCTTCAAGTTAATGCTAGAACTTTAAGGCACTTCATAAATTCAAGATTAAGAAATAAGTGACAGATTAAAAAGGAGGATAGAAAAAAAAGTCACTGTTTTTCTTTCTGTCTGCCAATGCATGATTGTGTTCGTAGAAAATTCTAAAACATCTGAATTAGATTATTTCTGATTTTATAACAAAATACCACAGACTAGGTGGCTATAACACTAGACATTTATTTTCTCATGATTCTGGAGGCTAGATGTCCAAGCAGGATGAGTTTCTTCTAAGGCCTCTTACCTTGTCTTGTCAATGGCTATTTGCTCAAATGGCCCAACTCTGTGTGTACATGTGTTCTCATCTCTTCTTACAAAGACACTGGTAACATAGGATTAGGGCACATTCTAATGACCACATTTTTACTTTAATCCCCCCACTTTAATGGCTCTGTCTTTAAATACTGTCACATTCTGAGGCATCTGGAGTTAGGACTTCAAAATATGAATTGAGAGTAAGTCACATTTCAGCCCATAACAACATCTCAAGTAAAAAATCTTAGAACAAATACACGTGTGCAAAGAGTTAAGAATATATATATATATATATATAAAATAACACTCAATAATCAACCATATTTCTGTATACTAACTTTGAAGATATAAAAACAAAAATTAGAATCACAATACAACTTAAAACCATTACATAGAATGTGAAAGACAATAACAAAGCATGTAAAGAATTGGCATAGAGAAAGTTATAAAAAGGAGATGAAAAAATAAAAGCCCTTAATAAATGGAGAGTCATACTGTGATAATGGATTTGAAGAATCAACATACAAAAGACTATGGTTGCAGTTTATTGCAACCTTTATTAAAGCTTTTTTTTTTTTTTTTTTTTAACATAGGCAGAGGATTATTCTATGACTTATATAAAAAGCAAAGTACCTGGAATAGGTTATTTTTAAAAAAAGAATACCAATAGAGAATCACTCTACTTGATTTCATCACTTATCATATAGCTTCACTGGTTAAAACTGTGTAATTGCAGATATGCTAAGATCAATAGGGTATAAAAAAGAACCCAGAAGACACATGTAAAATGCCCAATTGGTTTTGTACAAAGGTAAAAAGCAAACAAACAAAAAAAGGTTGAAAGGATGAAAGATAGCCTTTTCACCAAATGATGCTGGACTAATTGGATGACCACAGGAGAAAGAAAAGAATCATGACATCTAACCCATATGGCACCCCACTCCAGTACTCTTGCCTGGAAAATCCCATGGATGGATGAGCCTGGTGGGCTGTGGTCCATGGGGTCCCTAAGAGTTGGATATGACTGAGTGACTTCACTTTGACTTTTCACTTTCATGCATGGGAGAAGGAAATGGCAACCCACTCCAGTGTTCTTGCCTGGAGAATCCCAGAGATGGGGGAGCCTGGTGGGCTACCGTCTGTGGGGTCACACAGAGTCGGACACGACTGAGTGATACATCATCATCATCATCAACCCATACTCTATACAGAAATTATCCCAAAATGATGAAGTTCTGTGATGTTTAATTTTATGTGTCAGCTTGACAGGACAATGGTGCTCAAATATTTCACCAAATATTCTGGGAATGAGAAGTTACATTGGTAGAAGTTGAGTAAAACAGACTCATTTCTATAATGTAAGCCAGTTGCATTTAATCAGTTGAAGATTAAATTGAATAAAAGACTGACCCCCTCTGAGACAGGGGAGATTCTGCAGCAGATGCCTTCAGACTTGAATTGCAATGTCAGCTCTTTCTTGAGTCTCCAAGGCCTTCAGCCACCATACGGATTTTGGATTATCCAGCCATTGTATCAAAATATGTCTTTATGGGGTCGCTAAGAGTCAGACATGACCGAGCGACTTCACTTTCTCTTTTCACTTTCATGCGTTGGAGAAGGAAATGGCAACCCACTCCAGTGTTCTTGCCTGGAGAATCCCAGGGACAGTGGAGCCTGGTGGACTGCCGTCTATGGGGTCACACAGAGTTGGACACGACTGAAGTGACTTAGCATAGCTTAGCATTCTACTAACTACATTTCTCAGGAGAATCATGGACCTACACACAAAACTGAATTTGTAATCTTTCACTCCAAAAAAAAAAAAAAAAGAGAAAAAAAAGAAAAATTAGAGAAAATCTTCAGGATCTAGAGCTAGGAAAAAGAGCTTATGGACATGGCACTAATATTATGATTCCTGAAAGGAAAGAAAAGATAGATCAGACCTGATTAAATTAAAATACCATTAATAGGATAAAAATACAAGTCACAAACTGACAGAAAATATTTTCAAACCACTTATCTGACAAAGAAATAGTATCTAGGATATATTAAGAGTGCTCAAAAACCAACAGTAAAAAGAAATCTAAAATTAAAAAAAAAAAAAAAAAATAGCCTCAGTACTGATGACCATATGAAAAATACTGGATCACTCATGCATTGCTAGTGAACCTGTAAAATTGAACACCCATTCTGGAAAAGTTTGGAAGTTTCTTTGCAATTAAACATTCAACTACTAATGACCAAACAGCTGAATATTTGGATATTTATCTCAGAGAAATAAAAATTATTGTTTACATAAAAGCCTATACAAGAATATTCACTTTAAAACTAGAGGCTTCAGAATTCCCTCAAAAGGTGCATGATCAAAAGAGCTGTTGTGCATCGTATCATGGAACTCTTGTTGTTTTGTTGCTCAATTATGTCCAATTCTTCTGTGACTTGATGAACTACACCTCACCAGTCTCCTCTGTCTATGGGATTTCCCAGGCAAGAATACTGGAGTTGATTGCCATTTCCTTCTCCAGAGGGTCTTCCCAACCCAGGGATTGAACCAGTGTCTCCTGCATTGGCCAGTGGATCCTTTACTTCTGAGTCTCCAGGGAAGCCCTACCATGGAATACTACCTAGCAATAAAAATGAATACCTCACTTATACATGCCTTAATGAAGTTCTGGAAAAATATATTCAGGGAAAAAAGGCAATCCCCAAAGAAAATATATTGAGTTATCCCATTTATATGACACTCTTGAGAATCACAGGGACGGGAGAGCCTGGTGGGCTGCCATCTATGAGGTCGCACAGAGTCAGACACAACTGAAGCGACTTAGCAGTAGCAGCTTGAAATATGAAAGATATAGAAATGGAGAACATTAATATTCACTGGGTGGTAGAAATGAGGTGGAGAAGAGAAGGTATGTGTGGCTGAGACAGACAAGAGCAGGAATCCTTGTGATAACGGAAATATCATCTTCAATATATCAATGTAAGTTTCCTGATTGTGATACAGTAATATAGCTTTGAAAGTTGTTACTTCAGATGTAACTGGGTAAATGAAGAGATATGGTAGCTTTATTATTTTTATAACTGCATGTGAATACTCAACTGTATCAAAATTAAAGTTTTAATTAAAATGCTACATTAATTAAGACAAAACTGCTATTTTTCCAAGATTATATTTTCCAACATACTGAAACTTAGTTTATGATAAAGATGTTACAGAGGAATATTAAGGAGAAAACAATCATTGGTGCTAGCTCATTTGCTAAAGTATAGGGTAAAATGAAACTTGGTCCTTTCTTCACCCCATAAATAAAGTGAATTTTAGATGATTTATGGTTATTACTATGAAAAGTAGCACAGTAATAATTTTAGAAGATAATATAAGATTATATGTTCATGGTTTGGGGAGTATAACATAATTTCATTTTTAAAATATTTTGTTGAAGTATAGTTAATATACAATGTTGTGCTAATTTCTGCTATACAGTAAATTTATTCAGTTATATATTTTTTTCATTGTTTTATCATGTGTTATTGAGTACAGTTCCCTGTACTATTCAGTAGGACATTTTGTTTAGCCATTCTATGTATATTAGTGCTCATTCCAAAGTCTCAATCCTTCTTTCCTCCACCTCTCTTCTCAAGATTTTTTCAATAAGATACAAAAGCTGTAAACTCAATGACAAAACTGCTGCATTCTAACACATTAAAATTGTGAACGTCTGTTTATCAAAATACAATTTTAAAATAGTAAAAACAAGTGGCAAAAGTGGTGAAGATGTATATTCTGACAATGAGATCATACAGTCTATGAAGAATCATCTATAAATCAATAAGATAAAAAGATACATAGCAATGTAGAAAAAAGAGATTAAAATATATTTCACGATATAAACAAATACAAAGTTAAGTTATAAGATAGATGCTCAGAATCATTATAATCAGAGGAAAACAAACTAAAACTAAAATGAAATAGCTGCCTTGGCACAGCATACAGAATATTCACTATTAAAAAGACTGAAGCACTATGTGCTGGTGGGCATTTCTATGGATGCAATCATTTTGGGAATGAACTTACACATATTAAAGTAGGAGTCATATATTTCACATATTGATATTTCTTGTCTTTGGTATATATATACGCAACAGAAATATGTATATGTGTGCCCCAAAATATGTGTACTTAAATTTTTTGGTAGAATTATATTTAAAGTACAAAACTGGAAAATGACCAAAATACCATCAATGTGTAATGTGTGAAGAAACTATGGTATATTCATACAAAAATTCCATTAGGCAATGGAAGTGAATAAAATATTGCTATCTGCAAAACATTGAAATTTAAGACATCATGTTGAGTGAAAGGGGCCAGATACACCAGAATATCCTGAATATTCCCAGTTCCCAGTTTATAAACAGAACTTAAAACTACAGTGTATAGGTATGAAGATAAAAATGATTAAGTTTCCCAAAACAACTTCTAAAAAAGCTAAGATACAATATTGTTTTCTTTTGAACTCTGTAAGAAAGGGAGAGGGTGGGATGATTTTGGAGAATGGCATTGAAACATGCATAATATCATATATGAAACGAGTCACCAGTCCAGGTTCGATGCATGATATTGGATGCTTGGGGCTGGTGCACTGGTTCAACCCAGAGGGATGATATGGGGAGGGAAGAGGGAGGAGGGTTCAGGATGGGGAACACATGTATACCTGTGGTGAATTCATTTTGATATATGGCAAAACAAATACAATATTATAAAGTTACACAATAAAATAAAAAATGTTTTCTATGAAATAAAATAACTATGGCTCAAAAAAAAATTTTTTTAAGATAATGATTGCCTTAAGGAAATGAGAGAGGCTATGATTGTCAAAATATATGCACAACATGGGTTTTTGATGTGCTGCTAAATTCTAGTTCCTGACTTGAAGAGTGAATATAAGGGTCATTTATGGTAATTTTTTTAAGTTAGGTGTTCTTGTTTTAGATACATTTAAAACTTGTGAAGTTAAAGGAATCAGTAAATAAAAATATACTAAGTCATGAGAAATAATTGTGGGTGCTCAGTCATGTCCGACTCTTTGTGACCCCTTGGACTATAGCCCACCAGGCTCCTCTGTCCGTGGGATTATCCTGGCAAGAACACCAGAAAGAAAGAAAGGGAAAGTGAAAGTGAAGTCGTGTCTGACTTTTGCGATCCCATGGACTGTAGCTCACCAGGCTCCTCTGTCTATGGGATTCTCCAGGCAAGAATACTGGAGTGGGTTGCCATTTCCTTCATCAAAGAATACCGGAGTGGATTGCTATTTCCTACTCCAGGGAAATGAACCCACATCTCCTATGTCTCCTGCATAAGGAGAAGGATTCTTTAACACTGAGCCAATAGGGAAGCCCAAGAAACAATCAGGGAGGCTAAACAAAATAGTTGTATATACTTTTCAAAAGAAACTAATCAAAAAGATCACTCCATTTTTTTTTTCAAGTAGTTGTATATCAGGTAGTCTTCAATTCTCCCTGTAGTAGGGATTAAATTACCTTTGTCTATAACTCTGTCTTCCTCCCTGATACAGTTTTTCCCATTAGTAAAAGTCACCCTTCTAAGTCACAGTAGGAAACAATGTTGCTTTATAACTCTGTAGAATATTTCCTTAGTCCTTCTGTCCTTGAATCAAATACTCAGACTGAGGTGAAAAAAGAATAATGTAGAAGAAGAAAATATGTGTTTATCACAAAAGCATTATACTGTAAATAATTGACAGTAATCAAAATATATGAATTGCTATTACTTTCTGAGGTTATAATTTATGACCTCATGAAAGTATGTATAACCTCTTTAATACATCTAGATCAGATCAGATCAGATCAGTCACTCAGTCGTATCTGACTCTTTGCAACCCCATGAATCGCAGCACACCAGGCGTCCCTTTCCATCACCAACTCCCGGAGTTCACCCACACTTAACATCCATCAAGTCAGTGATGCCATCTAGGCATCTCATCCTCTGTCATCCTCTTCTACCCTTGCCCACAATCCCTCTCAGCATCAGAGTTTTTCCAATGAGTCAACTCTTCACATGAGGTGGCCAAAGTACTGGAGTTTCAGCTTTAGCATCATTCCTTCCAAAGAACACCTAGGGCTGATCTCCTTCAGAATGGACTGGTTGGATCTCCTTCAGTCCAAGGGACTCTCAAGAGTCTTCTCCAACACCACAGTTCAAAAGCATCAATTCTTCGGTGCTCAGCCTTCTTCACAGTCCAACTCTCACATCCATACATAACCACAGGAAAAACCGTAGCCTTGACTAGATGGACCTTTGTTGGCAAAGTAATGTCTCTGCATTGGAATATGCTATCTAAGTTAGTCATAACTTTCCTTCCAAGGAGTAAGCGTGTTTTAATTTCATGGCTGCAGTCACCATCTGTAGAGATTTTGGAGCCGAGAAAATAAAGTTTGACACTGTTTCCCCATCAATTTCCCAGGAAGTGATGGGACTGGATGCCATGATCTTCGTTTTCTGAATGTTGAGCTTTAAGCCCACTTTTTCACTCTCCACTTTCACCTTCATCAAGAGGCTTTTCAGTTCCTCTTCACTTTCTGCCATAAGGGTGGTGTCATCTGCATATCTGAGGTTACTGATAATTCTCCCAGCAATCTTGATTCCAACTTGTGTTTCTTCCAGTCCAGCGTTTCTCATGATGTACTCTGCATAGAAGTTAAATAAGCAGGGTGACAATATACAGCCTTGACATACTCCTTTTCCTATTTGGAACCAGTCTGTTGTTCCATGTACAGTTCTAACTGTTGCTTCCTGACCTGCACACGAATTTCTCAAGAGGCAGATCTGGTATTCCCATCTCTTTCAGAATTTTCCACAGTTTATTGTGATCCACACAGTCAAAGGCTTTGGCATAGTCAATAAAGCAGAAATAGATGCTTTTCTGAAACTCTCTTACTTTTTCCATGATCCAGCGGATGTTGGCAATTTGATCTCTGGCTCCTATGCCTTTGCTAAAACCAACTTAAACATCAGGAAATTGATGGTTCACTTAATACATCTAAAGTTATACCAAATTTGAGATATGCCTTATTGGACTAGAGTGTCTTCTTTCATGATAAAAATCTATATTGCTTTTCACTAAATGTCAAGAGCTGCCAAATACCATGATGCGATATGTTAAAAATATGGAGCAATTTTTACTTCAGGATTTTTCTTTGTAGTTTTTTTTTTTTTTTTTTTTTTGATAAGTTTTAGAGTCATTTTGAGATTTCGAAATTATATTGAGATTTTGATTTGGATTTCTCTTCACTGTGTGCTATTATTTGTGTACTGATAGTATTTTAAAACTATACTCTGGTTTTCAGCTGTTCTGAATCAGATTTATCTTTTTTCATTATAGTTTTTAAACTTAATTTTTACTTTGAAACCTTTCAATGTCTTCAGTTTGTCTTTTCAGTTCAATCAGTTCAGTCGCTCAGTCATGTCCGACTCTTTGCAACCCCATGAATTGCAGCAGGCCAGGCTTCTCTGTCCATCACCAACTCCAGGAGTTCACTCAGACTCACGTCCATAGAGTCAGTGATGCCATCCAGACATCTTGTCCTCTGTCACTCCCTTCTCCTCCTGCCCCCAATCCCTCCCAGCATCAGAGTCTTTTCGCATGAGTTGAGTCAACTCTTCACATGAGGTGGACAAAGTATTGGAGTTTCAGCCTCAGCATCAGTTCTTCCAATGAACACCCAGGACTGATCTCTTTTAGGATGGACTGGTTGGATCTCCTTGCAGTCCAAGGGAGTCGCAAGAGTCTTCTCCAGCACCAGAGTTCAAGAGCATCAATTCTTCAGTGCTCAGCTTTCTTCATACTCCAACACTCACATCCATACATGACCACTGGAAAAACCATAGCCTTGACTAGATGGACCTTTGTTGGCAAAGTGATGTCTCTGCTTTTGAATATGCTATCTAGGTTGGTCATAAATTTCCTTCCAAGGAGTAAGCATCTTTTAATTTCATGGCTGCGGTCACCATCTGCAGTGATTTTGGAGCCCCAAAAATAAAATCTGACACTGTTTCCCCTATTTCCCCATCTATTTCCCATGAAGTGATAGGACCACATGCCAAGATTGACAGGACATGCTGGAGAGGTCTGACAGAATGTGGTCCACTGGAGAAGGGAATGGCAAACCACTTCAGTATTCTTGCCTTGAGAACCTCATGAACAGTATGAAAAGGCAAAATGATAGGATACTGAAAGAGGAACTCCTCAGGTTAGTAGGGGCCCAATATGCTCCTGGAGATCAGTGAAGAAATAAATCCAGAAAGAATGAAGGGATGGAGCCAAAGCAAAAGCAATACACAATTTTGGATATGACTGGTGATAGAAGCAAGGTCCGATGTTGTAAAGAGCAATATTGCATAGGAACCTGGAATGTTAAGTCCATGAATCAAGGCAAATTGGATGTGGTCAAACAGGAGATGGCAAGAGGGAATGTCAACATCCTAGGAATCAGCGAACTAAAATGGACTGGAATGGGTTAATTTAACTCAGAGGACCATTATATCTACTACTGTGGCAGGAATCCCTTAGAATAAATGGAGTGGCCATCATGGTCAACAAAAGAGTGTGAAATGCAGTACTTGGATCTAATCTCATAAACGACAGAATGATCTCTGTTTGTTTCCAAGGCAAACCATTCAATGTCACAGTAATCCAAGTCTATGCCCCAACC
Source organism: Tragelaphus eurycerus (assembly GCA_935064755.1). NCBI lineage: Eukaryota > Metazoa > Chordata > Mammalia > Artiodactyla > Bovidae > Tragelaphus > Tragelaphus eurycerus. The sequence continues at coordinate 141,188 of CAKXYN010000216.1, read as the reverse complement.
ACTAACGCTGAAGAAGCTGAAGTTGAACGGTTCTATGAAGACCTACAAGACCTTTTAGAACTAACACCCACTCAAAAAAAAAAAAAAAAAGTTTGTCTTTTATTCCACCTCAATTTTCATTCCTACAATGTTTACTTTCTTTGCTCCTGCTTTCTTACATGTTTGGATAGGCTGTGTGAATGCCTTTCACATTATCTCTTCTGTATAAACCTTGTGCTATGTCCTTAGTTGCTCACTCAGTTGTGTCCAACTCTGAGTGACGCCACGATTTGTGCCCCCCATGCTCCTCTGTTCATGGGGATTCTCCAGGCAAGAACACTGGAGTGGGTTGCCAGGCCTTCCTCTAGGGTATCTTCCCAACCCAGGGATTGAACACAGGGATCGAATAGAGTTCTCCCACATTGCAGCCTGATTCTTTACCGTCTGAGCCACCTGAGAAGCACATGTAAAAAGGTGACAATATTGACCAGACCAGTGTAAACCTTGGACTGGTAAATATTGTCACCTTTATCCTAACAGATGACACCACCCTTATGGCAGAAAGTGAAGAGGAACTAAAAAGCCTCTTGATGAAAGTGAAAGTGGAGAGTTAAAAGGTTGGCTTAAAGCTCAACATTCAGAAAACGAAGATCATGGCATCCGGTCCCATCACTACATGGGAAATAGATGGGGAAACAATGGAAACAGTGTCAGACTTTATTTTTCTGGGCTCCAAAATCACTGCAGATGGTGACTGCAGCCATGAAAGTAAAAGATGCTTACTCCTTGGAAGGAAAGTTATGACCAACCTAGATGGCATATTCAAAAGCAGAGACATTACTTTGCCAACAAAGGTTCACCTAGTCAAGGCTATGGTCTTTCCTGTGGTCATGTATGGATGTGAGAGTTGGACTGTGAAGAAGGCTGAGTGCCAAAGAATTGATGCTTCTGAACTGTGATGTTGGAGAAGACTCTTGAGAGTCCCTTGGACTGCAAGGAGATCCAACCAGTCCATTCTGAAGGAGATCAGCCCTGGGATTTCTTTGGAAGGAATGATGCTAAAGCTGAAACTCCAGTATTTTGGCCACCTCATCCGAAGAGTTAACTCATTGGAGAAGACTTTGATGCTGGGAGGGATTGGGAGCAGGAGCAGAAGGGGACGACAGAGGGTGAGATGTCTGGATGGCCTCACTGACTCGATGGATGTGAGTCTGAGTGACCTCCAGGAGTTGGTGATGGACAGGGAGGCCTGGCATGCTGCAGTTCATGGGGTCGCAAAGAGTCGGACATGAATGAGCGAGTGATCTGATCTGATCTGTACAAATATTCCTCACATGACCTAGCTTCCTATGATCTAGCTTTGAAATTAGTGCCTTTTTTTTTTTCAGTCAATACTGATGAAATCTGCTATATGATTTTGTGTTTGTTTGCCTTTTTTTTGTTTGTTTGTTTATGTGGATATTTCCATAATTATTTTTAGGTCTTTTTATTATCTTTAAAGAGTCTGCAAATAGATGAGAGGGAGCTTCTGCTTTGATATTGAATGTTTATCTTTCTGACATAGAGATTAGGGGAGGACCAGTTTCCACTGACTAATGGTGGTGATGGTGGTTTAGTCACTAAGTCGTGTCTGACCCTTGCAATCCCATGGACTGGAGCCTGCTAGTCTTCTCTGTCCGTGGGATTTTCCAGGCAAGAATACTGGGGTGGGTTGCCAGTGAGTAATACCTCTGCTAAATCGTGATGGAGTTGAAGGTCTGAGGCATCACCATGTCCACCCTTAGCAGTCTTGAAAAATTTGAAGCGATATCTAGAAAGCCAGTTTCAACAAATCCAATTACCATACCTCTCCATCCAAGATTCCTCAACTAAGTATTATTTTTTGGAAATGTACTTCACCTGTCCTTGTTGTAGGAGGATTTGAAATTTTGCATATGAAGGGAGTAGGAAACTATTGTAAGAGTGAATATAAACAGTGCTGCCATGAACATTGGGGTATATGTGTCTCTTTCAATTCTGGTTGAAACTGGAGCCTATTATACAGAGTGAAGTAAGCCAGAAAGAAAAACACCAGTACAGGATACTAATGCATATATATATAGAATTTAGAAAGATGGTAACAATAACCCTGTATACGAGACAGCAAAAGAGACACTGATGTATAGAACAGTTTTTTGGACTCTGTGGGAGAGGCAGAGGGTGGGATGATTTGGGAGAATGGCATTGAAGTAAGTATAATATCATATATGAAACAAGTTGCCAGTCAAGGTTCGATGCAGGATACTGGGTGCTTGGGGCTGGTGCACTGGGAAGACCCAGAAGGATGGTATGGGGAGGGAGGAGGGAGGAGGGTTCAGGATGGGGAACACATGTATACCTGCGGTGGATTCATTTTGATATATGGCAAAACCAATACAATATTGTAAAGTTAAAAAATAAAAGAAAAAAAAAACAATAAAAAAAGAGTGAATATATATGCAACAAAAATTATTTTTCTTATTTTCTGGTTTACTGAATGGAACACGCCCTCATTTCTGAACTTAGAAGTAGAATGCTAGTAAAAGGAGCAGTGAAAAAGTTAGTGTTCATTGTGTGTACTCCTGAGTCGTGGTGATTTTGTCAGCACCAGTTGTTGATATGATTTTAAGTTAAATATGCCATGCAAGTACTCTTGCCTGGAAAATCCCATGGATGGAGGGGCCCGGTAGGCTGCAGTCCATGTGGTCGCTAGGAGTCAGATACGACTAAGCGACTTCACTTTCACTTTTCACTTTCATGCATTGGAGAAGGAAATGGCAACCCACTCCAGTGTTCTTGCCTGGAGAATCCCAGGGACGGGGAGCCTGGTGGGCTGCCGTCTATGGGGTCGCACAGAGTTGGATACGACTGAAGTGACTTAGCAGCATGCCATGCATATAAGGAAAGTGTGTAAATTGTCTTCTGCTTTGTTTGCTGTTAGGGTCTTTCATTTCCTCCCCCCAAATTTTAAAGTGTTTTAGTAGGAATTTGGAAAATGATAAGCCAAGACCTTAGACACCATCTTAACCAGGTAGTTTGCACTGAGTTCAAACCCAGCAAACATCAACATAGAGAAATGCTTTAAATCAAGATTATTTTTCATCCTTAGTTTTACCGCAGTAAAGACTGAAAGTATTTTATATGTTATTCTATTAATTTGAAAAGACACTATAAGCATTTATACAACTTATAAGATAATAAGAGACAGCCATTATTTATACTTCCCAAATGAATATAATATCTTTATCTGTCTTCAGTGTAAACAATTCAAAGGTAATTACACAGTTGTCCATCCTTAATTCTATCATTGTAATCTTTTTATTAATATATGGCAAACTGCTCAGTTTAGTTTCTAATACAGGGTTGAATTATTATTGGAGACATAGAGAATTGAAGGGATGAAGTCATACGCTAAATGACTGTGGGCAAAAATAATGTCACATTGCTTAATGAGCTCATGTTACAAAATAGTTTACTTAGCTCCATTCTATACAGAGATAAATTCCTTACAAATTTATTTAGCTTTATACAAGTTGTCTTTATAAAAAGATATGTTTCAAAATTATTTCTTAGTAATATAGCTGCTGAAGCACTAAATAACTTCTAGAAAATCAACATATTTCACCAACTGAGAAATTTATCCTTGGATCAACACTGTTTGATGTCAGTAATGCATAAGATTCTGAGTATGGGGGGTTGTAAGGAAATAAAGAAAATCATAAATCCTCTAAAATGTGAAAAAGAAAGAAAGAAAGAAAAAAGCTGTCTAGTTGAATATATAAAATTGCTTAAATTTTATTTTGAAAGACTTGTAAATTTACATGCTGTTGTAAGAAATTGTATGTATATAGACTTCCCAGGTGGTGTTCGTGGTAATGAACCCACCTGACAATGCAGGAGACATAAAAGGTGTGGGTTTGATCCCTGGGTTAAGAAGATCCCCTGAAAGAGGGAATGACAACCCACTCCAGTATTCTTGCCTGGAGAATCCTATGGGCAGAGGATCCTGGCAGGCCACAGTCCATAGCGTTGCAAAGAGTAGAACATAACTGAAGTGACTGAGCATATATATGTGTGTGTGTGTGTGTGTGTGTGTGTGTGTGCGCACACGCGCGGTGCCATGCATCATTTTCCCAACTTCCTCAAACAACTTGCAAAATGATACTAAAATATCACAAGCAGTATTCTGACATTGATACACTGAAGATACAAAACACTTTCCCCATCCCAGGTCTGAGTCTTGGTAGTCATTAACATTCTCTATAGTTTTCACACTTTCAGTTCAGTTCAGTTCAGTTCAGTGGCTCAGTCGCTTCCGACTCTTTGCAATCCCATGAATCGCAGCACACCAGGCCTCCCTCAGATCAGATCAGATCAGTCGCTCAGTCGTGTCCGACTCTTTGCGACCCCATGAACTGCAGCACGCCAGGTCTCCCTGTCCATCACCAGCTCCCGGAGGTCACTCAGACTCGCATCCATCGAGTCAGTGATGCCATCCAGCCATCTCATCCTCTGTCGTCCCCTTCTCCTCCTGCCCTCAATCCCTCCCAGCATCAGAGTCTTCTCCAATGAGTCAACTCTTCGCATGAGGTGGCCAAAATACTGGAGTTTCAGCTTTAGCATCATTCCTTCTAAAGAAATTCCAGGATTGATCTCCTTCAGAATGGCCTTGTCCATCACCAACTCCCGGAGTTCACTCAGACTCACGTCCATAGAATCAGTGATGCCATCCAGCCATCTCTCCTCTGTCGTCCCCTTCTCCTCCTCCCTCATCCCTCCCAGCATCAGAGTCTTCTCCAATGAGTCAACTCTTCGCATGAGGTGGCCAAAATACTGGAGTTTCAGCTTTAGCATCATTCCTTCTAAAGAAATTCCAGGATTGATCTCCTTCAGAATGGCCTTGTCCATCACCAACTCCCGGAGTTCACTCAGACTCACGTCCATAGAATCAGTGATGCCATCCAGCCATCTCATCCTCTGTCGTCCCCTTCTCCTCCTGCCCCCAATCCCTCCCAACATCAGAGTCTTTTGGCATGAGGTGAGTCAACTCTTCCCATGAGGTGGCCAGAGTACTGGAGTTTCAGCTTTAGCATCATTCCTTCCAAAGAACACCCAGGGCTGATCTCCTTTAGAATGGACTGGTTGAATCTCCTTGCAGTCCAGGGGACTCTCAAGAGTCTTCTCCAACACCACAGGTCAAAGGATCAATTCTTCAGTGCTCAGCTTTCTTCACAGTCTAACTTTCACATCCATACATGACCACTGGAAAAACCATAGCCTTGACTAGACGGACCTTTGTTGGCAGAGTAATGTCTCTGCTTTTGAATATGCTATCTAGGCTGGTCATAACTTTCCTTCCAAGGAGTAAGCGTCTTTTAATTTCATGGCTGCAGTCACCATCTGCAGTGATTTTGGAGCCCCCCAAAATAAAGTCTGACACTGTTTCCACTGTTTCCCCATCTATTTCCCATTTTAAGAATGCTATTTAATAGAAACATTCAGTTTATGACATTTCGGGATTGGATTTTTTTTTTTTTTTAACTCACCATGATTCTTTGGAGATTCACTGAGATTGTTGTGTATATCAATAATTTATCAATATTTATTAAATTTCACTTCATGTATTTCACTACATGAGTGTGCCATAATCTGTTCAGTCATTCATCAACTGATGGACATTTGGATTTTTCTCCAGTTTTCGCTATTACAAGAAAAGTTGCTATGCACATTTATGTACAGATTTTATTAGAATATCCCTTTTATTTCTCTGGGATAATTACCTAGGAGTACAGTTTCTGGGAAACATTGTTGTATATTTAGTTTTATGAGAAACCAGAAAAATGTTTTCCAGGGTGCCTGTAATGTTTTACATTCTCACCAGCAAGGTGTGAGTCATTCAACTTCTCTACATCTTTGCCAGCATTTGGTGTTGCCACTATTTTTACTTTAGACATCCTAATAAGTTTATAGTAAAATATCTTTGCGGTTTTAATTTGTATTCCTTAATGATGAATTGTGTTCAACATCTTTTCATATGCTTATTTGTCACCCACTCAGATCTTCTTCAATAAAATATCTGATCTTGTATTTTGACCTTTTGGTAATTTTATTTTTTTAACTCTTGAATTTTGACAGTTCTTCACATCTGGGCCTTCCCTCATAACTCAGTCAGTAAGGAATCTGCCTGCATTGCAGGAGAACTGGGCTCAACTCCTGGGTCAGGAAGATTCCTTGGAGGAGGAAATGACAATTCACTCCAGTATTCTTGCCTGGAAAATCACATGGACAGAGGAGACTTGTGGGTTATAGCCCACAGAGTCACAAGAGTTGGACATGAATTAGCAATTAAACCACCAGCACCATATATTCTAGGCACTGACCACTTGTCAAATATGTGGTTTGCAAACATTTCCTCCCAGTGTACATTTTCATCTTCTCAATAAGATATTGGTAGAATAAAAGTTTTCAGTTTAGGACATCCAATTTATCAACTTTTCCCTTTTTGCTTCAGAAGACATGAGTTTGATACCCGGATCAGGAAGATCCTCTGGAAGAAGAAATGGCAACCTTATCCAGTATTCTTGCCTGGAAAATCTCATGGACAGATGAATCTGGCAGGTTACAATCCATGGGGTTGCAAAGAGTCGTATGCAACTGAGCATGCATGCACAGCCTTTTGCTTTATGTATTGATTTCAGGTATATAATTCTTTATCAGACCTGTCTATATCCTAACATATATTTGGTTTCAAATGTTTTAGGATTAAGTTTTTAAGTTAAGTATGTGATTCATTTGAGTTAATTTTGATATAAGTTGTGAGGTTCAGGGCAGGGTCATTACTCGTCCATGAATGTCTGACTGGTCCAGCACCATTATTGAAAGGCTCTCCTCCTTGCATTGAAATGCCTTTGCTCCTTCCTCAAAACACACAAATGTGCCCACAATTATGCCTACTTGTTCATTAAGGAAAAAGAGTGTGGCTTATTCATCTGTCTTTCAAACATTTGATCATTGGCATGATGATGATGGTGGATTACTAGGACCTAACCATTTCCAAGGAGAGACTAAATGCTGGTGCTCTGAAATGATCTACCCTATCCTAAATGATCTATCCATATCACGTGGGCATATTTGTGTGTTTCTATTTCTGTGTTCTTTAATACCTTTCATTGATCTAGTGTTTACCCCTCTGTGAATATCACAGAACCTTGATTGTGCAGTTATTAATGCAGAGTAAGCCTTGAAATTCAGTAGAATTACTTTTCTAAACTTTTTTTTCCAAAATTATTTTAGCTACTTTCCTTTTTCTTTTCATATAAGTTTTAGAAAAATCTTCTCTATATGTACAAAACATCATTCTGAGATTTTCATAGGAATTTATTTTAGCCTAAATATCCATTTGCTGTAAAGAGCAGTATTGCATAGGAACCTGGAATGTCAGGTCCATGAATCAAGGCAAATTGGAAGTGGTCAAACAAGAGATGGCAAGAGTGAATGTCGACATTCTAGGAATTAGCGAACTAAAATGGACTGGAATGGGTGAATTTAACTCGGATGACCATTATATCTACTACTGTGGGCAGGAATCCCTCAGAAGAAATGGAGTGGCCATCATGGTCAACAAAAAGAGTCCGAAATGCAGTACTTGGATGCAATCTCAAAAACGATAGAATGATCTCTGTTCGTTTCCAAGGCAAACCATTCAATGTCACAGTAATCCAAGTCTATGCCCCAACCAGTAACGCCGAAGAAGCTGAAGTTGAAAGGTTCTATGAAGACCTACAAGACCTTTTAGAACTAACACCCAAAAAAGATGTCCTTTTCATTATAGGGGACTGGAATGCAAAAGTAGGAAGTCAAGAAACACCTGGAGTAACAGGCAAATTTGGCCTTGGAATACGGAATGAAGCAGGGCAAAGACTAATAGAGTTTTGCCAAGAAAATGCACTGGTCATAGCAAATACCCTCTTCCAACAACACAAGAGAAGACTCTATACATGGACATCACCAGATGGTCAACACCGAAATCAGATCGATTATATTCTTTGCAGCCAAAGAGGGAGAAGCTCTATACAATCAGCAAAAACAAGACCAGGAGCTGACTGTGGCTCAGACCATGAACTCCTTATTGCCAAATTCAGACTGAAATTGAAGAAAGTAGAGAAAACTACTAGACCATTCAGGTATGACCTAAATCAAATCCCTTATGAGTATACAGTGGAAGTGAGAAATAGATTTAAGGGCCTAGATCTGATAGATAGAGTGCCTGATGAACTATGGAATGAGGTTCGTGACATTGTACAGGAGACAGGGATCAAGACCATCCCCATGGAAAAGAAATGCAAAAAAGCAAAATGGCTGTCTGGGGAGGCCTTACAAATAGCTGTGAAAAGAAGAGAAGGAAAAGAAAGGAGAAAAGGAAAGATATAAACATCTGAATGCAGAGTTCCAAAGAAAAAGAAATAAACATCTAATCAGAGATCCAAAGAAATAGAAAACAAGAAGAGATAAGACTAAGGCTTCTTCAGTGAAATCAAATGCAAAGGAACATAAAAAAAAAGGAAAAAAGAACCAAGAAAAACAGAGATACAAAGGAACATTCATGCAAAGATGGGCACAATAAAGGACAGAGATGGTGTGGATCTAACAGAAGCAGAAGATATCAAGAAGAGGTGGCAAGAATACACAGAAGAAGAACTGTACAAAAAGAGCTTCAAGACCCAGATAATCATGATGATGTGATCACTGACCTAGAGCCAGACATCTTGGAATGTGAAGTCAAATGGGCCTTAGAAAGCATCACTACGAACAAAGCTAGTGGAGGTGATGGAATTCCAGTGGAGCTATTCCAAATCCTGAATGATGATGCTGTGAAAGTGCTACACTCAATATGCCAGCAAATTTGGAAAACTCAGCAGTGGCCACAAGATTGGAAAAGGTCAGTTTTCATCCCAATCCCAAAGAAAGGCAATGCCAAGAAGTGCTCAAACTACCGAACAATTGCACTCATCTCACACGCTAGTAAAGTAATGCTCAAAATTCTCCAAGCCAGGCTTCAGCAATATGTGAACCGTGAACTTCCTGACGTTCAAGCTGGTTTTCGAAAAGGCAGAGGAACCAGAGATCAAATTGCCAACATCCGCTGGATCATGGAAAAAGCAAGAGAGTTCCAGAAAAACATCTATTTCTGCTTTATTGACTATGCCAAAGCCTTTGACTGTGTGGATCACAATAAACTATGGAAAATTCTGAAAGAGATGGGAATACCAGACCACCTGATCTGCCTCTTAAGAAATCTGTATTCAGGTCAGGAAGCAACAGTTAGAACTGGTCATGGAACAACAGACTGGTTCCAAATAGGAAAAGGAGTACGTCAAGGCTGTATATTGTCACCATGTTTATTTAACTTATATGCAGAGTACATCATGAGAAATGCTGGACTGGAAGAAACACAAGTTGGAATCAAGATTGCCAGGAGAAATATCAATAACCTCAGATATGCAGATGACACCACCCTTATGGCAGAAAGTGAAGAGGGGCTAAAAAGCCTCTTGATGAAAGTGAAAGTGGAGAGTGAAAAGGTTGGCTTAAAGCTCAACATTCAGAAAACGAAGATCATGGCATCTGGTCCCATCACTGCATGGGAAATAGATGGGGAAACAGTGGAAACAGTGTCAGACTTTGTTTTTCTGGGCTCCAAGATCACTGCAGATGGTGACTGCAGCCATGAAATTAAAAGATGCTTACTCCTTGGAAGGAAAGTTATGACCAACCTAGATAGCATATTCAAAAGCAGAGACATTACTTTGCCAACAAAGGTTCGCCTAGTCAAGGCTATGGTCTTTCCTGTGGTCATGTATGGATGTGAGAGCTGGACTGTGAAGAAGGCTGAGCGCCGAAGAATTGATGCTTTTGAACTGTGGTGTTGGAGAAGACTCTTGAGAGTCCCTTGGACTGCAAGAAGATCCAACCAGTCCATTCTGAAGGAAATCAATCCTGGAATTTCTTTGGAAGGAATGATGCTAAAGCTGAAACTCCAGTATTTTGGCCACCTCATGCGAAGAGTTGACTCATTGGAGAAGACTCTGATGCTGGGAGGGATTGAGGGCAGGAGGAGAAGGGGACGACAGAGGATGAGATGGCTGGATGGCATCACTGACTCGATGGATGCGAGTCTGAGTGACCTCCGGAAGCTGGTGATGGATAGGGAGGCCTGGCGTGCTGCGGTTCATGGGGTCGCAAAGAGTCGGACACGACTGAGCGACTGATCTGATCTGATCTGAAATATCCATTTAGGGTGGATTGACATCCTTATTATGTTGAGCTTCAATAACTGGTAGTTTTTAATTGTAGCATCCATTCACATTTTCTTAGATTTACTCTAAGGTATTTTATTTAATAACTTTAGATGGTACCACAGTTTACAATATTGCATTATTGTATTCATTGTTAGTTTATCTAAAAGGGATTATTGTATATGTTCATTTTGTATACTATGGGATTTTACAAAATTATTAGTTCTAGGAAGCTTTTTGCAGATTCTTTGAGTTTCCTCCGTAGAAAATCATGCTATATGTAAATATAGACAATTTTCTACCTTCCCATTTAATCTATGTGACTTTTACTTTCTTTATTACAAAGAGGTAAAATGTTTACCACTATACTTTGGGACCCTGTTTATTTAGCTTATATGCAGAGTACATCATGCAAAATGCCTGGCTGGATGAATCACAAACTGGAATGAAGAGTGCCAAGAGAAATATCAATGACTTCAGATATGCAGATGATACTACACTAGTGGCAGGAAGTGAAGGAACTAAAGAGTCTCTTGATGAGTGTGAAAGATGATAGTGAAAAAGCTGGATTAAAACTTAGCATTCAAAAAATGAAGACCATTGCATCTGGTCTCATCACTTCATGATAAGTAGATGGTGAAAAAATGGAAACAATGACTTTATTTTCCTGGGCTTCAAAATCACTGTGGATGTGACTGCAGCCATGAAATTAAAAGATCATTCTTCCTTGCAAGAAAAGCTATAAAAAAACTAGACATAGTATTAAAAGTTAGAGACATTACTTTGTTGACAAAGGTCTGTATAAGTCAAAGTTATGGTTTTTCCAGTAGTCGTGTATGGATGTGAGAGTTGGACCAAAAGAAGGTTGAGCATTGAAGAATTGATGCTTTCTAATTGTGGGTCTGGAGAACACTCTTTTCACTCCTAAAGAAAATCAGTCCTGAATATTCATTGGACAGACTAATGCTGAAGCTGACGCTCCAATGTTTTGGCCACCTCATGGGAAGAGTCGACTCATTGGAAAAGACTGTGATGCTGGGAAAGATTGAAGACAGGAGGAGAAGGGGTGACAGGATGAGATGATTGGATAGTATCCTCAACTTAGTGGACATGAATTTGAGCAAATTTCGGGAGATAGTGAAGGACAAGGAAGCCTGGTGTGCTGCAGTCCGTGGGATCACAAAGAGTCGGACACAACTTAGTGAATGAACAACAACAACAATACTGAGTATGAGTAAAATATTTTGTAAAATATATTTACCTCAATCAATATGATTATTTGAGTTTTATTCTATAGTTTGTTAATATGGTACATTCACTTTAATTGATTTTCAAGTGTGAACCTATTTTGCATCTTTAAGTAAACCCCACTTTATCAGTTCCATAGCCCAGTATCTGAGGCAGTTTGACACTTAAGAACCATTTAATACGAAAAAAAAAAAAAAGATCTGTATATACATGATGGAATTCCAGTTGAGCTATTCCAAATCCTGAAAGATGATGCTGTTAAAATGCTGCACTCAATATGCCAGCAAATTTGGAAAGCTCAGCAGTGGCCACAGGACTGGAAAAGGTCAGTTTTCATTCCAATCCTAAAGAAAGGCAATGCTAAAGAATGCTCAAACTACCTCACAATTGCCCTCATCTCACATGCTAGTAAAATAATGCTCAAAATTCTCCAAGCAAAGCTTCAGCAATATGTGAACCGTGAAATTCTTGATGTTCAAGCTGGTTTTAAAAAAGGCAGAGGAACAGGACATCAAATTGCCAACATCCTCTGGATCATGGAAAAAGCAAGAGAGTTCCAGAAAAACATCTATTTCTGCTTTATTGAGTATGCCAAAGCCTTCGACTGTATGGATCACAATAAACTGGAAAATTCTGAAAGAGATGGGAATATCAGACCACCTGATCTGCCTCTTGAGAAACCTGTAGGCAGGTCAGGAAACAACAGTTAGAACTGGACATGGAATGAACAACAGACTGGTTTCAAATAGGAAAAGGAGTTCATCAAGGCTGTATATTGTCACCCTGTTTATTTAATTTATATGCAGAGTATATCATGAGAAAGGAGGGACTGGAAGAAACACAAGTTGGAATCAAGATTGCCGGGAGAAATATCAATAACCTCAGATATGCAGATGACACCACTCTTATGGCAGAAAGTGAAGAGGAACTAAAAAGCCTCTTGATGAAAGTGAAAGTGGAGAGTGAAAAGTTGGCTTAAAGCTCAAAATTCAGAAAATAAAGATCATGTTATCTGGTCCCATCACTTCATGGGAAATAGATGGGAAAACAGTGGAAACAGTGTCAGACTTTATTTTTCTGGGCTCCAAAAATCACTGCGAATGGTGACTGCAGTCATGAAATTAAAAGACGCCTACTCCTTGGAAGGAAAGTTATGACCAACCTAGATAGCATATTCAAAAGCAGAGACATTACTTTGCCAACAAAGGTTCGTCTAGTCAAGGCTATGGTTTTTCCTGTGGTCATGTGTGGATGTGAGAGTTGGACTGTGAAGAAGACTGAGTGCCGAAGAATTGATGCTTTTGAACTGTGGTGTTGGAGAAGACTCTTGAGAGTCCCTTGGACTGCAAGGAGATCCAACCACTCCATTCTGAAGGAGATCAGCCCTGGGATTTCTTTGGAAGGAATGATGCTAAAGCTGAAACTCCAGTACTTTGGTCACCTCATGCGAAGAGTTGACTCATTGGCGAAGACTCTGATGCTGGGAGGGATTGGGGGCAAGAGGAGAAGGGGACGACAGAGAATGAGATGGCTGGATGGCATCACTGACTCAATGGATGTGAATCTAAGTGAACTCTGGGAGCTGGTGATGGACAGGGAGGCCTGTCGTGCTGCGATTCTTGGGCTCGCAAAGAGTCCGATACGACTGAGCGACTGATCTGATCTGATGTACATAGCCCAAAATAGAGAAACATTTATGAGTCATGATTTAATAAATCATTATTTAAAAATAGATTTAATTATAGATTTATATAATAGATTTAATAATAATTTAATAATAGAGCATGACCAATTTAAGTTTAGGAAATTAGATAAATTATTACTTTTTTATCTTTCTGATGACCTATTTAAAAGATTTTTGTAAATATTTGTTTCAAAAATAAAATTAGTTCCGAGATCTTGCCTAGAAAATCCCATGGATGGAGGCGCCTGGTAGGCTGTAGTCCATGGGGTCACTAAGAGTCAGACACGACTGAATGACTTCCTTTTCACTTTCACGCATTGGAGAAGGAAATGGCAACCCACTCCAGTGTTCTTGCCTGAAGAATCCCAGGGGCGGTTGAGCCTGGTGAGCTTCCGTCTATGGGGTCCTACAGAGTCGGACACAACTGAAGGAACTTGGCAGCAGTAGCAGCACACAATTATTAAGTCCAGTGATATTTCAAAATAAGAATAAATCAACTTACCCATAATTCTTTCCTGAGAAGGAGTGGTATGGAAGTAGCTTTTTTTTTTTTTTTTTTGCAGGTTATTTTATGCATATTTTATAATTTTAACCTTATTAGTGCTTGACAATAAGTTCAAAGGAATATTTACTTAGATTAGTCTTGATATTTAATGATAGCAACTTGAAAGTGAATACTATAAAGTTCTCTTGTATGAAATATTTATGGAATTATAAAATAGGTCTTATACATTTATGAGCATTCAAATGTTCCTGTTCAGTTATTATACTAAAGATAACTAGAGAATGTCATTTCTATTCCAAGGGATTATATGCATACTATCTTCAATACAAAGTCACACTTCAACAAACTAGATCAATTTAGACCTTTAGAAGTTGTGACATTTGCATATAAATTTAAACTCTGCCCCTGAACTATAAGAACAAATTAACAATCCAATTTAAATATTTGACAGATATGTCTTATAAGAATATGATTTTAAAAGATATATTAAAGTAGTAATATAGTATAAAAGACATTCTTCCTAATAGCATTTAATTTACTTTCATGGAAATAAGGTGTATAGAGTCCATGCAATTTGTATTATAGATCTAAAATATACATCTCTAAGCAAGAAAATGGCCCTGACACAGAATTAATACTCTTATTGACAATTAGGGTTAATTCATAAACTTAGTGATAGAGAAAGATAATGATTTTGTTGTAAGGAGAAAATTAAGAAAATAATTAAATTAATAGGAAAAACTGCACTAGCAACAATGTCTCTTCCAATAGCAATATTTTAATATGTACATGTCTTCATACAATTTTAATTTGGTAGAGACCTTTCTGGCTCAGGAAGTTAAAGCTTAGTATTTAGTTTTTAGTCATCATCTAGGATGAGTGGCACCAAACCTTGGAATTGGCTTATTCCTTCTTTCAGATCAGATCAGATCAGATCAGTTGCTCAGTCGTGTCCGACTCTGCGACCCCATGAATCACAGCGCACCAGGCCTCCCTGTCCATCACCAATGCCCGGAGTTCACTCAGACTCACGTCCATCGAGTCAGTGATGCCATCCAGCCATCTCATCCTCTGCCGTCCCATTCTCCTCTTGCCCCCAGTCCATCCCAGCATCAGAGTCTTTTCCAATGAGTCAACTCTTCACATGAGGTGGCCAAAGTACTGGAGTTTCAGCTTTAGCATCGTTCTTTCCATAGAAATCCCAGGGCTGATCTCCTTCAGAATGGACTGGTTGGATCTCCTTGCAGTCCAAGGGACTCTCAAGAGTCTTCTCCAGCACCACAGTTCAAAAGCATCAATTCTTCGGTGCTCAGCCTTCTCCACAGTCCAACTCTCACATCCATACGTGACCACAGTAAAAAGCATAGCCTTGACTAGACGAACCTTTGTTGGCAAAGTAATGTCTCTGCTTTTGAATATGCTATCTGCTGCTAAGTCACTTCATTCGTGTCCAACTCTGTGCGACCCCATAGACAGCAGCCCACCAGGCTCCCCTGTCCCTGGGATTCTCCAGGCAAGAACCCTGGAGTGGGTTGCCATTTCCTTCCCCAATACATGAAAGTAAAAAGTGAAAGTGAAATCACTCAGTTGTGTCCGACTCTTCACAACCCCACGGATTGCAGCCCACCAGGCTCCTCTGCCTATGGGATTTTCCAGGCAAGAGTATTGGAGTAGGGTGTCAATGTCTTCTCTAATATGCTGTCTAGGTTGGTCATACCTTTCCTTCCAAGGAGTAAGCGTCTTTTAATTTCATGGCTGCAGTCACCATCTGCAGTGATTTTGGAGCCCAGAAAAATAAAGTCTAACACTGTTTCCACTCTTTCCCCATCTATTTCCCATGAAGTGATGGGACCGGATGCCATGATCTTCATTTTCTGAATGTTGAGCTTTAAGCCAGCTTTTTCACTCTCCACTTTCACTTTCATCAAGAGGCTTTTTAGTTCCTCTTCACTTTCTGCCATAAAGGTGGTGTCATCTGCATATCTGAGATTATTGATATTTCTCCCAGCAATCTTGATTTCAACTTGTGTTTCTTCCAGTCCCACGTTTCTAACGATGTACTCTGCGTATAAGTTAAATAAACAGAGTGACAATATACAGCCTTGACGAACTCCTTTTCCTATTTGGAACCAGTCTGTTGTTCCATGTCCAGTTCTAACTGTTGCTTCATGACCTGCATACAAATTTCTCAAGAGGCAGATCTGGTATTCCCATCTGTTTCAGAATTTTCCACAGTTTATTGTGATCCACACAGTCAAAGGCTTTGGCATAGTCAATAAAGCAGAAATAGATGTTTTTCTGGAACTCTCTTGCTTTTTCCATGATCCAGCGAATGTTAGTATGCTGTTGTATTATTTTCAAATGTATGTCAAGAAATGTGTTGATAGCACACATGTATTATAAGAAATGCTTAACTCGTGTATTCATATGGTTGCAAATCAATTTCCCCATTGATAAATATGCTCACACTGAATTTAGGTCACTCAGTTAATGAACTATTAGAGGAATCTCATATGTATAATTCCTCTGAAATAAAATTGTAGTCACATTAGTTTATTGATATTTGATTTACATTTAATTGAAAAATCATTGTTCAGTTTTGCATAATCATAACATCACACCTAACCAAAAAGAGGAAAGAGGAGAAAAGGAAGCATTTACATAAAATACATACGTATAGTCGCTAAGTCGTGTCTGACTTTTGTGATCCCATGGACTGCATCCCCCCATGCTCCTCTGTCCATGGAATTCTCTGGGCAAGAATACTGGAGTGGATTGCCATTTGCTTTTCCAGGGGATCTTCCTGACGAAGTAATCAAATCCAAACCTCCTGCACTGTAGGCAGATTCTTTACCTCTTTACTGACTGAGCTATGAGGGAACTCCACTTACATAAAATACTGGAATATTATTTAAAATTCTCCATAATCCCCTTACATACTCCTGAGTAACAGAGATGGTATCTATGTATCGTCCCTCTGTCGACCTCAACTTGTTTATCTAGCCCTGTGTTTTATGTTTGTTATGTTGTGTTTGCTGGGAGAGTTGCCTATGTGATAATAATGTTGATTAATGCTTATACTTTATTTTCTCTGTGCGGAGGCAAACGGACTGTGAGTTTTTTTTTTTTTTTCCTTTAATTGAAGGAGCATTTATTGACATTAATTTATCCTAGATGAAAATATATCACTATTCAAAATTATTCTTCAAATGCCTGCTATTCAAAATTTGATTGAATTACTTTCTTCTATAAATAAAATAAAAGAATATAGTTATTTTATTCTTTTTGTCTATATGTTTACAAAAGTAATCACATTGACCACATCATAGAGCACTCAGTGAATATATACCACTGGATGGGATGGACTGTGATTAATCAAATTGATATCAAAACTAGTATGGAATCAATGATATATTATGGCTAACGCACATACTCATAGGAGTAACTCAGTTACATTTTCAGAAAAGTTATGTGCTGGTTTTAAACATAGTCTTATTGAAAATTAGATTTTAAAAAATAACTTAATTCTAAAACAAATTAATACATATTCAGATTATTTTCTTCCTAGTTATGCTATACTTTTACTATTATCTATGCTACTGAGCTTATGTATTTATTGAACTAGTGTGGTGGAAATAATATACCACAGAATGTGTTTGCATATCATGATGGCAGTCTGAAAGTAGTCACAGTAAGAATAGATGAACTGTGGAAATCAAAAAACTTTCCAAATCAGGGTTTTACACAAAACATTGTTGACTGTCTAATCTTAGAAAAAGTGTTGGAAAAATGTAATTAGAAAAATTTACCTTAAATGTTGCTTTCCTGGTGGCTTAGATGATAACTCATTGGCCGGCAATGCAAGAGACCTGGGTTCAATCCCTGGGTTGGGAAGATCCCTTGAAGAAGGAAATGGCAACCCACTCCAGTATTCTTGCCTGGAAAATCCAAAGGATAGAGGACCCTGGCAGGCTCCAATCCATGGGGTTACAAAGAGTTGGACATGAGTGAGCGATTTCACTTTCTTTTCTTCACTTTTATGTTAAATGTGTAATATATCTGTAGCATCACTCATAAACGATGTACAAATGTTGAAGAAGTTTTTAGCATTAGAAAACGTATAATCACTTTAGTAAAGACCCCACTGTTATCAAAAATGTATGTCCCAACATGTGTTTGTCTTGATTCTCCTCTCAACTTCTTTCTCATTAGTATACAAAAAAAGGCATCAACTAACACTTATGTCAGAACTACACTCATGGCAGTTTCAACACCAATCTGGCTACAGATAGAAGAGCTTGAAAAAAAATCAGTGAATGCATTCTGTGAGAATCAAATTAATAAATGAAATAATCAAATATTATGTTAGTATTTGTAAGCTTTGTGATCAGTCAGTTCAGTTCAGTCACTGAGTCATGTCCAACTTTTTGCAATTCCATGGACTGCAGCACGCCAGGCATCCCTGTCAACTGCCAACTCCCGGAGCTTACTCAGACTCATGTTCATTCAGTCTGTGATACCATCCAGTCATTTCATATTCTGTTGGCCGTTCTCCAACTGTCTTCAATCTTTCCCAGCATTAGGGTCTTTTCCTTTTTTTTTAATATTAATTTTTATATACTTTTTAAACTTTATTTTCATTTTATTTAACTTTACAATATTGTACTGGTTTTGCCATGTATCAAAATGAATCTGCCACAGGTATACATACATTTGTTCCCCATCCTGAACCCTCCTCCCTCCTCCCTCCCTATACCATCCCTCTGGGTCGTCCCAGTGCACCAGCCCCAAGCATCTGGTATCAGGCATCGAACCTGGACTGGCGACTCGTTTCATATATGATATTATACTTATTTCAATGCCATTCTCCCAAATCATCCCATCCTCTCCCACTCCCAGAGTCCAAAAGACTGTTCTATACATCAGTGTCTCTTTTGCTGTCTCGTATACAAGGTTATTGCTACCATCTTTCTAAATTCCATATATATGCGTTAGTATACTGTATTGGTGTTTTTCTTTCTGGCTTACTTCACTCTGTATAATAGGCTCCAGTTTCATCCACCTCATTAAAACTGATTCAAATGTATTCTTTTTAATGGCTGAGTAATACTCCATTGTGTATATGTACCACTGCTTTCTTATTCATTCATTTGCTGATGGACATCTAGGTTGCTTCCATGTCCTGGTTATTATAAACAGTGCTGCGATGAACATTGGGGTACATGTGTCTTTTTTCCAATAAGTCAGTTCTTTGCATCAGGTGGCCATATTCCAATGAATATTCAGGACTGATTCCCTTTAGGATTGACTGGTTGGATCTACTTGCTGTCCAAGGGATTCTCAAGAGTCTTCTCTAACACCACAATTCAAAAACATCAATTCTTATGTTTTCAGCATTCTTTATTGTCCAACTCTTACATCCATACATGACTACTGGAAAAGCCATAGCTTTGACTAGACAGACCTTTGTTGAAAAAGCAATACCTTTGCTTTTTAATATGCTGTCTAGGTTGGCCATAACCTTTCTTCCAAGAAGCAAGTGTGTTTTAATTTCATGGTGCAGTCACCATCTGTAGTGAATTTGGAGCCCAAAAAGTAAAATCTGTCACTTTTTCCACTCTTTCCCCATCTATTTGCCATAAAGTGATGGGACCAGATGCCATGATCTTAGTTTTATGAATGTTGAGTTTTAAGCCAACTATTTCATTCTCCTCCTTCACTTTCATCAATATGCTCTTTAGTTCTTCTTAACTTTCTGCCATAAGGGTGGTGTCATCTGCATATCTGAGGTTATTTATATATCTCCTGGCAATCTTGATTCCAGCTTTTGCTTCATCCAGCAAGAATTTTCCAGAGTTTGTTGTGGTCTCATGTTGAAAATTCTGAAAGAGATGGGAATCCCAGACCACCTGATCTGCCTCTTGAGAAATTTGTATGCAGGTCAGGAAGCAACAGTTAGAACTGAACATGGGACAACAGACTGGTTCCAAATAGGAAAAGGAGTTCGTCAAGGCTGTATATTGTCACCCTGTTTATTTAACTTATATGCAGAGTTCATCATGAGAAATGCTGGACTGGAAGAAACACAAGCTGGAATCGAGTTTGCTGGGAGAAATATCAATAACCTCAGATATGCAGATAACACCACACTTATGGCTGAAAGTGAAGAAGAACTAAAAAGCCCCTTGATGAAAGTGAAAGTGGAGAGTGAAAAGGTTGGCTTAAAGCTCAACATTCAGAAAACAAAGACCATGGCATCCGGTCCCATCACTTCATGGGAAATAGATGGGAAAACAGTGGAAACAGTGTCAGAGTTTATTTTTCTGGGCTCCAAAATCACTGCAGATGGTGACTGCAGCCATGAAATTAAAAGATGCTTACTCCTTGGAAAGAAAGTTATGACCAACCTAGATAGCATCTTCAAAAGCAGAGACATTACTTTGCCAACAAAGATTCATCTAGTCAAGGCTATTGTCAGAGGACGACAGAGGATGAGATGGCTGGATGGCATCACTGACTCGATGGATGTGAGTCAGAGTGACATCCGGGGGTTGGTAATGGACAGGGAGGCCTGGCGTGCTTCAGTTCATGGGGTCGCAAAGAATCAGACACGACTGAGTGACTGATCTGATCTGATCTGATCTGATTCTGGGATTTTGGAATATAGTAGATTGTTATATGTTGACATTCTACCTGAGGATTTCACTAAATTCACTATTATAATTCTGATATTTTATAGGTACTTTTCAAATTTCTACATATGTAACTATATTGTTAAAAAATAAAGACAGTTTAATTTTTGCATCCCTGTCATTATGTTCTTTATTTTCCTTACATAAATCATACATAATAAAGCTATCATTAAAATGATATATTGATGTGATGACAATAATTTCCCTTGTGTGATTTCTGATTTGGCAGAAATCTTTAAATATTTTGCCATTAATATTTCAGCAAGATACTTACTTTATTGTTTTTAATATACTCAGCTGTTTAATTTTCTTTAACTTGACATTTCATTAAGATATATTTTCAGAGAATAAACAAAGATATACTATTTTATAAAAAGGCTTTGAATTGATTTTATTGCCTTTTTTTTTTCTAAATATGCTTCATATTTTTTTCTAGAAATATTTTCTGTCAATTCAATGACTTACATAAATTGGTTTTTATTATTAACATATTTTTTTTTGTCCTGAAAAACTTACTAATGCTAAATTTTCAAGAAAGAGATTTTGTCTGCAATTTACCTTTTAAAAACAGTCTCTCAGATTTTAGCCTCAAGAATATAGTGATCTAATACAGGATTTAGGAAATATTATTTCTCTAGTTTCTGTAAGAGATAGGATATGGTTGAATATATTTCTTCTGCATATTACTGGAAATCAATTCAATTCAGTTCCATCGATCAGTCTTGTCTGACTCTTTGTGACCCCATGAAGCATAGAACGCCAGGCCTCCCTGTCCATCACCAACTCTCAGAGTTCACCCAAACCCATGTCCACCGAGTTGGTGATGCCATTCAACCACCTCACCCTCTGTCATCCCCATCTCCTCCTGGCCACAGTCTTTCCCAACAATAGGGTCTTTTCAAATGAGTCAGTTCTTAGAATCAGGTGGCCAAAGTATTAGAGTTTCAGCTTCAACATCAGTCTTTCCGATGAATACCAAGGACTGATCTCCTTTAGAAGAACACTTGGATCTCCTTGCAGCCCCAGGGACTCTCAAGAGTCTTCTCCAACACCACAGTTCAAAAGCATCAGTTCCTCGGTGCTCAGCTTTCCTCACAGTCCAAGTCTGACATCAATACATGACCACTGGAAAAACCATAGCCTTGACTAGATGGACCTTTGTTGCAAAGTAATGTCTCTGCTCTTCAATATACTATCTAGGTTGGTCATAAATTTCCTTCCAAGGAGTAAGTGTATTTTAATTTCATGGCTTCAATCACCATCTGCAGTGATTTTGGAGCCCCCCAAAATAGAGTCTGACACGGTTTCCCATCTATTTCCCATGAAGTGATGGGACCAGATGCCATGATCTTTGTGTTCTGAAGGTTGAGCTTTAAGCCAACTTTTTCATTCTCCTCTTTCACTTTCATCAAGTAGTTATTTAGTCCTTCTTCACTTTCTGCCATAAGGGTGGTGTCATCTGCATATCTGAGGTTATTGATATTTCTCCCGGCAATCTTGATTCCAGCTTGTGCTTCTTCCAGCCCAGCGTTTCTCATGATGTATTCTGCATATAATTTAAATAAGCAAGGTGACATTATACAACCTTGACCTACTCCTTTTCCTATTTGGAACAAGTCTTTGTTCCATGTCCAGTTCTAACTGTTGCTTCCTGTCATGCATATAGGTTTCTCAAGAGGCAGGTCAGGTGGTCTGGTATTCCCATCTCTTTCAGAATTTTCCACAGTTTATTGTGATCCACACAGTCAAAGGCTTTGTCATAGTCAATAAAGCAGAAATAGATGTTTTTCTGGAACTCTCTTGCTTTTTCCATGATCCAGCAGATGTTGGCAATGTGATCTCTGGTTTCTCTGGCTTTTCTAAAACCAGCTTGAACATCTGGAAGTTCACAGTTCATTGCTGAGGCCTGGCTTGGAGAATTTTGAGCATTACTTTACTAGCGTGTGAAATGAGTGAAAGTGTTCAGTAGTTTGAGCATTCTTTGGCATAGCCTTTCTTAGGGATTGGAATGAAAACTGACCTTTTCCAGACCTTCACTGCTGAGTTTTCCAAATTTGCTGGCATATTGAGTGCAGCACTTTCACACCATCATCTTTCAGGATTTGAAATAGCTCAACTGGAATTCCATCACCTCCATTTGCTTTGTTCCTAGTGATGTTTCCTAAGGCCCATTTGATTTCACATTCCAGGATGTCTGGCTCTAGGTGAGTGATCATACCATCATGATTATCTTGGGTGTGAAGATCTTTTTTGTACTGTTCTTCTGTGTATTCTTGCCACCTCTTCTTAATATCTTCTGCTTCTGTTAGGTCCACACCATTTCTGTCCTTTATCGAGCACATCTTTGCATGAAATGTTCCCTTGGTATCTCTAATTTTCTTGAAAAGATCTCTAGTCTTTCCCATTCTGTTGTTTTCCTCTATTTCTTTGCACTGATCACTGAGGAAGGCTTTTTTTTATCTCGTTTTGCTATTCTTTGGAACTCTACATTCAGATGCTTATATCTTTCCTTTCCTCCTTTTCTTTTCACTTCTATTCTTTTTGCAGCTATTTGTAAGGCCTCCCCAAACAGCCATTTTGTGATAATATGCTCTTATTTCCTATTTAATACAGAATGCATATTTTTATTCATGATATTGGTAATTATAATTTTTCTAATTTTTCTCAAGCATTTTGACATGAATCTATCCATTTTATTAATATTTTCAAAGATTCAACTTTTCATTTATTGATTTTTCCTGCTTGTCTTATTTTGATGTGTTAATTTCTCATATTATATCTATTATTTCATTTTATCTACTTAATTTAAAGATTTCAATTCAGTTCAGTCACTCTGTAATGTTTGAATATTTGCAAACCAGCAGCACTCCAGGCATCCTTGTCCATCACCAACCCTCAGAGCTTACTCAAACTCAGGTATATTGAGTCGGTAATGCCATCCAACCCTCTCATTCTGTCATCTGCTTCTCCTCCCACCTTCAATCTCTCCCATGATCCGGGTCTTTTCCAAGGAGTCAGGTTTTTGCATCTGGTGGCCAAAGTATTGGAGTTTCAGCATCATTCCTTCCAGTGAATATTCAGGCCTGATTTTCTTTAGGATTGACTGGTTGGGTTTCCTTGGTGTCCAAGGGACTCCCAAGAGTCTTCTCCAACACCACAGTTTAAAGGCATCAATTCTTTGGTACTCAGCTTTTTTTATATTCCAACTCTCACATCCATATGTGACTACTGGAAAAACCATGGCTTTGATTAGATTGGCCTTTGTTGTTAAAATAATGTCTCTGCTTTTTAATATACTGCCTTGTTTGTTTATAAGTTTTCTTCCAAGGAGCAAGGATCTTTGGATTTCATGGCTGAAGTCATCATTTGCAGTGATTTTGGAGCCCAAAGAAATAAAGTCTCTCACTGTTTCTAATGTTTCCTCATCTATTTGCCATGAAGTGATGGGACCAGATGCCACGATCTTAGTTTTCTGAATGTTGAGTTTTAAGCCAATTTTTTCACTCTCTTCTTTCACTTTCACCTAGAGGCTCTTTAGTTCCTCTTTGTTTTCTGCCATATGTGTGGTGTTATCTGCATATTTGTGGTTATTGACATTTCTCCCCACAATCTTGGTTCTAGTTCGTGTTCTATCCAGCCTAGCATTCCCCATGATGTACTCTGTATGTAAGTTAAATAATCATGGTGACAATATACAACCCTGATACACTCCTTTCCTGATTGGGAACCAGTCAGTTGTTCTATATCCTGTTCTAATTGTTGCTTCTTGACAGGCATACAGATATCTCAGAGACAGGTCAGGTGGTCAGTATTCCCTTCTCTTTAAATATTTTCCGCAGTTTGTTGTGATCCACAGTCAAAGGCTTTGACATTAGTCAGTAAAGCAGAAGTAGATATTTTTCTGGAACTCTCTTGCTTTTCTCATGATCCAACGGATGTTGGCAATTTAATCTCTAATTCCTCTGCCTTTTCTAAATATAGTTTGAACATCTGGAACCTCATGTTTCATGTAGTGTTAAAGCTTTGCTTGGAGAATTTTGACCCGCACTTTCCTAGCATGTGAGATAAGGTCAATTGTGTAATATTATGAACATACTTTTGCATTGCCTTTCTTTGGCTTTGGATGAAAACTGAACTTTTCCAGTCCTGTGGACACTGCTGAGTTTTCCAAATTTACTGGCATATTAAGTACAACATTTTAACAACATCATCTTTTAGGATTTGAAAGGGATCAACTGGAATTCCATCACCTCCACTAACTTTGTTCCTAGTGATTCTTCCAAAGGCCTACATGACTTCACATTCCAGGATGTCTGGCTCTAGGTGAGTGATCACACCATCATAATTATCTGGGTCATGAAGATCTTTTCTGTATAATTCTTCTGTGTATTCTTGCCACCTCTTCTTAATATCTTCTGCTTTTATTAAATCCATACCGTTTCTGTCCTTTATTGTACCTATCGTGCTGTGATTCATGGGATCACAAAGAATCAGATATGACTGAGTGACTGAACTGAACTGAACTGAACTTGCATGAAATGTTCCCTTGGTATCTCTAATTTTCTTGAAGAGATCTGTAGTCTTTGCCATTCTATTTCTTTCATTTGTTTCTTTGCATTAATCACTGAGGATGGTTTTCTTATCTCTCCAAGCTATTCTTTGGAACTCTACACTCAAATGCCCATATCTTTCCTTTTCTCCTTTGCCTTTACCTTCTCTTCTTTTCTGAGATATTTCTAAGGCTTCCTCAGACAACCATTTTGCCTTGTCGTATTTCTTTTTCTTGGGGATGGTTTTGATCACTGCCTCCTGTTCAATGCCATGAACCTCTGTCCATAGTTCTTGAGGCACTTTATCTATCAGATGGAATCTTTTAAATCTATTTGTCACACCCACTGTATAATTGTAAGGGATGTAATAAAGGTCATACTGAATGGTCTAGTGGTTTTTCCCTACTTTCTTCAATTTAAGTCTGAATTTAGCAATAAGGAGTTCATGATCTGAGCCACAGTCATCTCCCAGTCTTGTTTTTGCTGATTATGTAGAGTTTCTCCATCTTTGGCTGCAAGGATATAGTCAATCTGATTTTGGTATTGATCATCTGGTGATGTCTGTATGTAGAGTCTTCTCTTGTGTTGGTCCTGGTGGAGTAGAAGGACGTACACTTATCTTCTCCTGCAAGAACTCTAAAATTAAAACTTGCTGCTGAACAACTGTCCACAGGAGAATGTTCGATCCCACCAAAATATGATACCCCATGTCCAGAGGCAAAAGAGATGCCACAGCAGGATGGTAGGAGGGGTGAAATTGCATTTATATCAAACCCCTCACCCACCAGAGATTCTCAGAAGGCTCTAGCAAAGTTTTTGTGCACCAGGACCCAGGGACCCCACAGAGACTTAGATAGAACTGTGTTTGAGTGTCTCCTGCTGAGGTACGGGTCGTCAGTGGCCTGCTACAAGGGAAGGAGCTCTGGGTACAGCATACTTGGATTCAGCATAAGCCCTCATGTAGTAGGACACCATTGCCCTACCTCAGAGCCAGCAAAACTTACACAGACTCTTGGACTGCACAAACAAAACATTGTGGGCACCAGAACCCAAGATAAAGGAGCAGTGACTCCACAAAATATTGACTCAGCTTTGTCCATGAGTGTCCAGGAGTCTCTAGTAGAGGTGTTGGTTGGCGGTTGCCTGCTGCATAGCCGGGGTCACTGAGTGCAGCAGTGCATGTACAGGACCTTTTGAAGGAGGAACCTTATTTTCATTATATTCACCATAGTTTGGCCTCAGGTCAAACAACAGGGAGGAATGCAGCCCTGCCTATCAACAGAAAATTGGATTAAAGATTTACTGAGCATGGCAGGGGAAAATATCTATAACCTCAGATATGCAGATGACACTACCCTTATGGTAGAAAGTGAAGAAGGACTAAAGAGCCTTTTGATGAAACTGAAAGAGGAGAGTAAAAGAGTTGGCTTAAAACTCAACATTCATCCATTCATATACAGAGTGAAGTAAGCCAGAAAGAAAAACACCAATACAGTATCAGATCAGATCAGATCAGATCAGTCGCTCAGTCGTGTCCGACTCTTTGCGACCCCATGAACTGCAGCATGCCAGGCCTCCCTATCCATCACCAGCTCTCGGAGGTCACTCAGACTCACATTCATCGAGTCAGTGATGCCATCCAGCCATCTCATCCTCTGTCGTCCCCTTCTCCTCCTGCCCTCAATCCCTCCCAGCATCAGAGTCTTCTCCAATGAGTCAACTCTTCGCATGAGGTGGCCAAAATACTGGAGTTTCAGCTTTAGCATCATTCCTTCCAAAAATCCCAGGGCTGATCTCCTTCAGAATGGACCGGTTGGATCTCCTTGCAGTCCAAGGGACTCTCAAGAGTCTTCTCCAACACCACAGTTCAAAAGCATCAATTCTTTGGCACTCAGCCTTCTTCACAGTCCAGCTCTCACATCCATACATGACCACAGGAAAGACCACAGCCTTGACTAGGCGAACCTTTGTTGGCAAAGTGATGTCTCTGCTTTTGAATATGCTATCTAGGTTGGTCATAACTTTCCTTCCAAGGAGTAAGCGTCTTTTAATTTCATGGCTGCAGTCACCATCTGCAGTGATTTTGGAGCCCCAAAAAATAAAGTCTGACACTGTTTCCATTGTTTCTCCATCTATTTCCCATGTAGTGATGGGACCAGATGCCATGATCTTCGTTTTCTGAATGTTGAGCCAATACAATATACTAACGCATATATATGGAATTTAGAAAGATGGTAACAATAACCCTGTATACAAGATAGCAAAAGAGACACTGATGTATAGAACAGTCTTTTGGACTCTGGGAGAGGGAGAGGGTGAGATGATTTGGCAAAATGGCATTGAAATAAGTATAATATCATATATGAAATGAGTCACCAGTCCAGGTTCGATGCCTGATACTGGATGCCTGGGGCTGGTGCACTGGGATGACCCAGAGGGATGGTATGGGGAGGGAGGAGGGAGGAGGGTTCAGGATGGGGAACACATGTATACCTGTGGCTGATTCGTTTTGATACATGGCAAAACCAATACAATTTTGTAAAGTTAAATAAAATAAAAATTAAAAAAAAAAAAAAACCCTAAACATTCAGAAAACTAATATCATGGCATCTGGTCCCATCACTTCATGGCAAATAGATGAGGAAACAGTGGCTGACTTTATTTTTCTGGGCTTCAAAATCACTGCAGATGGTGATTGCAACCTTGAAATTAAAAGACACTTACTCCTTGGAAGACAGCATATTAAAAATCAGAGACATTACTTTGCCAACAAAGGTCCATCTAGTCAAAGCTATGTTTTTTCCAGTGGTATGTATGTATGTGAGAGATGGACTATAAAGAAAGCTTAGTGCAGAATAATTGATGGTTTTGAACTAAGATGTTAGAGAAGACTCTTGAGAGGCCCTTGTACAGCAAGGAGATCCAACCAGTCCAGCCTAAAAGAGATCAGTCCTGGGTGTTCATTGGAAGGACTGATGTTGAAGCTGAAACTCCAATACTTTGGCCACCTGATGCGGAGATTTGATTCATTTGAAAAGACTTTGATGCTGGGAGAAAGGAACAACAGAGGATGAGATGGTTGAATGGCACCAATGACTCAATGGACATGATTTTGGTTAAATTCCAGGAATTGGTGATGGACAGAGAGGCCTGGAGTGCTGTGGTTCATGGGGTCGGGAAGAATTGGACATTACTGAGTGACTGGACTTAAATGAACTGAACTGAGCATGGCTCAACCCATCAGAAATAGACCCAGTTTTCACTTCAGTCACTCACTCCCATCAGGAAACTTTCATAGGCCTCTTATCCTTATCCAGCAAAGGCAGACAGAATGAAACCCACAATCACTAAATGGTAATAGAGCTGATCATATGGACCACAGCCTTATCTAACTCAATGAAACTATGAGCCATGCCTTTTAGGGCCACCTAAGATAGACAGGTCATGGTGAAGAGTTCTGACAAAACACGTTCCACTGGAGAAGATTATGGTAAGCCACATCAGTATTCTTGCCTTGAGAACCCCATGAACAGTATGAAAAAGCAAAAAGATAGGACACTGAAAGATGAACTCTCCATGTTGGTACATGCCCAATAGACTACTGGAGATCAGTCAAGAAATAACTCCAGAAAGAAAGAAGAGACAAAACAAAGCACAAATAACACCTGTTGTGGATGTAAATGGTGATGGAAATAAATTCCAATGTTGTAAAGAACAATACTGCTCAGGACCTGGAATGTTAGGTTCGTGAATCAAGGGAAATTGGAAGGGGTCAAACAGGAGATGGCAAGAGTGAACATTGACATTTGAGGAATCAGTGAACTAAAATGGACTGCAATGGGTTAATTTAACAAAGATGACAATTATATCTACTGCTGTTGGCAAGAAGCCCTTAGAAGAAATAGAAATGTCTCATAGTCAACAAAACAGTCTGAAATGTAGTACTTCGATTCAGTCTCAAAAACACCAGAATGATCTCTGTTGGTTTCCAAGACAAACCATTCAGTATCACAGTAATCAATGTGTATGCCCCGACCATTAATGCTGAAGAAGCTGAAGTTGAATGATTCTGTGAAGACCTACAATACCTTCAAGAACTAATATCCCCAAAAGATGCCCTTTTCATCATAGGTAGCTGTAATGCAAAATCAGGAAGGCAAGAGATACCTGGAATAACAGGCCAATTTCACCTTGGGAATACAATTTTTAGGTTTGATTTGTTCTTTTCATTTTCTTAAGCTAGAACCTTAGATCATTGATTTAGAAGGTTATAATAGTTTTCAAATAAACTCTTTCCTATACTGACAACAAATTCACACACTGACAACTACTTTCTGGTTCTCAAAACTTTGAATATATTTTAATCTCAATTAAGCTATACTTTGCACTTGAAATACAATTTGTTGTTTTAACAATCAGATCAGATCAGATCAGATCAGTCGCTCAGTCGTGTCCGACTCTTTGCGACCCCATGAACCGCAGCACGCCAGGCCTCCCTGTCCATCACCAGCTCCCGGAGGTCACTCAGACTCGCATCCATCGAGTCAGTGATGCCATCCAGCCATCTCATCCTCTGTCGTCCCCTTCTCCTCCTGCCCTCAATCCCTCCCAGCATCAGAGTCTTCTCCAATGAGTCAACTCTTCGCATGAGGTGGCCAAAATACTGGAGTTTCAACTTTAGCATCATTCCTTCTAAAGAAATTCCAGGATTGATCTCCTTCAGAATGGACTGGTTGGATCTTCTTGCAGTCCAAGGGACTCTCAAGAGTCTTCTCCAACACCACAGTTCAAAAGCATCAATTCTTCGGCGCTCAGCCTTCTTCACAGTCCAGCTCTCACATCCATACATGACCACAGGAAAGACCATAGCCTTGACTAGGCGAACCTTTGTTGGTAAAGTAATGTCTCTGCTTTTGAATATGCTATCTAGGTTGGTCATAACTTTCCTTCCAAGGAGTAAGCGTCTTTTAATTTCATGGCTGCAGTCACCATCTGCAGTGATCTTGGAGCCCAGAAAAACAAAGTCTGACACTGTTTCCACTGTTTCCCCATCTATTTCCCATGCAGTGATGGGACCAGATGCCATGATCTTCGTTTTCTGAATGTTGAGCTTTAAGCCAACCTTTTCACTCTCCACTTTCACTTTCATCAAGAGGCTTTTTAGCCCCTCTTCACTTTCTGCCATAAGGGTGGTGTCATCTGCATATCTGAGGTTATTGATATTTCTCCCGGCAATCTTGATTCCAACTTGTGTTTCTTCCAGTCCAGCATTTCTCATGATGTACTCTGCATATAAGTTAAATAAACATGGTGACAATATACAGCCTTGACGTACTCCTTTTCCTATTTGGAACCAGTCTGTTGTTCCATGTCCAGTTCTAACTGTTGCTTCCTGACCTGCATACAGATTTCTTAAGAGGCAGATCAGGTGGTCTGGTATTCCCATCTCTTTCAGAATTTTCCATAGTTTATTGTGATCCACACAGTCAAAGGCTTTGGCATAGTCAATAAAGCAGAAATAGATGTTTTTCTGGAACTCTCTTGCTTTTTCCATGATCCAGCGGATGTTGGCAATTTGATCTCTGGTTCCTCTGCCTTTTCTAAAACCAGCTTGAACGTCAGGAAGTTCACGGTTCACATATTGCTGAAGCCTGGCTTGGAGAATTTTGAGCATTACTTTACTAGCGTGTGAGATGAGTGCAATTGTTCGGTAGTTTGAGCACTCCTTGGCATTGCCTTTCTTTGGGATTGGGATGAAAACTGACCTTTTCCAATCTTGTGGCCACTGCTGAGTATTCCAAATTTGCTGGCATATTGAGTGTAGCACTTTCACAGCATCATCATTCAGGATTTGGAATAGCTCCACTGGAATTCCATCACCTCCACTAGCTTTGTTTGTAGTGATGCTTTCTAAGGCCCATTTGACTTCACATTCCAAGATGTCTGGCTCTAGGTCAGTGATCACATCATCATGATTATCTGGGTCTTGAAGCTCTTTTTTGTACAGTTCTTCTGTGTATTCTTGCCACCTCTTCTTGATATCTTCTGCTTCTGTTAGATCCACACCATCTCTGTCCTTTATTGTGCCCATCTTTGCATGAAATGTTCCTTTGGTAACTTATTTTATTAATATTCCATTTTATATATAGACATTTTGGCATTTTCTGCTTATATATTTTTGTGTTGTTGTTGTTTACTACATCTATTAATGTCATTTAATTAATCTCTACCAATCTTATTTTCTCATCTCTATGATTTCCAGTGGTATCCCTGGTCCTGAGTCAAGGCTGAGGTCTCGGAATCTAGCCTTTCACTGAATTGGTAAATGCCTCTGAAGACAGCCACAGATACACAGATCACAGAAAAAGACTTTTTCCTTCTGTAGAATTGTATTCCTGATAGTCTATGCTCCTTCTGAGGTTCTGTAATACTTTTACATGTATGATTTCTGTAACTCATTCAACTTCTCTTGTATAAATGAGGTCATTGACCTGCCATACACTGTTGCAATACACTCATGTTTCAAAGTTTAATAAGATTTTATGATACTCCTGCTATCTTAAAAATTGTAGATGTAATCTAATTTTATAAGATAAATGATAATGATATTCATGCATTTTTCTGTGATACATGCCTTGAAATGATATAACCATGTTCATTCCCTTCATGGCAATAGATTAAGTTTAGTTTGTAAGGAACATATAGTAAGAATATTGAATGAATTTATAGAACATGCTTACTTTTTATTCCTAGAAGTCATTTTAAAGTTGCTATGATACTATCCCCAAAATATATTGTTTCTTTATAGGCATGATCATTGATTGCATATTTTATCTACCTTTATACTTGTACTTGGTATAATATTGCAGTTCAAGGGATGTTTATTACCCTTGCAGCACTTCACTCAAGGGATTTGCTTTAGCCAAAGGCAATTAACATCCCATAGGGTCACTACGCCAAAGCCCTTGACTGTGTGGATTAGAGATGGGAATACAGGACCACCTGACCTGCCTCCTGAAAAATCTGTATGCAGATCAAGAAGCAACAGTTAGGACGGGACATGGAACAATAGACTGATTCAAATTGGGAAAGAAGTACATCAAGGCTGTATATTGTCACCCTGCTTATTTAACTTATAGACAGAGTGCATCATGAGAAACGCTGGGCTGGATGAAGCACAATCTGAAATCAAAATTGACAGGAGAAATATCAATAACCTCAAATATGCAGATGACACAACACTTATGGCAGAAAGTGAAGAAGAACTAAAGAGCCTCTTGATGAAAGTGTAAGAGGAGAGTGAAAATGTTAGCTTAAAACTCAACATTCAGAAAACTAAGATCATGGCATCCAGTCCAATCACTTTATGGCAAATAGATGAGGAAACAATGGAAACAGTGAGATACTTTATTTCTCTGGGCTCCAAAATCACTGCAGATGGTGACTGCAGTTATAAAATTAAAAGATGCTTGCTCCCTGGAAGAAAAGTTTTGACCAACCTAGACAGCATATTAAAAATCAGAGACATTACTTTGAAAGCAAAGGTCCATCTAGTCAAAGCTATGGTTTTCCCACAAGTTATGTATGGATGTGAGAGTTGGACTGTAAAGAAAGCTGAGCACCAAATAATTGATGCTTTTGAATTGTGGTATTGGAGAAGGCTTTTGAGAGTTCATTGGACTTCAAGGATACCCAACCAGTCAATCCTAAAGGAAATCAGTCCTGAATATTCATTGGAAAGACTGATGCTGAAGCTCCAATACTTTGGCCAACTGATGCAAAGAACTGACTCCTTGGAAAAGACCCTGATTATGGGAAAGATTAAAGGTGGAAGGAGAAGCAGATGACAGAGAATGAGAGGGTTGGATGGCATTACCGACTCAATGGATATGAGTTTAAGTAAGTTTTGGGAGTTGGTGATGGACAGGGAGGCCTGGTATGCTGCAGTCCATGGGGCTGCAAATACCTGGACATGACTGAGTGACTGAACTGAACTGAGAATCATCACATGAGGATTGTGGTCTTTCAGTGTTTGTATCTGGAGGCCCCCTTATTACATGTACTGTGTGATGGTTTGCTCCACTTGAACTATTCAACAGCCTAGGTACCCATACCTTTAGATTTTCCTACATGAAGACTACTTCATTCCAAATTTTGTCTCTCATTATTGTACAAACACATAATCTCATCCCAAAGTTTCTTTTTAGTCCTGCCTTATTTTTTCATATCCCTCATAAACACATTCATTTTCTCTCTGTTCACAGGTGTTATCACCTCACTTAAGATGATAATTATTATCATTTTACCAACATAAGGAGGTGTGGCTGTCAACAATTTTGAAGGGTGAGAAAGTGAAATTTCACCGTGCCTGTAGGCTAACAAAATCACCTGCCAGACAGTTTCACACTGACACAGATTCCTGAATCAGAAACAAAGACTTCACCACTTAAGGTTAAAACAGTAGCTGGAGAATGAACATGATGGCTTGTGCCGCTTTCTGTCTTCCAAGTGTAACATGAAAGCCTGTCTGGATCCTGCACATAGTGATCAGTGCTTCTATAGAGGACCACCAAGCTGGGGCTTCACTATTTGGTAGTGAATGAAACCAATCCTGCTTTTTGTTTCCAAAATCCGTCAAGTTTGCTCACTGAAAACAAATCCTGAGAAGTGGTCCAGATCAAAAGTGATAAGACCTTGATTTCTTGGAGTACGAATCAATAATGTATGTATGTCCTTTAAGCCCTATGAGTTGAAAAAGAGAAAATTAGAGAGGGTTGTATCCCTCTTTTGCTTTTCTATTTATCCTTGAAGGTGAAGATTTGGGGTATTAAAGGAGCATGTTCAGGATTTTCACCATGAGCATCTTCACTGAAAATGTTGTTGCCACATAACTAATTGGTCATAAGACAACTTTGCCATAAAAGTTAATATAACCAATTGAGAATTTGGTTTGACAGTTTGATTCCAATTGGCTGACAGTTTGGTTTCCTTTCTCCATTGGCATAGTAGTTCTATTTTTACATTACATAAATATTAACCCTCATATGATGGTCTATACTGTGTTGAGTTGATATGGTGGTCTTAAAATAGTGGCTGATTAGCCATGCATGTGAACTTGATCGAAAATACTATGATAATATTTTATCTGCTGAAAGTGTGAAATAAGAATGTGTAAAGTCAGACTTTATATTGTACCAGAAAATAATAACATATCATTTTTCAAAGTCCTTGGTGATTTGGAGACACAGAATTAAGGCCATATTAAACATAGAACTTTAGAATGTCTATGAATGGACAGTGACAATGTTCCAAGACAAGTGTAGAGACTTCACAACCTACCCAGTACAATGCTTAGCTTACAAACATGTATCCTAGAATTTGGAAACTGATACCTCTGTTGATGAAAAAAAGAATTTTGTATAGAAATGAAAGTGAGATGCTGAAGGATGAGATAGATATATCACACACAAAAAACATCATGAACAAAACCTTGGACAAACTTGGAAGACAAGTAATTTCATACAAATCACAAAATATAGCAAAGTATTTGTACACCATTGCCATGAATCTACACATATTTTGAATATATGAAAATATTTTGTATTTTGCAATAAATTATTTTAATTTTGTTATTCTTTTATCATGTTTTATGTTAATGTATTTTTAAATATCCTTCTTTTATTTTTTTTATTTTATGTTTTACAGCAAAATTGCCTTAAGGCCAGTTTTGTTCAGTAAAAATGCTTGCAGTGAAAGTGCTTGCAGCAACAATGTGTATAGAAAAAATGCTGACTGAAAATTCTGAGAACCTTGAAGGGCATCCTCATGGTATAAAGACAGACTAAGTAGTTTATCTCTGATTACAATGGCATAAGTAGTCAGGTAAAGACTCAAATCCAAACATTTCCTTTTTTTTTAATTTAATTTAATTTAATTTAACTTTACAATATTGTATTGGTTTTGCCATATATCAAAATGAATCTGCCACAGGTATACATTTCTTAATCCTTATCTTGTACTGTCTCCAGGAAGGGAGGAGTGGGAGTCTGAATAAGATATTGGAGTAAAAATAGAAATAAGGAAGCTAAAAAAAAAAACCTCTTTAAATCATTAATTTTAGCCCTTTTACTACAATGTTACTTACTTTTCCCATATCTTTTCAAATTGACAACATTTAACCTAGGCTGATTCCTCTCCCAGCAAAGAATCTAATATTATGGCAATAGAAAATGTATTACCAACCTAATGTCATTCCTAAACAGCTTAGTAACTAGCATGAACTATCGATGATCTACAATATATATCAGCTTTGGATTTGTTACATCAAATTAATTTTATAGTGGTTTTTGGTGGTTTATGTCCGGCTCTTGTGACCCCATGGACTGTAGCCTGCCAGGCTCCTCTGTCCATGGGATTCTTCAGGCAAGAATACTGGAGTGGGTTGCCATTTACTTCTCCAGGGGATCTTCCTGACCCAGGAATGGAACCCAGGTTTCCTGCACTGCAGGCAGATTCTTTACCAACTGAGCTATGAGGGAAGGGTAATAGAAATGCTAAACCTACTTGTTTCATCATTGAATATTTCATAAATATAGTAAAAATAATTTTATTATGACTTCTTACCCATATTTAACTCTTAATGTTTCTAAACTATTCTCAAAGATTACAGTCAAGGAACCAGTTATTCAGTTCAATTGCCATCAAAGTCAGCAGATGTTCCTATGTGTGTGTGTGTGCTTAGTTATGTCTGACTTTTTGTAACCTCATGGACTGTAGTCCCCTGGCATCACTCTCCATGAAATTTTATAGGCAAGATTGCTGTATTGGGTTGCCGTTTCCTACTCCAAGGGATCTTCCCCACCCTGGGATCCAACTCATGTCTCCTGTATTGCGGTCAGATTCTTTACTACTGTGACGTGTGAGAAACCCATGTTCCTACATCCCATGGTAATTTTCAAGTTCATTACAATTCCCTTAGTAAGTAATGTATTTAGGAATGCTTTTTTAAAAAATTAAAATAATTTATACTGATATACCTTTTGGTAAGAATTTAGTAAGAGGCTTGGGGATGCGACCACCTCTTTTGTATCATATCTGGCCATAAGCTCCATGTATATGGAAAGAGTAATATTTTCCTTCACTTTGGAAATTACCCATCCTGCAGTTTTATCTCTGAAGTTTTGATATTAGCTGATTGTACATTTGCATCTCTGGTTCCTGTTTTTCAGATTCCTGGAAGTTATAATACAACTGCTGTCTTTATTCTTTATTCATTTGATTTGGAAACTTCGGGTAGTTTAATATGGATTTCTAACACCTACACCTGAAAGTATTCTGAGTTATATATAATGTTGAGCTAGGTATTAGATATGGGCACAGACAGTAAAATACAGAGTAAGGCAATTTAAAGTATTCTCTGGAGTGTTTCCTTGGACCTTAACTGAGGGTCTTTTCACAAATGTACATCATGATATAGACTGTCTCAATTCTCTGATCTGACAACATTTTAACTACCTCAGTATTTAGAGTTCCCCCCACCCCAATTATAATACTGTTATTCCTGACCCTGTCAAGAAATCTTTAATTCATACCTTCAGACTTCTATAAAATGAGAAAGAAATGCATTCCATCTCCTGATCTATTGTGATTTGGCAGCTGGGCTCTTAATCAGGGAAAAGATGGCTCTGGCCATCTCTCTCCTGCTCACATTCTTCTTACTGTTGTCAAAGCTTAATGTTTCTTCTATCAGAAACTTTTATAGTTATAGATTAAGATCTTGTTTAACCTAGAAATATGAACGTGAAATCCAAAAGCTCCATCTATAATTTTGCAGGCAGAAAAATCTGTTAAATCTTTTTTTCCTGTAAAAATAGAAATGTTTCTATATTTTTGAGGAAAATGAATCTACTTAATTAGTTTAAAAAGAATCATTAAAAACACTAAATAAATTACAGTGTAATAGTATTTTCTACAATAAAATATTTTAATCACCTAAAATCATGAGCACAATAAAAGTCACAGAAAGGATTATAAAATGTATTCTGGAGATATA
The DNA here is from genome assembly GCA_935064755.1 of Tragelaphus eurycerus. NCBI lineage: Eukaryota > Metazoa > Chordata > Mammalia > Artiodactyla > Bovidae > Tragelaphus > Tragelaphus eurycerus. Next base: position 104,165 of record CAKXYN010000216.1, on the reverse strand, counting down.
CTCAGCTCTTGCAAATTTCCTCCAGTTACCCTCTTCTGTAAACTAAGAGAATTAGGTTAGCCAGGTGTCAATGGGAATCTATGCTTTCACAATCACTCTTATTGTAGCCACAGGGCAATTCTGTCCTGGAATCTATATTTATTAAGAGAGTTAATAGGTAAGCCAAGAGACTCCCACTGGGATTTGTTTTACTCAAGATGCCTTGAAGTAAGGCACTTTAAAATATTTAACTGAATATATTTCTGAATAGTTTTCTTTTGGCTTACTTGACATGCTGCCATTACCACAAGCATGGCTTGATTAGGGCTTTTTTACCTGTCAGAAATCCATGGACATGCCTCCTGCTGTTAGGAAGGTTAGAAAGCCTGTCCATCCAAAAGTGTGAATAGTGCTAAAAACTCTTCTTTCGCTTTTTATTTAAAGCTTATATAATAAGGAGTTTTTTTTCTTTCTCTTTTGAATGTAACACATAATTTAAAAGTAGTAAAAACTAATAATTGACTTAAGTGAAATTAGGAAAGAAAGATGCACATCAAGAATAGTGAAGAAAACACCAATAAATACTGACTAATTTGGGCTGGAGTCCAGGAGAAAAGTTAGCTGATACATGCTATCTTGAACCTCAGGAGAGATACCCACTGTCCTAAGATAAGCATCATTGCTTTAAAAGGTCTATCCAACAATTTGTTAATAGAAGAAATAAATAAATGAGTCTAACAAAGGCAAAACAGAGAATGCTTTGAAACAGAAAGAGAAAAAAGGGTCAATGCCTATTTTTATTTATCATGACCACCAAATGGCAGAGGTAAGTAGCATAAAAGAGGTAGAAATAATGATACAATCACCATATCTGCACAGAAACAGGTTTCATGGGCCTCAAGGTGTCTCTACTGGTAAAGAATCATCTGCAAGAAACTTAAGAAACACGGGTTCCATCCCTGGATCCAGAAGATACCCTGGAGAAGGAAGTGACAACCCACGCCAGTATTCTACCCTAGAGAACCCCATGGACAGAAGAGTCTGGTGGGATATGGTCTGTGAGGTCACAAAGAGTGGGACACGACTGAAGCAACTTAGCATTCACACAGTGAAGAAAGAAAATGGTAACATATGGGAGGGAAAAAAGAAGGAAAAGAAAAAGAGGATGATGAAAAAGTGTCACTAAGGAAGAGCACACAGAAAATGCAATTCGAAGTTTAGCTAAATTCACATTGACCCTGATCATGATCTGTCTGACCTGTAATATTCTTCATCAGTTCCTTGGTTTTCTACAAATGTGAATCACAATCAAAAAAGTATGAAACAAAGAACTGTCTGCTATTTCTTCCCAAAGAATGGCATTAACTATGAATTAGTGGCTTCTGAGAGTCTTTTCACTCTTCCATTTTCCAAATGAAGCTATTATAGTGTTTATATTATTTTCAATCACATTATATTAGATGTGTCTGGAAGAGATTTTAAAAAGTCAGGAGCAAGACCTATAAACAGATAAGAAGTCTTTATGTTACCCAGAAATTCTGGACTTCTTTTCAAAGATAAACGCAAAAATTTGATGAGGCTTTGGGGTTATCATCTTTGGAGAATGGGGAAATTGTCATATGTGAAATTTGTCATATACATGAAAAAGCCGTGCATGAAAATTTAAAAATTTCAATGGGGGAAGTGAAAAATCCAACAAAGATTAATATTTGATTTTTGTTTACCTCTTCTTACTTAATAGGATTGCTATGGTGATGGGAGTGATATTGTGCTCAGATTTTTAAAATTTTATTTGCCTCGCTCTCTCAAAGAGAAGAGCAGTCAACTACATGTAAGTTATACTTTTTGTATGAGATTTCCAAGAAAGTTTAAAGTTGTATTTATGTAATGTAAATTATCATTTTCACCTTCTTCTTTTTGTTCCTAACTGCAAAGGAACTAGGTGAAGTTGACAGTAAAACTCTATGTTAAGAATGCTAAATTCAGAGCAGATTCTGGGACCCCTATCTTCTCTGGGGTATGGACTGCCTAACTAGTTGCTATCAATGGCCTACTTCAAACAATTTTCTTTTTATTTTTTTCAAACATAATTTTCTTTATTTACACACACACAAAAATCATTTATGGAGAAATCTATGCATTAATGGGCTTCCCAGGTGGCACGAATGGCAAATAATCTGCCTGCCAATGCAGGAGACATAGCAGACATGGATTCGATCCCTGGGTCAGTAAGGTCCCCTGGAGGAAGAAATGCTAACTCATTCCAGTACTCTTACCTGGAAAATCCTCTGTTCCAGGAAAGAACAGACTCCTCTGGAACAGAGGAACCTGGAAGGATACAGTCCTTGAGTCATAGGAGTCAGACACTACGGAAGTGACTTAGCATGCTGGCAGGCATGTATTAATAGATCTCAAGTGCACAATTTGATGAGTTTTCACAAATGTGTACACTCATGTAACCACCATACTACAATCAAGATACTGAATATTTACACCACCAAGAAAACTCACTCATGCCATCCTCCAATTAATCTTGTCCATTGTTCTGATTCTAACACCATAAGTTATCTTTACCACTGTTGCACTCCATATAACTGAAATTGTAAAGTATAAAATCTTTGTGTCTAACTTTTTAAAAACAATAAAATGTTCATTGAAGATTAGCCTACATTATTGTATCAATAGTTTATGTTTATTTCTGAGCTGTATTCCAGTGTAGGAACACATCACACTTTGTTTATCCATTGTCTTCTTGGTTAATATTTAAGGTCTTTCCAATGTTTGGACATTTTGGCTTCTATGAATAAACTTTTTAAAAATATTTGTTTACAAATCTTTGTGTGGATATGTAGTCTTATTTCTCTTAAATATTTAGTTGTAGGATATTTAGAAAACTAATTATCAAGCCATGCGGTTTACATGTATTTATCAATATAAGGATCCAAATATTTCTATAAATTGGTTGGTCCATCTTACTGACCCTCCAACAATGCATAAGACTTTGATTAATCCCACACCACTGTCAATATTTGGAATTCTCATAAATTTTAATTTTAGCCTTCTTTCTGGGTTTGTAGTAGTGTATCTATGTGATACTAGCTTGTATTTTCTTAATGAGTCATGATGTTGAGAATCTTTTCATGTGTTTACTTATGTGTTTATTATTATTCATGTCTTCCTTTGTAATGTGGCTGTCAAGTTGCTTGCCAATTTTTAATAGATTCTTTGACATCTTAGTATTGAGTTGTAAGAATTATTTGTATATTGGGGACACAAGTGCTTTGATCAAATATCTATCTGTGTAATTAAATATACCTCTGTGTATGTGTGTGTAGCATATATTCTGAGCATGTGGCTTGCATTTTTAGTTGTTCAGTGGTTATTTTAGATGAACAGATGTTTTCAATATTTACGAAATCAAATTTATCATTTAAAATTTTTGATGTTAATACTTCTTATGCTTACTGTAAGAAATCTTTGCGTTCACAAACATCGTGAAAATATTTTCTAATTTGCCTTGTAGAAGTTTTGTGGAGAAGGCACTGGTGACCCACTTCAGTACTCTTGCCTGGAAAATCCCACTGACGGAGGAGCCTGGTAGGCTGCAGTCCATGGGGTAGCTAGGAGTCGGACACGACTGAGCAACTTCATTTTCACTTTTCACTTACAGGCATTGGAGAGGGAAATGGCAACCCACTCCAGTGTTCTTGCCTGGAGAATCCCAGGGACAGGGGAGCCTGGTGGGCTGCCATCTTTGGGTTCACACAGAGTTGGACACGACTGAAGCAATTTAACAGCAGCAGCAGAAGAAGCTTTGTAGTTTTAATTTTTTATATTCAAAACTATGATACATAATTCATCAAATTTGCAGTATTGTAGGAAGTAGTTAATCATGCATTGTTATATTCATATCCGGTAGTTGCAGTATTACAAGTTATTGTGGAAGTAGATTCTTATAAAAAGCATATAATGGGTTCATTACTAAACTTCACTTGTGGTATTCTGTGTCTTTATTTGGTGTATGTTATTACTGATATACTAAGCTAGCCATTTTATTTGTTACCTATTTGTTCTATATATATTTTTTTAATTTTATATGTCTTCTTATATGGAAGCCACTCTTGAATTTTATCAGAAGTGGCAGGATCTGGTTTTCCTTTTAGGAAAATATTTCTGTTTGATCTTAGAAGACATGTTATGACTTAGAGAGGAATGAAATCCCCCAGATCAACTATTGCACTAATTCAATGAGAAAGGGTGGTACATTGTGTGAAAATAGTGACGATGTAGATGGGAAAAAAGTATATGAAATCAGTTATGTATTACATGTAAAAAGGACAGTTTTACTGATGATTAATATGCAGCAAGAGAATGAAGGATAGAGAAGCATAAATTATTTTTTCCAAGGCTCTAACAAGAACTGTGTAGATAAGTTTGCTATTTATTAAAATGAAGGATGGAAAATAATAATATTAGAAAAGGAAAATAAGTGTTGGGTTCAAGAATATTTGGTTTTAAATTTCCAAAGGCATTTCATATAAAAGTCACATAGATATTTGTGCTAGTTAAAAAAAAAAAAAAAAAGAATTAGATCCAAATATATATGTTTACTGAAGTTATAGGATGCTTAAGAATACCTAAGAACATACTACAGAGTGAGAAACAAAGAGAATTCAATAACAAACTGTAGAAAATTGTTAGAGGAACTTCAGATCAGATCAGTTGCTCAGTCGTGTCCGACCCTTTGCGACCCCATGAATCGCAGCACAACAGGCCTCCCTGTCCATCACCAACTCCCAGAGTTCACTGAGACTCACGCCCATCGAGTCAGTGATACCATCCAGCCATCTCATCCTCTGTTGTCCCCTTCTCTTCTTGCCCCCAATCCCTCCCAGCATCAGAGGCTTTTCCAATGAGTCAACTCTTCACATGAGGTGGTCAAAGTACTGGAGTTTCAGCTTTAGCATCAGTCCTTTCAAAGAGGAACTTGAAAAGTACTAAATATAACAATCAAAAGTAAAACAAAAATGGGAGATACTGGAAAAGAAGGCATATGAAAATGTATTTGGGAAGTAAGACAATGATTCCTTGTACCAATTGCTGGTGCATGATCAGTGAAATGAAAGCATTAAAGACATTGAACTTAGCAATTTGAAAGATATAATGACTACGATAGCTCCAGTGAAGTGATATGGGTGGAAGCAGAATCATGGGGGTTTGAGGATCGATGAGAATACTTCAGGTTCAGGAAAAATGGGGCAAGGCTATGCAGAATTTTTGCTGTGCAAATCTTTGAAATGTGCAGGTGAAAGTTTTTTTTTTTTTTTAAGGCACTTTGGAGCTGCAAAGAAGAAAAAGATATGCCTACTATCAGAAACAAAGAGACAATTTAGAGCTACAAAGGAAGGATAGAGCTGTATCATACAGAGTAATGGCTTTAAATACTCATAAAAGGAAATATAGAGCTTGAAGTTAGAACTGAGACACCTGTATGACAGATAGAACCATTAAAGTAATCCAGACAAAAGTCTGATTAATGGCTAAAAAAGACAATGAAGAGTTATATTATTCTCAAGACCATAAGTTAAAAAGCAATAAAGTTTAATATGGATAATCTAAATTCTAGTTTTAATTGTTAAATTGGTGTGACATCTGAATTTATATTGCTTATCTGAATGTAAAATTTATCATTTAAGGGACTTATATAAAACTTAAAACCTGGCAATTGCAAAACTGAAGAAACTCCTGACGTTCAGCTGTAAAAGATCCAGTAAACACACACATAAAACCACTTCACTAAATAAGATCTTATCTTAAATAACAGTAATAATAAAAGAAAAAAACACCATGGGGAAATGCCCATAAAAATTAAAGAACTAATATATCAAGCACTTAGACATATTACAAGAAGTACTTTAAAATATTGATACAGAAATCCTTTATATACCATCAATGAACATCTAAAAAGGCAACATAAAATGTAAAGATGGGAAATTTCATAGTGAAACATTCATATAATTGGGCCTTTTACAAAACAAGCATAAGCTTGTAAACACTTATAGAATCAGCATTTTTAAAACTCTGAAATCTAATCTAAAATGTCCAGCAACCATAGAGTTTCTTTGCAGAGTAGAGGGTGGCTGAATTTTAATAAAAGAGAGTTCTGGCAGTTTCATTCACCTGTGCAGTATCTACTATTTTCCAGTGTAGTGTCCTCAATACCCAGATAGCATCCTGAGTTCCTGCAGCAGCTTGCTAATGCCAGGTCATTAGTGTGTATGAGATTCCCTTCCCCCCCGCCCCTCAGGTTATTGTGGTTGTTTATTTTTACTTGACTAGTGTAACACTGAGGAACTGACACAGATGCTAAAGTTTGTTTTACTAACTCTTCCTCTCTACCTTGGGCTGATGCAGCTATCTGATTAGTGGTCATGGTATCTGCCAAAAGATTCAAAGGCCCACTTCTGTCCCCAACTGGCCCAGGAGATGGCAGATGGAGCAAGTGATATGCAGTCTTAATTTATTCAAGAGAAGGCACAGGAGGAAATATCTTATGGAATAAGGACTTGGAAGAGGAAGTGTAATGGATTTACCCAGGCCTGAACAACTGCTCAAAAATTATCTAAGATGAACTTGGATTTGTACCTCTGGCAGATCTGTGCACTCTCTGCAAGTGGGAGATGAAGACAAAAGAAAAGCTATAGGGAGTCCATTTAATACTGAATCAGTGCCCCAGCTGGGTGGTTAGCAGGGCATGCTGCAAAGAACTAGCAGGGCATGCTGCAAAGAACTAGCAGGGCATGCTGCAAAGAACAGGAGATTAATATTTTCTTTTTCTTTATTTGGCTCCATGTACATAAGGAAATCTCCTAGGTGACCTGCTAATCACTGAGATAAAGGGACAGATACTTTGGTGAACACACATGAGAGACATAGAAAGAATAAATTTCTTCCAAAAATAGTTTGGAAATGTCTCAAAGAAAATAAGGCAATCAAAGATTTCATTTACTACCACCAACAAATCCAGGGGAAGAGGAACTGTCTCCTAGTATTATCACATTGTAATATTTAAATATCCAATTTTGTTTCTAAACAACAAAATTTAAGTCACACAAAGAAACAATACAGTATTTTCCACTCAAAGAACAAAAGATGAATTGATGTAACCTATCCCTGAGGAGAACTAGACATTGTACTCACTAGACAAAAATCATTCAATGAGCTTTCTTAATATGCCAAAGAGCTAGAGAAAATATGAACAAATAATTAAAGCAAATAAGTAAAATTATGTGTAAATATAATGAGAATATTTATAAGGAAGTAGAAATGATTAAAAGCAACCAAACAGGAATCACAGAGCTGAAAGTACAGTACATGAAATGAACAAACTTTCTAGAGGTATTCAATACCAAATTTGAGAAGGCAGAAGAAAAAAATCAGTGAGCTTGAAAATTGGACAATTAGAGATCATTCATGAGGAATAGGAAGAAAAATGAACAAAAGGTAAAGAGCAAAAAGATCCGTGGAATACCAACAAGCATACTAACATACACATTATTGAAATCCCAGAAAAGAGAGAGAAAAGGAAAAAAAAGAAAAATTGTGGCTGAAAATGCCACAATTGATGAAGGACATGAATCTTCAGATCTGAGAAATGCAATAACTTCAAATAAGATAAATTCAAAGATATTCACACTATGACTGATCAAAATCAAAGACAAAGAAAGAGATAGAGAATCTGGAGAGCAATAAGAGAGGTAATTTTATTTTTAAACTCATATTAGACATGAGGAATTTACAAAAAATATAGAAATAGCCAATATAGTACCTGCAGAAATATATAAGGATCAAAATATTAAATCTAAATAATATAAATGAACAAAATTGAAAATAGAAAAAATAAGTAGAGAGATTTATCAAAACCACAAGCTTGTTTTTTGAAAATTCTACAGTGACCACAGATAGGACAACACACTTAGAAAATTCTTCCACATGAAAAACTGAGTCTTGCGTGAATGGACATCTCTGTTCTAGAAGAGTATTAATCAGGAGAGTGATATCTTCTCTATATAAGATTATCTTTCTGGCTGATTTTTGCAAACTGAGGTGGAGATAGGAGGGCCAGTAAGGAGATAAAAAATGGCCACTTTGATTTAAAATGAGGGAATAAAGCCAACAGGAATTAGTGATAGATTATATGTAGTTTATGATAAAAATTAAAGTATACCAGTTTTCATGGGCAATGGAACCCCACTCCAGTGCTTTTGCCTGGAAAATTCCATGGACGATGGAGCCTGGTAGGCTGCAGTCCATGGGGTCGCTAGAGTCCACATGACTGAGCGAATTCACTTTCACTTTTCACTTTTCACTTTTATGCATTGGAGAAGGAAATGGCACCTCATTCCAGTGTTCTTGCCTGGAGAATCCCAGGGACGGGGGAGCCTGGTGAGCTGCCGTCTATGGGGTCATACAGAGTCCGACACGACTGAAGTGACGCAGCAGCAGTTTTCATGATTGGACAATGAATGCCATTTTCATAAATAGGGAACAATGGTGTAAGGTCTTTAACAAAATGTCACTTCTTGGCCTTTTAAGTTTGTGATGATAATAATGGGGAAGAAAAGTTGTACGTCTGGCAGTTGAAGACCACTGTGTGGTCTTGATAGCATGAGTAGTGCAGTAATCTTGTGCATAAGTCTCTTCTTCTGGATGTGAAGATCTATGGGTATCCTGAGGCTGTTAAAGATTAATTTTTGGAATTTAATCTCCAGTCTTATTCCTAGGAGTAGATCTGCCATGCAGGTTCACTTTCCAGAAGTTTCTGGTTTTAGTCAAATAACAGAATCTCCAGAAAGACTTTTCTCTCCATCTTTCAAATCTCAACTGTCTTTAATCTTCCCAGCAACTCTGAAGTCTTGAGTGGAACCCACACAAGGAACTTGATCAATGAAATTTGGCACAATTTAAAATAACACTTCAGAAAAAGACACTTCAAGCAAATGTCTATAATGAGGGGCCAGTGATTGACACCTCAAATTTCACCTCCTTTTATCTGCCTCCTTGAAGTTGTTGTGTCCTCTTGAAAGAAACAAACCAAATTCTGGAAGGAGTCTTTTGGTTGCTACCTTGTTTATGCAAATAGAAAAGTTTAAAATATTCTTACTGCCTCCACTTTTTACAATATTTCTTGGTTTGAAAAGGAGTACCATGGTATAATATAACCCATTTATATGATTTTCCCACCAAGAATTCAACCTCTTATCCCTGAGGATAAAATTTAGGAGAAGCTTCTGAGGTGGACTTGATTCATATCTGCTATCAGAACAGGGTCTACACATATTATCCAGGACAGCAGATCATGAAAACAAGGTTCAGAGGTTAGGGACAGAAGTATAGAGGAGAAAAAATAAAAACAAAGCCTTTATCTTCTAATTTCCTAGGTTCTCTGACAAGGAACTTGTATATTACAGTAAGAAAAGAGTGATTAACAAGAAAAAAAAAAAAGCAATCATAGCCTGTTAACATGTGCAGTAATACATGTGGGAGAACTTAGTGATGAGTAACTCAAATGGGTGGTTAGATCTTAGGCTATGATAGCATCTCAACACAGGGATTAAGTGTGGAGAAGTGACAGGACAAAGGAAACGGGTTTAGACTTTCATTGGTGGCAAACTGTGAGAAAATATATTTATGTAGGAGAGAATAAATGATAAGGCCTAATCTAGTAAGGCTTATTTATCTAGTCTATCTTCATAGTCATAAAATTCACCTAGAAGAAGGGATTTATACATATTCTTGCTTAAATCTCTATTTTTAGTCAGAAAAAAAGAGCTCTAAGAAAGACTTCTTTATGTGTCTGTTGATTCTCAGTCTGCATCCAGTTCAGACTAATCATTTTGCCAAAAATGAATATTTTGTGGTGGCATAATATAAACTCCAGCAAATTTGGAAAACTCAGCAGTGGCCACAAGATTGGAAAAGGTCAGTTTTCATCCCAATCCCAAAGAAAGGCAATGCCAAAGAGTGCTCAAACTACCGCACAGTTGCACTCATCTCACACGCTAGTAAAGTAATGCTCAAAATTCTCCAAGCCAGGCTTCAGCAATATGTGAACCCTGAACTTCCTGATGTTCAAGCTGGTTTTAGAAAAGGCAGAGGAACCAGAGATCAAATTGCCAACATTTGCTGGATCATGGAAAAAGCAAGAGAGTTCCAGAAAAACATCTATTTCTGCTTTATTGACTATGCCAAAGCCTTTGACTGTGTAGATCACAATAAACTGGAAAATTTTGAAAGAGATGGGAATACCAGACCATCTGATCTGCCTCTTGAGAAATCTGTATGCAGGTCAGGAAGCAACAGTTAGAACTGGTCATGGAACAACAGACTGGTTCCAAATAGTAAAAGGAGTACATCAAGGCTGTATATTGTCACCATGTTTATTTAACTTATATGCAGAGTATATCATGAGAAATGCTGGACTGGAGGAAGCACAAGCTGGAATCAAGATTGCCGGGAGAAATATCAATAACCTCAGATATGCAGATGACACCACTCTTATGGCAGAAAGTGAAGAGGAACTCAAAAGCCTCTTGATGAAACTGAAAGTGGAGAGTGAAAAGGTTGGCTTAAAGCTCAACATTTAGAAAACGAAGATCGTGGCATCTGGTCCCATCACTACATGGGAAATAGATGGGGAAACAGTGGAAACAGTGTCAGACTTTATTTTTCTGGGCTCCAAAATCACTGCAGATGGTGACTGCAGCCATGAAATTAAAAGATGCTTACTCCTTGGAAGGAAAGTTATGACCAACCTAGATAGCATATTCAAAAGCAGAGACATCACTTTGCCAACAAAGGTTCGCCTAGTCAAGGCTATGGTCTTTCCTGTGGTCATGTATGGATGTGAGAGCTGGACTGTGAAGAAGGCTTAGCGCCGAAGAATTGATGCTTTTGAACTGTGGTGTTGGAGAAGACGCTTGAGAGTCCCTTGGACTGCAAGGAGATCCAACCAGTCCATTCTGAAGGAGATCAGCCCTGGGATTTCTTTGGAAGGAATGATGCTAAAGCTGAAACTCCAGTATTTTGGCCACCTCATGCGAAGAGTTGACTCACTGGAGAAGACTCTGATGCTGGGAGGGATTGAGGGCAGGAGGAGAAGGGGATGACAGAGGATGAGATGGCTGGATGGCATCACTGACTCGATGAATGTGAGTCTGAGTGACCTCCGAGACTTGGTGATGGATAGGGAGGCCTGGTGTGCTGCAGTTCATGGGGTCGCAAAGAGTCGGACATGACTGAGCGACTGATCTGATCTAATATAAACTCCTTCAGGAGAAACTTTGGGGATTCATATTTTTAGCCATATTTTCACATAAACTTGTATTTTTTGATACTTACTCCCCAGAAATAAAAGATTATCTGTCTTTATTTAGTATATATATATATATATATATATATATATATATATATTTGAGGGGGGAAGGTGAGTCTGTGCTCTTGTTCTGACAAAGTTTCCTGTAGCTTAATCCTTAAATGGGTTAATATAACACCTAAACATAAAATAGCTGATGGCACGTTTTCTCAAGAAACATAAAGCATTTTGACCAACTTCATTGAAAGCCAAAAGGATTACAATGTTTTCTAAATATAATAAATATTTCTGAGTTGATACAAAAAGTTGATGCTTTTGTACTTTATTTTAAAACAAAAAATATGTAGTCTCTCAATATTTATGTAAGTACATGCCCTTGTCACTAAGGAAAAACAACTCAACAAAAAAATTTGATACTTTTAAATAGAATTATCATGCAAGTGTCTCAGCTGTCAATAATTTTCCTTTTTAACTTTGTATGGCAATCATTTAATAATTCTCCCAGATGTTATTTAATATGTTCCACCTCCCAATGAATTTCCAGTTAATTGACTGAAGAGAAAATCTTTATAATGAAACAAGATGAATCCTCATTTGGAGATCCCTTATAAATGTAATTAAGCAGGAAGGTGTCTATGGGAGGGGCAGGGGCCTAACTTCTAAAAGTGCCATTTAATAATGAAAACATTTTATTCATATGACCAACCTCCCTCACTTACCTCTTCAGTGCATTTCCCTTGCCAAACCTGTGTTTGAAATGGGTTCATTATCCCTTACTAACTGAACTTACAGGATTCTATAGAATAGACCAATACTTCTATCTAGATGTAATTGTTCTTAAAATAAATTTAAATTAAAAAAATAAAGGAATACTAAACCCAACAGTGATTCAGAGGTCAGCAGGGCTACTACTGCCCCCAGGCATCCAGGGGTGAAACTGTCACCTGCTCCTTTCCAAAGAAGACTGGGAGCAGCCCTGCGGGACCCTGGGGGCAAGACCACACCAGGGGGCTGGGACAACAGAACTTGGAGACCAAGAGGATTATTTTGAAGCCTTAAAACAAAATAGAGTTTTCCTTACTTTCAGACATGCTTAGTTCTACAGAGCTCTTCTATCTTATTATTCCTTTTTGAGTGTGAGTGCTTATGTTAGGCCTATTCCAACACTGTAGTTTAGAATTAGATAAGTTATTTTCTTGTTACCCAAGTTCAGAGATATAAAGTAATTTTGCCTCAGGATGACTCATACTTTCTCTGTTGCTCACACTTGGTTTAGCTGATGTTCAGATGTTATTCGGACTTGAAGTCAATGCTGGGATGAGCTAAGAATCCTAGAATTATTTGAATGGAATGCATGTATTTTACATATGTGGACATGGATTTTTTGAGGGGTGTCACAGAGCACAGAGCAATATAAGCTGATTTGTATCCCCTGCCCCAAAATTCATACAGTGAAGTCCTAACCCTCAGTAACCTATTAAAGAGGAAATTAAGTTAAAATGAGTTTGCAAAGGGGGATCCTAATCCCATATGACTGCTGTTTTTGTAAGAAGAGATTAACACAGACACACCAATGTCCACCTAATTAAGACAAAGGAAGTGGGCATGTACAAGCCAAGGACACAGGCTTCAGAAGGAATCAATCCTGCTGGCACCTCCATAATTGGGAGATAATAAATTTCTGATGTTTAAGTCATCCTCTCTCTGCTATGGTACTTTGTTATGGTAACACTAGAAGACTAATACAACATTTAAGAAGTTCTGATAGTTCATAAAATATTATGTTTTAAATAAAGCAAGTAAAACACTCTTTAAATGCTATGGGAACAAAAATGACATTTTAGAAGCCTGAACATAAACGCAAGTTCAGAAAAAAAAATCCTGAATTATCTAAATAAATACTGAATTCTGAAAGGCCTTATTGCATTAGGAAGGTTATATGCCCTTTGCAATTGTATATTTTGCTTATTAATCTTTTTGAAAGTGAAAGTTGCTCAGCTGTGTTGGACTCTTTGCAATCCCATGGAATTCTCCAGGCCAGAATACTGGAGTGGGTAGTCCTCCCCTTCTCTAGGGATCTTCCCAACCCAAGGATCAAACCGAGGTCTCCCACATTGTAGGTGGATTCTTTACCAGCTGAGACACAAGGGAAGCCCAAGAATACTAGAGTGGGTAGCCAAACCCTTCTCCAGTGGATCTTCCTAACCCAGGAATTGAACCAGGGTTTCCTGCATTGCAGGAAGATTCTTTGCCAACTGAGCTATCAGAGAAGCAGCAATTTTTTAATAACTGTACATTTAATTAAAATATTGCTTAACATATTTTTTATATGCTGTGATGCTGACTCTAAAGAACAGCTAAGTTTTTATCAACAGAAAGAATGTCTTATACCTTTTAGATGACATCACTGCTTAAGTAGTCAATGTTAGAGACATTAAAGATGGGATGCCAATAGTTGTGTAGTGCCACAATCCAACGGGAAATACCTTCTTCAAAGAGACCTCCAAGAAAAAGCAGTATATGACTACCAGGATGTTATTCCCTGGGAGGAAATGAACTTCAGTAAATGCAGATTCCTGGCTTGTCACATCAAGCATTTATTGGCATAAGAAACTTCCAGGTTTATTAGGGAACAAAACACACATATAGAACTTGGTAATTGTTGATAATTGACAAGATTCCATGAGCACTATCAGTCACAAGTCCTGCAGGAACTGAGAGAAATTGCAGCATTGAGTCTGGAGCCTCTAAGGCAGATTTAATGGGCAAAGAAAGCTCCCTGCTACTGCTGCTGCTAAGTCGCTTCAGTCGTGTCCGACTCTTAGCGACCCCACGGACTACAGCCCACCAGGCTCCTCGGTCCCTGGGATTCTCCAGGCAAGAACACTGGAGTGGGTTGCCATTTCCTTCTCCAATGCATAAAAGTGAAAAGTGAAAGTGAAGTTGCTCAGTCGTGTCTGACTCTTAGCGACCCCATGGACTACAGCCCACCAGGCTCCTCCATCCATGGGACCCTCCAGGCAAGAGTACTGGAGTGGGGTGCCATCGCCTTCCCTACACAGTATTAACAGTTTAAAAATATATATGCAGGTAGACAGAAAATTTGGGGATTTCATTGCATGTGTGGTTTTGAGTTTTTTGTTGTTGTTGTTGTTCCATTTAACAGCTCCCTGGCTGGTCTCAAATCCCCAGAAGTGAGAAGGGGAATTTGAAAGTAACTTACGAAGGAAAGGAAGGGCTATACTGATTTTAAGATAGGATGACTTATGTTTTACTTGAAATGGCCACTGGAACAATGAAATAAAATTGACCTTTCATATGCTGTTATTAGCATTGTATGTGCTCAGTCATGTCTGACTCTTTGCGACCCTATGGACTGTAGCCCACTAGGCTCCTCTGTCCATGGAATTTTTCAGGCAAGAATATTGGAGTCGGTTACCATTTCCTACTCTAGGGGATCTTCCCGACCCAAGGACTGAACCTGCATCTCTTGTATCTCCTATATTGGGAGGTAGATTCTTTACCACTGAGGCATCAGGAAAACCTCCATACTACATTTGATCTCAGTCAAAACGCTGAGAAGCAATTAGCATTATTACTTGCCCATCAAAGTACAAAATTTGAAAGACATGTGAAAAGAGAGTGTAAATATACACCAGTACAAGATGAAAAGATGTCAGTAGAAACCACTATTTAGTTATGATATCCTCTGCAGAAGGCCAAAAAATAAAAAAGAAAGAGAAGAAGGAAGGAGAGAAAGAAGGGATGGAGAGAGGGAAGAAGGGAGGGAAGGAGAACAAGAAAAAATATGCTCCAGATTCTGAACCCCAAAGGATAGCAATTTCCAATTTACAAAGATACTTGGAAAGCAACACAGTTCAAAACTTCAAAACTGGCCAATGAACTTAGATCGGTTATTAAAAAGGGGCTCTTAGAAAACCACTGAAAGTCATATAAAAATGCTCAAAAAGGGATTGTGCTGAGAAACTTCATTATATTTATAATAATAATAATAAAAAGCTCTCTCATTTCTCATCAGGCCAACTCACACCTCCAGTAGGCTGTACCTGTATCATCACTTGAGCTGGACAAGGAAAGGGGAGCGCTGTGTGCGGTCTTATGTGTGAGTGTTGGTGTCTTTGTTTTTGTAACATCTTATGATTCTTATATTTGCTACAAGGTTGAACTGACTAAAAATTCCACCAACAGACATCAATACAAGATGTACCCATTACTTAATTTGATAACGTGCATATATTCTAACAGGAAGTATGAGTGGGGAAGCACTTGGAGGTTCATAGCAAGCACTCTGGGGTTGGGATATCTTGGCTGGTTTCCAGCTCTGCTGGTTTCAGGAATGACCTGGGACATCATCTCTATAATGGAGCTAATATTACTTCTTTTTATATAACTGGCATGATAAGTGACATAATGTATTCAAAACACATAGCTGGCATTATAGTAAGTGCTTTACAAAGTGTGGCTATGAATACAACTTTAAACTGATTTTAGTTGAAATATTGACTGATTTGTTAAAATGCTTACTGTAACATCTGCTATTCTATTCTGTTCTATAAATTGAATTCTGTTATGAAATGAGATTTTACTTTGGAGACAATGATAATATCTGGTTTTGTTCTGGAAAACCCATTATATTTAAAATTTAGATGTTACAATGAAAAAGAGTTTCTTCTCTACTTCAGCATGGATCTCAAAAATTAATTGTACTCAGAGTTTAAACCAAACTTAATTACTATGTCAACAAACAAAATGTGTCATTACATGGCTTAATAATTTTCTTCAATTTATATTATTTAGTACATTCCAGAGACTTGCACTTTTATATTTATGTTCTTAAAATATTTATAAATATGGCACATATTTTGATTTTGGAATACATATATTTTATCAGTTATAGAAACAAAGTGAAAATATTCTGCAGAATTAATAACATTAAATGGTCAATAAATTCAAAATAGATTAAAATCTGTTAACTTACAGGTACTGACTATAATACTACAGTCACTGTTCAACTCTTCCCTGGAGACAGTGTTTCAAAAATTGTTCCTTCACCCCAGTGTTTTCCTGAATTCCATTTGGACCTGTGTACAGTTCAGTTCGTGGCTCAGACAGTAAAGCATCTGCCTACAATGAGGGAGACCCGGGTTCGATCCCTGGGTTGGGATGATTCTCTGGAGAAGGAAATGGCAACTCCACTCCAGTACTCTTTCTTGCCTGGAAAATCCCATGGATGGAGGAGCCTGGTAGGCTATAGTCTATGGGATCGGAAAGAGTCAGACATGACTGAGCAACTTTACTTACTCACAGTTCAGTTCAGTTCAGTTCAGTCGTTCAGTAATGTCCGAGTCTGCTACCCCATAACCACAGCACGCCAGGCCTCCCTGTCCATCACCAACTCCTGGAGTTCACCCAAACCCATGTCCATTGAGTCGGTGATATTATTGAATCATCATCCTCTGTCGTCCTCTTCTCCTGCCCTCAATCTTTTCCAGCATCAGGGTTTTTTCAAATGAGGGACCTGTGTGCAGCCCTGCCCTAGTCTGGGCTCTGATCTCCAGCTTGCCAATGTGTCATTTTACTGCTTTTTCTTATTTGACTTTCTCCTCTTTTTTCTTCTAGACTCATGGCACCTACATAGTAGATGCATAAATGGGTTGAAAAATATCAAGGTTGAAAGGATTTATGAAATCCTTTCATGAGACCAAAGCTCATGTAAAGTCTGGGAAAACAGCTCTCATTTTCCTTGCTTTTAGCACTTGAGCCTGTGGTCTTTATTCAAATGAACAGAACTGAACTGGCATAATTTTTATTTTTAACTGAAGTATAGTAGATTTGGGGGGAAGGCAATGGCACCCCACCCCAGTACTTTTGCCTGGAGAATCACATGGACGGAGGAGCCTGGTGGGCTCTAGTCCATGGGGTTGCTGAGAGTTGGACACGACTGAGCGACTTCACTTTCACTTTTCACTTTCATACATTGGAGAAGGAAATGGCAACCCACTCCAGTGTTCTTGCCTGGAGAATCCCAGGGACGGGGGAGCCTGGTGAGCTTCCGTCTCTGGGGTCGCACAGAGTCGGACACGACTGAAGCGACTTAGCAGCAGCAGCAGCATAGTAGACTTGCATTGTGTTAATTTTAGGGATATAGCATAGTGATTCAGTTTTGTGTATATCAGATCAGATCAGTCGCTCAGTCGTGTCCGACTCTTTGCGACCCCATGAACCGCAGCACGCCAGGCCTCCCTGTCCATCACCAGCTCCCGGAGGTCACCCAGACTCACACCCATCAAGTCAGTGATGCCATCCAGCCATCTCATCCTCTGTCTTCCCCTTCTCCTCCTGCCCTCAATCCCTCCCAGCATCAGAGTCTTCTCCAATGAGTCAACTCTTCGCATGAGGTGGCCAAAATACTGGAGTTTCAGCTTTAGCATCATTCCTTCTAAAGAAATTCCAGGATTGATCTCCTTCAGAATGGACTGGTTGGATCTTCTTGCAGTCCAAGGGACTCTCAAGAGTCTTCTCCAACACCACAGTTCAAAAGCATCAATTCTTCGGCGCTCAGCCTTCTTCACAGTCCAGCTCTCATATTCATACATGACCACAGGAAAGACCATAGCCTTAACTAGGCGAACCTTTGTTGGTAAAATAATGTCTCTGCTTTTGAATATGCTATCTAGGTTGGTCATAACTTTCCTTCCAAGGAGTAAGCGTCTTTTAATTTCATGGCTGCAGTCACCATCTGCAGTGATTTTGGAGCCCAGAAAAACAAAGTCTGACACTGTTTCCACTGTTTCCCCATCTATTTCCCATGCAGTGATGGGACCAGATGCCATGATCTTCGTTTTCTGAATGTTGAGCTTTAAGCCAACCTTTTCACTCTCCACTTTCACTTTCATCAAGAGGCTTTTTAGCCCCTCTTCACTTTCTGCCATAAGAGTGGTGTCATCTGCATATCTGAGATTATTGATA
This sequence comes from Tragelaphus eurycerus, assembly GCA_935064755.1. Taxonomy (NCBI): domain Eukaryota; kingdom Metazoa; phylum Chordata; class Mammalia; order Artiodactyla; family Bovidae; genus Tragelaphus; species Tragelaphus eurycerus. The sequence goes on along the minus strand of CAKXYN010000216.1, from coordinate 85,822 downwards.
TTTCTCCCAGCAATCTTGATTCCAACTTGTGTTTCTTCCAGTCCAGCATTTCTCATGATGTACTCTGTGCTGCACTCAATATGCCAGCAAATTTGGAAAACTCAGCAGTGGCCACAAGATTGGAAAAGGTCAGTTTTCATCCCAATCCCAAAGAAAGGCAATGCGAAGGAGTGCTCAAACTACCGAACAATTGCACTCATCTCACATGCTAGTAAAGTAATGCTCAAAATTCTCCAAGCCAGGCTTTAGCAATATGTGAACCGTGAACTTCCTGATGTTCAAGCTGGTTTTAGAAAAGGCAGAGGAACCAGAGATCAAATTGCCAACATCCGCTGGATCATGGAAAAAGCAAAAGACTTCCAGAAAAACATCTATTTTTGCTTTATTGACTATGCCAAAGCCTTTGACTGTGTGGATCACAATAAACTATGGAAAATTCTGAAAGAGATGGGAATACCAGACCACCTGATCTGCCGCTTGAGAAATCTGTATGCAGGTCAGGAAGCAGCAGTTAGAACTGGTCATGGAACAACAGACTGGTTCCAAATAGGAAAAGGAGTACGTCAAGGCTGCATATTGTCACCATGTTTATTTGTGTATATACGTAATGTTAATATTTAATTTACATATTTATCATATATATAATTTTCCATTACAGGTTATTTCTGGGTATTACAAGTTATTGAATATAGTTCCCTATGCTATACAGTAGGTCTCTTCTTTCTATCTACTTTATATATATGTTAATCTCAAACTCCTAATTTATCTCTCTACCTCCCTCCACTCCCATCCTTCCAGTAACAATGTTTGTTTTCTATGTCTGTATGTTTCTGTTTTATAAATAATTCATTTGGATCATTTGTTTAGATTTCACAAATAATTGGAATCATATTATATTTGTCTTTCTCTGTCTGACTTGCTTGGATGTAATTCTTAACTTATAATTTCCTCATGGCCCAATGGTAGAATTTATATAATTGTGCATATTATCTTGCAGACCACTTAGACTAGATATGAGGATGGGGCATGGGCATTAATTCTCAGTTCTTCACTCTGAGAGGGGATGCTGAACTGGCCAGGTGAGGGGGACAGAGGGAAGGTAAACAAATGGGCAGCAGGTCAAAGAGAGAGCAGCTTATCAGCAATGCTCCGGTTTCCCTGCCATTACTAAAGGAGTGTGATTATAACCTTCCCCTGATAGGAGGACTAGGACATCACCGGAATTCTGGACCTGATAAAGTTATTTGAAATGCTTTGTTCTAGAAATTGAGTATGAGCCTGGACTTTCCTACTGCTGCTGATGTGAGATAAATCATTTTTAGGAATCTGCCTTAGAAAAATATAGATCCTTCTCTCTGGGTACTGCTCTTTCAATTCCCCCACACTTGAATTTTCCAAATATTAGCACAAACACTTTGTACTGACTTTATTTTCTTTTTGCTTTTTTTAGAGGCATGGATTATTTTATTATATGTAAGCAATGAGTAATAAAGTGAATGGAACTGAAAAGTTTAGGACATTTTCTTAGAGGATATATGAAATTTGGATGGCATCCTTAATAATATATTTTATCTTTGATATTCTGTTGTCAACTAATACTTATATTGCCATTTTATACTCTTGTGCAGATATATCATGATGACAGATAATTATTATTTGTATTTTTATTTTTTACCACATAAATTTATTGAAAAATAGAGCACTTGTACCATTTGAATTTTGAACTGTTTAAACAATGCTACGTTTTGGATGTTTTACAATGAAAAGGAAATACAAGTAAATGGATAAAATATCAACTTCAATTAGCAATTTGTAAACCTAGCCACTCATTCTTTCCGCTCTGACCTGCATTGTACCCATTCTACCTATGCAGTGAGGAGAAACAAGTTCTCAGGCCCTTGACCACATCCATTATCTATATTTCAGTTTATTTTTAACTTTTTTTTTTTTTTAGTTTTAACCCTTTGGAATGTTAAAAAAAAAAAAAAAAAACAGAAAGAAAGAAAGGAATCAACCCTTTTGCTAAAAATCTTAAGTACCACTTCATCTTTCTCTCGCTTTCAGAGTATAAAATTATACCACATTATTGACCACTCACTGCCTTTTTGCTGTTATAATTAAGCAGCTCAGCATGAGCAAAATAAAGCCCACAGCCTAGTTGATCAGAGACCCTAAGATGCTAACTGTCCACTGGTCCAATATGTCATCACCTCTCCCATCCATATTCTCTTGAGACCGTCTAACGCCAATGCATCAGATCAGATCAGATCAGATCAGTCGCTCAGTCGTGTCCGACTCTTTGCGACCCCATGAACTGCTGCATGCCAGGCCTCCCTATCCATCACCAGGTCTCGGAGGTCACTCAGACTCACATCCATTGAGTCAGTGATGCCATCCAGCCATCTCATCCTCTGTCGTCCCCTTCTCCTCCTGCCCTCAATCCCTCCCAGCATCAGAGTCTTCTCCAATGAGTCAACGCTTCGCATGAGGTGGCCAAAATACTGGAGCTTCAGCTTTAGCATCATTCCTTCCAAAGAAATCCCAGGGCTGATCTCCTTCAGAATGGACCGGTTGGATCTCCTTGAAGTCCAAGGGACTCTCAAGAGTCTTCTCCAACACCACAGTTCAAAAGCATCAATTCTTCGGTGCTCAGACTTCTTCATAGTCCAGTTCTCACATCCATACATGACCACAGGAAAGACCATAGCCTTGACTAGGCGAACGTTTGTTGGTAAAGTGATGTCTCTGCTTTTGAATATGCTATCTAGGTTGGTCATAACTTTCCTTCCAAGGAGTAAGCGTCTTTTAATTTCATGGCTGCAGTCACCATCTGCAGTGATTTTGGAGCCCAGAAAAATAAAGTCTGACACTGTTTCCACTGTTTCTCCATCTATTTCCCATGTAGTGATGGGACCAGATGCCATGATCTTCGTTTTCTGAATGTTGAGCTTTAAGCCAAACTTTTTACTCTCCACTTTCACTTTCCTCAAGAGGCTTTTGAGTTCCTCTTCACTTTCTGCCATAAGGGTGGTATCATCTGCATATCTGAGGTTATTGATATGCATACATACCTCTAGATTCACTGGTAGGATACAAGGTATTACTAGGATCTATGGCTTCTGATTGTGCACTGCAGTCTCACACCTCTGTTTCTTGTTGCAGATACTCTTTCTTCTTTCAAGTCCCAGATAAAATACTCTTCCATGATGCTTTTTCTATCCTTCTCAATAGATATCAATACTTTAGCTTTTTGTGACTTTTCAATTTAACACTTATCATATGATGTTTACCAAAATCCATTACACTCACCTCTCCTACAATCTGTTCATTTTGAGAGAACAAATTATTTCTTGATCTTCTTTGTTGCTTTACTACTTAAAACAGAAATCACTTAATGATTGCTGAAGTACTACTGCAATCACAGTTTGCTTAGATTGTTCACTGAATGTTTATTCAAAACAAAATTAGGTATTGAATTTTACTTGAGTGTTTTTTTTTTTTCCTTTAAGACCAGAAACTCTTCAAAGATTCCATTCTTTCATTTAATAGTATGTTGGAACAAAGTTAGTATCAGGAAATCCAAATAAAATTTGAAATACAAACAAAGACATATATGGATTTGGAGATCTCTGAAGCAGTTTTGTTATCCTTTGGAGAAGAAATGTCGGCTTATTCACTTCATGAATACTGTTCTTTTATACTCCTGAGCCAGGGAATTAAGCACTTGCAGAGATCCATGGCACTGATGTCAATACAAAATTTTATTCAAATCCCAGCTCCACTTCCTAAATTGGAAGTTTGAGCAAGACAAGTTACTGAGCTCCTAGTAGGGCATGTCTTGTCATATGTAAAATGAAAATGATAATATCAAACTCATACCAGTGCTTTGAGTATTAAATCTAAATTGATGAAAGACCTGTTCGTGGGCTAATGAACAAAACTTTACAATGGAAACTTTATGGCTCATTTCACTTCAATGAAATGTCTTTTTTTTTTTTTTTTGCATAGGTTTTCTAGTCTAACCTGTATCATATCCTGAAGACCAAATTCCAACCAAATACCAAAGTACTACATGAACACCAGAGCCAGAGCACATGAGTAGGAATGTGTTATGACAAATACTGTTTGCCTGATGTCACCATGCTGCTGCTGCTGCTAAGTCACTTCAGTCGTGTTCGACTCCGCGTGACCCCATAGACGTCAGCCCACCAGGCTCTCCTACCCCTTGGATTCTCCAGGCAAGAAAACTGGAGTGGGTTGCCATTTCCTTCTCCAATGCATGAAAGCGAAAAAGTGAAAGTGAAGTCGATGTCACCATAGGCAACTCTAAATACTCTGTAAATACTAAAGGGTCTGGATGAAGAGAGTGATTTTCTAATAACATTCTTGAAGTCTCCAAAGCATGTCTACACAACAGAAATATAAAGCTAACCAGAAATAAAAGTTTGTCTGGAGTAGGCACATTTGAAGAAAAATGAAGAGAAGTAAGTGAATTTAATTTTAATAATATATTTTATTCAGCAAAAAATCCACAATATTACAATTTCAACATGTTCAGAACATTAAAATTGGTTAATGAGATATTTTAACCATTCTTTTTATGTATGCTACTAAGCAAATCTGATCCCATATTATTATAGATCTGTTTCTTTAACTTTGTATTCTATTGCTTTTGCTTTAAGGACATTGCCAATAGCCTGAAATATACAGAATTGTCCATTCTCAAAGCTCTGACCTTTAAGGTATAACACCTTCCCATTCATAAGAAATAAAAAGTTGCAGAATAGAGAATATTTGTCTTGTGTGAGGTTTACAAGAACACTATGTCCTGGTCTATGAGGATAGATGCAAGAACAAAGAATTCAACTCCAAGCAGTTTGCAATAACTAATCACAATACATCCACTTTTAGAATAGAAGTAATGTGAATTTTCACTAGGGTAAGATGGTTTCTTAGGACACTAGTCCACCATCTTCTCTGTCTGCTGGCTTTCTGAATAAAGTCATTATTCCTTCTCTCAACAATTTGTCTTCCAATGTGTTTGTCTGTTGTACATTGAGCAGAAGGAGCTTGTACTTGTAATACTAAGTCTTCACATTACCATGTGTATTCTGTATTCATAGCATATCTTTATTTAGACTTGTGACATTTCAAATATTTAGGGTCATAAGTGGCTAATGCCTGAGTTAGACAGTGTAAAGGGTGAACCTGGGAAAGCTGAACTTGGGGAGTTGCTAGCCTTGCCCCATCTAAAAATGGCAGGAGAAAATGGCGTGCTTTGTGCCCATTGCCAAATATCATGGTACAGCATGCACATAATGGCAAATTGGAGGCAGTGCATGAGTCTCCTCTCTCCTTACTGCCAGCCCTGTTTGCTGGATTTCACAAACTCTTTCTCACACTATTAATATTCTCTTTTCAGTGACATTTGTGAACTCATCCTTAAGTGCTATTTTTATTTTTCATGTATCTGATTTGTTCCTTTTTCAGCATCATTATATGCCACTGAAACTGTGTTAACAGTGAATTCATCCTTCCCTCTTCAGCAAAATGATCTAAAGCTTTCATCAAACTCTAGTGTGGCTCTATATAGTTGCCTGATTTTAATCAATAACCATGGGGAACACTATGTTGGGATACATAGAAAATGCCAACAACTGACCTATTCCTTGAATGTCCTATCTTCCCCCACTGGGGTTCAGGAGAAGATTTTAGTAATCTCAACCACACAACTTACCAAGAAAGGAGAGAAGTGAGAAATAAGACACAATAGAATAAGAATGGAAGTAAAACTAGAGACAAGGCTACTGCAATTAAATCCTTGACATGGGTGGTCATATGATCACAGTCAGGAACATGGCACCTCCCAGCATGGAGCTTCCCAAGCATCATGCCCTCTGTTGGTCCCTCATCATATGCACAGCAACCATTTGAAGTAATGCTCATCTTTCTGCTTTTGCTTGGGTCAGTCCTGTTTACATTTACTAAATCAGGCATGCAGTTTGATAGAACCCATCCACTCACCTTTCTTTTCTTCTAGCATCATTTAGAAGTCCTTAGAATTAAAATTGCTTATCTTCTGTGAAGATTTCTTCTAAATGATCATAAGGAAATTTATCAAGAGACCAAATCTTAACCTTAAAATTATATTTACTCACATTCTTAAAACATGCTGACCATCTTTCCAGTGTCTGACTGGTTGTGTGTCCAGCTGACGTGAAGGTCCTAAGTGAGCCAGCCCCTGGGGGGACCAAGTAGTGTTCCTTCTGCCCTGGCCATAGTCCCTCTGCCTGAACAACTAATTCCCTTGACCCCTGGTATCAGCCCTTTCTTTAAATAGCACTTCCAGAAGACTCTCCCTCTCTCTCTCTCACCAATTTTATCTTTACAAAAATTATTTAAAAAGAAAATGGAAATTGAAAATCAACCTAGAGGGGTGGGATGGGGAGGGAGATGGGAGGGAGGTTCAAAAGGGAGAGGGTATATGTATACTTATGCCTGATTCATGTTGAAATTTGACAGAAAACAACAAAATTCTGTAAAGTAATTATCCTTCAATAATAAAATGAATTAATTTAAAAAAATTTAAAAAAGAAAATATCAAACACTCTGAGTGCAGTGTCTAATGCTTTAAAATGGAGCTAAACTGTGTCTTGATTGTAAAAAAGAAATCAATTTAGAAAGTACTGATTTGGAAGAACTTAATTGCTCATAAAATTAATTTATGGATGAATTTATTTGATGTTTGGAAACAAGAATACAAATGAACCAACTCAGATGTGCATGAATTTCCATGCTAGCCAAGAAAAGGAACTGACAAGAACAGAAAATCAAAACAGATGAGAAGATAATCGCTGTTTCCCCTACCCATATTAGGCTCTAAGCAGTGGACAGTTATAAAACTGTTTAACACTCTGAGTTGTAGACAAGTTTAGAATTTTAAAAAGAACTATTCAAATTGAATCATGCTATAAAACTTCTCTGTGACGGATGTCTTCAAATCAATGCAGGTATATGTGAGTTTATGAACAAAATTAAAGGAAACATTATCTTCTGAATATTTTGTAGGATAAATAATTTTGTACTTTGTTAAGCCTACAAGAGCCATCAAAGCAGAATATTCTTGCTGAGAAAGCAGAACTTTACTGTAAATTATCCTATAAGCAGAGAAGCAAAACCACAGCAACAAATATTGCAGAATGAGTATACACACACACATGTATTTCTATATTTGGCAGAAGCAATGAAAGGATTCATGTGTACATGGTTACCATTATATAGGAACAAAAAGGACATAGAACAGTTTTCTATCATATATATATATATCAGATCAGATCAGATCAGTCGCTCAGTTGTGTCCGACTCTTTGCGACCCCATGAACTGCAGCACGCCAGGCCTCCCTGTCCATCACCAGCTCCCGGAGGTCACCCAGACTCACGTCCATCGAGTCAGTGATGCCATCCAGCCATCTCATCCTCTGTCGTCCCCTTCTCCTCCTGCCCTCAATCCCTCCCAGCATCAGAGTCTTCTCCAATGAGTCAACTCTTCGCATGAGGTGGCCAAAATACTGGAGTTTCAGCTTTAGCATCATTCCTTCCAAAGAAATTCCAGGGCTGATCTCCTTCAGAATGGACTGGTTGGATCTTCTTGCAGTCCAAGGGACTCTCAAGCGTCTTCTCCAACATCACAGTTCAAAAGCATCAATTCTTCAGCGCTCAGCCTTCTTCACAGTCCAGCTCTCACATCCATACATGACCACAGGAAAGACCATAGCTTTGACTAGGTGAACCTTTGTTGGCAAAGTGATGTCTCTGCTTTTGAATATGCTATCTAGGTTGGTCATAACTTTCCTTCCAAGGAGCAAGCGTCTTTTAATTTCATGGCTGCAGTCACCATCTGCAGTGATTTTGGAGCCCAGAAAAATAAAGTCTGACACTGTTTCCACTGTTTCTCCATCTATTTCCCATGTAGTGATGGGACCAGATGCCATGATCTTCGTTTTCTGAATGTTGAGCTTTAAGCCAACTTTTTCACTCTCCACTTTCCACTATCACTTTTGAGTTCCTCTTCACTTTCTGCCATAAGGGTGGTGTCATCTGCATATCTGAGGTTATTGATATTTCTCCCAGCAATCTTGATTCCAACTTGTGTTTCTTCCAGTTCAGCATTTCTCATGATGTACTCTGCATATATATATCTGTCTATGGTTTTTCCAGTAGTCATGTATGAATGTGAGAGTTGGACCTTATAAGAAAGTTGAGCACTGAAGAATTGATGCTTTTGAACTGTGGTGTTGGAGAAGACTCTCAAGAGGCCCTTGGACTGCAAGGAGATCAAATTAGTCAATCCTAAAGGAGATCAATCCTGAATTGGAAGGACTGATGCTGAAGTTGAAGCTCCAAAACTTCGGCCACCTGATGTGAAGAGCTGACTCATTTGCAAAGTCCCTGATGCTGGCAAAGATTGAAGGTGGAAGAAGGGGATGACAGAGGATGAGATAGTTGGATGGCATCACTAGCTCAATGGGTATGAGTTTGAGCGAGCTCTTGAAGTTGGTGATGGACAGGGAAACCTGGTATGCTGCAGTCCATGAGGTTGCAAAGAATTGGACATGACTGAATGACCAAACTGAATATATAATATAATATTTACATTTAAATTTTTTATAATAAAATGTAAATTAAACAATTATTTAATTATACTTAGGTTGAATTAATAATAATGTGATCACTTCTTACAATGCACAAGTATTAATGCCAATTAAAAGCTATTAGTATTAACTTAGGGACTTCCCTGGTGGCTGGTAAAGAATGTGCCTGTAATGCAGGAGACCCTGTTTCAATTCCTGGATGGGGAAAATCTGCTGAAGGTATAGGATACCCATTCCATACTCTTGGGCTTCCCTGTGGCTCAGCTGGTAAAGAATCTATATGTAATGCAGGAGACCTGGGTTTGATCCATGGGTTGGAAAGATATCCTGGAGAAGGGAACGGCTACTCACTCCAGGATTATGGCCTGGAGAATTCCATGGACTGTATAGTCCATGGGGTCCCTTTGCATAAGTTGGTACCTATTGCTATTTTTTTTTTTTTTTTTGAATGCTCTTGTTTTTTTGATGATCCAACAGATATTGGCAATTTGCTCTGATTCCTCTGACTTTTCTAAATCAAGCTTGAACTTCTGGAAATTCACCAATCACATACTGTTGAAGCCTGGCTTGAAGAATTTTAAGGACTGCTAGTGTGTGAGATGCATGTAATTGTGTGGTAGTTTGAGCATTCTTTGCCATTGCCTTTCTTTGGGATTGGAATGAAAACTGAACTTTTCCAGTCCTGTGGCCACTGGTGAGTTTTCCAGATTTCCTGACATATTGAGTGCAACATTTTCACAGCATCATATTTTAGGATTTGAAATAGCTCAACTGGAATTACATCACCTCCAGTAGCTTTGTTCACAGTGACCACTTGACTTCACATTCCAGGATGTCTGGCTCTAAGTGAATCATTACACATCATAGTTAACCGGGTCATGAAGATCTTTTTTGTATAGTTCTCCTGTGTATTCTGACCACCCCTTCTTAATATCTTCTGCTTCTTTTAGGTCCATATCATTTCTGTCCTTTATTGTGCCCATCTTTGCATGAGATGTTCCCTTGCTCTCTCTAATTTTCTTGAAGAGATCTCTAGTCTTTCCCATTTTTTGGTTTTGCTCTATTATTATTATTATTATTTACACTGGTCACTGAGGAAGGCTTCCTTATCTCTCCTTGCTATTCTTTGGAACTCTGCATTACAAGGGATATATCTTTCCTTTCCTCCTTTCCCTTTTATATATTTTCTTTTCTCAGCTGTTTGTAAGGCTTCCTCAGACAAGCATTTAGCCTTCTTGCATTTTTCCCACCTTGGGGATAGTCTTGATCAAAGCCTCCTGTACAATGTCACAAAACTCCATCCATAGTTCTGCATAGTTCTCTTGCTTCAAAAAAAGCAAGAGACCTTAAAAAAAAAAAAAAAAAAGTACTTCTGCTTTATGCACTACACCAAACCTTTGACTGTGTGGACCACAATAAACACTGGAAAATTCTTAAAGAGATAGGAATACCAGACCACCTGACCTGCCTCCTGAGAAATCTGTATGCAGGTCAGGAAGAAACATTTAGAACATGACATGGAAAAAGAGACTGATTTCAATTGCGAAAGGAGTACGTCAAGGCTGTATATTGTCGTCTGCTTACTTAACTTACATGCAGAATATATCATGTGAAATGCTGAGCTGGATGAAGTAGAAGCTCAAATCAAGGTTGCAGGGAGAAAGATATGCAGATGACATCACCCTTAAGGCAGAAATTGAAGAACTAAAAAGCCACTTGATGAAAGTGAAAGGGAAGTGTGAAAAAGTTGGCTTAAAACTCAACATTCAGAAAACTAAGATCATGGCATCTGGTTCCATCACTTCATGGCAAATAGATGGGGAAACAATGGAAACAGTGACAGACTTCAGTTTTTTGGACTCCAAAATCACTGCAGATGGTGATTGCAACCATGAAATTAAAAGACACTGGCTTCTTGGAAGAAAAGTTAGGCTCAACCTAAACAGCGTATTTAAAAGCAGAAACATTACTTTGCCAACAAAGGTCCATCTAGACAAAGCTATGGTTTTCCCAATGGTTAAGTATGGATGTGAGAGTTGGACTCTAAAGAAAGCTAAGAGCCAAAGAATTGATGTTTTTGAACTGTGGTGTTGGAGAAGACTCTTGAGATTCCCTTGGACTGCAAGGAGATCAAACTAGTCCATCCTAAAGGAAATCAGTCATTAATGTTCATTGGAAGGATTGATACCGAAGCTGAAACTCCACAACTTTGGCCTCCTGTTGCAAAGAACTGACTCATTTGAAAAGATCTTGATGCTGGGAAAGATTGAAGGCAGGAGGAGAATGAGATAACAGAGGATGAGATGGTTGGATGGCATCACCAGGTCAATGGACATGAGTTTAAGTAAGTTCTGGGAATTGATGATGGACAGGGATGCCTGGTGTGCTGCAGTCTATGGGGTCACAAAGAGTCAGACACAAATTATCTACTGAAGTAAACAGATATCTAAATGGGCTAATTGGTGCAGTTATTGTATTGTCTTTCACTCTTCCAGCCTAAGATGATTTTCCATGAAGTTGGTGATGGATAGGGAAGCCTGGTGTGCTCCTGTTCATGACATCACAAAGAGTCAGACACAACTGAGTGACTGAACTGAACTGAACTGAATTCAGTGACAAGCTCTGGTTGGATACCCTCTCCTCAAGATCCTTGAACATGGTAAGTCCATATGGTTTAGTGTCATGGGGAGTTTTGAGAACAACCTTTGAAATGCAATTTAAGGCTTATGCCTGGGACATTTCTCCTATCATGGATAATTGAAATGTGATGGGCAAATGCTTGGGGAGCAGGTGATGTGGATTTGGCAGACACATCATGCCTATGAGGCTCCTGCGCATTGTCACATCTTAGCCAGGTTTGCTATTAGTGAAAGATTTATCTGGCACCTCTTTTTGACAGAGTGCCTCTCAGGTCAGTGCCAGCCACCAGCCCCTATTCTTCCTCACCCACTACAGGAAAAACCCATATGTGCTTCCTTCTTGTCACAAGGGCTTGATTATTCTTTAAATGGTTTCTTTTTAGGTGGAGATGCAGCCATTCAGTTATATATCAGATCAGATCAGATCAGATCAGTCCCTAAGTCATGTCCAACTCTTTGCGACCCCATGAACTGCAGCACGCCAGGCCTCCCTGTCCATCACCAACTCCAGGAGGTCACCCAGACTCGCATCCATCGAGTCAGTGATGGCATCCAGCCATCTCATCCTCTGTCGTCCCCCTCTCCTCCTGCCCTCAATCCCTCACAGCATCAGAGTCTTCTCCAATGAGTTAACTCTTCGCATGAGGTGGCCAAAATACTGGAGTTTCAGCTTTAGCATCATTCCTTCCAAAGAAATCCCAGGGCTGATCTCCTTCAGAATGGACTGGTTGGATCTCCTTGCAGTCCAAGGGACTCTCAAGCGTCTTCTCCAACACCACAGTTCAAAAGCATCAATTCTTCAGCGCTCAGCCTTCTTCACAGTCCAGCTCTCCCATCCATACATGACCACAGGAAAGACCATAGCCTTGACTAGGCGAACCTTTGTTGGCAAAGTAATGTCTCAGCTTTTGAATATGCTATCTAGGTTGGTCATAACTTTCCTTCCAAGGAGTAAGCGTCTTTTAATTTCATGGCTGCAGTCACCATCCGCAGTGATTTTGAAGCCCAGAAAAATAAAGTCTGACACTGTTTCCACTGTTTCCCCATCTATTTCCCATGAAGTGATGGGACCAGATGCCATGATCTTCGTTTTCTGAAAGTTGAGCTTTAAGCCAACCTTTTCACTCTCCACTTTCACTTTCCTCAAGAGGCTTTTTAGTTCCTCTTTCACTTTCTGCAATAAGGGTGGTGTCATCTGCATATCTGAGGTTATTGATATTTCTCCCAGCAATCTTGATTCCAACTTGTGTTTCTTCCAGTCCAGCATTTCTCATGATGTACTCTGCATATACGTTAAATAAACATGGTGACAATATACAGCCTTGACCTACTCCTTTTCCTATTTGGAACCAGTCTGTTGTTCCATGACCAGTTCTAACTGTTGCTTCCTGACCTGCATACAGATTTCTCAAGCGGCAGATCAGGTGGTCTGGTATTCCCATCTCTTTCAGAATTTTCCACAGTTTATTATGATCCACACAGTCAAAGGATTTGGCATAGTCAATAAAGCAGAAATAGATGTTTTTCTGAACTCTCTTGCTTTTTTCATGATCCAGCAGATGTTGGCAATTTGATCTCTGGTTCCTCTGCCTTTTCTAAATCCAGTTTGAACATTAGGAAGTTCACGGTTCACATATTGCTGAAGCCTGTATCTTCCTATGATTAAACTACAGAGAGTTTTATTTTCAAGAAAAAAAAAAAGTATCCTATTACAACACAATATAAACAAAATCCATAGTTAAACAACATATGCACACACATACAGAGTCATACTGAAAAAAAATATTAAAAATGTAGTAAAGAAATAACATTTATTCGACTACCATCAAATTGGAAAACCTCCTGTGGACTTTTCCACATAAGCTACTAACTTGAGTCCTCACAACCATCCTGTATTGTCCTTTCTATTTTACAGATGAGAAAAATAGGATTTTGGAAGTTAACGTATCGGGCAAAATTGGCTTGAAGATGTAATGCCTGACTGCGTGGATGCCATACATGTGTGTATCTGTTTCCTACAGACCTCACTACTTTTGAGGAAGTGAACTGCAGAAAGTAATAGAAACTTTAACATTTACATTTTTTATCATTCCTTTATCCTTTAAAATCCTGTGCTCAAGTTACAATACTTATTCAACTAAGTGAAACATATAACTTCATATATGCAAATGAGGCAGTGTGTGGGTCTGTGTGTGTGATGTGTGTGCACATGTAGACTTATACCCATCACGGATAAGTCAATGCAAGAAGTCAGTGAAGAAGCAAAAACTATGTTTATTCATTTTTTTAAGAGTATGACTAGTATTGTAACTATTATGAACATCCAGAACTTCTGGTACTGTTTTTTTTTTTTACTATTAAAATATTGATACTTATATTTTGTATGAAATATTTATGCTGTATTAAAAGTGATATTTGGCCATAGAACATATTCTGTCTTCCAAAAATAATGAAACAGGGTTTTATTTTAAATCTAGCATATATACTTTAATATGTTAGCCATCTTAATAATGCTCCAAAAATAGAAATAATTTTAAAACTGTGCTACAGACCTTCCAAATGATTCAAGTTTACTCAAGAAACAGTAAATATGTAATACGTCCTTCCCAGGTGGTTCAAGGGTAAAGAGTCTGCCTACCAACATAGGCAACCCACTCCAGTATTCTTGCCTGGAAAATTCCAAGGACAGAGGTACCTGGCAAGCTAGACTTTATAGGGTTGCAGAGTCAGCTATGACTGAGCACACACACAAATAAGTAATATAATTAAAAATAACGAAGTGAAGAATTAAACAGGAAGAGTCAAGAAGCAAAGGGGAACTCATGGGATAATTATATTTAAAACCAAGAGTAAGAATAGTTTCTATAATTAAGTGAAATTACATCTCACTGTCTTATTGAATAAGGCTAAAAGAGCACCACTCTATTTACGTGGTTTTGAGAGACTGACAGTCTCTCAGTCATGTCTGACTGTTCATGACCCCATGGACTATATAGTGAATGGAATTCTCCAGGCCAGAATATTGGAGTGGGTAGCCATTCCCTTCTCCAGGGTATCTTTCCAACCCAGAGTTCGAACCCAGGTCTTCTGGCTTGTAGGTAGATTCTTTACCAGCTGAGCCACAGGGAAGCCCAAATTAATTAATAGGGAAGAGAGATTAATTAAAAGGTCAAATTTTGCAAGGTGAAAACTACAGAATTGGGTAGGGGCAAACTCTTACCATGTTCTCTTTGAGTTGGGTACATTGCAAGAAGTAGTTCACTATAATTTATATGGAAATGTTACAGTAAGCCTCATGCATATGAACTTTCATATTGCAAACTTTCAAAGATGAGAACATGCATTTGTATGTCCAATCACATGTTAGTTCACATGTCTGGCATGCATTGTCACATGTGTGCTTCCTCTACAAGTGGTTGTGTCTGTGTATTTTACTGTACTGTATAGAGTACAGTAGCACAGTATCTTTATTTCAAGCCCAGAATGTCCAGAAGCAAGCGTGAAAGCTGATATTGTTAAGAAGCACCAGGATTTGGAGGCCCACAGAAAGGACAAAAGGAAGAAATAACTGAAGAATGGAAGAGATTCACAATTCAGGTAATGGCGAAGGGATTTTCTTTACTTGAGGAGTAACTGTTAGGTTTGAGACACAAGACCCAAATGCAAAACAGACATGAAGTTTACAGCAGCTGTTCAGCATGTAATCCAGTGCTGCTGCTGCTGCTGTCACTTCAGTCGTGTCTGACTCTGTGCAACCCCATAGACGGCGGCCCACCAGGCTCCCCTGTCCCTGGGATTCTCCAGGCAAGAACACTGGAGTGGGTTGCCATTTCCTTCTCCAAGGCATGAAAGTGAAAAGTGAAAGGGAAATCGCTCAGTCAACTTCCAGTGCTCCTAAGTCACTTATAATGACAAAAAAAAAAAAAAAAAAAAAGGTACTACCTCAACATCACTGGGTCATTTATTCCAGAGGGTCAGTAGAATTTAATCAAGCAAGGAACAAGAACCTGTGCATCAAGCTCAGGTGTGAGTGAGATTGCAGCTTGCCCTCCATCTCCTATTGCTGAAGACCTTTCAGCTCCACCATCTCCCACCTCCTCTCCCTCCTCCAGTCAGTAACTCTTTTTGCTTGTTCACCTGATGCTAGCCCCTGTGTACCAGCTGTTGTACTGTACTACTGTACTTACTTTTCAAGGTACTGTGTTCTAAGGTTAAAAATATTTTCTTTTTTTCTTGTTATTTTAATGTATTATTAGTGTGAAAAGTATTAAAAACTGACCACAATAGAGTACTATGTTGCTGACTGCGTTAGTTGGATACCCAGGCTAAATATGTTGGACTTATGAAAAAATTGGATTTATGAATATGGTCTTGTAATGAAACTCATTTGTACACAGACTTACAGTATTTGGAAAGCAAAAGATTCCAAATGTGATTATAACATCCAAAGAAATACTGTCACTATACTTTATCATGCATACTATAAATACCAGATAAATATCTAAAGTTAAGAAGACATTGTCAAATCTTTAGTTTGAACAAAGACTTCATTTACTCTTGTTGCATGGAATAGTCATGGGTTCCTGCGCAGACAGCATAATCAGGTGGAACTGCCCATGTGGAGATGAAGTATCTCTAATGTAAATCAAAACCACAATAAGATATCACCTCACACATGCAGATATCTGTTATCAAAAAAGATAGGAAGTGTTGGCAAGGAGTTGGAGGCATTCTGACAGCCCAGGTACACTGCTGATGGGAATGTAAACTGTTGCAGACTATGAAAAACAGTGTGGAATTTCCTACAAAATGAAAAATAGAACTACCACATGATCCAGCTATCCTTCTTCTGGTTATACACCCAAAGGAAATGAGAGCACTACCTTCAAGAGATAGCCATGCTCCCATGTTCATTGCAACATTACTCACAATAACCAAGATACAAAAAGAACCTAAATATCTGACAACTGATGAATAGATAAATGCAAACATATTGGCATATAATTCAGCTTTAACAAAGAAGATCAACATGGATGATCCTGGACGACATTAAGATAAGTGTAATAAGCCAGACACAGAAAGAAATATGCTGCATATCTCCCAGGTAGAGTCTAAAGAAGCTGAATACATGAAATAGGATTAGAATGGTGGTTACTAGGAAGGAGGAGGTGGGAGATGGGAAGATGCTGGCAAAGGATACAAGGTTGCAGTTATGAATGATGGTTAAATCTAGAGATAGAATGTTTAGCATGATGATTATAATTAATAATACTGGACATTTCTAAGATAATTAGCCTCAGGTACTCTCCCCACACACATGAATAACAGTAGTTATATTAGCAGATGATATGTAAATTAGCTTAATTGTGGTAATCATTTCACTGTTTCTGTATATAATTTTTTTCTTCTTTTTTTTTAATTTATTTTTTTACTTTACAATATTGTATTGTTTTTGCCATACATCTGGAGCCTATTATATAGAGTGAAGTAAGCCAGGAAAAAAAAAATACCAATACAGTATACTAATGCATATATATGGAATTTAGAAATATGGTAACAATTTTATTTTTTAAAAAGACATATTAATTTCAAAATTCAGTTTCCATATGATGTCATGATAGGAACAGACTAAGACTATTTTTATTTAATTATTTAAACACTATAATATCCTTTCAATTAGTTTTTGATATATAAATCACTTCACTAGTTTGAAATAACTTTAATTACTTACGTTTTTAGACAAAATTGAATGTGCAAAAATCAGTTTTTCTTGTACCTGATTTTGCAGATTATTTATTTCTCTGGTTTATCATAAATATATTTTTTGAAGTATTTTGGATTCAATAAATTGAGTTTAAAAGCTAGCCTGCTCCTGACCACCTTGGTGGCTTTTGGTAGGTGAGTCACCCTCTCTACTCTCAAGGTATTTCCTCTATAAAATAGGAAAAAAAAAAAACACGTTAAACTGCCTTGAGAAGTAAATGGCACATTATCAGAACTCATTAAGTGTAATCTTTGTTGGTCCACAGAACCAAACCTTTAGTGCAAAAAATGTTCATAGGTTTTATAAAATTCAATTTATATAAACTACCTCCTCACAAATGAATACATTATTTGTTTTCAATCTTATCAATCTTTGTAGTTACATTTCACAAATAATATACTTGTAAGTCCAGTCATTTTAAGTTTCTTATTTTCTTAGGAAAAGAAGTTGCTCAAAGAATGCACAGTTAAAAATATCTATTGGCAAATTTCTTTATTAAAGAAAACAGTTATAGCTAAAGATTTGACTTTTTTAACAAAATGTTCATGCAATAGTAATATGCTTTTAGTAAGTTTTCTAAGTAATAAAGACAAAAATGTTAAATTCTTATTTTAATTTACATATATTTGGTAATTAATAAAGTATAATAATTTTAAACTCTTTCCCTTTTACTTTTAAACATTACATGATAATGCATCTTCATTTAAAATAATCAACAATACACATGTAAATAGAGTTAAAATAATGAAAACACCCTCACTTCACAAATCTATTAGTCAGATATAATCAGCTATGTCACTATGACAGCATGACATTTTTATTCATTTCAAACTTCTACAACTTGATAAGCTATTGTATATATGCTATAGTAATCAAGTATCAAAAAATAAAAAATTACAAAGATAGAATTATTAAATCTGTGCTCTACAATGTGTTTTCTTGAAATTTGTAAAGCATCAACTGGTTTCAGATTTTTATAATTTTAGTGGTGTCTTATATATACAGAATATGCTTTTCCATAATTTTATTGAATATTATTTTATTTATAGATATTCAAATTGTACAGTTTGTATAAATACATCTGACTGAGAGAGTAATACATTAATGATGACTTTAAAAGCAATATATATTATTTTTGTAAAACATCCAAAAGTGAATATAAGTGTTTATGCAGAAACTCACCTTTATGTCATGGACTCTATTAATAGAAGCAGGTCCTTCTAACATTGATTTCATGATGATGGGAAACAAGCTTTTAATATTCACTTTACCTGAGGGAAAATGTGGATTCTTAGACTTGCTTTTACCTTTTGGCAGACTTCAACAGCCTCTCTAACGGCACCTAGGCAAGAAAACGGTCACCAGATCAAATATTAGCAGGTTCACTTTGCTGACTGGTTATTTGATCAGTGTGCAATATCAGAAAGAAACCAGTATGAGTAGTGAAATAAAGTCTGGTTTGAGGGTGTAGGTCTGCAGCCTTGAAGGCTGGAGAGATCTAAGGCTTCTCTTCTGGAATGTATGTTCCAAGAGGTAGTAGAACTTTGTCACCTTGGCAAACTCATTGAAAAGTTTCTGGTCCAATCTCACTAAAATGGTTTTATTATTGCTGATATTCTTAAGAAATGAGCTGTAACCTTAATTTATTCCATATGATATCATATGAAATGAGCTGCTGACCTAAGACTAATGAATTGGATCATAATTGATTGAGAACCTAGCTGTCAGTTATGACCCAGAGGGAAGGCAACAATCAAGGGTAAATCCAATGCATATGATTCCCAAATACAAGTTGTGGCCACTTGTTGTTCGTTTTTATTGATGAAAATAAATGGAGAATTGAAAATGACAATTGACTAGTTGATGCATTAAGGAGCTCTGCATTTTCATGCAAAGTCTTATTTGCAGAAGGATAACAAATTATTTTATGGATATAGCAGTTTAATCAATCTACAAGATTATCCATCTTTATTTCTTCTGTATATCACACTGACTACCGTCCATGAAATCAATGACTCAAATTTTTTCATTTTTATGGCTGAGTGAAGTTCCATTGTATATATGTATCACACCTCCTCTATCCATTCATCTATTAAAGGACATCTAAGTTGCTTCCTGGTCATGGCTATTGTAAATAGGGCTAAAATGAACACTGGAGTAAAGGTGTCTTTTAGAATTGTGGCTTTCTCAGAGTTCATGCCCAGTAGTGGGATAATATGGTAGATTTATTCCTAGTTTTTAAAGGAATTTCTATGCTGCTCTCCATAGTAGCTGTATCAGTTTGCTGCTGCTGCTGCTGCTAAGTCGCTTCAGTCGTGTCCGACTCTGTGCGACCCCATAGACGGCAGCCCACCAGGCTCCCCCGTCCCTGGGATTCTCTAAGCAAGAACACTGGAATGGGCTGCCATTTCCTTCTCCAATGCATAAAAGTGAAAAGTGAAAGTGTAGTCGCTCAGTTGTGTCTGACTCTTAGCGACCCCATGGACTGCGGCCCACCAGGGTCCTCCGTCCATGGGTTTTTCTAGGCATGAGTACTGGAGTCGGGTGCCATGGCCTTCCCCGTGTATCAGTTTACTTTCCTACAAATAGCAAGAGGGCTCCATTTTGTCCACATACTCTTCAGTATTTTTTGTTTGTAGATTTTTTAGTGATGGTCATTTTGCCTGGTGTGAGATGATAACTCAGTGCAGTTTTGAGTTGAACTTCTCTAATAATTAGTGATGTTGAAGCCTTTTCATGTGTTTATTGGCCATTTGCATGTCTTTTTTTAAGAAATGTCTGTTTAAGTCTTCTGCCAATTGTTTGATTGGGCTCTTTGTTTTTCTGATATTGAGCTCAGTGAGCTGCTTATATATTTTGTAGACTAATCCTTTGTGAGTTGCTTCATTTGCAATTAGTTCCTCCCGTTCATCTCCCATTGGAGGTGATAGAATTCCAGTTGAGCTATTTAACATCCTGAAAGATGATGCTGTGAAAGTGCTGCACTCAATATGCCAACAAATTTGGAAAACTCAGCAGTGGCCACAGGACTGGAAAAGATCAGTTTTCATTCCAATCTCAAAGAAAGGCAGTGTTAAAGAATGCTCAAACTACAGCAAAATTGTACTCATCTCACATGCTAGTAAATTAATGCTTAAAATTCTCCAAGCCAGGCTTCAGAAATATGTGAACCATGAACTTCCAGATGTTCGAGCTGGTTTTAGAAAAGGCAGAGAAACCAGAGACCAAATTGCCTCCATCTGCTGGATCATGGAAAAAGCAAGAGAGATCCAGAAAAAAAAAAAAAAAAAACTATTTCTGCTTTATTGACTATGCCAAAGCCTTTGACTGTGTGGATCACAGTAAACTGTGGAAAATTCTGAAAGAGATGGGAATACCAGACCACCTGACCTGCCTCTTGAGAAACCTATATGCAGGTCAGGAAGCAACAGTTAGAACTGGACATGGAACAACAGACTGGTTCCAAATAGGAAAAGGAGTATGTCAAGGCTGTATATTGTCACCCTGCTTATTTAACTTCTATGCAGAGTACCTCTTGGAAACGCTGGGCTGGAAGAAGAACAAGTTGGAATCAAGATTGCTGGGAGAAATATCAATAACCTCAGATATGCAGGTGACACCACCCTTATGACAGAAAGTGAAGAAGAACTAAAGAGCCTCTTGATGAAAGTGAAAGAGGAGAGTGAAAAAGTTGGCTTAGAGCTCAGCATCCACAAAACTAAGATCATGGCATCTGGTCCCATCACTTCATGAGAAATAGATGGGGAAACAGTGGAAACAGTGGCTGACTATTTTTCTGGGCTCCAAAATCACTGCAGATGGTGACTGTAGCCATGAAATTAAAAGACCCTTACTCTTTGGAAAGAAAATTATGACCAACCTAGACAGCATATTGAAAAACAGTTACATTACTTTGTCAACAGAAGTACATCTAGTGAAGACTATGGTTTTTCCAGTGGTCATGTATGGATTTGAGAGTTGGACTCTAAAGAAAGCTGAGTGCTGAAGAATTGATGCTTTTGAACTGTGATGTTGGAGAAGACTCTTAAGAGTCCCTTGGACTGCAAGGAGATCCAACCAGTCCATCTTAAAGGAAATCAGTCCTGGGTATTCATTGGAAGGACTGATGCTAAAGCTGAAACTCCAAAACTTTGGCCACTTGATGCGAAGAAATGACTCACTGGAAAAGACCCTGATGCTGGGAAAGATTGAGGGCAGGAGAAGGGGATGACAGAGGAAGAGATGGTTGGATGGCATCACCGACTCAATGGACATGTGTTTGGGTGGACTCAGGGAGTTGGTGATGGAGCGGGAGGCCTGGCATGCTGCGGTTCATGGGGTCACAGAGTCGGATATGACTGAACGAACTGAACTGAACTTCCCATTCTAAAATTTGTCTTTTAATCTTGTTTATTATGTCCTTTGCTGTTAAAGGAAAAAAAAAAAAAAAAAAAAAGCTTTTAAGTTTCACTATGTCCTACTTGTTTATTTTTCGTTTTATTTCCATTACTTTAAGAATGTTATGGGTCAAAGAGGATCTTGCTGTCAAAGTGTACTGCCTATATTTTCCTCTAAGACCTTTATAGTTTCTGGCCTTACATTTATGTCTTGAATCCATTCTGGATTCAGTTTATTTTTGTTTATGGTATTGAGACTGTCTGTTCTTAGGTAGGTTGATAAGAAACCCAGTGTCCTCAAGGAGGAGAAAGAGGTCTGGGGCTCTGGAGGAGCAGATTAGAGGTCTGTGATTCTCAAGTAAGAGAGAAAGACAAACTTTCTTTTTCTACATTTCTTAGTCTTAGCCACATACAACATTTTACACAACTCTGTTTTAACTCTGTACTAAGAATTATATAACAGCAATGTATCCTTCTTTAAGACATGTTTCTTATTCTTGAGAACCTTCTGACTAAATCCTGTTAAAATTAAGGGAGTGAGTCTGGTAAGATCTTTCTATTGTTAGCTTTAATCCTGTCTTCTTAAAATGTAACTTGTGGGACTGGGTCTAGTAAGAGCTTTACAACACTAAAACATTCTTTTGATATACTGTTGAAAATTGGAAAAGTACATAGCTCCCTTGTTAAGACTAGTGAGGGGCACTCTTCCACTCCGAAACTTTCTCTTGCCTTTTTCATTGTAACAAAACTTCTGCCACACAAGTGCCCTGAGTGGCCAAGCCTGTTCAATGATCCCAAAACTAAATTCTCTTCTTTGGATCATAAATCCAACATCGTTCACTGTAAGTTATCAGTATTAGGAAATGTTTTATTTTCATTCTTTAACATGGAGCTTTTCAGTTTTCCCAGCACCATTTATTGAAGAGACTTTCTTTTCTCCATTGTACACTCTTGCCTCCTTTGTCAATGAGAAGGTGCCCATAGGTGTGTGTGTTTATCTCTGGGCTTTCTATCTTGTTCTGTCAGTCTATATTTCTGTTTGGATGCCAGTATCATACTCTCTTGATGTTTGTACCTTTGGAGAATAGTCTGAGGTCCAGAAAGTTGATTCTTCTGGCTTCATTTTTCTTTCTCAAAATTCCTTTGCCTATTCACAGTCTTTTGTGTCCTGACTTTCCCATACAAATTCTAAATATTTTTGTTCTAGCCCTGTAAAAAATATCATGATAGTGAGATGGATGAACCTAGATTCTGTTATACAGAGTGAAGTCAGTCAGAAAGAGAAAAACAAATATTGCATATTAATGCATATATATGGAATCTATAAAAAATGGTGATGATGAACCTGTTTGCAGGGAAGGAATGGAGATACAGATGTAGAAAATGGACTTGTGGACACAGCAGGGGAAGGAGAGGGTGGGATGAATGGGAAAAGTAGTTTTGATATATATATACACCATCATGTGTAAAATAGATAGCTGGTGGGAAGTTGCCGCATAATACAGGGAGCCTGGTCTGACATTGTGGTGTCCTAGAGGGATGAAATGAGATGTCAGACAAAACCAATAAAATATTGTAAAGTTAAAAAATAAAATAAAATAAGTAAATAAATAAAAAAGAAGGGAGGCTCAAGAGAGAGGGGATATGTGTATAATTATGTCTATGTCACATTGTTGTATGACAAAAACCAACGTGATGTTGAAAGGCAATTTTCCTCCACTTAAAAACACACACACACAATTAATAATAAGGTGTTCTGTAAATTTCTCACATACTTTCCTAGCAACTGGGCTATCTAATTCTTAAAGTCAGCTTGTATGCACTGACTCGATGAATGTGAGTCTGAGTGACCTCCGAGAGCTGGTGATGGATAGGGAGGCCTGGCGTGCTGCAGTTCATGGGGTCACAAAGAGTCAGACACGACTGAGCGACTGATCTGATCTGATCTGATTTATTCTTAAACCTCTTATAACACTTTTGCTTTTAATGATAATTGTAATTTGATAAAGCTTGCCAGATGATAATTGGAAACAGCATTATGTTTTTATGAGGTATAATTTAAATAAATTAGAAAAACTTGAGAAGTGTGACTCATCAAAAATATTTCTAAATGTGAGTCCCTAAATTATAACAAACTAGTTAAACAAAATAAAACTTTACTCAGGTTCTTCACAGAAGTTATTTCAAAAGCATCATTATGTTTTGAGTAGTTTCCTAAAAATATCTTTATTAGTAAAAATTATCAAACATTTATAAAAGTGAAGAATTAATTTATACAACTTTACTAATTATCATATAATGAATGATATTGTTTCAACAGTATTCCTCTGTTTCACCAATAAATATTTCAAAATATATCTCAATATATGATTTTTTAAACTGAACTAAAATATTTATATCCCACTTAAAAATTAAAAAGTATTTAATATCATTACATTGTTTTTAAGCTTGTTTATCTCATATTTGTTTTTATCAAGGACCTATTAAAATAAGATCTATAATAAGTGATAAAGGCTTAATAAAGTGATAATAAAGGTAATAAAGGTATTACCTTTAATAAAGGTAATAAAGTGATCTTTTATTTTTTTAAGAATACTGACCTCATTGTTTCAACTTATTTTATTTTCAACTTATTTTTAAAAGAACATGAATTTTTTCATTCTATAGCTTTTATTACAGCCCAGATTTTACTGACTGCAATACTGTGGTGTCAATTCTTATGTTCCTCTGTCCCCTGTCATTGTTTAACTTCATGACTGGATCTAACAACTTAATCAGATTCAAGTTCAGTATTTTCACAAGAATGTCTTAGAGTTGATTTTCTCTCCCTCTCCAAAGGAGACAGTCAATGATTGGTTATCTCCCCTTTTTATAAGTAATCAGCCATTGGTGACTATTGACTAAATCTGTTAGTTCAATAGACATTGCAAATGGGGATATTCTATTTCACTCATTCTTTATTTATAAACTGAAATAGTATATAAAAGACACACTTCCTCAACAATTATTTGGTTACTCACATCTCCTTTTCTAGTATTTTGGTTCAGATCAGATCAGATCAAATCAGTCGCTCAGTCGTGTCCGACTCCTTGCGACCCCATGAACTGCAGCATGCCAGGCCTCCCTGTCCATCACCAGCTCTCGGAGGTTACTCAGACTCACATCCATCGAGTCAGTGATGCCATCCAGCCATCTCATCCTCTGTCGTCCCCTTCTCCTCCTGCCCCCAATCCCTCCCAGCATCAGAGTCTTCTCCAATGAGTCAACTCTTCACATGAGGTGGCCAAAATACTGGAGTTTCAGCTTTAGTATCATTCCTTCCAAAGAAATTCCAGGATTGATCTCCTTCAGAATGGACTGGTTGGATCTCCTTGCAGTCCAAAGGACTCTCAAGAGTCTTCTCCAACACCAACACCACAGTTCAAAAGCATCAATTCTTCAGTGCTCAGCCTTCTTCACAGTCCAGCTCTCACATCCATACATGACCACAGGAAAGACCATAGCCTTAACTAGGCGAACCTTTGTTGGCAAAGTGATGTCTCTGCTTTTTTTTGGTTACATTATATAAACTTTGAAAAAGGAAAATCAAGATAAATGATATTTGCTTGTTTTCCTTTATATAGATAATGAGCTGATTAGTGAACAGTCCTCAAATGGGAAAAAGTAAGGTGTAAGTACCTGGATAGGAATGCTAGTGAGGTGTGTTTGTGTGTGTGCATGCAAATGTATTTTGGATCAGTATACATTAAAATTTTTAAACAGAGCTAAGAAGTATCAAAACATTGCATTTTTTTTTTTTTTTTTAATGAATTGGCATTTTCTGGTTTTGGTCACTGGGAGATTCCTCATGTTAGCTAATTTTTCCTTTTGGCATCACTGAAAGATTCTTAATCTTCTGTTATCAGATAAAGTCAGCTTCTTCTGCACATTGTATGCAACAGACATGGACTTGGATATTTTCCTACAGGATCCTAGTGAGTTTCAGTGGAAATGGCACTTAAAGGTGGTCATTTAGATGCTGTGGCTGCTTTTATTCTGTGTTGGTCTATGCTTTGAAGGCTTTCTGTAGAAAGTTCAAGATGATTCAAAAAAGCAAAATAAGAAATCATAGATGCAGTCAATTTTATACACTATTATGAATTAAACAGATTAAACCTCTTACCAAAATATAAACCTAAATACTAATATAAAGAAATGTCCAATTAATTCTATGAGAAAACTTGATGCAAAATTTGATCTTACTACATATGCTTTTTTAAAAAAAAAAATTAAATGTATGTTATTTTTAGCCATTTCAACAGAATTGCCTTAACTGGAGGTTAGGTGTCTGAATCCCATAACCACCATATAGAAAGATTATGTTAACACAGTTTTTTTTTGTCTGGAGTAGATTGATATTATTCTATGCTAGAATTCATGACTCAGTTGTTTAAGAATCACTTCTGTTGTCTCCTTTTACTTTGTATTTTATCAGCTAATAATTAAAGTAATTATTATATAATAATTCTATTTTACATGGAGATACTAATGCTATATATTCTTTCATATATTTCTGGCATACTTAATGTTGACTATTTTGATGTTATGTTATTTATTATAAAGATATGCATAGCTGTCATTACACCTATTGGTTGTGTATATTGTAGATAAATATGATACTTATTTAATAGATAAAATTTATTTTTTCTGAAACAACCATAAAACACAAATTTGCAAATGTATATTGACCTTAAATAACTTACCGACTTTATAATATTTCAATAATGTTTTGTTTAAGGCAAATTTCTTATAAACAGAACATAGCTGGGTTTATTAATATTTAATTTATTATAAAATATTTAATTTTTAAAACAAATAGCACAGAACATAGCAGGCATTAGATCTAGTACTCTAATCATAAAAACCTGGATTGAGATTTGCGCTGTGTTGCATAATACCATTTTAAATTTAAAAATTATTTACACTTAGGTAATTCCTAAAATAAACACCAATAACCAGATTCATAGGTGAGGTTTAAAAAGTTCAGTGGGAAATTCATATGAGTACAAGAACAGATATTATGTCTGCTTCCTCAGACAAGAAGAAACCATCCCATGATGTACTTAACTGTGTTCACTCCTTGTTGCTACCAAATTGGGAATAATGTTCCCATCACAGCTAGACTGAAAGGAAACTAAAGAAACAAAGAAACTAAGGGAAAAGAGGAAATAAGAGCTCTAAGCATGAGCTAAAGAATAATTATAAATTCAAAGACTAAAATTTTGAGCTTCTTTATATGGGAAAACTGCAGGTCAAATTTCTGATTAACTGGCTTAATTGACTCATAATGATTTAAACAAGTTTTGATTTGCATAATGACTAATTTCTTATAATATTTAATATATGACTTTAAAAATGTCAAAATATTTGAATATTTGAAAATTAGATGAATATGTAAGAGGTTGGAATTGAAATTTTCAAAAGCTCTGGGATTCTTATATCTAAACCCTTCTTAGGAGTAAAATGATACAGAAATAATGTTTAAAGTATATCAGTTAAGCATTTGTAGATAATTTATGCTAGAGTTTCCCAGGTAGCACGAGTGGTAAAGAATCTACCTGCC
Organism: Tragelaphus eurycerus; assembly: GCA_935064755.1. NCBI lineage: Eukaryota > Metazoa > Chordata > Mammalia > Artiodactyla > Bovidae > Tragelaphus > Tragelaphus eurycerus. Next base: position 58,769 of record CAKXYN010000216.1, on the reverse strand, counting down.
AATGCAGAAGACAAAAGAGACATGGTTGTGATCCCTGGGTCAGGAAAATCCCTGGAGGAGGAAATGGCATCCATCCAATATTCTTGTCTAGAGAATCCTGTGGACAGAGGAGCCTGGTGTGCTACAGTCCATGGAGCTGCAAAGAGTTGGACACAATTGAGTATCTGAGAATAGTATAAACAATTTAGCTTAACTATTTGTCATGAAAGTGAAAGTGAAGTCGTTCAGTCGTGTCAGACTCCTTGCGACCCCGTGGACGGTAGCCCACCAGGCTCCTCCGCCCACGGAATTCTCCAGGAAAGAATACTGGAGTGGGTTGCCATTTCCTTCTCCAGGGGATCTTCCCGACCCAGGGATCGAACACAGGTCTCCTGCATTGCAGGCGGATGCTTTAACCTCTGAGCCATCAGGGAAGCCTTGGACTATTTGTCATGGGATATTGAATATTTATTTTAAATATCTTTCCAGTATTTGCAAAGGAACCAGAGATCAAATTGCCAACATCCGCTGGATCATGGAAAAAGGAAGAGACTTCCAGAAAAACATCTATTTCTGCTTTACTGACTATGCCAAAGCCTTTGACTGTGTGGATCACAATAAACTGTGGAAAATTCTGAAAGAGATGGGAATACCTGGCCTCTTGAGAAACCTATATGCAGGTCAGGAAGCAACAGTTAGAACTGGACATGGAACAACAGACTGGTTCCAAATAGGAAAAGGAGTACATCAAGGCTGTATATTGTCACCCTGTTTATTTAACTTACATGCAGAATACATCATGAGGAATGCTGGGCTGGAAGAAACACAAGTTGGAATCAAGATTGCAGGGAGAAATATCAATAACCTCAGATATGCAGATGACACCACCCTTATGGCAGAAAGTGAAGAGGAACTAAAGAGCCTCTTGATGAAAGTGAAAGTGGAGAGTGAAAAAGTTGGCTTAAAGCTCTACATTCAGAAAACTAAGATCATGGCATCTGGTCCCATCACTTCATGGGAAGTAGATGGGGAAACAGGGGAAACAGTGTCAGACTTTATTTTTCTGGGCTCCAAAATCACTGCAGATGGTGACTGCAGCCATGAAATTTAAAAACGCTTACTCCTTGGAAGGAAAGTTATGACCAACCTAGATAGCATATTCAAAAGCAGAGACATTACTTTGCAAACAAGTCCCATTTAATCAAGACTATGGTTTTTCCAATGGTCATGTATGGATGTGAGAGTTGGACTGTGAAGAAGGCTGAGCACCGAAGAATTGATGGTTTTGAACTGTGGTGTTGGAGAAGACAGTTGAGAGTCCCTTGGACTGCAAGGACATCCAACCAGTCCATTCTGAAGGAGATCAGCCCTGGGATTTCTTTGGAAGAAATGATGCTAAAGCTGAAACTCCAGTACTTTGGCCACCTCATGCGAAGAGATGAGTCACTGGAAAAGACTCATGCTGGAAGGGATTGAAGGCAGGAGGAGAAGGGGACGACAGAGGATGAGATGGCTGGATGGCATCACTGACTCTATGGACATGAGTCTGAGTGAACTCCCGGAGTCGGTGATGGACAGGGAGGCCTGGCATGCTGTAATTCATGGGGATGCAAAGAGTCAGACACGACTGAGTGACTTAACTGAACTGAACTGAACAGCCTTTGCATTGATGAGATTACCTTATTATGTTTGTGGACCCATTTCTAAAAGGATTAAGAATGGTTTCAGCATAGAAAAATAAAACATAGCATTTGTAACTTAGGTTTTGGATTTGGAAAGGTGTATCTTGGGAGGCTCTAAAGTCAATGGCAAGTGGCTTTAGAAGGGACACAGAGTAGAGGGAGCCAGCTAAGAGAAGAAGATGATATGAACATGGAAGTGCTGTAGCCTTAAGCTGAAGGAAACCAAGGATTCCAGGAAGCCTCCAGCAGCTAGGAAAGGCAAGAGTTTCTATCCTCTAGAATCCTGCAACACACTGATCTCAGACTTCTGGCCTCCATACGTGGTATTTTAGTCATCCAGTTCATGCAACTTGTTACTGTAGCCTCTGGAAGCTGGTGTAGATCAGTTAGGAAAACAATTTTTTGATTAAGAAATGGTAGGCTTTTTATTTGCCCTAAGGCTCTTCTGAGCTCTCCAGGCCTTGACCTTGGTGTCCATTTTTGTTGGACCTACAATACCCAATTTTAGTAAAGAAACTGTTAAATCAGTTCAGAAGGAAACCTCAGACTCAATATCTGATCAAATTCTTCATCCCCACCTCCTCTGGTGACAATATCTGATCATCCTGGCCTGCCTTCAGTAAGAACCCAGTCTGGATAACATTGTCTTATCCAGAATTCCCCTTGTCCCTCCTGTTTCCTCTTAATAACTTTCCATCAACTGAACCCACCCTGCTCCTTGGTTATAAATCCTCACTTTTTGTGTATTTGGAGCTGAGCCCACTCTCTCTCTCCCCTACTGAAAAAGCCCATGTTGATGTCCCTTGAATCAAATCTCCCTTGCCATCTTTTAACAAGGGTCAGAGCAATATTTTCTTTAACAGAAGGTGTATGGACCTTTACAGTATAAATGTACTGTAAAGTATCAGTACTTGTACTGATACATTTACTTGTACAGTAAATGTACTGTACAGTATCATATACACATGATGATGATGAACCTCTCTTTAGGACTCTATGTGCTGTTCTTGTTGCTTTCTAAATTTTTAATACTTTCTTTTTCTTTGTCTAATAGCTGCAGCTTTTTAGTATAGGTGCATTTGTCTTTCTTCTCCAAATAATGAAATGAAGAAAAGAGACATTAGGCAGATTTTCCAGGGTTGAACATTGGAAGCAAATTATGTAAAGTGGTGGTCTTACAGTCCAGGGAAAGTAGCATATGCAAAATATTCTTGAAATTTATCTTACCCAAACTAACAGCTACTGCCTGCATCTGATAATAATGTTGTTAATGTCTTATTACTCTTAGAGATGCAAAAGTAGATAGTTAAATAATATAGAATGTCTATACAAAAACTATTTTAAATCGTGTTCTCTAAACATTTCACCTTATGGGTATCTCTGACAATCAAATTAACTTTTTGTTTTTTCCTTAAAAAAATGTTAAGAAATGGTGTTTAGTGACTGGGATGCAGAATTCATTGTCTACTTGGATTTAATATTCTTCAAGGAGAATATTAAAGAAATTTTATACTTAAAACTTACATTTGTGAAAAAATATTTTAAATTATTTTTTATTGTCCTTTGTGATTAATGTGCAGAATTAAAGCATTTTTTAAAGTTACTTTTCTGTGTATTGATGAGTGGTGTAAAACAAGTTAACATTCATAGTAAATATGCATAAGCAATTTATAATCAGTTTATCACATTTGGGAATGTTCATGTTGTACTTCGTTGGTACCATGGAATTAAAGTAATAAGTAACCACCCCTTCTTCACCAGCCTCCCTGCTGGCTCAGTTAGTAAAGAGTCTGCCTTCAATGAAGGGGATGCCAGTTCGATCCCTGGGTCAGAAAGATCCCCTGGCGAAGGAAATGGCAATTCACTCCAGTATTCTCCCATGGACAGAGGACCCTAGTGTGTTACAGTCCATTCGGTTGGAAGAATGGAACACAACTGAGAAACTAAACCCATCTACCTAATTGGCCCTTCTTCAGAAATGTTAATTTAACATAAAATGGGATCCTTATATTAAAGTTAAAAAAAATTGGCTCACCATCAGATTTTTTTCAAGGTTTCAAATCTTGAAATCATCAGTTTAGTTCAATTTGGATTCTTGACTTGAAATGCTTCTGAGGTTGGAATCTTTGTGGGGGGGGGGAGGGGTGGAAGGGTTTCTTTAAGGAATAAATAATAAAGAAAAAATAAGAAAAAAAAAAAAAAAAAAAAATAAAAAAAAATAGTAAAAAAATTATAAAAAAATTGGGGAGTGGTGGGACTGGGGGGGAGGGTTGTAAAACATACTCCAAAAAAAAAAAAGACGAGAGGTAGTACTCTCTCCCCGCCCCCCCCCAAAAAAAAAAGGGGGAGGGGAAGGGGGGAATGGAAGGGGTTCGATTTTTTTCTCTCTAATAAAAAAAAAACAGAAACAAAAAAAAAAAATAAAAAAAAAAACAATAAAGAACCCAATAATGACTTTATTGGGGCTCACTGAGAGCCCCTCGCCGGCCGCGCGGCGCACTGAGAGCCCCTCGCCGGCCGCGCGGCGCACTGAGAGCCCCTCGCCGGCCGCGTGGTGCACTGAGAGCACGCCCGAGAGGAGCTACCCATCGACCGAGGAAGGACGGCGGTGAGGACTGGCGCACTAAGCACGGCCCAGAGGAGCTACCCCACGACCGAGGTCAGGAAGGGCGGCGGTGAGGAGAGACCCCTCATCAAAGGTAAGGTGCGATGGCTGTGCTTTGCCAGAGCAGCCGGGAAGAGATACCCCACGCCCAAGGTAAGAGAAACCCAAGTAAGATGGTAGGTCTTGCAAGAGGGCATCAGAGGGCAAATACACTGAAACCATACTCACAGAAAACTAGTCAATCTAATCACACCAGGACCACAGCCTTGTCTAACTCAATGAAATTAAGCCATGCCCGTGGGGCAACCCAGGATGGGCGGGTCATGGTGGAGAGATCTGACAGGGTGTGGTCCGCTGGAGAAGGGAATGGCAAACCACTTCAGTATTCTTGCCTTGAGAACCCCATGAACAGTATGAAAAGGCAAAATGATAGGATACTGAAAGAGAAACTCCCCAGGTCAGTAAGAGCCCAATATGCTACTGGAGATCACTGGAGAAATAACTCCAGAAAGAATGAAGGGATGGAACCAAAGCAGAAAGAATACCCAGCTGTAGATGTGTCTGGTGATAGAAGTAAAGTCCGATGCTGTAAAGAACAATATTGCATAGGAACCTGGAATGTCAGGTCCATGAATCAAGGCAAATTGGAAGGGGTCAAACAAGAGATGGCAAGAGTAAATGTTGACATTCTAGGAATTAGTGAACTAAAATGGACTGGAATGGGTGAATTTAACTCGGATGACCATTATATCTACTACTGTGGGCAGGAATCCCTCAGAAGAAATGGAGTGGCCATCATGGTCAACAAAAAGAGTCCGAAATGCAGTACTTGGATGCAATCTCAAAAACGACAGAATGATCTCTGTTCGTTTCCAAGGCAAACCATTCAATGTCACAGTAATCCAAGTCTATGCCCCAACCAGTAATGCTGAAGAAGCTGAAGTTGAACGGTTCTATGAAGACCTACAAGACCTTTTAGAACTAACACCCAAAAAAGATGTCCTTTTCATTATAGGGGACTGGAATGCAAAAGTAGGAAGTAAAGAAACACCTGGAGTAACAGGCAAATTTGGCCTTGGAATACGGAATGAAGCAGGGCAAAGACTAATAGAGTTTTGCCAAGAAAATGCACTGGTCATAGCAAATACCCTGTTCCAACAACACAAGAGAAGACTCTATACATGGACATCACCAGATGGTCAACACCGAAATCAGATCGATTATATTCTTTGCAGCCAAAGATGGAGAAGCTCTATACAATCAGCAAAAACAAAACCAGGAGCTGACTGTGGCTCAGACCATGAACTCCTTATTGCCAAATTCAGACTGAAATTGAAGAAAGTAGGGAAAACTACTAGACCATTCAGGTATGACCTAAATCAAATCCCTTATGATTATACAGTGGAAGTGAGAAATAGATTTAAGGGCCTAGATCTGATAGATAGAGTGCCTGATGAACTATGGAATGAGGTTCATGACATTGTACAGGAGACAGGGATCAAGACCATCCCCATGGAAAAGAAATGCAAAAAAGCAAAATGGCTGTCTGGGGAGGCCTTACAAATAGCTGCGAAAAGAAGAGTAGTGAAAAGCAAAGGAGAAAAGGAAAGATATAAACATCTGAATGCAGAGTTCCAAAGAATAGCAAGAAGAGATAAGAAAGTCTTCTTCAGCGTTCAATGCAAAGAAATAGAGGAAAACAACAGAATGGGAAAGACTAAGGATCTATTCAAGAAAATCAGAGATACCAAAGGAACATTTCATGCAAAGATGGGCTCGATAAAGGACAGAAATGGTATGGACCTAACGGAAGCAGAAGATATTAAGAAGAGGTGGCAAGCATACACAGAAGAACTGTACAAAAAAGAGCTTCACGACCCAGATGATCATGATGGTGTGATCACTGACCTAGAGCCAGACATCCTGGAATGTGAAGTCAAGTGGGCCTTAGAAAGCATCACTAGGAACAAAGCTAGTGGAGGTGATGGAATTCCAGTGGAGCTATTCCAAGTCCTCAAAGATGATGCTGTGAAAGTGCTTCACTCAATATGCCAGCAAATTTGGAAAACTCAGCAGTGGCCACAAGATTGGAAAAGGTCAGTTTTCATCCCGATCCCAAAGAAAGGCAATGCCAAGGAGTGCTCAAACTACCGCACAATTGCACTCATCTCGCACGCTAGTAAAGTAATGCTCAAAATTCTCCAAGCCAGGCTGTAACAATATGTGAACCGTGAACTTCCTGATGTTCAAGCTGGATTTAGAAAAGGCAGAGGAGAAAATGGGAATACGAGACCCCCCGAAAAGGAGAAAAAAAAAAGAAAAAAAAAATGAAAAAAAAAAAAAAAAGGAAATATATACACAGAGTTTTTATATAAAAAATAAAAAAAAAAAAAAAGGAGGGGGGGAAAAAAAGAGAAAAAAAAAAGACGGGAGAAAAAAAAAAAACAAAAAAAGAAAAAAAAACAACCATATGGCAGAAAGTGAAGAGGAACTCAAAAGCCTCTTGATGAAAGTGAAAGTGGAGAGTGAAAAGGTTGGCTTAAAGCTCAACATTCAGAAAACGAAGATCATGGCATCTGGTCCCATCACTACATGGGAAATAGATGGAGAAACAGTGGAAACAGTGTCAGAATTTATTTTGGGGGGCTCCAAAATCACTGCAGATGGTGACTGCAGCCATGAAATTAAAAGACGCTTACTCCTTGGAAGGAAGGTTATGACCAACCTAGATAGCATATTCAAAAGCAGAGACATCACTTTGCCAACAAAGGTTTGCCTAGTCAAGGCTATGGTCTTTCCTGTGGTCATGTATGGATGTGAGAGCTGGACTGTGAAGAAGGCTGAGCGCCGAAGAATAGATGCTTTTGAACTGTGGTGTTGGAGAAGACTCTTGAGAGTCCCTTGGACTGCAAGGAGATCCAACCAGTCCATTCTGAAGGAGATCAGACCTGGGATTTCTTTGGAGGGAATGATGCTAAAGCTGAAACTCCAGTATTTTGGCCACCTCATGCGAAGAGTTGACTCATTGGAGAAGACTCTGATGCTGGGAGGGATTGAGGGCAGGAGGAGAAGGGGACGACAGAGGATGAGATGGCTGGATGGCATCACTGACTCGATGAATGTGAGTCTGAGTGACCTCCGGAAGCTGGTGATGGATAGGGAGGCCTGGCGTGCTGCGGTTCATGGGGTCGCAAAGAGTCGGACACGAGTGAGCGACTGATCTGATCTGATCTGAATGACTTTATATAAGTAGTAAATTCTGATCCCATAGGACAGAAGCCTCCACTTAATTAACTCCAAAGCAGATTGAAAACAAAACAAAACAAAAATCACAATGCATCAGTGACCCTGACCAGGCAGCTATAGGTATGAGGAAATGCATCCCAAACATGGTGCTGTTGTTGGAGATTTACAAACAAAAACATCCTCAAAAATGGCCTTTTTAAGTCTTTCATCTAATAAAAGCAGGCACACAAACAAACAAACAAAAAACATTAACATTTGGCATATTAATCACACCATTTTGGTAACATTCTCATAAAACTGTATAATCAACAGCACTGGAAAACTTATAACAAAATCTGTGTTCTGCTACTAAAAAAAAAATGGCCTTTGTGATTCACATCTATGTTTACAGTATATTCTCTACAAAATACAAAATAGGAAATGTAGTCTTTCAAGTCATGCTCATGTTTGAATTCCTGTATTGAAAATGTCTGAGCACTAACTTATTGCAACATTCTAATTTATTGAAAATTTCAACCTTAGGTGGGCGGTCTCCCACTTGTCAAGATATTAATTGTATTGGGAGTTATCTAAAAACATTGTATGCAAAAGTATGTAGCTGGAATATTCTTTTTCTGTGTGTGTATTACTTTGAAAAAATGTGGCAAAACTACAGTTACTTAATACATATTGCATTTAAAACTTAGGATATATATTGAAAGATTTAATAATTCTGATTTCACATTCAGTTCAGTTCAGTTGCTCAGTCGTGTCCGACTGTTTGCAACCCATGAATCACAGCACGCCAGGCCTCCCTGTCCATCACCAACTCCTGGAGTTCACTCAGATTCACATCCATCGAGTCAGAGATGCCATCCAGCCATCTCATCCTCTGTCGTCCCCTTCTCCTCCTGCCCCCAATCCCTCCCAGCATCAGAGTCTTTTCCAATGAGTCAACTCTTCACATGAGGTGGCCAAAGTACGGAATTTCAGCTTTAGCATCATTCCATCCAAAGAAATCCCAGGGCTGATCTCCTTCAGAATGGACTGGTTGGATCTTCTTGCAGTCCAAGGGACTCTCAAGCGTCTTCTCCAACACCACAGTTCAAAGGCGCTCAGCTTTCTTCACAGTTCAACTCTCACATCCATACATGACCACTGGAAAAACCATAGCCTTTACTAGACGGACCTTTGTTGGCAAAGTAATGTCTCTGCTTTTCAATATGCTATGTGGCTTGGTCATAACTTTTCTCCCAAGGAGTAAGTGTTTTTTAATTTCATGGCTGCAGTCACCATCTGCAGTGATTTTGGAGCCCAGAAAAACAAAGTCTGACACTGTTTCCACTGTTTCCCCATCTATCTCCCATGTAGTGATGGGACTGAATGCCATGATCTTTGTTTTTTGAATGCTGAGTTTTAAGCCAACTTTTTCACTCTCTTCTTTCACCTTCATCAAGAGGCTTTTTAGTTCCTCTTCACTTTCTGCCATAAGGGTGGTGTCATCTGCATATCTGAGGTTATTGATATTTCTCCAGGCAATCTTGATTCCAGCTTGTGCTTCTTCCAGCCCAGCATTTCTCATGATGTACTCTGCATGGAAGTTAAATAAGCAGGGTGATAATATACAGCCTTGACATTCTCCTTTTCCTATTTGGAACCAGTCTGTTGTTCCATGTCCAGTTCTAACTGTTGCTTCCTGACCTTCATACAAATTTCTTAAGAGTCAGGTCAGGTGGTCTGGTATTCCCATCTCTTTCAGAATTTTCCATGGTTTATTGTGATTACTGACCATTAACTGATACTTCATTACTGAGTTTTGAAAACAGTTCTAATACAGTATTGCAATGAATATTATCTGTAGATATTTGAAGGCTTCTTTATACTTTTGTGTATTTTTTCCTAGTACAAGAGATATGAGAATGCAATCCATATATACGCTTTGAAGAAAATTATATATCTAGCATTATTTTAACCATCATCTGAGGAAAATGCTCTGAATAATGTGACACTGAAAATGTGTTAAAGTAGTTGATGGTGTTTTGTACTTGAGTTACATAATATTTAATATCATAAGTTATTAATTTTAACAAGAGAAAACGATAATATTTTAAATGGCACTTTCCAAAAGACTAAATTAACACATTTCTCAATACAAGTCTCAAAAGGTATGTATTTTATTTTTATAGTGAGTTTTTATTGAAAACAAATCTCTCCATTTTTTCCATACTGGACATGGAGTTTTCCCAAGTATATTTTAAAAGTATCCTGAGCTTTCCTTTCAAACCACCCTTTGTTTAGGAAAGAAAAATGTTTAATTCAGTTTTTCATCTGTGAAAATAGGTTAAACAGGACAAATGATTAATCTAAAATTAATACATTTCAGATATTTTTCCCAAGTGTCTAGAAAGAAAAATCTATAAATAATATATGTAACAAAAATAGGTATTTAAAATGATGAGTAAGTTATCTCACTGTATAACATGTAAACGCATTCATAAACTGTTGACATTTTGGAATGTTTGGAAATGTTTCATTTGTGTTTTAATAATCTAGAAAATATAAGCACATTTACACTCTCTCATCAAACTATAACACATTTAATGGTATAAATTAATGTGTACACCAGTGGCAGATTCATGTTGATGTATGGCAAAATCAATACAATATTGTAAAGTAATTAGCTTCTAATTTAAATAAATAAATTTAAATTAAAAAATAATGTATGTCATTCTTACTTGATAATTAGCATATGAAAGAAATTATCCAATATTTAATTCTGATATATTAATCCTTGTATGAAATTTAAATGTGCACATTTTGCAACATAACCTTCTTAGTGTTTTCTGGGGTATGGAAAGTAGTTTTAATTTATAAATATAGGCTATGAGAAGAAGGAAAACTTAATCAGAACTCTACAGTCTTTTAATATGACACTACAGCAACTATTATATACTTATTTATGATATTGTGTGTATTAAGTCGCTTGAGTAGTGTCTGCCTCTTTGCAACCCTACGGACTGTAAATTAACAGGCTCCATTGTCCATGGCGATTCTCGAGGCAAGAATACTGGAGTGGATTGCCATTCCCTTCTCCAGGAGATGTTCCAGATGCATGGATCAAATCCTTCTCTCTTATGTTTCCTGTATTGGCAGGCAGGTTCTTTACCAGTAGCACCACTTGGGAAGCCCATGATATACCTTTAACTAATCCTCTTTATTTTTTTACTTTTAAACTTTTCATTTTGAAATAATTTTATTTATAGAAGATTTGCAAATACAGTACTAAGAGTTTTTATATACTCTTTAGCCAGCTTCCCCTAATGTTAACATATTATGTAAATGTCATGTGTTTAGCAAACCCACATAATTTAAGCTGGTACAGCATTGCTAACTAAACTAATTTCACTCAGATTTCACAGGTTTTTCCCTAGTGATTTACACTCCTGTTTTGGGATACAATTCAAAGTGTTATCAAACCAAACGTGCATCTGCTCACCCTTTTGCAATAAAGCCAATCTACTGACGCAGGGTTATGGTGAAGGAACGTGCAATGATTATTGCTGGAGCCAAGCAAGGAGGCAAGGCAGATAGTGCTCAAAACATAGAGAACTTTCTAAAGACTTTCAGGGAAAGATTTTCAAAGACTGAGGGAGGGAGGAGCAGTTGTGTATTTGATCAGCTTGTGGGCATTCTTCTGATTGGTTGGTGGTGAGGTAATAAGATCAGCAGCATCAGCCTTCTGGTTCTGGTAGGTTTGTGGTCTTCCTGCTTGTGGGCAATATAGTTAACTTCTTCCATCTGGTGGAGCTAACTAACCATTTTTATTTTGTTTCATTTTACTGTTTTCCTTTGTTTCTGCATTTTCTCATTTCTCTGATTAATAATCTTTGAAACTTATGGAAAACATAGGAGGCCAAAGTTTTTCTACAAACAAGATGCAGGCAGAGGCCATGGAGGGGGTACAGTCTGTTCTGGGAAGTGCCCTAGTTTCTTGTTGGGTTATATAAATACTGTGCTACTTTTAGTGGTTGTGTCTGCCTGGTCTTCTGCCCTTTGTGATCATCTTGACTTGCATTGCCTTCACACTTTGAAAGGTTAAGTGTCAGATATTTTATAGATGGTACCTCAGTTCAGGTTTGCCTGATGTTTTCTCATAACTAGTTTGGGTTATGGTTTTCTGGTAAGAATGACATGGACATAAAGCAACATGGCCTGTTACTGGTGTGTGAGCTCTGATTACGTAGTTGAAGTGGCATTTGCAGGCTTCTCACTGATGTTTCTTCTGCCCATTCTTGAAGGGAGGAATTGCAATAATTTGTGTACACATGTTAGAACCTCCACAGAAGTTTAAAAAAAATAGTTTAAGAGATAAATTGGGGTGATGCAGCTATACTGTTTCTTGAAGTTCATCATTAATTTTGCCAATGATCTATGAATCTTGCCTGAAATAATTATTACTGTGATGTTCTACTGGTGATTTTCTAGTTCCACCATTCCTTCTACAATCATTGATCACAGTTTTTCAGCAAGGAAGATTTGTACCTTTTCCTTCAATTGCAATTTATTCCATCATATATGTATTCATATCAATATAAACTCATAGACATTTTATATGTTCATTGTGTTAATATCTGCTGCTGCTAAGTCGCTTCAGTTGTGTCCGACTCTGTGCGACCCCAGAGACAGCAGCCCACCAGGCTCCCCCATCCCTGGGATTCTCCAGGCAAGAACACTGGAGTGGGGTGCCATTTCCTTCTCTAATGCATGAAAGTGAAAAGTGAAAATGAAGTCACTCAGTCGTGTCCAACTCTTAGCGACTCCATGGACTGCAGCCTACCAGGCTCCTCCATCCATGGGATTTTCCAGGCAAGAGTACTGGAGTGGGGTGCCATTGCCTTCTCCCACTAGGACTATTATTATTTATTTTGTTGCTAAATTTTTTCCAACTTTTGCCTTAATTCTTTCACATTAGTCCCTCTATCCGTCGGACAAGCTTCACTCTCTCTCTCTGTTGTATAAATCTATTAGAATGTGCTTAAAAAAATAGCTATAAGTTCGAAGAAAGAATTGCAAACAGAAAACTTTTAAGACAATTAATAGCGTGCTCCTGGAGCACAGAGATGAGAAGGAAATAGTGGGAACATGTGGACCACTGTTTATCTTTGCTTTGTCTGCTCTTTTTCCTCCTCATCATCTTTCTTAATAATTAATTTCTACCTGAACTTTAGTCAGATGTCATAATCTACAGGATTGGAATCCCTGTTTGTTTGTTGAAGTCTGCATTATTATCTAGTCTATCGAAAATGCGTATGTGAAATCTGTGAATTCAACGGTGTGGGGAGCAGTGTCCCTTAGTATCAACTACTGTGGTTTTTCAGTCAGGTTGTATAAATCCTCAGTCATCTTGGAATTTTATTGTATTGAATTATTCCATACTGGAAGAGACATGAAAATCTCCCAATGTGATTAAGAAATTAAATATATATTTCTTCTTCAAATTTGTATATTATTTCTTTTTATAGGATGGAGCTCATTATCAGGTGCACACAGACTTTAGAATTGGTTTATCTTTCTGACGATTTGAAACTTTATTATGATGTTATTATATGTAATTATTTATATTGAAATTTTAAATTTAATATATTTTACTTTGATATCAATGCCTTATATTTGTATATTTTTTTAATGAGCATTGGGTTTTTCAGACATATGCATCTTAATTCTTTCACTTTCATGATTTTTATATCCTTAAAGTTTTTCTGAAAGAGATGGGAATGCCAAACCACCTGACCTGCTTCTTGAGATATTTGTATGAAGGTCAGGAAGCAACAGTTAGAACTGGACATGGAACAACAGATTGGTTCCAAATAGGAAAAGGAGTACGTCAAGGCTGTATATTGTCACCCCGCTTATTTAACTTATATGCAGAGTACATCACGAGAAATGCTGGGCTGGAAGAAGCACAAGCTGGAATCAAGATTGCCGGGACAAATATCAATAACCTCAGATATGCAGATGACACCACCCTTATGGCAGAAAGTGAAGAGAAACTTAAAAGCCTCTTGATGAAGGTGAAACAAGAGAGTAAAAAGTTGGCTTAAAACTCAACATTCAGAAAATGAAGATCATGGCATCTGGTCCCATCACTTCATGGGAAATAGATGGAGAAACAGTGGAAATAGTGTCAGATTTTATTTATTTATTTATTTGGGGGGGGGGGCTCCAAAATCATTGCAGATGGTGACTGCAGCCATGAAATTAAAAGACACTTACTCCTTTGGAGAAAAGTTATGACCAACCTAGATAGCATATTCAAAAGCAGAGACAAAGGTCCAACAAAGGTCCGTCTAATCAAGGTTATGGTTTTTCCAGTGGTCATATATGGATGTGAGAGTTGAACTGTGAAGAAAGCTGAGCACTGAAGAATTGATGCCTTTGAACTGTGGTGTTGGAGAAGACTCTTGAGAGTCCCTTGGACTGCAGGGAGATCCAACCAGTCCATTCTGAAGGAGATCAGCCCTGGGATTTCTTTGGAAGGAATGATGCCGAAGCTGAAACTCCAGTACTTTGGCCACTTCATATGAAGAGTTGACTCATTGGGAAAGACTCTGATGCTGGAAGGGATTGGGGGCAGGAGGAGATGGGGATGACAGAGGATGAGATGGCTGGATGGCATCACTGGATGGACGTGAGTCTGAGTGAACTCCAGGAGTTGGTGGTGGACAGGGAGCCCTGGAATGCTATGATTCATGGGTCACAAAGAGTTTGACATGAGTGAGCGACTGAACTGAACTCAACTGAAAGTTTTAGATATTTTTAAATGAAGCATATAGCTTTTACTCAGAGTTAGTTTTTATACTGCATTTATATTTAATTTGAAAATTAAAATATTAACTCTAATATATTCTCTTTGTATTAAATTTTACTTCTCCCACTTATTTCATGTATTTTTGAATATTTATTACTTTATTTTTAGCTCACAGAGTATTGATTATTTATTATTATAATGCTTATCTTCTAGTGTGTTGATAATTACCTACTCTTAAAATATTCATTTATTTGTTACCCTAGAGATACAACATAAATATTTGGTTCATCAGATTCTAACATAAATTATTTTATTTACTCGAGAAAAATTCCAACATCTATGACAACTTTTTCTGCATTTATACAGGTTTTACATATACACTATTGTTGTTTTCTTCTTTTTATCCCTTCTGATCATTCTAATAGTCCACTGGGGTTCTAAACAGTTCTCAGGCTTGCAGTGTTTGTGCTACAAAGTCACATACCAGTCTAATATCTGGTCCTTTAAAAGTATGTATCCTTTCTGAAGTTTAATTTTTTGTTTATTTATTTTTCCTTGCACTTTTACTTCAGTGTTAATAGAAGTAGCTTGCTTTGTTCTGTCTTGTTTTTCCTCACTCAGCTTGTGGTTACAATAATCACCACATCTGTGAATTCTCCCTCTCCTTTCTTTCAGAAGAACATGTTGCACAAAGGTTAGATATCTTGCTGGTTACCCCGCATCATTATGCTCTTTATCTATATTCTCCATTGTTTTGTCTTTCTTTTCTCCATTCTGAATATTTTTTCAAAAGTATCTCCCAGTTCTCTATATCCCTCTTTTCTAGTTCCTAGTCAGCTATTGAACTCTTCCATCTGGTTCTTAATTTATTTTTTCTACCTTTTAGTTTTTCAATTTCCATTTCGTTGTTCCTTATATTTTCCAGTTCCTGTGTAAGTTCTCAATCTTATCTCAGTGTACTAAGCATAGTAATTCAAATACCATATCTGATAGTGCTTTTACCTGAGTCCCCTATGAGTTGTTCCAATATATAGTTATTACTCTTGTTTATGCATCATATTGCCTTGTCTCTTCCAATGTCTGGTTATGAATTGTTCTTTTTGGATAATAATGATGAAAATATTGGATATAACTTGTAACTTAAAATGGTTTTATTTTCCTTTAAAAGGGATTTAAATTTTTTTTTTTTTTTTGGTTAGGTGATTAGGAATTCTTGCAAACACACATCATATAATCCAAATAAAAATTGCAATTGTCTTAATTCATCCTTATATGTGTATGTCCAGTTCATTTATGGACTAACCTAGGGCCCTGGATATGGGACAGATTGCTAGATCTCCCTTCAGCAGGCCCCAGGATTTTGAGTTTATTCAAAGTTATGATATGCCTCCTAGCTTCTCAGAATCCCCACCTGAAACTAGCATGTTTAATGGAAAAATTGTCCAAATAACTTCCATATCTCTTGTCTTTTTGCCTTCATTAATGTTTTCCACAGATATTCTAAACAAATTGAAATGTCATTTATAATCTTATTTTATGATCTCACTTTAAAGATTGGGCCAGTTCTTTATTGCTGGTGGAAGTAAGTCTTGATGCATCACAAATTATGTTGGTTCCTATCATAAGGTAAATAATTTATTGGCCTTTCCTTCAAGTTGGAATCTTAAAGTCATTGTATCTATTTATTCCAAAATAATGATACAAAATTTATAATGTATTAGTTATGTAATGTAATAGATTGAACTAATCTGAGTTAGTTGAGTTTTGCTTTCCTCTGACACTTCTAGATAATTAAGCATGTTTAATGTTGTAGAATGGCAGACCTTGGAAGAAAACGAGTATGTTTATATCTTGAAAGGAACACTGCTGACTGCAATGTATCTTCATCCTTATTTCCTAAGAACTAGTTGTGGTTGATTCCATGCTTACTCTTCCTGCTTCTGTTTACAAATCTGTCAGAATAGATTATAGACTTTCAGTTTGTTTTGATAACATTATTCTGTATTTCCAATTGGTGCCTGTAGCAACAGTGTTATAGGCTATTTACCACATTTCTTCGATTTATAGACTGCTTTTGAATGACTAACAATTAGATTTCTATCTGCCTTAGCACAATTCAATTTTGCTTTAACCTGCAGAAGTTATGACCAGTTCTTTATTGTTTAAGTAAGTGCTTGATAGGGTCTCTATGTTATTCTTTAAATATTTCTATCGTTTACCTTGTTTGTGGATATTACATAAAAAAAGAAAGAGCTTAGGCCCTCAAAAGGAAGTACAATTTACTATACTGAAACATATAGTCAATCTATTCCAAATTTGCCAATGTATTCCAAGTTCTAAGTATCTTGGTTATTAATTGTCTCTAGTATATATGTGTCTTTCTCTTGAATTTACTAACATGGAAATGGACAGGTGAATTTAAATAGGTAATTTTATGTCCAACATACATGCTGCAGTTTAACCCAAATGATATATTCAGAATTCTTCTCTCTTTAAAACAGGCTAGTCTTCATGGACACTTAAATATGAATTGGTGACACATGCTGATACTTCTTTCATTTCAGTCAAATTTGATCACAAATTTGATCACCAAGCCACAAGATGATTGGTGACTATGTTTAAATTTTTATCATTCGTAACTACTCTGAAGCATAGTTCCGGTAGCACAGTAGCACAGCTTGTAAACACTTTGGAGTATGTAAAAATATGAACCCAAAGTGTTTTGCATACCATTATTTCTAAAATAAAATTATGAATTTGTTTCTATTTTCAAATAAAGGTAAATAAACTAGATTCTTTATATATAAAATGGAGCCTTCAGTATAAAATATGCAATTGAACTATATAAAATTAAGGTACAGATGGAGGTAGAGATGAGATACTTTTCTTCCTTTTCTGAAGCCATTATTATTTATTAAATGTCATTTGTTTCTTCAAAACATATCTTGAATCTTTCTCTTCTATCAAGCTGCTTGACATGATCATAGCCTGGGTCACAGCCATTTCTCAACTAGATTGCTTCAATGGCTTCTTAAATCTTCACCCTGATTCTTCTCTTGACTTTCTCATCCAGTCAGCCTGCAAACAATGCCAGAGTGATATTTATAAATATAAGTCAAATCAAGCTACTTCTGATTATAGCCCTGCAGTATATAAGGGTCCCATGATTCTTTGCTCAGCTCAACACCCATTATCCACCTCCAAAATCTGACTCCATAATCAGTTAAATGTATTCACTTTCATACCTCTTTTTACAGTTGTTATGTTGCAGAAAACAAGAGTAATGGGGCCACGTCTTGTTTTCAAAATGTTATTCCAAAGTTGTATAGAAAGAAATCATGTAGCCCACAGAGAAGATGGAAAAAGTCTACCGAGAATGCTAGTTTGGTAAAGGAAGTTAAAATGGGAGTCTATTCTTATGGAAGAAAAGTTAAACACAAAAGAAGGGAAATAACAGCTAGAGTTCCTATACCATGTCATCTGGGATTTCAGAGTGTAGTTTTTCTGTGGCTAATAGGACTTTAGAATTCAGATGCACAAAATCAAAGAGGGAAATAATGAAAGATGTGGGTTAAGTGAATTAGTGGTAACAAAACTAGTCAACACTTACTTAGTTTCCACCCTGTGCCAGGCTTTGCTATTAAAACAGTTGGGTCATGACGACCATATGAGATGGGAGAGCTCCTCGCCTGCTGCGTGGCACACTGCGAGCCCCTCGCCAGCTGCGCGGCACACTGAGAGCACGGCCGAGAGGAGCTACCCCACGACCGAGGTCAGGAAGGGCGGCGGTGAGGAGAGACCCCTCATCCAAGGTAAGGTGCGATGGCTGTGCTTTGCTGGAACAGCCGGGAAGAGATACCCCACGCCCAAGGTAAGAGAAACCCAAGTAAGAGAGTAGGTCTTGCAAGAGGGCATCAGAGGGCAAATACACTGAAACCATACTCACAGAAAACTAGTCAATCTAATCACACCAGGACCACAGCCTTGTCTAACTCAATGAAATTAAGCCATGCCCGTGGGGCAACCCAGGATGGGCGGGTCATGGTGGAGAGATCTGACAGGGTGTGGTCCGCTGGAGAAGGGAATGGCAAATCACTTCAGTATTCTTGCCTTGAGAACCCCATGAACAGTATGAAAAGGCAAAATGATAGGATACTGAAAGAGAAACTCCCCAGGTCAGTAGGGGCCCAATATGCTACTGGAGATCACTGGAGAAATAACTCCAGAAAGAATGAAGGGATAGAACCAAAGCAGAAAGAATACCCAGCTGTAGATGTGTCTGGTGATAGAAGCAAAGTCCGATGCTGTAAAGAACAATATTGCATAGGAACCTGGAATGTCAGGTCCATGAATCAAGGCAAATTGGAAGTGGTCAAACAAGAGATGGCAAGAGTGAATGTGGACATTCTAGGAATTAGTGAACTAAAATGGACTGGAATGGGTGAATTTAACTCAGAGGACCATTATATCTACTACTGTGGGCAGGAATCCCTCAGAAGAAATGGAGTGGCCATCATGGTCAAAAAAAGAGTCCGAAATGCAGTACTTGGATGCAATCTCAAAAACGACAGAATGATCTCTGTTCGTTTCCAAGGCAAACCATTCAATGTCACAGTAATCCAAGTCTATGCCCCAACCAGTAACGCCGAAGAAGCTGAAGTTGAAAGGTTCTATGAAGACCTACAAGACCTTTTAGAACTAACACCCAAAAAAGATGTCCTTTTCATTATAGGGGACTGGAATGCAAAAGTAGAAAGTCAAGAAACACCTGGAGTAGCAGGCAAATTTGGCCTTGGAATATGGAATGAAGCAGGGCAAAGACTAACAGAGTTTTGCCAAGAAAATGCACTGGTAATAGCAAATATCCTCTTCCAACAACACAAGAGAAGACTCTATACATGGACATCACCAGATGGTCAACACCGAAATCAGATCGATTATATTCTTTGCAGCCAAAGATGGAGAAGCTTTATACAATTAGCAAAACAAGACCAGGAGCTGACTGTGGCTCGGACCATGAACTCCTTATTGCCAAATTCAGACTGAAATTGAAGAAAGTAGGGAAAACCACTAGACCATTCAGGTATGACCTAAACCAAATCCCTTATGATTATACAGTGGAAGTGAGAAATAGATTTAAGGGCCTAGATGTGATACAGTGCCTGAAGAACTATGGAATGAGGTTCGTGACATTGTACAGGAGACAGGGATCAAGACCATCCCCATGGAAAAGAAATGCAAAAAAGCAAAATGGCTGTCTGGGGAGGCCTTACAAATAGCTGTGAAAAGAAGAGAAGCGAAAAGCAAAGGAGAAAAGGAAAGATATAAACATTTGAATGCAGAGTTCCAAAGAATAGCAAGAAGAGATAAGAAAGCCTTCTTCAGTGATCAATGCAAAGAAATAGAGGAAAACAACAGAATGGGAAAGACTAAGGATCTCTTCAAGAAAATCAGAGATACCAAAGGAACATTTCATGCAAGAATGGGCTCGATAAAGGACAGAAATGGTATGGACCTAACGGAAGCAGAAGATATTAAGAAGAGGTGGCAAGCATACAGAGAAGAATTGTACAAAAAAGAGCTTCACGACCCAGATAATCATGATGGAGTGATCACTGACCTAGAGCCAGACATACTGGAATGTGAAGTCAAATGGGCCTTAGAAAGCATCACTATGAACAAAGCTAGTGGAGGTGATGGAATTCCAGTGGAGCTATTCCAAATCCTGAAAGATGATGCTGTGAAAGTGCTGCACTCAATGTGCCAGCAAATTTGGAAAACTGAGCAGTGGCCACAGGACTGGAGAAGGTCAGTTTTCATCCTAATCCCAAAGAAAGGCAATGCCAAAGAGTGCTCAAACTACTGCACAATTGCACTCATCTCACACACTAGTAAAGTAATGCTCAAAATTCTCCAAGCCAGGCTGTAACAATATGTGAACCATGAAGTTCCTGATGTTCAAGCTGGATTTAGGAAAGGCAGAGGAACCAGAGATCAAATTGCCAACATCTGCTGGATCATGGAAAAAGCAAGAGAGTTCCAGAAAAACATCTATTTCTGCTTTATTGACTATGCCAAAGCCTTTGACTGCGTGGATCACAAGAAACTGTGGAAAATTCTGAGAGAAATGGGAATACCAGACCACCTAATCTGCCTCTTGAGAAATCTGTATGCAGGTCAGGAAGCAACAGTTAGAACTGGTCATGGAACAACAGACTGGTTCCAAATAGGAAAAGGAGTATGTCAAGGCTGCATATTGTCACCATGTGTATTTAACTTATATGCAGAGTACATCATGAGAAATGCTGGACTGGAAGAAACACAAGCTGGAATCAAGATTGTCGGGAGAAATATCAATAACCTCAGATATGCAGATGATACCACTCTTATGGCAGAAAGTGAAGAGGAACTCAAAAGCCTCTTGATGAAAGTGAAAGTGGAGAGTGAAAAGGTTGGCTTAAAGCTCAACATTCAGAAAACAAAGATCATGACATCTGGTCCCATCACTACATGGGAAATAGATGGAGAAACAGTGGAAACAGTGTCAGAATTTATTTTGGGGGCTCCAAAATCACTGCAGATGGTGACTGCAGCCATGAAATTAAAAGACTCTTATTCCTTGGAAGGAAAGTTATGACCAACCTAGATAGCATATTCAAAAGCAGAGACATCACTTTGCCAACAAAGGTTCACCTAGTCAAGGCTATGGTCTTTCTGTGGTCATGTGTGGATGTGAGAGCTGGACTGTGAAGAAGGCTGAGCGCCGAAGAATTGATGCTCTTGAACTGTGGTGTTGGAGAAGACTCTTGAGAGTCCCTTGGACTGCAAAAAGATCCAACCAGTCCATTCTGAAGGAGATCAGCCCTGGGATTTCTTTGGAAGGAATGATGCTAAAGCTGAAACTCCAGTATTTTGGCCACCTCATGCGAAGAGTTGACTCAGTGGAGAAGACTCTGATGCTGGGAAGGATTGGGGGCAGGAGGAGAAGGGGTCGAGAGAGGATGAGATGGCTGGATGGCATCACTGACTCGATGAATATGAGTCTGAGTGACCTCCGAGGGCTGGTGATGGATAGGGAGGCCTGGCGTGCTGCAGTTCATGGGGTCGCAAAGAGTCGGACACGACTGAGCGACTGATCTAATCTGACCTGATTACTAATGATTTATCTATAGTCCTTCAGCATTGAAACTGTCACTTTCCACATTTTTGTGCTTTGATGATGATACTGGAAGTTTACAAGTTGCATATTCCATGATGCATTACCACAGACTTTCTCCTGGATTCTTCCAATGAGAGGTACTTTTTTTCCGCCCCCAGTCCTAGTGGCCAAGGTGCTTCTCATGGCTATTAATATTCAGGTTACTTGGCATGGATTTGTTGACTTTTCAGCCATCAAATAATCATGCAACCTATTTTAAATATTAGACTTCCAAAACCTAAAATAATCAGAACTGGTTTCTTCTAACTACAATTTGATCATTACAATTATTCTCATTTCAGCTTTAGTGATGAGAAAATCCCAGCACAAGAAGGTTGTCTCTTGCCCAAGGTCATACAATTAGTAAGTGACAGGGCAAGGATTAGTACCCAGGTGATCTGTCTTC
Organism: Tragelaphus eurycerus; assembly: GCA_935064755.1. Lineage (NCBI taxonomy): Eukaryota > Metazoa > Chordata > Mammalia > Artiodactyla > Bovidae > Tragelaphus > Tragelaphus eurycerus. The sequence goes on along the minus strand of CAKXYN010000216.1, from coordinate 36,866 downwards.
AACATTGGTTTTCATAACTGAATTATACTGCATCTTAATATCATGTTTAAAACCATAGTGGGGAGCCTCTTAAAACATGGATCATATAAATAATAATATGAACAGTATATATAAATTTGTACATATGCATATATCATTTCTTCTTAGCAGCAATAAAAGGTCAAGTTTTTAAGACTACAAAAATCTGAAAATAGTTACATATTTTGGGCAAAAGATTCAGGTTACAAACCAGTATTCATGATGAGATTAAAATATTTTAGGACATTAATATACATGTTCATTTATATTAAAGTTCTTGCTACATAGATAAAACAGTAATTGAAATTTTAAGTTTCCTTGAATTATGAGATAAAGATAATAATGTAGTTGGAACAAATTAAGTATCTGGGTTGGCATTGTTTCAAATTTTTTTTTAATTAGCATTTTATTTTCTTTGTTTCCTAACGTTTTCAATGTAAATGTCTAACAGATAAAGGGACAATAATGTTTTTAACATCATTTGCAGACTTTTATAAGAGGGAAATACTTCATAGTATAATTGATGAAAAGTGAGACTCAAAACTCTATATAAGCTTGTCAATTGAACAAAATGCATACAAACATAAACTACTAATACTAACAATAATGTATTTATGGGAGGACTATGATGAAGTATTTCAAGTAGGCTTGTTCAGGCTCCATTGACAAGGAAGCAGAACCTGACTCTGACCTTGCTTCTGACCTGCCTGACTATGTTCCTGCTGAGAGTGCACTGATCCTTAACAGTAGGACAAGTGACACTGTAGATAAGAAAAGGAGCAGGTCTTGGAATTCTTGAGCCCCTGGGGAAGTCCGGCCAACCAGGGCTTAACAAAATCCTATGACTTGCAAGTAAAACAAATAGCATTGTAAAAAAGATTAACGTGAAATCAGAGATGCAATTTGCCCTCAAACTGATGGGGAGATCAGTTTTGGCCTGGAATTATAAGCAGGAACCCCCAAAACTGCAGGTTTGAAGTCTGACCTTTGGCATGGATGCATTGCCCAGGACATTTTTCCCAATTGGAACTCCACATTGCTGTCACAGCACTGTTTGACTCTGGATGTTAGTCGACCAAATTCAGTGCTGTATATGCGGTTAACTCTCCTCTACTGTTCTATTTTGTTTTCTTTTAAAGATTATATATTGTAAGTTAGATAATCTCTATTAAAGAAATTGCTTAATTGAGCATAATGAGTGCTTTTTTTTTGGTTAATGAATCTTCCAAACCAAAAAGGAGAGTTAAAATGTTCAGCAAAACACATTATCTCTGCATTACCAGCCTCTCATCTAGAGTTTAGAATCCCAAATGATGACATATTCTGAAAAAATGAATGATGGTTAAAAAAAAAAAAAAAAGAAGAAGAAGAAGAAGAAATTTCAGGTAAAATTTCCACTTAATTAAGTGGGAAGCATAAGGTTTTTTTGGTGAATAAAAGAATATTTCTAGAAAGAGTGAATTAATGAGTGTTCTCCAGACACTATGAAATTCCTGGCCTTAGGCATTTCCTTACAGATAATACAGAACTCAGATGTGACCACAGGCCACTCAGAGGCTAATAACCGAGGGGCAAGGACCCGTAGAAAGGAAAGATGCTTTATTCAGAAAAATAGGTAATCTGGAGAGAAGGTGCACTCATGTCCACAGGCCAACACTAAAGTTTCTTCTCAGTCATGACAGTTTTTAAAGGCAAAAGAAATAATGTCAGTTAAGCACTGTAGCAGGATAGGTTCTTCATCATTTTCTGTTGCATGTAGGCTAATGATTTCTGATTTTTATTTCGATACTCTCTGGCCTGCATGGTTCTCATGACTCAACAAGATCTGTCTGTAAATTTACTAAGAGGAAGCTAGGAGTAGAGAGTCTCATTTTTAATTACTTAATTCTGCATTGTTACTCCTTCTAATCCAGGAAAGGAATCAACAGGTTACACAAGACATTGTGTGCATTCAGTAGAGCAAAAATCAGGAATTTGGATAAATGTGACGTAGAGATCCCATTTTTATGATTAATGTTTAAGGAAACAGATGAACAAACAGAAAAGGGACAAAATAACTGCTTACAAATCCCCATTGTCCAGTGTCATTTCATTTCTTTGGGACTGGGGGCAAAGATCCATCTTCTAGAATTGCTTCATGCTGAACTGCAATGAAGATTGCATCTAGAATTGCAATCGTACTGGCATTGATTGAGGTCTTAGAATGAAAGATGTTAACATAGGATTGTAGCATCTCTTTACTGACAAATATAATTGCCTGCTTACAAATATCTGAAGACCAAGTAACAAGTACACTAATGCCCAAACAATATAAATCATTTATGAGCCATAATGGTAATTCCATTATTTCATGAGAAATGGAATATATATATATACACACACAATATATTATAGTATAATCAATATTAACTATATTAATAATTATAATTATTTATATTGACATATTTAATATCAATTATTATTATATAATATATTGTGGGGAGTGAGCTCCGCCTGTGGCAAAGGTCATGAGGAAGGAGGCTCAGCATATGCAAATGTGGGATTTAGCCTCAGGAGCCGCCCTGGAAATTCTCAAGCATCTACCCCCAAAACCAGAGTGTGCCTACTTTCTGCTTTGTGCTCTCACCTACACCTCTGACGTTACAGGGGGCTGTCCCCCACTACCTCTCTCTGAAAAAAGAGTTAGCTTACAGCTCCAGTTAATAATTCCTGGGTGTGACAGTGTTTCAACCTACAAACTCTTTTGGAAATCCTCTAGCCTGCCTGAATAGGCTTTTCCAGCCACATGTGATTGTTCAGAGCCTCCCAACTGTGAGAGGCATGAGATGTTCTAAACTGTCTAAATACAGATTCCTTTGAGCAGTTAAAAGATTGATTAGAAATTGTATTGGTGAAGGGTTCTTCATTTGTTGGGCCAATGTTTGCTGCTAAGTCTCCATATCCCTTACCTACTGTGTCCTTGGAAGTGTATTGATTGATATAATTGGTGTATAGAAATGCAAGTAGTAGCCTTAATGTTTGTAACCTTGGACTCTTGAGTTAATTCTTTTTCTTGTTACAACCCACCCCACCTTTGCCCTATAGAAATGCAACTTTATCTGATGCTTGTGGAGGGTGGTCCCTGACTAATCACACTTGGTGAAGGATAAGTTTTCTTCTTAAACATAAGGGTCTTAAGTTTGGCAGGGTCTTAAGATGTTGAGATGTTTGAAAGGCTCTTAAGATGTTGGCAGGCCTCCAGGCCAGAAGATGATGTAAATCACCTGAACTTTTGCACATGATAAGTTTGAAAGTCTGGCTCAGGGACTGCTGTCCTTGCATGACTCCACCCCTTCCTCATTATCCTCTATGCATAACTTAAGGTATAAAAACTACTTTGGAAAATAAAGTTTGAGCCTTGTTCACCAAAGCTTGGTCTCCCCAAGTCGTTCTTTCTCTTACCTTCTGGCTGATTATTTAGCCTCTTTTCTCCTCTACATGTTCTCATTGAGCTATCCTTATTTCATCCACTTTTCTTCGCTAAATTTCCTCACTGAGCTATCCTCCTTTTATTACTCTTTATTCCAAATCCTGAAAGATGATGCTATGAAAGTGCTGCACTCAATATGCCAGCGAATTTGGAAAACTCAGCAGTGGCCACAAGATTGGAAAAGGTCAGTTTTCATCCCAATCCCAAAGAAAGGCAATGCCAAAGAATCCTCAAACTACCGAACAATTGCACTCATCTCACACACTAGTAAAGTAATGCTCAAAATTCTCCAAGCCAGACTTCAGGAATATGTGAAACGTGAAGTTCCTGGTGTTCAAGCTGGTTTTAGAAAAGGCAGAGGAACCAGAGATCAAATTGCCAACATCCGCTGGATCATGGGAAAAGCAAGAGAGTTCCAGAAAAACATCTATTTCTGCTTTATTGACTATACCAAAGCCTTTGACTGTGTGGATCACAATAAACTGTGGGGAATTCTGAAAGAGATGGGAATTCCAGACCACTTCATCTGCCTCTTGAGAAATCTGTATGCAGGTCAAGAAGCAACAGTTAGAACTGGATATGGAACAACAGACTGGTTCCAAATAGGAAAAAGAGTACGTCAAGGCTGTATATTGTCACCCTGTTTATTTAACTGATATGCAGAGTACATCATGAGAAACGCTGGACTGGAAGGTACACATTTGGAATCAAGATTGCTGGGAGAAATATCAATAACCTCAGATATGCAGATGACACCACCCTTATGGCAGAAAGTGAAGAGGAACTCAAAAGCCTTTCTTTTGAGTTCTCCACTTTCGTGGAGAGTGAAAAGGTTGGCTTAAAGCTCAACATTCAGAAAACGAAGATCATGGCATCTGGTCCCATCACTACATGGGAAATAGATGGAGAAACAGTGGAAACAGTGTCAGACTTTATTTTGGGGGGCTCCAAAATCACTGCAGATGGTGACTGCAACCATGAAATTAAAAGACGCTTGCTCCATGGAATGGAAAGTTATGACCAACCTAGATAGCATATTCAAAAGCAGAGACATCACTTTGCCAACAAAGGTTCACCTAGTCAAGGCTATGGTCTTTCCTGTGGTCATGTATGGATGTTAGTGCTGGACTGTAAAGAAGGCTGAGCATCAAAGAATTGATGCTTTTGAACTGTGGTGTTGGAGAAGACTCTTGAGAGTCCCTTGGACTGAAAAGAGATCCACCCAGTCCATTCTGAAGGAGATCAGCCCTGGGATTTCTTTGAAAGGAATGATGCTAAAGCTGAAACTCCAGTATTTTGGCCACCTCCTGTGAAAAGTTGACTCATTGGAGAAGACTCTGATTCTGGGAGGAATTGAGGGCAAGAGGAGAAGGGAATGAAAGAGGATGAGATGGCTGGATGGCATCACTGACTCGATGGATGCCATGATCTTAGTTTTCTGAATGTTGAGCATTAAGCCAACGTTTTCACTCTCCACTTTCACTTTCATCAAGAGGCTCTTTAGTTCCTCTTCACTTTCTGCCATAAGGGTGGTGTCATCTGTATATCTGAGGTTATTGATATTTCTCCTGGAAATCTTGATTCCAGTTTGTGTTTCTTCCAGCCCAGCATTTCTCATGATGTACTATGCATGGAAGTTAAATAAGCAGGGTGATAATATACAGCCTTGACATACTCCTTTTCCTATTTGGAACCAGTCCGTTGTTCCATGTCCAGTTCTAACGATTGCTTCCTGACCTGCATATAGGTTTCTCAAGAGACAGGTCAGGTGGTCTGGTATTCCCATCTCTTTTAGAATTTTCCACAGTTTATTGTGATCCACACAGTCAAAGGCTTTAGTATAGTCAATAAAGCAGAAATAGATGTTTTTCTGGAACTCTTTTCCTTTTTCCATGATCCAGTGGATGTTGGCAATTTGATCTCTGGTTCCTTTGCAAATGCTATAAAGGTATTTAAAATAAAAATTCAATATCCCATGACAAATAGTTAACCTAAATTGTTTATGCTATTCTCAGATACTCAATTGTGTCCAACTCTTTGCAGCTCCATAGACTGTAGCACACCAGGCTCCTCTGTCCACAGGATTCTCCAGACAAGAATACTGGATGGATGCCATTTCCTCCTCCAAGGATATTCCTGACCCAGGGATCAAACCCATGTCTCTTTTGTCTTCTGCATTGCCAGGTAGATTCTTTACCACTAGTGCTACCTGGGAAACCTGAATATAAATTATCTACAAATGCTTAACTGATATACTTTAAACATTTCTGTATCATTTTACTCCCAAGAAGGGTTTAGATATAAGAATCCCAGAGCTTTTGAAAATTTCACTTCCAACCTCTTACATATTCATCTAATTTTCAAATATTCAAATATTTTGACATTTTTTAAGTCATATATTAAATATTATAGGAAATTAGTCATTATGCAAATCAAAACTTGTTTAAATCATTATGAGTCAATTAAGCCAGTTAATCAGAAATTTGACCTGCAGTTTTCCCATATAAAGAAGCTCAAAATTTTAGTCTTTGAATTTATAATTGTTCTTTAGCTCATGCTTAGAGCTCTTATTTCCTCTTTTCCCTTAGTTTCATTGTTTCTTTAGTTTTCTCTTTTCCTTTCAGTCTAGCTGTGATGGGAACATTATTCCCAATTTGGTAGCAACAAGGAGTGAACACAGGTAAGTACATCATGGGATGGTTTCTTCTTGTCTGAGGAAGCAGACATAACATCTGCTCTTGTACTCAAATGAATTTCCCACTGAACTTTTTAAACCTCACCTATGAATCTGGTTATTGGTGTTTATTTTAGGAATTACCTAAGTGTAAATAATTTTAAATTTAAAATGGTATTATGCAACACTGTAAATCTCAATCCAGGTTTTTATGATTAGAGTACTAGATCTAATGCCTGCTATGTTCTGTGCTATTTGCTTTAAAAATTAAATTTTTTATAATAAATTAAAATATTAATAAACCCAGCTATGTTCTGTTTATAAGAAATTTGCCTTAAACAAAACATTATTGAAATATTATAAAGTCAGCAAGTTATTTAAGATCAATATACATTTGCAAAATTTGTGTTTTATGGTTGTTTCAGAAAAAAAAGAAATTTACTCTATTAAATAAGTATCATATTTATCTACAATATACACAACCAATAGGTATAATAATAGCTATGCATATCTTTATTATAAATAACATAACATCAAAATAGTCAACATGAAGTCTGCCAGAAATATATGAAAGAATATCTAACATCAGTATCTCCATGTAAAATAGAATTATTATATAATAATTACTATACTTATTAGCTGATAAAATACAAAGTAAAAGGAGACAACAGAAGTGCTTCTTAAACAACTGAGTCATGGATTCTTGCATAGAATAATATCAATCTACTCCAGACAAAAAAACTGTGTTAACATAATCTTTGTATATGGTGCTTATGGGATTCAGACACCTAACCTCCAGTTAAGGCAATTCTGTTGAAATGGCTAAAAATAATGTACATTTAAATTTTGAAAAAAAAAGCATATGTAGTAAGGTCAAATTTGCATCAAATTTTCTCATAGAATTAATTGGACATTTCTTTATATTAGTATTTAGGTTTATATTTTTCTAAGAGGTTTAATCTGTTTAACTCTTCAGATCAGATCAGATCAGTCGCTCAGTCGTGTCCGACTCTTTGCGACCCCATGAACCGCAGCACGCCAGGCCTCCCTGTCCATCACCAGCTCCCGGAGGTCACTCAGACTCGCATCCATCGAGTCAGTGATGCCATCCAGCCATCTCATCCTCTGTCGTCCCCTTCTCCTCCTGCCCTCAATCCCTCCCAGCATCAGAGTCTTCTCCAATGAGTCAACTCTTCGCATGAGGTGGCCAAAATACTGGAGTTTCAGCTTTAGCATCATTCCTTCTAAAGAAATTCCAGGATTGATCTCCTTCAGAATGGACTGGTTGGATCTTCTTGCAGTCCAAGGGACTCTCAAGAGTCTTCTCCAATACCACACTTCAAAAGCATCAATTCTTCGGCGCTCAGCCTTCTTCACAGTCCAGCTCTCACATCCATACATGACCACAGGAAAGACCATAGCCTTGACTAGGCGAACCTTTGTTGGTAAAGTAATGTCTCTGCTTTTGAATATGCTATCTAGGTTGGTCATAACTTTCAAGTGGAGAGTGAAAAGGTTGGTTTAAAGCTCAACATTCAGAAAACGAAGATCATGGCATCTGGTCCCATCACTGCATGGGAAATAGATGGGGAAACAGTGGAAACAGTGTCAGACTTTGTTTTTCTGGGCTCCAAAATCACTGCAGATGGTGACTGCAGCCATGAAATTAAAAGATGCTTGCTCCTTGGAAGGAAAGTTATGACCAACCTAGATAGCATATTCAAAAGCAGAGACATTACTTTACCAACAAAGGTTCGCCTAGTCAGTAGTGTACAAAATTGACTGCAGAATTAATTATCCTGCCTATGTAGAAGAACAGTAATCACTGAAGAAAACTGATTAGTTGTTACTAGCCAGTTTAACTTATTTGAAGCCTCTGTTATTTTATTGCATAATAAACTAGTGAATTAGTTGGAGAAGGCAATGACACCTCACTCCAGTATTCTTGCCTGGAAAATCCCATGGACAGGGGAGCCTAATGGGGTGCAGTCCTTGGGGTCGCTAAGAGTCGGACATGACTGAGCAACTTCACTTTGACTTTGAAGATTTATTTTGCTTTTTTAAATCAACTTGAACTTTCTACAGAAAGCCTTCAAAGCATAGACCAACACAGAATAAAAGCATCCACAGCATCTAGATGACTACCTTTAAATGCCATTTCCACTGAAACTCACTAGGATCCTGTAGGAAAATATCCAAGTCCATGTCTGTTGCATACAATGTGCAGAACAAGCTGAATTTATCTGATAACAGAAGATTAAAAATCTTTCAGTGATGCCAAAATGAAAAATTAGCTAGCTTGAGGAATCTCCCAGTGACCAAAACCAGAAAATGCCAATTCATTAAAAAAAAAAAAAAAGTTGCAATATTTTGATACTTCTTAGCTCTGCTCAAAGGGATGGTATGGGGAAGGAGGAGAGAGGAGGGTTCAGGATGGGGAACACATGTATACCTGTGGCAGATTCATTTTGATATATGGCAAAACCAATACAATATTGTAAAGTTAAATAAAATAAAATTAAAATAGATAAATAAATAAAAATTTTAATGTATACTGATCCAAAATACACTTGCATGCACACACACAAACACACCTCACTAGCATTCCTATCCAGGCACTTACACCTTATTTTTTCCCATTTGAAGAATGTTCACTAATCAACTCATTATCTATATAAAGGAAAACAAGCACATATCATTTATCTTGATTTTCCTTTTTCAAGTTTTATATCAACGTAACCAAAATACTTGAAAAGGAGATGTGAGTAACCAAATAATTGTTGAGGAAATGTGTCTTCTATATACTATTTCAATTTATAAATAAAGAATGAGTGAAACAGAACATCCCCATTTGCAATGTCTATTGAACTAATGGATTTAGTCAGTAGTCATCAATGGCTGATTACTTATAAAAAGGAGAGATGACCAATCATTGACTGTCTCCTTTGGAGAGGGAGAGAAAACCAACTCTAAAATATTCTTGTGAAAATACTGAACTTGAATCTGATTAAGTTGTTAGATCTAGTCATGAAGTTAAACAATGACAGGAGACAGAGGAACATCAGAAATGATACCACAGTATTGCAGTCGGTAAAATCTGGGCTGTAATAAAAGCTATAGAATGAAAAAATTCAGGTTCTTTTAAAAATAAGTTGAAAATAAAATAAGTTGAAACAATGAGATCAATATTCTTAAAAAATAAAATATCAAAAAGCCTTTATCACTTATTATAGATCTTATTTTAATAGGTCTTTGATAAAAACAAATAATCTTAAAAACAAATATGAGGTAAACATGCATAAAAACAATGTAATGATATTAAATACTTTTTAATTTTTAAGTGGGATATAAATATTTTACTTCAGTTAAAAAACAAATATATATATTGAGATATATTTTGAAATATTTATTGGTCAAACATAGGAATACTGTTGAAACAATATTATTCATTATATGATAATTGGTAAAGTTGTATAAATTAACTCTTCACTTTTATAAATGTTTGATATTTTTTGCTAGTAAAGATATTTTTAGGAAACTACCCAGAACATAATCATGCTTTTGAAATAACTTCCGTGAAGGACCTGAGTAAAGTTTTATTTTGTTTAACTAGTTTGTTAAAATTTCAGATCAGTTCAGTCGCTCAGTCGTGTCCGACTCTTTGCGACCCCATGAACTGCAGCACGCCAGGCCTCCCTGTCCATCACCAACTCCTGGAGGTCACTCAGACTCACATCCATCTAGTTTGTTATAATTTAGGGACTCACAATTAGAAATATTTTTGATAAGTCACACTTATCAAGTTTTTTTAATTTATTTAAATTATACCTCATAAAAACATAATGCTGTTTCCAATTATAATTTGGCCGCTTTATTAAATTACAATTATCATTAAAAGTAAAAGTGTCATAAGAGGTTTAAAAATAAATAAAAGCTGACTTTAAGAATTAGACAGCCCAGTTGTAAGGAAAGTATGTGAGAAATTTACAGAACACCCTATTAGTTAATTGTTTTTGTTTTTGTTTTTTTAAGTGGAGAAAAATTGCCTTACAACATCATGTTGGTTTTTGTCATGCAATAATGTGCTGCTGCTGCTGCTGCTGCTAAGTCGCTTCAGTCGTGTCCGACTCTGTGCGTAATGTGACATAGACATAATTATACACCCCCTATCCCCTCTCTCTTGAGCCTCCCTTCTTATTTATTTATTTATTTATTATATTTTATTTTTTAAACTTTACAATATTGTATTGTTTTTTCTGACATTTCATTCCATCACTCTAGGGCACCACAGTGTCAGACCAGGCTCCCTGCATTATGCAGCAACTTCCCATCAGCTATCTATTGTACACATGATGGTGTGTATATATATCATAACTACTTTCTCCATTCATCCCACCCTCTCCTTCCCCTGCTGTTTCCACAAGTCCATTTTCTACATCTGTACCTCCATTCCTTCCCTGAAAACAGTTTCATCATCACCATTTTTTATAGATTCCATATATATGCATTAATATACAATATTTGTTTTTCTCTTTCTGACTGACTTCACTCTGTATAACAAAATCTAGGCTCATCCACCTCACTATCATGATATATTTTACAGGGCTAGAACAAAAAACAATAGAATTTGTATGGGAAAGTCAGGACACAAAAGACTGTGAATAGCCAAAGGAATTTGAGAAAGAAAAATGAAGCTAGAAGAATCAACTTTCTGGACTTCAGACTATACTACAAAGGTACAAACATCAAGAGAGTATGATACTGGCACCCAAACAGAAATATAGACTGACAGAACAAGATAGAAAGCCCAGAGATAAACACACACACCTATGGGCACCTTCTCATTGACAAAGGAGGCAAGAGTGTACAATGGAGAAAAGAAAGTCTCTTCAATAAATGGTGCTGGTAAAACTGAAAAGCTCCATGTTAAAGAATGAAACTAAAACGCTTCCTAATATTGATAACTTACAGTGAACGATGTTGGATTTATGATCCAAAGAAGAGAATTTAGCTTCGGGATCATTGAACAGGCTTGACCACTCAGGGCACTTGTGTGGCAGAAGTTTTGTTACAATGAAAAAGGCCAGAGAAAGTTTCCAAGGTAGACATTAGAAAGTAGTGGAAGAAGCCCCTCACTAGTCTTAACAAGGGAGCTATGTTCTTTTCCAATTTTCAACAGCATAACAAAAGAATGTTTCAGTGTTGTAAAGCTCTTACTAGACCCAGTCCCATAAGTTACATTTGAAGAAGACAGGATTAAAGCTAACAATAGAAAGATCAAGCTAATGGAGGTGATAGAATTCCAGTTGAGCTAATCCAAATCCTGAAAGATGATGCTGTGAAAGTGCTGCATTCACTATGCCAACAAATTTGGAAAACTCAGAAGTGGCCACAGGACTGGAAAAGGTCAGTTTTCATTCCAATCCCAAAGAAAGGCAATGCCAAAGAATGCTCACGCTACCACACACTTACACTCATCTCACACGCTAGTAAAGTAATGCTTAAAATTCTCCAAGCCAGGCCTCAGCAATATGTGAACCTTGAACTTCGTGATGTTGAAGCTGGTTTTAGAAAAGGCACAGGAACCAGAGATCAAATTGCCAACATCCACTGGATCATGGGAAAAGAAAGAGAGTTCCAGAAAAACATCTATTTCTGCTTTATTGACTATGCCAAAGCCTTTGACTGTGTGGATCACAATAAACTGTGGAAAATTCTGAAAGAGATGGGAATCCCAGACCACCTGCTCTGCCTCATGATACATTTGTATGCAGGTCAGGAAGCAACAGTTAGAATTGGACATAGAACAACAGACTGGTTCCAAATAGGAAAAGGAGTACATCAAGGCTGTACATTGTCACCCTGTTTATTTAACTTATATGCATAGTACACCATGAGAAACGCTGGACTGGAGGAAACACAAGTTGGAATCAAGATTGCTTTGAGAAATATCAATAACCTCAGATACGCAGATGACACCACCCTTATGGCAGAAAGTGATCAGATCAGATCAGATCAGAGCAGTCGCTCAGTCGTGTCCGACTCTTTGTGACCCCATGAACTGCAGCATGCCAGGCCTCCCTGTCCATCACCAACTCCCGGAGGTCACTCAGACTCACATCCATCGAGTCAGTGATGCCATCCAGCCATCTCATCCTCTGTCGTCCCCTTCTCCTCCTGCCCCCAATCCCTCCCAGCATCAGAGTCTTCTCCAATGAGTCAACTCTTCGCATGAGGTGGCCAAAATACTGGAGTTTCAGCTTTAGCATCATTCCTTCCAAAGAAATCCCAGGCCTGATCTCCTTCAGAATGGACTGCTTGGATCTCCTTGCAGTCCAAGGGACTCGCAAGAGGCAGAAAGTGAAGAGGAACTCAAAAGCCTCTTGATGAAAGTGAAAGTGGAGAGTGAAAAGGTTGGCTTAAAGTTCAACATTCAGAAAACGAAGATCATGGCTCCTGGTCCCATCACTACATGGGAAATAGATGGGGAAACAGTGGAAACAGTGCCAGACTTGATTTTTCTGGGCTCCAAAATCACTGCAGATGGTGACTGCAGCCATGAAATTAAAAGACTCTTGCTCCTTGTAATGGAAAGTTATGACCAACCTAGATAGCATATTCAAAAGCAGAGACATTACTTTGCCAACAAAGTTTCATCTAGTCAAGGCTATGGTTTTTCCTGTAGTCATGTATGGATGTGAGAGTTGGACTGTGAAGAAGGCTGAGCACCGAAGAATTGATGCTTTTAAACTGTGGTGTTGGAGAAGACTCTTGAGAGTCTTCTCAAGACTCTCAAATGTATATAGAATACATTATATATAATTATATAGAATACATTATATATAATTATATATTATATTAAATACAATATGTATAATATATTGTTATATAATATGTTATTGTAAGTATATAATATATATTATATATTATTTTATGTATATAATATATAAACTATAATATATTATATTATAATCTATAAATCTTATAAAATAATAATGTATAATTAATATATAGTAAAATACATAATGCATAATATATTCTAATATATAATATATAATATATTCTAATATAATTATAATATATTAAAATATATAAAATATAATATATAAAATACAATACATTAGGAATATTATAATGTAATATATTATTATATCTTATATTTTATATATAATATAATATATTAAACATAATATATTAATATAACATTATATACATTTCATATTATACAATATATACTTATATATTAATTATATTACTATTATTAAAGAAATTAATGCAATTATTAACATATTATATTAATATTAATATTATAATAATTAATACATATAATTAATATGATTAATTATATTCAGTTCAGTTCAGTCCAGTCAGTCAGTCGTGTCCAACCCCTTGCAACCCCATGAATTGCAGCACACCAGGCCTCCCAGTCCATCACCAACTCCTAGAGTTCACACAGACTCATGTCCTTTGAATTGGTCATGCCATCCAGCCATCTCATCCTCCGTGGTCCCCTTCTCCTCCTGCCCCCAATCCCTCCCAGCATCAGAGTCTTTTCCAATGAGTCAACTCTTCACATGAGGTGGCCAAAGTGCTGGAGTTTCAGCTTTAGCATCATTCCTTCCAAAGAAATCCCAGGGCTGATCTCCTTCAGAATGGACTGGTTGGATCTCCTTGCAGGCCAAGGGACTCTCAAGAATCTTCTCCAACACCACAGTTAATATAATATATATATTAATTAATATATATAATATATTATAATATACTGTATTCATATATAACATCAATATTTAATACTATGTAATATATAACATATATTCATATCACATTATATATTTTATAATGTAATATATTAGATTATGTAATATGTATTATATAATGTACAATATATAATATAATATATAAACTAATATATATTAGATTATATAATGTGTATATAATGTGCAGTATAATTATGAATTATGTAATATAATAACTATATAATATATAACTATCACATAAATATATGTGATATTATATGTAATAGTATATATTAATATTATATATATTTTCTTAACCATTTTGTTTATTACAGGATTTAGAATACAGTTTCCTTTCTGTTTATCTATTTTACTTATATAGCTTGTATTTGTTAATCCCTTACTCTTAATATATATATACTCCTACAATGTCTTTCTCTAAACTATCTCTCTCAGATTTTCCTAACTACACCAAATAAGACAACATATGTATAAGCCATTAAAAACACTATGTAAAATTAGTTATTAGCATATTTGTGTACATGTTAAAGCAGTTTTTCAATAAGATGAGTTACAGTCTCTACAAGTGACCAATTAGACACAGAGATCACCACTTGTCCATTGTCAGGGAATGCACTAGAGTGTGATGTGCAATTTGTCATTTTAATTATCAGATCCGATCAGATCAGTTGCTCAGTCATGTCTGACTCTTTGTGATGCCATGAATAGCAGCATGCCAGGCCTCCCTGTCCATCACCAACTCCCGGAGGTCACTCAGACTCACATCCATCGAGTCAGTGATGCCATCCAGCCATCTCATCCTCTGTCCTCCCCTTCTCCTCCTGCCCCAATCCCTCCCAGCATCAGAGTCTTCTCCAATGAGTCAACTCTTCACATAAGATGGCCAAAGTATTGGAGTTTCAGCTTTAGCATCATTCCTTCCAAAGAAATCCCAGGGCTGATCTCCTTCAGAATGGACTGGTTGGATCTCCTTGCAGTCCAAGGCACTCTCAAGAGTCTTCTACAACAATACAGTTAAAAAGCTTCAATCCTTTGGTGCTCAGTTGAACACCACAGTTCAAAACCATCAATTCTTCAGCACTCAGCCTTCTTCACAGTCCAATTCTCACATCCATACATGACCACAGGAAAAACCATAGCCTTGACTAGACAGACCTTTGTTGGCAAAGTAATGTCTCTGCTTTTGAATAACTGTCAATTTTAGTCGTGTCTCATCAGTTCAGTTGCTCAGTCATGTCAGACTCTTTGTGACCCTGTAGACTGCAGCACACCAGGCCTCCCTCTCCATTACCAATTTCCGGAGTTTACTCAAACTCTTGTCCACTGAGTCTGTGATGCCCTCCAACCATCTCATCCTCTGTCATCCCCTTCTGCTCTCACTTTTAATCTTTTCCTGATTTAGGGTCTTTTCAAATGAGTCAGTTCTTTGAATCAAATGACCAAAATGGCCAAAGTTTCAGCTTCAGCATCAGTCCTTTCAATGAATATTCAGAACCAATTTCCTTTAGGATGGATTGGTTGGGTCTCCTTGCTGTCCAAGGGACTCCCAAGAGTCTTCTCCAACAATACAGTTAAAAAGCTTCAATCCTTTGGTGCTCAGATTTCTTTATAATCCAACTCTCACATCCATACATGACGACTGGAAAAGCCATATCTTTGACTAGACAGACCTTTTTTGGCAAAGTAATGTCTGCTTTTTAATATACTGTCTGGGTTGGTCATAGCTTTTCTTCCAAGGAGCAAACATCTTTTAATTTCATGGATATAGTCATAATCTGCAGTGATTTTGAAGCCCCCAAAAGTAAAGTCTATCACTGTTTCCTCATCTATTTGCCATGAAGTGATGGGACCCAATGCCATGATCTTACTTTTGTAAGTGTTGAGTGTTAAGCCAACTTTTTCACTCTCCTCTTTCACTTTTATCAAGAGGCTTTGTAGTTCTTCTTCACGTTCTGCCACAAGGGTGATGTCATCTGCATATCTGAGGTTATTGATATTTCTCCTGGCAATCGATTCCAGCTTGTGCTTCTTCCAGCCCAGAATTTCTAATGATGTACTCTACACATAGTTAAATAAGCAGGATGACAATATACAGCCTTGACAGGCTCCTTCCCCTATTTGGAACCAGTCTGTTGTTCCATGTTCGGTTCTAACTTTTGCTTCTTGACCTGCATACAGATTTCTCAGCAAGCAGGTAAAGTGGTCTGGTATTCCCATTGCTTGAAGAATTTTCCACAGTTTGTTTTGATCCACACAGTCAAAGGCATTGGCATAGTCAATAAAGTGGAAGTAGATATTTTTCTGGAGCTCTCTTGCTTTTTTAATGATTCAACAGATGTTGACAGTTTGATCTTTGGTTCCTCTACCTTTTCTAAAACCAACTTAAACATCTAGAATTTCATGGTTCATATACTGTTGAAGCCAGGCTTGGAGAATTTTGAGCATTACTCTGCTAGCATGTCAGATGAGTGCAGTAGTGCAGTAGTTTCAACTTTCTTTGGCATTGTCTTTTACTTGACACAAATTCAGAGAAAAATGCTTTGTAATAGTCTCAAGCAACATAAGATTGTTGGGATGTAGTTCTTCATTGGGGATGTCAAGACAAACTTTCACCAAGTATCTATATGGATCGTGATTATTTTTATTCAGGCATGGACAGTGAAGTCTACTGAGATTAAATTACTAACTCTATATATGTTTTTAGTTGCTGTCACTGTGACTGGTACAGGTGTGATCTATGCACAAAGTCTTTTGTGAAGCTTGGAGTCTTGCATGAAAGAGAGTTATAAAACAAATACATATATGAATGAATAATTCTAAGTATAGATTGTCTGATGGACAAGAGGGCTGCATTAGAATGAGTAGTCAGGAGCTACTTTATATTCATGGGAGATACCAGTCTTGTGCAGAGATTGGAAAAAATATAGGGGCAAAATAGTAAAGTAATAAGGTAAATTTCAATTTATTAAACCTGTTAGCAGATATTGATTGGTAATATCTTGACATAAATTACTCAATTTAAAACATAACAAATGTAAGTAGCAGTGTAGTTTTTGTCTTCTTATAACTAATCCATCATTCTTCTACCAATAGGAATGTCACAGCATGTAAAGGACTTGGAGGATAAATTAATGTGCCATGGGGATGATTTCCAAACATGCTCATGGTTCTTTTTTCATGGCATATTTTTTATGAATATGAAATATTAAAATCAAGGCAACTTTTAAGACATATCAATAAGTTGTGAGTGTGAAAGTGATTGTAATTTTCTGAAAAATATTCATGTGCATTTTGGTCAAAAATAGTTGTTTCCTGTTCTGAAATAAATTGTCCTCTGAAAAAATAATCTACTACAATGTAAGTATTATATTACCAAAATTTCCCTGTATTATTTTTTGACATTGTGAAATATCACATAAGTAGTTAAAGGGAACAAAATAAAGGCATGAAAAATCAATATACTTCAATAATTTCTCAAAAATTGTAGCATTAATGTGAGCACTCAAGACCAGATTAAAATACTGCCATTTGTCTAACGACTTCTTATACCTTCAATAATCAATACCCATCTCATGCCTTAAATATTCTGAGTTTTATTAATCATCCATTTATATGTCTTTATAATTTTACTAAAACTATTTTTATCCTTGAACCGTAGGATGTGGTTTCCTAAACTTTTGAAGTAAAATCATAAAATATACTTTTTACATACCTTCTTTGATACAACATTGTGTTGTATCAATGTTGTATTTGATACAACATTATGATTTAACCTTGCTACCTTATATGCCTGTAAATTATTTATGTTTAGTCCTATTGAGTAGGATGTTAAATATATATACCATGACTAATTTATCTATTATAATGATACAAATTTTTATTTGTGTCCAGTTTGGGGGTAATCATGCTCTGCAAATCCCTGTATATGTCTCTGGAACACATCACTTAATTATATATCACATTAGTTGACTTGTCTCCAAAGTGCAAATATCAATTTACACTCCTACCTTAAGTATATGAACATTCCAAGTGTTTGATATAATCAAAAGCAATATTTCTTTAGATTATACATTTTTAACCACCGTGGTATAAATGTAAAGGCATCTTCATGTGTTTTAATTTTCATTTCTGTAATCATTAATTAGATGAATGACATGTTTGTATAGTTATTGAGCTATCAGTGGTGGTGGTGGTTTAGTTGGAAAGTCATATCCAATTCTTGCAACCCCACAGACTGTGGCCTGCAAGGCTTCTCCTTCCATGGGATTTTCCAGGCAAGAATACTTGAGTGGGTTGCCATTTCCATCTCCATATTGGCTGGATACCATGTGTACCATCTTTTGTAAAGTACCTGTTCAGGTTTCTTATGCACTTGTATATGATGCCGCTTTTATAAGATACTTCTCTTTGTTTAGCTTTTTGCATATAGAATATAATATATTGAATAGAAGATTTTATTTGGTTATTTATGTGGCCGTTATTTATTTATCTCCCTGATCTATGCCTTTGAAAATTAAACTGTCTAAACTGTTTTACATTTTTAAAAAATAGCTCTATTGAGGCATAAATCATGTACCATAAAATTCAGCTATTATAAATGTACCATTTAATGGCATTGTAGTAAATTTCATAAAGTTATACAACCATTACTAAAATCCAGCTTGGGAACATTTTTGTTGTTCCCTAAAGTTTCTTTATGCTCATATTCAATTAATGCCCACAATCACCTAAGTCCTTGGATTAGTAACTATTCCATTTCTATAAATTTACCTTTTTGAAACCTTTGTACAAGTGGAATAGCATAGTAAACAGTCTCTGACATCTAATTTCCTTCATTTAAAGTGATTTGAAGCTTATCAGTGTTGTTAAATGCATCAGTATTTCCTTCCTTTTCAGTGCTTAAAGAGCATTCCATTGTATGCATACTTCACATTTCTTTATCAGCTTACCAGTTGATGGATATTTGAAGTATTTCCAGCTTTTTGGATAATATAAATAAAGCTGCCATAAACGTTTGATTTATATTTATATTTTTGTGTAAATATATGTGTTTTTTTTTTAATTCCCTTTGGAAGATTGCTAGAGTAAGATAGCTAAGTGATATGGTAAATTTATCTTTAAGTTCATAAGAAGTTTCTAAAGTTCTTGCAAAAACAACTGTACACTTTACATTCCCGCCAGCAGCATATCAGTTTTCCACTTTCTCCACACCCTCACCAACACTCATTGTTATCTATCCTTTTAGTTGTGTCCAGTAGAGTGTATGTGTCTGTGTGTAGTGGTATATTACTGTGGTTTGACTTGCATTTCTATAATATTAATAGTTAATGTTATTAAGCATATTTTTTCCTACTTTTAGCCATTTATATATGTTCTTTAGTGGAATGCTGATTTAAATATTTGCTCATATTATAATAGAGTTATTTGTCTTATAATTGAGTTGTAAGAGTGTATAATGTGCTGATGACATGATCATTAATTTTTTAATTTATTCCATTAATGTTATAATTGGAGCACAAATGTTCTTTATAGTGAAGTTTAACATCTTTTGTTATGGTTCTAATTTTGTTTTCATAGTGAAGAAAACTTTATCTCAAAAATATCAACGTTTTCTACTCTGTATTTTTCACAGGTTAGATTTTAATTATTTTTAAATGTGATCTTTCATATTTAGGTCTGTCTTCCATTTGAGCTGATCTTATGCATGATGTAAGATGAGGAATTAAAGTACTTTTCTCCCCCACATTTCCAATTGTTTCAGTATCATTTATGCAAAGGCTATCCCTTCCCCAATGGATTTTCTTCACACTTTTATTAAAATTAGATTGACCATAGTAATTAGAATTTATATCTATACTCTCAATTCTGTGTTATCAACCTCTACAACTATCCTTGCATCAATACAACAGTCTTAATTGCAGTGCTTTGGAATAAATTTTGAGTTGATAGTTTAAGTCTCCCAACTTTATAATTTGTTTCCACAATTATTTTGGCTATTCTAAGATATTTTCATTTCAAATACATTTAAGGAGCATTGTCAATGTTACCAAATATAAAAGAAAAATGGCCGTTGATTTTTTCTAATTTAAGTATAGTTGATTTACAATGTTGTATTAATTTGTGCTCTACAAGAAAGTGATTCAGATATCTTTTTAATATTCTGTTTCACTATAGTTTATCATAGAATACTGAGTAGAGTTTCCAGTAGGACATTTTAATTTTTTTAATTGCAGTTACATTGATCTTTAATTTTGGAAAACATATATTGAGTAATTAATATACATACATACTATCTCTAGAATTATTCAGATCTTTGTTTTTCTAAGCAATGTTTGTCTCGTTTATAGTACAAGTCTTTTTATTTTAAAAAAATTATTCCTATAGATTTTGTCCTTTTTGATGTTATTTTAAATACATTTGTTTTCTTAATATCATTTTCTGTTTGTTTGCTGCTATTATGTAAAATACAATTGATATTTGTCTGGCATTACAGTTTACTGAAACTTTGCTGAACTCCTTTAATGTGTGTGTATGTGTGTATGTCTATACCATTAATTCCTAGGACTTTTCTAATTTCAGGATACAGACTTAGGTCATTTGAGAATAAAGTCAATTTTAATATTTTTTTTTCAATTTAGATTTTTTTATCTTTATATAATTTTGCTTTATTTTTAACGAAAGTGAATTTTTTTGGAGTGTTCCTTAATTTAAGGGGAGAGCACTGAAGCACTTACTTCTCTCAGAAAACATTAACTTTGAGTCTTTGTGGATTTTTTTAATAGGTTTAGAATATCCTTCCTATTGCTACGCTGCTGAATGAATGGATGTTCTATTTTCATAAATGCATTTTCTGCATCTTTCAAGATGGTCAAATGTTTGCCCTTTATTTTGTTACTATTGTGTATTTCATTGAGTGATGTTTTTATGTGAAAAAAATTTGCATCCCTAAGATAGCTCCCATTTGCTAATACTTATAGTAAATTCTATAAGATTTTGGATCTTATTTGCTAATATTTTGTTAAGGACCTTGCATATACTTTTATCAGGATTAATGGTATGTAACTTTCTTAAAAAAATTATTTGTCTGGTTGCAGAGAATGAATTGGGAAGTGTCTCTCGATTTTGACATTATTTGTAAAGAATTAGTATTATATATTCTTTAAATATTTAATGGGGAAACAGTAGAAACAGTGGCTGACTTTATTTTTCTGGGCTCCAAAATCATTGCAGGTGGTGATTGCAGCCATGAAATTTAAAAAGCCTTACTCTTTGGAAGAAAAGTTATGATCAACCTAGACAGCATATTAAAAAGCAGAAACATTAGTTTGTCAACAAAGGTCTGTCTAGTCAAAGCTATGGTTTTTCCAGTGGTCATATATGATTGTGAGAGTTGGACTGTGAAGAAAGCTGAACACTGAAGAATTGATGCTTTTGAACTGTGGTGTTGGAGAAGACTCTTGAGAGTCCCTTGGACTGCAAGGAGATCCAACCAGTCCATTCTGTAGGAGATCAGCCCTGGGATTTCTTTGGAAGGAATGACGCTAAAGCTGAAACCCCAGTATTTTGGCCACCTCATGCGAAGAGTTGACTCATTGGAGAAGATTCTGATGGTGGGAGGGATTGGGGGCAGGAGGAGAAGGGGACGACAGAGGATGAGATGGTTGGATGGCATTACCGACTCAATGGACATGGTTTGGTGGACTCGGGAGTTGGTGATGGACAGGGAGGCCTGGCGAGCTTCGGTTCATGGGGTCGCAAAGAGTCAGACACAACTGAGAGACTGAACTGAACTGAAATATTTGCTAAAATTTAGTGGTGTAACCATTTGGACCTGGGCTTTACTTGCAAGAACAATTTTAATCTTTAATTAAATATCTTTACTTGCTGTAGTCAATTCATATACTCTACCTCTTTGTGAATCAGATTAGATAGTTTGCATCTTTGTTATAATTTATCTGTTTTAATTCTAGATTTTTAATTTGTTGGCATGAGATTATTCAAGGTACAATTTTATAGTTAGATGAATTTTTTGGAGTTCACCAGTGATAACACTTTTTTATTCCTGAGTTTTGGGAATTTGTATTTTTCATTTTTCTTTTCTTTTTTTCTTGGTCAATGTAGCTAAATGTTTGCCAATTTTGTATATGTTTCCAATAAATGATGTTTGATTTTTCTTTATTTTTTGTTTATTATATTATTATTACTGTAAATGTGCATCAGTTATATCAGCCTACAATTTTATTTTTTTCTGATATCTTTGCCTGCTTTTGGTACCAAGGCGATAGTGGCCTAATAGAATGAACTTGAGAGTTTTCCTTCCTCTGCAATTTTTTTTGAAGAGTTTCAGAAACATAGGTAATAATTCTTTTCTATATGTTTGATATAATTCCCCTGTGAAGCCATTGAGTTCTGGAATTTCATTTGTTAGAAGATTTTCAATCATAATTTTAGTTTCAGTACTTGGGATTGGTCAGTTCATATTTCTATTTCTTCCTGGCTCATCCTTGGGAGGTTTTATCTTTCTAAGAATTTGTCCATTTCTTCAAGGTTGTCCATTTTATTAGCATATAGTTTCTCATAGTAATCTCTTATCCTTTGTGCTTCCATGGTGTTCACTGTAACATCTCCTTTTTTCATTCTTAGTTTTATTGATTTGAATCATTTCCTTTTTTTCCCCTGATTAATCTGGCTGAAGTTTGCCACTTTTCTCTCAAGGAACTAGCTTTTAGTTTCATTGATCTTTCTTGTTTTTTTTTTTTTTTTTCTTTGTCTCTGTAATTTATTTCTGCTCTGATCTTTATATTTTCTTTCCTTTTACTAACTTTAGGTTTTTTAGGTTTTTCTTTTTTTTTTTTAGTTGCTTTAGGTGCAAAGTTAGATTGTTTATTTGAGATTGTTGTTGTTTCCTGAAGAAAGACTGTATCTTTATAAACTTCACTTTTAGAACGGCTTTTGCTGCAGCCCACAGGCTTTTTGATCATTCTTCTCTTGCTGTCTTTTGCATCTAGATACTTTTTATTTTGTCTTTGATTTCTTCAGTAATACATCAATTCTGTAGTAACTTGTGTTTAACCTTTATGATTTTTAAGCTATTTTTCCTGTAATTGATTTCTAATTTCATAGCATTTTGGTCAGAAAAGATGCTTGATATAATTTCAATTTCTTAAACATGCTGTATCAGTATCTAAGTTGCTTCTGACTCTTTGTGACCTCATGGACTGCTGCATACCAGGCTTCCCTGTCCTTCACTATCTCTTGGAGTTTGCTCAAACTCATGTCCATTGAGTTGGTGATAACACTCAATCATTATCTTCTGTCACCTCGTCCTCCTCCTGCCCTCAAATTTTCCAAACATCAGAGTCTTTTCCAGTGAGTTGACACTTAACATCAGGTGGCAAAATTATTGGAGCTTCAGCATCAGTCCTTCTAATGAATATTCAGAGTTTATTTTTTTTTTTATGATTGTTTAGTTTGATCTCCTTGCTGTCCAAGAGACTCTCAAGGGTTTTCTCCAGTACTACAGTTCAAAATCATAAATTATTCAGCACTCAATTTTCTTTATGGTCCAACTCTCACATCTGTACATGACTACTGGAAAAACCATAGGTTTGACTATGTGGATCTTTGTTGGCCAAATGATGTCTCTGCTTTTGAATACACTGTCCAGGTTTGTCATAGCTTTTTTGTTTTTTTTTTTTTTTTTGAGGAGCACACCTTCTTTAATTTTGTGATTGCAGACACCATCCATAGTAATTTTGGAGCCCAAGAAAGTAAATTCTGCATGGTTTCTACTTTTTCCCCATCTATTTGCTAGGAAGTGATGAGACTGGATGTCGTGATCTTAGATTTTTGAATGCTGAGTTTTAAACCAGCTTTTTCACTCTCTTATTTCACCCTCTTTAAGAGGCTCTTTAGTTGCTCTTTACTTTCTGCCATTAGAATGATATCATCTGCAAATCTGAGATGGTGATATATCTCCAGCAATCTTGATCCCAGGTTGTGATTCATCCAGTCTGGCATTTCACAAGATGTACTATGCAGACAAATTAAATAAACAAGTTGACAATAGATAGCCCTGGAGAAGGCAATGGCACCCTACTCCAGTACTCTTGCCTGGAAAATCCCATGGATGGAGGAGCCTGGTGGACCACAGTCCATGGGGTTGCTAAGAGTCGGACAAGACTCAGTGACTTCACTTTCACTTTTCTCTTTCCTGCATTGGAGAAGGCAATGGCAACCCATTCCAGTGTTCTTGCTTGGAGAATCCCAGGGATGGGGGAGCCTCGTGGACTGCCGTCTATGGGGTCGCACAGAGTTGGACACGACTGAAGTGACTTAGCAGCAGCTTTGGCAGGCGTCACCAGTGGTTCAGAAAGTAAAGTGGTTCAGAAAGTCTGCAATGCAGGAGGCCTGGGTTCAATCACTGGGTTGGGAAGATACCCTGGAAAAGGAAATGTCTATCCACTCTAGTGTTCTTTCCCAGAGAATTCAATGGACATAGGAGCCTGGTAGGCTATAGTCCATGGGGTAGCAAAGAGTATGAAATGACAGAGTGACTAACACATTCATTTTCTTAAACATACCAAGGCTTCACTTGTTGTCCCAGTTGTGATCTACCTTGGAGAATGTTCCATGTGCATTTGAGAAAAAAAGTACTATTTTTGAATGGAATGTCTTATCAGTTCTCTTCAGTTCAGTCACTCAGTCGTGTCTGACTCTTCAAGACCCCATGAACCACAGCATGCCAGGCCTCCCTGTCCATCACCAACTCCTGGAGTTCACCCAAACCCATGTCCATCAAGTCGGTGATTCCATCTAACCATCTCATCCTCTGTCATCCCCTTCTCCTCCTGCCCTCAATCTCTCCCAGCATCAGGGTCTTTTCAGATGAGTCAGCTCTTCACAAAAGGTGACCAAAGTATTGGAGTTTCAGCTCCAACATCAGTCCTTCCAATGAACTCCCAGGACTGATCTCCTTTAGGATGGACTGGTTGGATCTCCTTGCAGTCCAAGGGACTCTCAAGAGTCTTCTCCAACACCACAGTTCAAAAGCATCAATTCTACAGCGCTCAGCTTTCTTCACAGTCCAACTCTCACATCCATACATGACCACTGGAAAAACCATAGCCTTTACTAGATGGACCTGTGTTGGC
Organism: Tragelaphus eurycerus; assembly: GCA_935064755.1. Lineage (NCBI taxonomy): Eukaryota > Metazoa > Chordata > Mammalia > Artiodactyla > Bovidae > Tragelaphus > Tragelaphus eurycerus. The sequence goes on along the minus strand of CAKXYN010000216.1, from coordinate 11,795 downwards.
AAAGTAATGTCTCTGCTTTTTAATATGCTGTCTAAGTTGGTCATAACTTCTTTCCCAAGGAGTAAGCATATTTTAATTTCATGGCTGTAATCACCATATGCTGGATGGAGGAGCCTGATAGGCTCCAGTCCATGGGGTCACTAAGAGTCGGACAGGACTGAGCGGCTTCACTTTCACTTTTCGCTTTCATGCATTGGAGAAGGAAATGGCAACCCACTCCACTGTTCTTGCCTGGAGAATCCCAGGGACAGGGGAGCCTGGTGAGCTTCCGTCTATGGGGTCGCACAGAGTCAGACACGACTGAAGCGACTTAGCAGCAGCAATCACCATCTGCAGTGAGTTTGGAGCGCCCAAAATAAAGTCAGCCACTGTTACCACTGTTTCTCCATCTTTTGCCATGAAGTGATGGGACCGGATGCCATGATCTTAGTTTTCTGAATGTTGAGTTTCAAGCCAACTTTTTCACTCTCCTCTTTCACTTTCATGAAGAGGCTCTTTAGTTCTTCTTCATTTTCTGTCATAAGGGTGATGTCATCTGCATATCTGAGATTATTGATATTTCTCCTGAAAATCTTGATTCTAGCTTGTGCTTAATCCAGCAATGTATAATAGTTGTCAATTAAGTCTTTCTTTTGCAATGTGTCATTTGATGTTTCATTATTAATTTTCTGTCTCGATAATCTATCCATCAGTAGAATATTGTTGTTAATGTCTCCCACTATTATTCTGTAACTGTTGACTTTTCCTTTTATGGCTATTAGCATTTACTTTATGTATTGAGGTGCTACTATATTGGGTATATAAATATTCACTATTGTTATATTTTCTTTTGGATTGATCTCTTGATCATTATGTAGTGCCCTCCATTATCTCTTGAATTGTTTTTATTTTAAAATCTATTTTTTTTAATGAATGTTGCTACTCTAGCTTTCATTTGATTTCCATTTTCATGATGCATCTTTTTCCATCCCCTCATTTTCAGTCTGTATGTGTCACTAGGTTTGAAGTGAATCCCTTGTGGACAGCATATATACAGATCTTGTTTTTGTACACATTCTGCCAGTTTATGTCTTTGATTAGAATATTTAATCCAATTACATTTAAGGTGATAATCAAAATGTATATCCTATTGCTATTTTCTTAATTAGCTTGGTTTTATTTTTGTAGGTTTTTTTTTAATTCCCATCAACTTTTGTTCTCTTCTTTTGTGGTTTGATGACCATCTTTAGTGTTGTGTTTGGGCTATTTTTTCTTTATCATGTGTGTATCTATTGTAGTTTTGGGCTTGCTATCTCCTTGAGGATTTGTTATAACAGTATATACATACAAGGTTGTTTTAAGTTGATTTTATCCTCCCCACCTAGATAACTTCCTTTAATATTTGTTGTAAATCTGGTTTGGTTTTGCTGAATTCTCTTATTTTTTGATTGTCTGTAAAACTTTTGATTTCTCTGTCAAATCTGAATGAGGAATTTGCTAGGTAAAGTGTAGTTTTTAATTTTTTTATCACTTAAAACATATTTTGACACCGTCTTCTGGTCTAAAGAGTTTCTGCTGAAAACTCAGCTGATAATCATATGGGATTTCCCGTGTATGGCTCAGATGGTAAAGAATCTGCCTGCAATGATGGGGACCCAGGTTTGACCCCTGGGTTGGGAAGACCCCTGGAGAAAGAAGCAGCAATCCACTACAGTATTCTTGTCTGGGAAATCCCATGGACAGAGGAGCCTAGTGGTCTATAGTCCATGGGATCATAAAGAACCAGACATGACTGAATGAATGATACACTTTCTTTTATACTATTTGTTTCTCTTCCCCTGTTGCCTTTAAAGTTTTTTCTTTGTGTTTAATTGTTGTCAATTTGATTGATATCTGTATCTTGGCACGTTCTTTCTTGGGTCCATCCTACATGGCATTGTTTGTGCCCCTATATTTGAGTGAGTTGCTCCTTTCTCATGTTAGAGGAATTTTCAGTTATAAAATCTTCAAATATTTCCTTATATCCTTCTCTTTCCTCATCTCTTCTCTTTCTGGAACCCCTATCATGTGAATGTTGGTGCATTTAGTATTGTCCCAGAAATCTCTGATACTGTCTCCATTTCTTTTCTTATTTTTATTTTTTTCCTTTTCTGTGGCAGTGATTTCCACCACTCTCTTTTCCAATTCACTTATTCTTTCTTCTGCCTTAGTTATTCTGCTATTGATTCCTTCACTGCATTTTTTTCCCTTTCAGTTATTGTATTGTTCTCCATTTGTTTATTCCTTAAATCATCTAGTTCCTTGTTAATCATTTTCTAGACGATTGTCTATTTGCCCTTCATTGAGTTGTTCTTATGGGGTTTTATCTCTTTCCTCCATTTGCATCATTTTCTTTGCTATCTTATTTTGCCTAAATTTCTAACTTTGTGATTTCCTTTCCACAAGCTGTAAGATTCTAGTTTCTCTTTTTCTGGTGTCTGCCTCCTGGTGATTGAAGTTGTTGTACTGGGATTGTACAGGCTTCCTAGCTGAGGGCACTGGTACCCGAACTCTGGTGAGCGGAGCTGAATCTTGTCCCTCTGATGGGCATGGCTATGTCAAGTAATGTGTTTTATATGGCTGTGAGCTCAGTACCACTTTCAACAGCCTGTCTTCTGATGGGTGGGACTGTTTCCCTATCTTGTTAGTTGTTTGATCTGAGCCTTTCTCGCACTGAAGCCTACAAGTTGTTGGGTTGAGCGAGGTCTTATTGCCAAAATGTGGACCTCTGGGAGAGCTCACCCCAATCAGTAATCCGTGTGGTTTCCACTACCAGTGTCCATGCCCTCACAGTGAGCTAAAATTATCCTTTGCCTCCCCAGGAGACCCTTCAAGACCGCTATGTTGTGTAGTCCATGTTCCTATGGAGGTACTGTTTTGTGCTGGATTCCAGTGCATGTGAAACCTTGTGTACTCCCTCCAAGAGTGGAATTTCTGTTTTCCTGTGGAGCTTTTGTACTTAAGCTCTGCTGGCCTTCAAGGGTAAATACTCTAGGGGTTCTTTCACCCAATTCCAGACCCTTAGACTGTCTTTGAGTTCTATTTTATGTGAGAACATCCTTTTGTAGCCTGTGTGCATTTATTATTTTTTGCTGCACAAATGGTTTTTAGAGTAGATGTCTGCACACCTCCTTTCTCAGTGTATGTTGATTATTATCCCCTTTATAGTATGTGCGACTGATGTTGTGGTAACCAGAGCTTGTACTGGATATTGAGCAAGACCTCCCATTTGCTCTGGCAGAGGTGGGGTCTTCTCCCTAGTTGTTGGAATAGAGGCCTCTATGTCTATTTCTTAACTATGTTTCTGATCTGCAGTGTGAAGTGGGTGGAATTGCAGCATCCCCATTGGGAGTGTAGTCACTGATTATCCCTCCTCTAGCATAGATCCACAGAAGTTAGGTCCCAGGATTTTACTAAATGGATCTGGACCTACCACAGGGGTTATGGGGGCAGCTAAAACTCTGGCTTGGCCTTATCCCCACATGCTTTTGCCCACAGAGTTTACAGCTGCTAAAGCTAGACCTGTCTTGACTGTAGGAGTACTTGTTGTCTGTTCAGATTTCTGTAGGCACTGAGCTTATAAAGTCACAAGGTCGTTCATGTATGAACTAAATCAAATCCCTTATAATTATACAGTGGAAGTGACAAATAGATTCAAGGGATTAGGTTTGATAAACAGATTCAAGGGATTAGGTTTGATAAACAGATTCAAGGGATTAGGTTTGATAAACAGAGTACCTGAAGATCTATGGATGGAGAGTCATGACTTTGTATAGAAGGAAGTGATCAGAACCATCCCCAAAAAGAAGAAATGCAAACAGGCACAATAGTTGTCTGAAGAGGCCTTATAAATAGCTGAGCAAAGAAGGGAAATGAAAGGCAAAGGAGGAAAGGAAAGATTTCCCCGTATGAAAGCAGAGTTCCAAGGAATAACAAGGAAAGATGAGAAAGCCTTCCTAAGTGATCAATGCAAAGAAATAGAAGAAAGCAATAGAATGGGAAAGACTAGAAATCTCTTCAAGAAAATTAGAGATGACAAAGGAACAGTTCATGCACAATAAAGGATGTGCACAATGAAGAACACATATGGGCACAATAAAGGACATAAATAGTATGGTCCTAAGGGAAGCAGAAGCTATTAAGAAGAGGTGGTGAGAAGACACAGAAGAACTATACAAAAAAGATCTTATGACCCATGTAAACACCTAGATCCTGGAGTTTGAAGTCAAGTGGGCCTTACAAACACTTTTCCCATGAGTCACTTCATGGCAAATATATGGGGAAAAAGTGGAAATAGTGACAGACTTTATTTTCTTGGGCTCCAAAATCATGGCAGGTGGTGACTGCAGTCATAAAATTAAAAGTTGTTTGCTTCTTGAAAGAAAAACTATGAAAAAGCTAGACAGCGTATTAAAACGCTGAGACATTTCTTTGCTGACAAAGGTCTGTATAATCAAACCTATAGTTTTTCCATAAGTCATATATGGATGTGAGTTGAACCATAAGGGAGGCTGAGCACCAAGTAATTGGTGCTTTCAAATTGTAGCTTTGGAGGATGCTTTTGAGAGTCCATTGGACTGCAAGGAGATCAAACCAGTCAATCCTAAAGGAAATCAATCCTGAATATTCATTGGAAGAACTGATGCTGATGCTGAAGTCCCATTTCTTTGGCCACCTGGTGTAAAGAGCCAACTCAGTGTAAAAGAATCTGATGCTGGGAAATATTGAAGGCAGGAGAAGAAGGGGACAAAAGAGGATGATATGGTTGGATAGCACACTGATTCAATGGACATGAGTTTGAGCAAACTCTGGGATATGGTGAAAATCAGAGAAGCCTGGCGTACTGAAGTCCATGGGGTCTCAAAGAGTTGGACAGGACTGAGTAATTGAATAACAACATTTTTCTATCCTTGTGCTAACACAATGACAATAAATCAAATACTTTCTCAGTTATTGAGAAAATATGTATGTATTACATAGCAAGCTATGATATTTGTTAGTGCAAGTTCTTCCTAAGTAATTTGACTATTAGGGAACTTTTTCAGTTCTATACAAGTTCCAATGTATGAGCTTGACAGCTTCAAAATCTATCATTTAAACTCTATATGGATAAATTTTAATTCAGAATTATTTGACAGAAAACGTATGTTTACTAGAATGAATATTCTAATCCATATTTAAACTTTAGTTTTTATCAATATTCTGTCATAATTTTCTCTTCTAAGTATTATACATCTACTTGGGTTTAGTCTGAATATCTGATACTTTTGCACGCATCTAAGTCACTTTATTATTTTTTTTAATATAAATTTATTTATTTTAATTGGAGGTTAATTACTTTACAATATTGTATTGGTTTTGCCATACATCAACATGAGTCTGCCATGGGTACACACATGTTCCCTATCCTGAAACCCCCCTCCCTCCCTCCCTCCTCATACCATCCCTCTGGGTCGTCTCAGTGCACCAGCCCCAAGCAACCAGTATCATGCATCGAACTTGAACTGGCAATTCGTTTCATATATGATATTCTACATGTTTCAATGCCATTCTCCCAAATCATCCCACACTCTCCCTCTCCCACAGAGTCCAAAAGACTGTTCTATACATCTGTGTCTCTTTTGCTGTCTCGCATACAGGGTTATTGTTACCATTTTTCTAAATTCCATATATATGCGTTAGTATACTGTATTGGTGGTTTTCTTTCCAGCTTACTTTAATCCTGTCTGACTCTTTGCAGCCCCATGGACTGTAGCCTGTCAAACTCTTCTGTCCATGGCATTCTCCAGGTAGGAAAACTGGAGTGAATTGTCATTTCCTCTTCCAGGGGATCTTCCTGACACAAAGATCAAACCAGCATCTCCTGGCCTCCTAAATTGCAGGTAGATTCTTTAGTTCTGAGCCACTGCAGAAGACCTATTTGATAGATTTATTTCTATTCAAGTTAATCTTTTAGAAATTTATTTTCTAAGCAGCTTGTTCCTTGTTGTCAATGTGCTAAGTATGTTGTAACACAATAAAGCGAACTGGGTGGCTTACACAACAGAAATTTATATCTCACTCTTCTAGAGTTTGTGAAGTCTAAGATCAAGTTGTCTGCCAATTTGGTTTTTAATGAAATCTCTCTTGCTGGCTTAGTTACTGCTACCTTCTCTCTGACTCTCACATACCATAGAGAGACCTAAGTTCTTACAAGTGCATTAATCTCATCATAGAGCTCCACTCTCATGACCTAATGGCCTCTCAAAGGGCCTTCCTTCAAATAACAATTGAGATAAGGGCTTTAAAATACAAATTTGGTGGAGTAAAAGCAGTTCAGTCCAAGACACTTGCATATTGAAAGATGATTTTTATATTTTTACATTGTACCCAATAACTTCAGATTAATTCCCCTTTGTTTCAAATATATATCTGTAGATAATTTAGGATATTTTTATGTGTCTGTAACAAAAGAATTTATCTGAAAAAAATTTACTTTTTCTTTATTTATTATATTAAATTAAATAGGGCTTCCCTGGTAGTTTAGCTGATAAACAATTCACCTGCAAAGCAGGAAACCTAAGTTAGATCCTTGGGTCAGGAAGATCTCCTGGAGAAGTGAATGGCTACCCAATCTAGTTTGCTTGGGCTTCCCTGGTTGCTCAGGCTGTAAAGAATCTACCTGAAATTTTGGCTATTTATATGTTTATAATACAATTTATCTGTGAAGTTAATTTTTAATTTATTAATTTATCATACTAAATTATATATGATGTTTTTCATACACACAGACACATGCACTGTGTTGCCTGTGCTATCTACTGTAGTGAGGTATGGAAATGGAAATGGTAGGCTGTTTTCCTGGTATACAATATTACATTATTGAGCATAGCATTTTATTTAGGTTTATTGTAGATAGAGGCAGTTCCTATTTCTCATTTACTCATTGTTATTAATGGGACTGTGTGAAATTTTATTAAACCTTGCATTGCAACTATCAAAAAGGCCCACAGCCGAGAGGAGCTACCCCACGTCTGAGGTCAGGGGCAGTGGCCGAGAGTGCCAGGCTGTGACGTTGCAGGAACAGCAGAGAGGAGCTACCCACCTTCGAGGTCAGGGGCGGCGGAGGGGAGGAGCAACCCCACATCCAAGGAGCAGTGCCTGCGCAGATAGAGGAGGGCCTAGAGGAGCTATTACATGATCAAGGTCAGGAGGGGCAGCGGTGAGGAGATACCCCTAATCCAAGGTAAAGGGAAGTGGCTGCACTTTGCTGGATCAGCCGTGAAGAGATACCCATGCCCAAGGTAAGAGAAACCCAAGTAAGACGGTAGGTGTTGCAAGAGGGCATCAGAGGGCAGACACACTGAAACCATACTCACAGAAAACTAGTCAATCTAATCACACTAGGACCATAGCCTTGTCTAACTCAATGAAAATAAGCCATGCCCTGTGGGTCCACCCAAGACGGGTGGGTCATGGTGGAGAGGTCTGACAAAATGGGGTCCACTGGAGAAGGGAATGGCAAACAACTTCAGTATTCTTGCCTTGAGAAACCCATAAACAATATGAAAAGGCAAAATGATAGGGTACTGAAAGAGGAACTCCCAGGTTTGTAGGTGACCAATATGCTACTGGAGATCAGGAGAGAAATAACTCCAGAAAGAATGAAGGGATGGAGCCAAAGCAAAAGCAATACCCAGTTGCAGATGTGTCTGGTGATAGAAGCAAGGTTCGATGCTATAAAGAGCAATATTGTATAGGAACCTGGAATGTGAGGTCCATGAATCAAGGCAAATTGAAAGTGGTAAAACAGGAGATGGCAAGAGTGAACGTCAACGTTCTAGGAATCAGCAAAATAAAATGGATGAATTTAACTAAGATGACCATTGTATCTACTACTGCAGGCAGGAATCCCTTAGAAGAGATGGAGTAGCCATCATGGTCCACAAAAGAGTCCAAAATGCAGTACTTGTATGCAATCTCAAAAACGACAGAACGATCTCTGTTTGTTTCCAAGGAAAATAATTTAATATCACAATAATCCAAGTCTATGCCCCAACCAGTAACGCTAAAGAAGCTGAATTTGAACGGTTCTATGAAGACCTACTGGAGAAGGCAATGGCACCCCACTCCAGTACTCTTGCCTGGAAAATCCCATGAATGGAGGAGACTGGAATGCTGCAGTTCATGGGGTCGCTGAGGGTTGGACACGACTGAGTGACTTCACTTTCACTTTTCACTTTCCTGCATTGGAGAAGGAAATGGCAACCCACTCCAGTGTTCTTGCCTGGAGAATCCCAGGGACGGGGGAGCCTGGTGGCTGCCGTCTATGGGGTCACACAGAGTCTGACACGACTGAAATGACTTAGCAGCAGTAGCAGCAGCATGAAGATGTACAAGAGCTTTTAGAACTAACACCCAAAATAAATGTCCTTTTCATTATTGGGGACTGGAATGCAAAAACATGAAGTCAAGAAACACCTGGAGTAACAGGCAAATTTGGCCTTAGAATACGAAATGAAGCCAGGCAAAGACCAATAGAGTTTTGCGAAGAGAATGCACTGGTCATAGCAAACACCCTCTTCCAACAACACAAGAAGACTCTACACATGGACATCACCAGATGGTCAACACCGAAATCAGCTTGATTATATTCTTTGCAGCCAAAGATGGAGAAGCTCTAAATAGTCAACAAAAACAAGACCAGGTGTGGCTCAGACCATGAACTCCTTATTGCCAAATTCAAACTTATATTGAATAAAGTGGGGAAAACCACTAGACCATTCAGGTATGACCTAAGCCAAATCCCTTATGACTATACAGTGGAAGTGAGAAAAAAGATTTAAGGGACAAGATCTGATAGACAGAGTGCCTGATGAACTATGGATGGAGGTTCATGACACTGAACAGGAGACAGGGATCAAGACCATCCCCATGGAAAAAAAATGCAAAAAAGCAAAATGGCTGTCTGAGGAGGCCTTTAAAATAGCTGTGAAAAGAAGAGAAGTGAAAAGCAAAGGAGAAAAGGAAAGATATAAGCATCTGAATGCAGAGTTCCAAAGAATAGCAAGGAGAGATAAGAAAGCCTTCCTCAGAGATCAGTGCAAAGAAATAGAGGACAGCAACAGAGTGTGAAAGACTAGAGATCTCTTCAAGAAAATTAGAGATTCCAAGGGAACATTTCATGCAAAAATGGTCTTGATAAAGGACAGAAATGATATGGACCTAACAGAAGCTGAAGATATTAAGAAGAGATGGCAAGAATACAGAGAAGAACTGTACAAAAAGAACATCATAACCAAGATAATCATGATGGTGTGATCACTCACCTAGAGCCAGATATCCTGGAATGTGAAGTCAAATGGGCCTTAGAAAGCATCACTATGAACAAGCCTAGTAGAAGTGATGGGATTCCAGTTGAGCTATTTCAAATCCTGAGAGATGATGCTGTGAAAGTGCTACACTTAATCTGTCAATAAATTTGGAAGCTCAGCAGTGGCCACAGGACTGGAAATGGTCAGTTTTCATTCCAATCCCAAAGAAAGGGAATGCCAAAGAATGCTCAAACTACCGCACAATTGCACTCATCTCACACGCTAGTAAAGTAATGCTCAAAATTCTCCAAGCCAGGCTTCAGCAATATGTGAACCGTGAACTTCCAGATGTTCAAGCTGGTTTTAGAAAAGGCAGAGGAACCAGAGATCAAATTGCCAACATCCGCTGGATCATCGAAAAAGCAAGAGAGTTTCAGAAAAACATCTATTTCTGCTTTATTGACTATGCCAAAGCCTTTGACTGTGTGGATCACAATAAACTGTGGAAAATTCTGAAAGAGATGAGCATACCAGACCACCTGACCTGGCTCTTGAGAAATCTACATGCAGGTCAGGAAGCAACAGTTAGAACTAGACATGGAACAACAGACTGGTTCCAAATAGGAAAAGGAGTACGTCAAGGCTGTATATTGTCACCCTGCTTATTTAACTTCTACGGGAGTACATCATGAGAAACGCTGGGCTGGAAGAAGCACAAGCTGGAATCAAGATTGCCAGGAGAAATAGCAGTAATCTCAGATATGCAGATGACACCACCCTTATGTCAGAAAGTGAAGAGGAACTAAAAAGCCTCTTGATGAAAATGAAAAAGCAGAGTGAAAATGTTGGCATACAGCTCAACATTCAGAAAACTAAGATTATGGCATCTGGTCCCATCACTTCATGGGAAATAGATGGGGAAACAGTGTCAGACTTTATTGTTTGAGCTCCAAAATCACTGCAGGTGGTGATTGCAGCCATGAAACCAAAAGACACTTACTCCTTCGAAGGAAAGTTATGACCAACCGAGATAGCATATTCAAAAGCAGAGACATTAGTTTTTCAACAAAGGTCCTTCTAGTCAAGGCTATGGTTTTTCCATTGGTCATGTATGGATGTGAAAGTTGGACTGTGAAGAAAGTTGAGCGCTGAAGAATTGATGCTTTTGAACTGTGGTGTTTGAGAAGACTCTTGAGAGTCTCTTGGACTGCAAGGAGATCCAACCAGTCCATTCTGAAGGAGATCAGTTCCGGGTGTTTTTTTTTTTTTTTTTGGAAGGAATAATGCTAAATCTGAAACTCCAGTATTTTGGCCACCTCATGTGAAGAGTTGACTCACTGGAAAAGACTCTAATGCTGGTAATGATTGAGGGCAGGAGGAGAAGGGGACAACACAGGATGAGATGGCTGGATGGCATCACCGACTCGATGGCTATGAGTTTGGGTGAACTCCAGGAGTTGGTGATGGACAGGGAGGCCTGGAGTTCTGCAATTCATGGGATCACAAAGAGTCAGACACAACTGAGTGACTGAACTGAACTGAAATAAATACATAATTTACGTACAATAATATGAACATATTTAAAGTTTAAAAATTGATAAGTTTTGACATATGTATACACTAATGATTCTATCATAACAGTCAAAATTTTAAAAGTATTGATATTCCAAGATTTTTAATATGCCCTTTTCATATTCATCCTCTTATATAATCACTGCTCCCAATTAACAAAACTACTGATCTAATTTCTGCTTCTATAGAGTAGCTTACATTTTTATTAAATGGAATCCTAAAGTATGTACTATTTTGTATGGCATATTTTGCACAACATAATTATTTTGACATTAATCTATGCTATTGCATGTTAATAATTCAAAATATCAATTAGTTTTAATAATCAATATTTGGTTTTTCACTAGGTTTTGGCTGTGCACAAGTAGAGCTACTATGAAAATATCTTAGTATAGAAATCTTTTCAAATTTATCTTGGTTAAACACTTAGGAGTGCTAGGTTTAGAAGATAACTTTTTTCCCTTTATTTTTCTGTATTTTGTACAATAAAACTTAGTCTTTTTGTACTCTAAAGAAGGTGCAAATATTCGTTACTTTTAAATTCCAGTCAGGAGTATATGTTAGTCTTAGTTGCTTCATATGCTTATCATTTTTTAATATGATTTATCTTATATTGACTTTTCTAGTGGATACATTGTACTGTGATTTTTAATTTTCATTCCCTGATGACTAATGGGTTTGGGTGAACTCGGGGAGTTGGTGATGGACAGGGAGGCCTGGCATACTGTGGTTCATGGAGTAGCAAAGAGTCAGACACGACTGAGCAACTAAACTGAACTGAAGTGATGACTAATGATTTTGAGTATATTTATATGTGCATTTTTAGTCTTTTGTGTGTCATTGGAGAAATATCTATTCATATCTTTTACTAATTTTTAATTATATTATTTGTCTTTTTTTTTTTTTGATCAA